>CM055096.1:64159369-64759369 GCA_029204225.1 Diphasiastrum complanatum
AAATACACATCTTTATGTATGTGTGCATTTGCTTGTTGACTCATTTCTTGCGAGTACATCAATTCTAGCTCCTCATTGATTTGTATACCTACTAAAAGAATGATCTCAATCCATATAATGGCTATAAGCAGTAGTTTTGATAGAGACCTTAGAGATCGCTTATTGACTAGCTCTAAGTATGCCTATGACAAAGATTGTTCAGCAAGTGAATAAAATTCACAAACATATTATTGGCACCTGTCAGACTCCAAATCTGAAACTTCACTTAAAAGTTAAAACCTAGCTCATCCCATTTGGCAACAATCAGCAATGTCGATCCTGTCGATTTCCCTGCATGTACAAACATTAGAGCAAATGAAACATGGTGGAGCTGGCTGCCTTGTCTCCTCCCAACCTTTTCTACATAGATTATAATCAGGAATGCCTCTCTAGGCTCACTTATGCACAGTCTTCAAGCACCCCTTAACCCTAACCTTTCCTAACGTTGACACATGGCCAATTCCATGCATAGTCGACACTTGCCACTTGGAAGTACTTTGACACAGGCAAGTGAGTAGGTTGACATGTGTCACTCATACACTGGATCGTGTCCCAATGAGCATGTGACACGTGTCATGTTTGATCGATCAAACCCTGACATGTGTCATATGACCACTGGACTTGGTGTTCCAGTGAGCATATGACACATGTTTTGTTGACTAGTCAACTCTCTTACTTTTTAGGAGGTCAGTCCAACCACTCCTAATAAGTGACCCAGTACCCCATGCCAAAGCTAAGCATGACTCTTTCAAGTCCAATGCCAATTAAATACAATTTATTTACGATTTACATACAAAGGTCACCGCAGGCCGGTGACTTAGCCATTTCAGTAATTACACTAATTACAAAACGTGCATGTGTCTCTTAAAACTGTAAATAACTGGGACAGGGAGTAAAAGCTCTAACATCCCTTCCCACTCAAAAAGACATCGTCCGCAATGACCAAACTAGGGTACCGTGCACGCAAATTGTGTGCGATCTCCCAGGCAGCATCTGCAAGAGGTCTTCCATGCCAAGCAATTAAATATATCAAAGATCAAGCGGTTACACAAACGTTTCTCTTCCCCTATCCAATATCATTTTTGGCTCATGGATCTCCTCTACATGCTCCTAACCGACTCACCTCTCCGTACACTAGAGTTGTCGACAACAACTAGCCTAATCAAGCCTCCTACGATAACCAGCATCCCATACTATTGGCGATTGCACTCGTTTCTCACTAGCACCACGATTGCTTGTCTTAAATTTTCTCAACTAACTCGAACATTTTACCCATTGAGTTAGAAAGCAGCTGTACTAGGCACTTTGAGGAATTCCCACCATAACAAGACTAGTAGCCCTAACACCATATTGGGACACCAAAAGTTACATAGGATCATCTCATAGGTCCAATCCACACCAGGATGAGTAGCACCAGTACTATCATGACATGAATGCAAAATCTCCCTACACAGCCCTTTACTAACTGGAATGGGGAGTTTTCCATTTCCTTTAACGAACCATCTGCCATGGTATACTTCAGGCAAGTGCGAGCAAAGAGACTTAATGTGACAAAGTCAGCCACAGCTTGTTTCAAAGCATCGAAATTGCACTGCTGAACTTCCGTCCACATATTATTCTTACTATCCAAATTCTTAACCTAACTCTGAATGGTTAAGGGCATACCCACAACCTTGAAATATCCCCCAATGGTACCCTTTCCATCAGCCCTCACGACTGTGTACTAGTATAGGGATGGTTGTGTGCTCATAGTCAACCTTTCAATCAAAGTCAAGTACATTATGGGAAGACCTAGTGTCAAATAGAGCACACACATTCTTCCAACACAATTGTCCAGTCATAACAATTAAGAAGTATATGGAAATTGATACATGTGTTGCGTTGTTTTCAACAATTGTTACAGAGTACTTCCCTGGAGTTCATCATGCTCCAGCTCTTCAATAGCCATAGGTGCTTGTGCCTGCGTCACTAGAAAATTGCATGAAGTCCGCATCGAATTTCATGGATTTGGAACACTCTTGGTCATGCAGCAATAGCAACAAAGTTGGCCCCTTTTGAAAATCGGATTGCCCATACAATCGTTGTCCCTAGAACCTATAGCTACTTGTCGCACTAACGGACGCTAACCTCTTTGGACATCCCAAAAAATCGCTTGAACCTTATTACCATGTTGCAAACACAGAGCTATCTGAACTGCTCCTTGGAGTCTACGAGTCTCCTTCTTTACAACGCAAGGTTTTGAGACTTCCATGCAAGACCTCCACAAAATGAAATACTTGAACAATCATATTGCTTCCGATTCCTGTGAGGATCTTGATGTCTTCAACATTCAAGGATTTGTTGAGAAATCACCTCCATAGCATCCACCTTAGCTGCCATTTTTCAAGCCTGGTTAATGTGGTGCTAGTACTCTCATGTGGATCCATAATAATGGCTTTCCAAACTTGCCAACCCAAGTTGAGGTCTAAAATGAGAGTAATCAGGTGTTTTTTGCTCACAAAACCCTCTTCTGAAGCATGCACTAGGTCTGTCTTGGCTGGAACAGCCTCTAGGCCTTATTTTCCTTGCAAATCCATCAAATTCACAAAAATCAAGTATCCCTACACCATGCCACATCAGTATACAGCCAATCACAGGTTACTAGGGTAATCTCGGCAACAATTTGAGATCAAGATCGAAGCCTCTTTGCTCCCAGCTGTCAACACTGGTCCTGCAACCTTCAAACCAGATTTTTGGGGCTTAAAAATTATATTTCCCAATTTGATTAATGCCCAAATCCCTTCTACAGTACAGTGCTGGCCTACAGCCTAGTATTGTCTCCAATTTGTGATAAATTTTGAGTCTTCTGTGTCCTTCAATCAGCGCTGGTGCTGTGGCCTTCAATAGGCAAATTCTTTGGCAGCCCTCTTCTCAGCAACCTTTGCTTTGATACCAAATGTCAGACTCCAAATCTGAAACTTCACTTAAATCCGAGCTTATCCCGTTTGCAAAATCAGCAATGTCAATCCCTGTCGATTTCCTTGCATGTACAAACATTAGAGCAAACGAAACATGGTGGAGCTGGCTGCCTTGTCTCCTCCCAACCTTTCCTGCATAGATTATGATCAGGAATGCCTCTCTAGGCTCACTTATGCACAATCCTCAAGCACCCCTTAACCCTAATCTTTCCTAATGTCGACAAATAGCCAATTCCATGCATGGTCGACACTTGCCACTTGGCAGTACTTTGACACATAGGCAAGTGAGTAGGCTGACATGTGTCACTCATACACTAGACCAAGTGTCCCAGTGAGCATGTGACACGTCATGTTTGACTGATCAACCCTAACATGTGTCATATGTTCACTGGACCAAGTGTCCGAATGAGCATATGACATGTGTTCCGTTGACTAGTCAACTCCTATGTTTTAGGAGGTCAGTCCAGCCACTCCTAATAAATGACCCAGTACCCCATGCAAAAGCTAAGCACAACACGCCTCTTCCGGGTGATAAATGCCACCACGGCAAGGGCCATATCAGCTATCCTGCGGACCTAGGGCAAGCAATGCCAAATAATTACAGTTTATTCACAATTTACTTAAAAAGGTCACCATAGGCCGGTGACTTAGCCATTTCAGTAATTACACTAATTACAAAATGTACATGTGTCTCTTAAAACTGTAAATAACCGGGACAAGGAGTAAAGGCTCTAATAGCACCCCCCTTGGGCCTTGGACTCCATGCTATTATCTATTATTATTGGATATGTATCCCGTATGGTTTGGGACCTTGGGACTCTCCATTTGTTACCAACATTTTTCAGTAGCTCGTATTCAGTTGTTATTGGGCCTTTAGGTCAAAGTTGAGACCCTAAGGCCTCAAACATTATATAAAGGGCACATGCATCATATTAGCTTGGCTGATTCTTTACATACTTGGGCTACTCGCCATTGGTATTGTAGAATAGGATCTTAGCTAGCAAACATCATATTCCAATGGTGCCTACTACTGAATGATATCACTCTTGATCAACCATCAGTTTGTGTCGTTGTTCACAATTTATTTGACTTAGCATAGAGTGTGACGAATCTAGGTTGGAACTTAATTATTCATATTGAAAAATTGGCATGCATGGCTGTTCTTGCTTCCATAGCAGCCTGCAAACAAATGTAAGTAGAGATTGGATTGCTAGCTAGTAAGAAATTACACATGCAACCAGTTTTTTATGACATCCAATAAGAATTAGCACCATGCAACAAGTAGAAAGTACTCAACATTGAGGGCGGAATGGGTGCCCTCCCCAAAGCTGGGATTATTACAAGGCAAACAATACATGAAGCCCCAGAAAGATCCGGGCAGTTTTCTGCTGCTATAGGGTAGAGCTGTCCAGAAATAGGCTCTCATAGCAATTATCATCAGCGACCTATTTCTGCCAAAGAGAAGACAAGGAGTTTTATCAATGGCAAGATAGCACTCTTATTTATGGAGGAGTTGGGCATGGAACCTAGGAGAGGAAGAGCTGGCTGCATGCATGATGCAACAACGCCTCCTTGAGGGGAGAGAGAGAGAGAGAGAGAGAGAGAGAGAGAGAGAGAGAGAGAGAGAGAGAGAGAGAGAGAGAGAGAGAGAGAGAGAGAGAGAGAGAGAAGAGAGAGAGAGAGAGAGAGAGAGAGAGAGAGAGAGAGAGAGAGAGAGAGAGAGAGAGAGAGAGAGAGAGAGAGAGAGAGAGAGAGTTGTTATCCCACCAACAATTTAGGTGGAGTACATTGAATCTAGACTTTTAATGGCCTTAGGCCCCTAACTTAGAACATAGGCCTTTTAATATGGAATTCATGTGATTTGACAATATATTTGTAGTGGTCCAACTAGCTTAGATTAGTAATGGTTATCTAGCTTAGAACTCCCATTCCTTCATGTATTGCATGTGCTTCCTTGTAGCCCTCCTGGCGTGTCTCTTGGCTCACACACAAGCCTCACACAGTCTAGCCGGCCTCTTTTAGTTTGTGTACATAATTCACCAAAAAGCAGATGGCCCTTGATCCTGTCATAACAAACACTTTACATGTATCTAGAAGTAAGAAAAAAAAATAGACAAATGACTTTGAGAAAGAAATCGGAAATGAGGAGGTCACATAGAGACATTTGTCTCGATCTTTACCCACATTCTTAGTTCATGGAAGATCCAAGAGTCCAAATTTTGCGTAAGATCCAAGAGTAAGCCAAGTGTCATGCAAGAGTGAAGTTGAGATCAAGAATTATTCAATTTTTTCATGCAAGGTACAAAGTTGGAAATCTAAGAATAGGATTGATTTTTTAGGAAAGATCCGAACTAAACCAAGTTTTAGGAAAGAGCAAGGCCAGGGTCCAAAAATGAGCCGGGCTTTCCTTTTGGGATCGAATGTAGACAGAGTTGCATGTAAGAGGGGATCCAAGCTCAAAAAATAGGTCACGTTTCCCATGCAAATCCAAGGTTTTTCAAAGATTTTATCACAAGGAAACACCAAAGAGAGATGAGTTCATGCAAGAGAGTGGTTTTATACAAGAGAGATAATTGCATGCATAGGAGTAGGCTTGTTGAATGTGATGATTATAGCATGCAAACATCCTTTTTCCTTCAAGATCCTCCACACACACACAGAGAGAGAGAGAGAGAGAGAGAGAGAGAGAGAGAGAGAGAGAGAGAGAGAGAGAGAGAGAGAGAGAGAGAGAGAGAGAGAGAGAGAGAGAGAGAGAGAGAGAGAGAGAGAGAGAACTTCTCCATGATATACAAACGCTTGATGAAGTATCTTGGGCTTGCACAAGTGTCTAGATTCGAATGGGTCTTGAATATAAGGGTTTGCCCACAAGAGTTGTGGGAATAGTAGCTTAGACTTGTCATCATGCACACTGAGTGGTCTTTGCATGTGGGTAGGTCCAATCATCATAAGTTTGGAAGTAAAAATCCTTCAAATTTAATATCTCTATTGAGAACCTTTGGACAAGATCACTTAGAATGAGCCCATTGAGTTTATCCTTGTCCAAAATCTTCAAGGCTGTTTTCTTGGCGTTTCCTTGAATATTGACCTCGTCCCTACCACATTTTAACCAATGCAGCTTCAAAACCATTAGACCACACTTTTGGCTTCTTTCCCATGGACTGGACAAACAACATAGAGCAATCAGAAAGTCATGTTGACATCTAACCCCTACACATGGATGGTCATAAGAACTTTGCCACCGTCAAAACAAATAGCAGTTTTCCTAATCATTTCATCTAGGTCATATATCCAACATGTCATACATAGAATACATGACATAAATATCTTCTATCTTAAATAGTTTTTAGTTCTTTTGTAAGGGTAGTCACAGGACATAAAAAGCTCTTACTCTTAATCTTAAAGTTCATGCAAGGTTACATCCAAGAATGAATCCTCTCTCAAGGCTTGGCATTCTTATATAGCCTTGAGCTCGTTGAGCCTAAGGGAATCGCTCTTGAATGTAGGTTGACTAGGTCCCCTTAACATGGGCCCAGTCCCAAAACAAGGGCTATTCTAATTATGTCCACTAGAGACATAGCACATGGAAATCATCTTACCATCTGCATTGTCAATCCTGTATGTACATCATGGAAGGCTTCTATTCCTTCTTTCATGTTGATTAACTCCTCTCTATATGATCCACATATAGTTTATAGTGTTAGTTGATGTTGTCTCAATCTGATCTACTGGATGGCTGTATCGCTGTTTTTTTCCTTGCAAAATAATACCCACTCTCAAGCCAGATCGTCGTAGAATTCCTTCGGGCCAGCTACCTTTTTGTCCATCACTCCGCTTTGCATCAGAGCTGAGCGAGGTAGAGAAATGGTAGGAACAGCGATTTTACAGTATCACGCTTTTTTCCTTTGTAAAACAATACGTATTTTTTTTTTAAATCTTTTGGTCAAGTTCCGGAATGGAACACGTTCTGGAACGCGAACGCGCTCCATTCCGGAACGGGCAGCTATGGTCTAATGTTAGCGATGTTTAGAAGAGATGCATATATTGACAATGGAAATTAAAAGCTGAAGTAGATGTTGCAAACATTTTCAAATATAGGATGCAAAAGCACCTTTAAAGATGATTGATCCTAATCATATGTCTAAAACCTTGTTCTAACAATGGTCAAGTGTGTTGACAATGTATAGAAGATATGTGTCTATTCGTAAAGAATTGTTAGTCAAGCTTCTTCACCTTCTTATGTTTCTTTCTCTCCCTTTTCCTCTACACTTGGATGTTGAAAGGAATCTTGCAACCCCCATAGGACCACGGACATCCATAGTGGAGGTTTATTGAGCCCGGAGGCATATAGATCTCAGTGATGTCTCCAAGTTGCTATCTCTTGACAATTAGCTAATTAAGTTTGACATGGTCTGAACAAAGGGATCACTTACCTTTTATTTGATAGCACACATGTGATTGCTTTGCAGGTGGTTTAAATATTGAAGGAGAGTCTGAGAGCTGGGACTTTGGAGTTGGTAAGAGGCGACTTTGAACATATATTATGCCAGTACAGTTGCAATCTTATTCTTATGCATTCCAAAACAGGCAGGATTTGTACATTACCTCCTACTTGAACATCATCATAACAGCGTTTGTATACTTTTCTTTTTACCCTTCAACTATTTTAAGCGACGCTTGCTGGCCAGCGTTTTTCTTCTTCAATTTGTGTTTATATTGAAAAATTGATTCTGTTTTAGGGTTATGTATATTTTCTCTGTAATAACGTCAGATTGGGCATTTTTGAATCTTACAATGAGATATCTTCTTAAATATGCTGATAGTCATAAGAAATAAAGAAACTCTAGTTGCAGTATCAGTGTGGTAGTGTCTATGTAATATTTATTTTCTTTCAGCTTTTTTTCTAAAAAAGACTGCTCTCGACCAACCATATATGCATGCAAGCTGTGAACAGGTAATAGAACCACATGCTTGTCCATTATAGGCAGAATAAATGAAGAAATTCTGATTGCAGTACAGATTCTTTGCTATAGCCAGTGATCAGTGTCTTCAGATATATCTGGTGGTAGGAGGTCATATTGAACGATAGGTCTGAAAACTTTTTTTTTCGTTTCAAGTGGTCAATTCATTAAATGCAGTATGTGTCTTTCTATAGTGATTGCTCTTGCAGTGGCAATCATGAATAAAAGAATCTGTCATGAGATGATCTTTCAAAGGTTTGAGATTCTTTTCCAAGCTTTCCTTGTTACTCATTGAGGATATTTTGTTAAGTTTTCTGTTTTGGATTTGTTTCTACATTTTAAAACATACAGGAGCTGGATTCTATTTGAATGCCACACAGGAGAAGTGGAAGGATTGGCGAATGTATGATTATGTAACAGAAGAACTTCCAAAGCTTCTTACATCCAACTTCTCACAGCTTGACACTGCATATTCATCAATATTTGGGCATTCTATGTGTGGACATGGAGCTCTTACCATTTTTTTGAAAAATCCTCTAAGATACAAGGTGACACCTTGTGCTCAATAATCTTCCATTCTTTCAATATAAAAAATTTGATACACTTGTTGGATCTGAAACCCTTATCTGCAGCTTAGTTCGATCCATCTGAATTCAAGAATACCTGCATTTGAATGCAATAGGAACTTTATCCATCATTTTCCTTTTTAACATCCTACTCCAAGCCTATGACCTTGTGGTTAATGTTAGCACATGGCTTATTTCAAGCGTGGACGTTACCTACTCAAAGGTGCATATATTTTCATGTTGATGTTGAGGTAGAGCCCCGTAGAAATTTTTGGGGGTTTCAGCTTAAATAAAACGGGTAACTGCGATAAATTCTTGACATCTTGACTCACACCTCGAATTTCCTCATTGAATTTTACTTTTGCAGTCTGTTTCAGCTTTTGCTCCCATCTGCAATCCAGTCAATATTGCAGTAGGTCAAAAAGTTTTTAGAGGATATCTTGGTGAAGACAGGATGCTTTGGGAGGTGAGTAGGACTAAGAAAGACTTGTTCTGTTCATTTTTGCTAACATGATGGTTTGCAATTGCTTTCAATCGTTCAGCGTTGCATGCCGGTCAGTAAGTCCAACATTATTGTAAAGTCTTTGTGTAAGTGATCATATGGCAAATACTCAGGAGTATGATGCAATTGCTTTAGTGAGAAAATACAAGGGGCCTCGAGCCAACATTCTCATTGACCAGGTACTTGTTGTCTTGCCTTTTTAGCAGCTTTTGTAGGCCTGCCTTTATTGTAACGTTTCTTAAGCAGATCGGCGCATTTAAGGTATGTAAGCTTGATAAGGTAACGACAATGCTTGTGAACAGGGGGAGAAAGATGAATTCTACCAAGCCATGCTTCCAGAAAACTTTGTGGAAGCTGTGAAGGAAGCAAATGCACCTATATCAGTCACACTTAGGATCCAGAATGGATATGATCACTCATACTTTTTCGTTGCAACTTTTATAGAGGATCATATCAGGCATCATGCAAAAGCTCTTTTTTCTTGATGGGAAACAACAAATAAATTGGTCAGAGCTCCTCTTTAGTCCTGATATTGTGTTCACATTATACCGAAGGTCCAAATCCTCTTCTTCCAAAATGCGCGTCGAGTGCTTAGTTGCCCGTTCCGGAATAGAACGCGTTCTGGAACGCTTTCCAGAACGCGTTCCGTTCCGGAACTTCACCAAAAAAATTTAAAAAATAATACGTTCCGTTTTAACAAAGACTGAAAGCTATATAATCAAGTGTTTGCAGGAAATCAACCCAGATTTGGATTGCTGGGTAGCTAATCCGTGGAGTTGATGGGCAGGATGATTGTTTGACTGTCAGAGATGAACGCAATCACTTGCTCAACAGAAAACCTGCGTGCGAAGTATTTGCTTGTCTGAAGGATTTCATAGATGATCCCCGTTGCAACATGCTCAGAATACATCCTCCAGAAAGCATGCTAACCCAAACGTAGATATTTTTGTTGCAGACTTTCTTACTCTAAATTCTTCAAAAAATATAGAATGTAACGTTATTAGAAGCAAAGGGATTGAATGTAACAAAATTTGAATATCTATGAAATCCTTCAGACAAGCAAACAGGATTTCATATATTAGTGATCCCCGTTGTATTGTCCGTGGTACCAGACCTGGTCGTAGAGGTGCCAGCATGAGCGTCCCTCAGTGTATTACAAAGAAGAACGAAGATGCGGCCAGTTTAACACATGTATTTTGATTTTTAATAAATCGTTCCGACCCAGTACGTTCCGAAACGTACGGGACGGAACGTTCCGACCCATTTTGGTCGGAACGGGCTTCTAAGAAGGAGTGTATAGAAACAAGAACAAGTGATCTTTGCCTCCTTTTGTTGCAGTTAAAAGTTTCCTGTTTCCAAGTACCTAAGTTTGCAAGACATCAAAGAATGCTGAAGATCTCCAATGTAAGCGTCCACCAAATATTGTGTGCTAAAAAATTGCTGTTTTACCACCTGGAATTATCCATGAAGGTGCTATACATGTATGTATACAGGCTATCTTTTAAAAATTCAAGCTTAGTTGTGAAGATGTTCTTTTCTTGGCATGCAAATCAACAAATATTAAAAAACATAGTATAAATGATTGTCATTCCCCACAAAGTGTGCAAGAAGTTAATCTGGTGTAAATGGGCATTATGATGGATTTACCAGTAAAGATTAGAAATGAAATACTTGTCTGGTCATCAACAGATGTTGAGATGAGGCGGCAACCCCAAGGATAGTAGATGAACATAAATTCAATAATTTTAATGGATTGTTAAATCTCAACTTTCCTCAGCAGTATTTTTAGCCTTTTTTATTACTAGAGTAAAGAGAAACTTGAGATTAACTAGATCGGCGTATTCATTGTATCAATAAAAAGCTTTCAACAATCAATGAGTAGCATGCTCTTTTTGAGAAGAAGCACAACATCAAGACTTCGGTCCTCAACAACTAAGAAGTCTCACTCAGCAATGAGTTTCGTTTCTATCAATTCTGATTACATCAATCACATTAAACTCATATGCTGAGTAGTAATATGATTACTATTCATGACATCAACATTGTAGATCAGTTACTTTGTATTTTGCACAATCAATACATTATGATTTATTTGTATAAAATACACATTGAACAAATACTATTGAAGTAGTATTGATCCTAACAGAAGACTTTTTGTAGTGTGCATAAATGAAAATACATAGGAGATTGAAAAGCTTTCATTCTTAATTGAATAATGCCAAAATAAAGTTACATAAATAGTGTGTGAAGCATTGTTGGCTATAGATTGACAATATCTAGCTTCTTGTTCTTCGATAGTAACTAGCACTAATCGACATTTGTTGATTACCTTTGAGTGCCGATTCAATTCAAATGAAGTTTGACATTTTGGAGATGTACACTATAATTGAACAATGTATTTCCATTGTTTGTTATTTTTCTTAGAAGAGTATAATTTCATAACTTCAAGCTTCAGCCAAAGGCATGTTTTGAAGGAGCTAACGTGACTTAAAAAGTGAACAATGTGGAGTAGTATGTCTCCATATGTCCTCAAATGTGAAGTAACCTGTAAATGTCAACGATTGTTTGGATTTGCCTCTTTATGCCTTTGCATTTGTAGATTACATTGTAATACTCCACATTCTAAATCACAATATGAAAAAACCATTTGGATGTATATCCTCTTCTAATGAGAATTGTTATATAAGCCCGAAAAGCTTGTCGCAATCTAAATCAGTATCATAACACCAACTCCTAAGCTGTTCCACAGTGACTCTAGGTTTGAAATTTGAAAATTAATAAAAGGTAATGGAAGTATGGGTAGTCGTAGCTTTGATCTAGGCTATGCTTGATTGAGTTGGTGTTATGATACTTTGTGGGTGGACTCCATGGAGATTGCACACGTTCATGCACCATTCTAGATTTTACATCAATATATGTTCTTTGGTTTTAAGGGTGTCAAGAATGGTACACAAAACGATTTAGGAAAAAGCAATTTAAAGCAAGTTATTACGTTAATTTGGGTATGACCCCCAAAGTTGAATATGACTTGAAGAACGAGGGATCCAGGTCAAAACAAGGCAAGTGACAATTTTGATTAAAGGCTTGGTTAATAAAAGTTTGAATGAGAGTGTGACAAGGCCAATATGGTTGTGTTGACCTCACAACAACAATTCAACTTTCGAGCACCAACCAATTTCAAGAAATAACACTAAATTTAAATTGTACAAGAATAGTGCTAGAGAAGAGCATGGGAAATCCGTTATGTCTATCTAGCTCTTGTTTATCCCTAATATTGATGAAACACTTTGTAATATGGTGTTGCTCAAAAATAAATACATCTGATAAAAATAGTAGTATGTAGTGTGCTAATTGGCAAGGCATTAGGAATTGAAAGGGTCCAATAAAACAAACTCATGGGTTTAGTGGTTGTAAAATGTCAAGAATAAAGCAAGGGATTATTCAAGGTGATAGAGAACCAAAAAATAGATAATAGGAGGAGTTAAGAAGGTGATGCGAAGATGGAAAAAAGAGTTGCAATGACTTTAGTTGCTATAAACAATCTCACAAGAAATGGAAATTTTTTAGTTGTATTGATCTTTGGATAAGTACATTTGGGTAGTTACAAATTTAGTTTGTTGCTAGTTTCACCAACCAACTGCACATGAGAAGAATCATGCATTGACTCTAGGGTCTTACCATTATTCTCTCAACACTCTCTTAGCCACATCGTGTATGCCACCAGCTTATGTGACTGCCAAGGTAGTAGCTTGAGTTTTGGGCATGACATGCAAGGTTTTATAAACTATCCTACCATTGTGTCTCTCACGTGGTCTACACGAACATAGGGCACATGGCTTGTTGATGCATATAAACTTGTAGTTCTTAGAAGGTCTATTTTATACACTTTATTTGAGATATAATTAATTTACAAGTTGAGATAGGCTTAGTAATTTCTTTACGAGATTTTAATCTGAGATTAGTCTACTCATGGGCATGACATACTTCTCCTTATTCAAGTTATGTCCTCAAAACTTTAGGAAAGTTTTTTCTTAGACTAGCCTCCTATTTCTAAGAGTCATTCTCGTCTATACTGTAAAAATTACAGCAAATAAGGATCCTAAAACACTTGAAATGATGAGGGAAACAATAGATTATGATTTCATAAGATTAGCACAAGTTGAACCATCAAAATCCATCAAAAATCTATGCTTGAACCTCACTAAATGGCCCAAATCCTTGAAGAAGGCTTCACACGTGTGAAAGTACGGCCTCCCACAGTCTGAGTACTGTACACCAGACCTACATTCAATCCTATAATCATTAGTAATCACAAGCACTCAAACAATTATGAACATAGAGAGCAATTGCACCATTATGAGAGAAAAATCATGAAATTGCTTGATTGATTTTGGTGAGATATCATCACCTACATATACATGATCCATCACGGTTTTGGGCAGGTATGAGTAGCCCTAAACCTATCCCTAATGCTAATTTTGGTGGATCTTTCATCCCTACCAAGTTAGGGTTGGAATCTTGGAGATCCCTCAACAATGCAAAAATTACCAAAAATAGCTCCTATTTTTTCTCCCTTGTATCTAAGCATAATTTGGACTCATTCCAAAGGTTCTAACACTTAGGTCTACTTGAGAACATCCTTATGAATGGAATCCTATGCTATTTGGCACGTGTGACAAGCCACATCATGACCATCTAACTATTTACAAGTCATATGACCAAAACTAGTCAAGCTAGAATTGTGAATTTTTAACACTCCTCCTCACTATCTAGCTTGGTTCAATCATTGCTTTACTAATCACTCCAAGTGATGATCTGAACTTCATAAAAGGTGTCTTTTGAAGTGGTTTAGTAAGTAGATCAGCTACACATTCATTGCTTGGAACATGCTCCAAAGCAATCTCCTTGGCTTGCACCATTTCTCTCACAAAGTGATGGCATATCTCAATGTGCTTAGATCTTGCATGGAAGATTGGATTAGATGCAAGGTGTTGGGCTGATATATTGTCATTGTAGATGATTGGTGCCTCCTCTGAATCCATGATCTTTAGCTCCACCAATAATCTCTTGATCCAAAGTACCTCCTTTGTAGTGGTTGTCAAAGCTTTGTACTCGGCCTCGGTTGAAGATAGAGATATAGTTTCTTGCTTTTTTGAAAGCCATGAAACCACACCTTCTCCTATGAAAGTTGAATAGGCACTTGTTGATTTCCTATCCCTCTTGTCCCCTGCAAAATCTGAATCACTAAATGCATGAAGGTTAATCACATCTCCTCTATATAGAATCCCAAAATCCAATGTACCCGAGATGTATCTTAGAATCCTCTTAGCCTTTTTCCAATGGATATTCAATGGCTTTTGCATGGATTGGCTCAACCTACATACACTAAAGCTAAGATCTGGTCTAGTTATAGTGATCCACATTAAGGAACCTATAAGTTGCCTAAACAAAGTGATGTCCATGAAGGATCTTTCATCATCTTCATTTGGCACTTTTACATCTTGCTCCATTGGTGTGTCAACACTTTTGCATACTTCCATCTTAAACTTCTTCAAAAGACTTTGAGCATAGTTTACTTGACTTATAAAGATAAAATCAGACCCTCTAAGTACTTCTATGCCTAAAATGAAGTGAAGACACCCTAGATCTACCATCTTGAACTCTAAGGATAGATCTATCTTGATTTTTTCAATACCATCAACACTATTTCCACTAATGATGATGTCATCTACATAAATGAGTAAAAGTACAATACCAACATCATCAAACTTAATGTAAAGAGTGGGATCATATTCACTTTGAACAAAAGAAAGTGAAATAAGATAGCAATGTAGTCTTGAATTCCAAGATCTCGAGGCTTGCTTCAAGCCATAGATGCTTCTTTGGAGATGGCATACTTTGTTCTCCATTCCATGCTTGATGAACCCTTGTGGCTGCTCCATATAGATATCCTCTTCCAAAAAACCATTCAAGAAAGCATTAGAGACATCCATTTGACATAGAATCCATCCAAAATGTGATGCAAGTGCAATGATTAGTCTTATTGTGACCATCTTGGCCACGGGTGCAAAAGTTTCCTCATAGTCTATCCCCCTCTCTTGAGCATAACCTTTTGCAACTAATCTTGCTTTATGTTTGTTAACACTCCCATTTTCATTCAACTTAAGCTTGAAGACCCACTTGCATCCTATTACATTCTTTTTAGGTCTCTCAACAAGCAACCAAGTTTCATTCTCAATCAAGGCATCATACTCATCCAACATAGCTTTATACCATTCTTTGGAGTTCAATGCATCTTCAACATTAGACGGTTCTTCAAAACTAGATAAAGCATAAGAAGTGGATGAGATACCCTCAACTTGCTGTCCTTTGCCTTGATATGTGAGCCTTGATGGCTCCACTTTTGCCCTTGAAGATCTCCTTGGTGTGATAGGTGGGTTTGGTGCTTGCTCCTCCATGAGCTCCTCCTCAAAACCAAGATCTTGCTCCTCGGACATCTTCTTCTTGATTGTTGGATCACTTGAGCCTTCTTCAAGCATATGCATATTATGTTCATCAAAGATGACATCCCTTGAAACAACAAATTTGTTCAAGGATGGGAGATAGAGTTTGTAGCCCTTGCTTGAGCTTGCATATCCAAGCATGATCCCTCTTGTGGAAGATGGATCCTCCTTGGTTCTTGTTTCCAATAGCACATGCACATAACATATACACCCAAAAACTTTCAAGTGATTAAGATTGGGTTTCTTTCCATACAACATCTCATAAGGAGTTTTGCCTTCAATTGCTTTGCAAGACACCCTATTCATCAAGTAGTTTGCACATACAAGAGACTCACCCCAAAAGGATTTGGGCAAACAAGCATCTAATCTTAAAGCCTTAGAACATTCACATAATGTTCTATTCCTTCTTTCAGCAACTCCATTTTGTTGAGGAGTGTAAGGACAAGAAGTCTCTTTCTTGATCCCTTCCTCCTCACAAAAGGACTTGAACTCATTGGAGATGAATTCTCCACCATTGTCACTTCTAAGAATCTTGATGCTATGATTATGATGCTTTTCCACAAACAACTTGAACTTTACAAAAGTATCAAATACTTGAGACTTGAAAGAAAGTAAGAACACCCAACAATATCTTGAGTAGTCATCAATGAAGGTTAAAAACATGGATGAACCTCCATTAGATTTGGTGCTAGCAATGTGCACATCCGAGTGTATGAGTTCAAGAGGATGAGATGACTTTGTGATGGAGTTAGGAAACACCTTCTTATGTGCCTTGGATAAGGCACAAGCTTCACAAACCTTGTCTTCCTTCCCAATAGACCTTGGTAGGCCTAAAGCATACTCCTCCTTGATCATAGCCTCCATGGAACCCGAGTTGACATGTCCAAGTCTTTTGTGCCATAAAGTAAAGGTAGATCTATCTTGCTCTTCTCGGCCAACATGACAACATTAGTATCCACAAATGCATCCAGCTTATAAAGTTTGCCAAGTCTAGTGCCCTTAGCCACTATCTTACCCTTCTTCTTGATGAAACATTCATTTGAAGCAAAGTCAACATTGAAACCATTGTCTACCATTTGTCCAACACTTAGTAGATTCTTTGTTATTGTAGGAATGTACAAAACACCTTCTATGTTGATCTTTCTGGAAGATCCTAAGCAAAGGGGAATGCTACCAACTCCTTCAATCTTACAAGCTTCATCATTTGCTGTATAGATAGACTTTATAGGTCCATCATAAGATAAGAGAGAAGAGAAAAACTCCCTTTTACTAGTCATGTGTGAACTAGCACCCGAGTCAATCCACCAAGGATCTTCTCCTTTGAAGCTTGTTGAAGAAAATATGGACATCATGAGAGAGTCCTCATGTGAACTCTCCTCCTCCTCCTCTTTGCTCATGTTGGCTAGGCTTTGATCTTGCTTCCTCTTGAAGCATTCCGAGGCATAATGTTCCATCTTGCTACAATAGTAGCACTTCACCTTTGATTTGTCCTTCTTGACTTTGGTGGTTGATGGAGATGCCTTGAGGGTCCTTCTTGATCCTCAAGCTTTGAAGACTTCTTGAATGTTGATGCTTTGCCTTTGGACTTGCCTTTGCCTTTGGTGAAGAGAGCTTGGTCATCTCCACCTTGGATGGAAAGCCTATCCATCCTCTCTTGCATTTGGCTCCTTCTTGATTCCTCGGCCATGAGTGTGCCTTGGAGTTCTTCAAGTATGGGTAGCTTACCCATAATTGCATATCCTTGAACCAAATTGTCAAATTCAAAGCTTAGTCCATTCAATATGAGTTGAACAAGCTCTTCATCCTTGATAGGATCACCTATGAAGGCTAGCTCTTTGTTCAATTCCTTTACTCTTAGGACAAAAGTATGTGCACTCTCTCCTTTCTTTTGATAGCTTCTATAGATTTGATTCTTCAAAGCTAACATTCTAGTTTGGTTCTTGGATTCATAGACCTTTTGCAAAGTCTCCCAAGCATCTTGAGCTGAAGTGCAATCTCCTACCTCTCTTAAGAGTTCATTTGCAACATTCATTTTTATGCAATGTAGTGCAACATTGCACCTCTTGATGTATTTGGCTTTTTCTTGAGGATGAATAGGTTCACCCTCCTTACCATTTACAATTTTCATCAGATCTTGCATGATCATGATAGATTCCATTCTAACTTTCCATATGGAATAGTTAGTTTTGTTGAGCCTTTCATTAGTATCCAAAAGATATGCATTTATAGATGCCATCTAGTCTCCTAATCAAGGACTTGACACAAATGAAGGTTACTTCTATTGATTTGATTGAAGGTCTACCTTATCCCACTTCTTAGGGACCTGAAAAGATCAGTAATAGACTTCCTATAAAGATCTAAGAATGATCTCTAACAAAATCAAATTATAGAATACTAGAAACAATGCACTTGCTTGATTGAAGTAGACAATACTAGTAGAATTGCCCCTCTTTCTATAAAGAACATTAAAGCTTCCAAATGATCTGATCAAGAGTGAATTTCAGCAACATAATATACTTCCAAAATCACTTGTAAAAGATCTAAATGGAACTTAATGAGGATGCAACACAATCTACTATCCAATCACAAGCAAAAAATGATCAAAATTGATGAAAAATTGATCTAATTTGGTGCATAAGTCAAGCAATGGTTGGACTGAACCTAAATCACTTTAGGAGGTGTCTACTACACCTTAGAACAGCCTTGAAGAGTCCCCAAAACTCTGATCTTCCCTCTCCTTGAATGCTAGAAAGCCTCCTCTATGAAATCACCTCCAAAACTCGCTTAGAAATCAATGCTTGGAGCAAGCAAAACTTGCTATCTTGGTAATGTGAATTGAATTCAACTTTGCCTCTGGTTTTAGACACCTAAACACCTGAAAATGAAGTCACACAACACCAATCTCCAATGTATTTGACTCACTTTGAGTTCTAGAATCAATACTAAGATCCAATCTACACAAGATTTAGATCAAAAATTGTGATCAAATTGAATGAAAACCAAGGATTTAGCTCATTTCAGCCTTTAGGCTCTGATACCATGTAAAAATTACAGCAAATAAGGATCCTAAAACACTTGAAATGATGAGGGAAACAATAGATTATGATTTCATAAGATTAGCACAAGTTGAACCATCAAAATCCATCAAAAATCTATGCTTGAACCTCACTAAATGGCCCAAATCCTTGAAGAAGGCTTCACACGTGTGAAAGTACGGCCTCCCACAGTCTGAGTACTGTACACCAGACCTACATTCAATCCTATAATCATTAGTAATCACAAGCACTCAAACAATTATGAACATAGAGAGCAATTGCACCATTATGAGAGAAAAATCATGAAATTGCTTGATTGATTTTGGTGAGATATCATCACCTACATATACATGATCCATCACGGTTTTGGGCAGGTATGAGTAGCCCTAAACCTATCCCTAATGCTAATTTTGGTGGATCTTTCATCCCTACCAAGTTAGGGTTGGAATCTTGGAGATCCCTCAACAATGCAAAAATTACCAAAAATAGCTCCTATTTTTTCTCCCTTGTATCTAAGCATAATTTGGACTCATTCCAAAGGTTCTAACACTTAGGTCTACTTGAGAACATCCTTATGAATGGAATCCTATGCTATTTGGCACGTGTGACAAGCCACATCATGACCATCTAACTATTTACAAGTCATATGACCAAAACTAGTCAAGCTAGAATTGTGAATTTTTAACATATATGACCTTTCTAGCAAATCAGATGCTTGGTAACTATACGATTTCGCAGTCATTTAGTTCTTGTATCCATCATCCTATTAGATTCAAATTGTGTCACATTGCATGATTCCCCTAATAGATCCAGTAGGTTTTTTTGAACCAAGATAATCTCTTTCACGTAGCCTTTTCTTAGATCAATTGACATAAAATACTTGGATGTATTTGAGTTTCTCTAGAGATTCTCTAGAGAGGGCCAAAGATCTAATCCTTTTAAGCATTTTATACAGTCCATATCGAGCGGACAATTTGTAATGTTTGATGATATGCATTACCTTTGAACCTTTGAGATTCATAGAAATACCCAATCTCTCATGGAAATTGTAAGGTGATCTTGTCATATTAACATAATGCTAGTCCCTATCCTGGGCACATTGTATATTCTCACATGCTATTTGTAGCATTTCTTGCATATCATGCAAAAAACTTGATCGTTCAAGTTTCAACTAAAATGGGCAATCTAGGTTGAAATCCATACATAAGCATAAATGGGTTAGAAATGGTAGCTGAATGCTTACTACTATTATAGGAAAACTCAATCAAGTGTAGATACTTCTCCCAATGAGATTGTCGATGAGATAATATGCTCGTATTATTTCCATTTGACCATCCGTCTCAAAATGATGAGAGAAACTAAAGCTCAATGATGTTTCTAGTTTAGCAAATATGGCCAACCAAAAGTGACCAGTGAACTTCGGATTACAATTGCTCACAATTTCACCCAAAATTCTGTAAAGTCTAAACAGACATTTAACAAATATTTGAGCTAGATCAGAAGCCTTCACAATGGTCTTTACTGAAATAAACATAGCCAATTTGATAAGATGATTGATAATTATCCAAATTGTATCATTTTGTTTATTTGTCCTTGGTACTCAACCATTAAAACCACTGAGATACTATCCCATTTTTTATCAAGGATAATCAATGGATGTAAAAGTCCTCCAACCTTAAGACATTCCATTTCTAATAGATCAATTGAAGTGAGATTGAGAAATTAACCACCTTGTTGATTTCTATAATTTTTTGATTTCAGAGGAACACAAGACCATGTCATTGGTCTATATGTCATCGATACACATAATGATGATGATGTGTTAATTTTCACATGTGGAATGCCTTGTGGCACGTTTTGATTGATACATGTGTGAAAAAAGTCTATGCCACATTCTCAAACATGTGTGAGTTGACATGTTGTCATGATGAATCGTATGGATGACACATGGACCAATGGAATGTTGCTACATGTCACCTTAGCTCCTCTTCAAATGTGTGGTTCTTTTAGAAATAGGACAGAGTGGACTCATTTTTCCAGACAAATGTTTGAGTATTTAAGTGCAATATTGCCTTCAAGCACATCTATGAGCCCTTACATTTTTCAAGCATTGTGCTCAAAAGCAACATCACTTTGATGTTGTATTAAGCGTGAATCTTTTGTTGAAACTTTCTTATAAACTGACAATTTGAAATTGATATTGACCTAACAATGTTTTTTTTGGTGCATTGATTGTTTTTCTATTGAATTTTTTGTTTCCTTGGGCTCAAAACCCTTATCTAGTTTTTATTTACTTAGTTTTCTTGTTATAATTTTGATCATTTTTCTTAAGATTTGGCATCATTGAAAATATTGAGTACGTTACGATGGTTGGTCTCATTCTTTGTTTTTTTTGCCTACTATTACTCAAGGTCTTGGAGTAGAGGCTTTTGCCGAGCATTATTTTAGTTTCTTGATTGTCGTAGCAATCCACGGTTGCATGACCCCCACAATGTATGCACTCCACCTTTGGATTCAGCCAGCATTTATCCTCTGTGTGTTCGTCACATCCGCATCTATCGCATGTCTTCTTATTGTTGCCTTGCTGCCTGTTCCTTCCTTTCGATCTGCCTTCTTGAGTTTTTTGTTTCTACTGGTTTTGATCTGATCTCCTTGTCGAATCCCTCTTAGGTTGAGGCTTTTTCTTCGATTGGTCTCTGTTGCTGTAGAGAGCTTGATCAGACTCATTCTTGTCATCGTAGTGCTCTCTAGCTTCAATTTCTTCTTTGATGTCAATGACTGCTCTGCAAATTCTGATCAGACCAATTTTTGTACTGTCAACCATTTTTACTCATTTTTGTACGAAAAAATCACTTACAGGAACTTGCCGGCCTTCAGAATAGTGCCTCAAAATTTGCGACCCTCACTAGGAAATCATGGACACTAAGGATGAATTCTAGGAGATTACAAATTCCTGTGAAAAAAAGGCTATATATAGGCCTCCACCATCCTCTCCACGAGCTCATTCTAGATTCCTGCTCCCGAGTTCATGCTGAAATTTTTCAGAATTTTCAAAACTTCCAAAACAATCTAGAATCACTGCTACCATGACTTCTCGTGACTCGTCACTCTCCCTTCATTGTCGCAAGGCCCCTAAGCCTTATTCGGGCGATATCTTTTTTACTTCCATCAAGAATTATGCTAAGCAATTTATTCTAGCCAAGGATATTCTTACCAACCTTGGCACTGATCAACAGCGCGAGAGTTTGATCCGAGCTGCCTACTCAACTTATTCAGACGAATTCCAGACCTTTCGGATCACGTCTAAGGACAGTAGTTCTACCATCATCACACACAATTGCCCAAACCAACAACAGGATCGCCATTTTGCCTCATCACAGACCCTAAGCTTCGAGCAACATCATAAATCTTGGTGGCCATGGTCGAGGTCCACACCGTGAAAATGGATCGCATTCCACCTAGCGATCTATTTTCATTAACCCTCACCATGGATGACCCCAATCATAACTACAAGTGGGCCAAGAAAGTGTCAAACAAATTGTGCGAGGCCCTAAAAGCTAGAAAACCCACCACCAAATGTGGATATCTTCTCCACATGTTGGTCACCAAGCAACTCGGACATAGGACGGCCGCAGCTATCAAAGAGCTAGAATACATCTATCTTAGCACCAGGAAGCGCGTCACCCCACAACTATCAGCCGAACCTAATTCACCTGCACCACCAACCAAGAAGCAGAAGGGTAAGGCAGTCAGCACGGACGACGCCATATCCTCTGATATCTTATCCAACGATATAGGGACAGAGTATGCTGAATCCGGCAGGAGCAAACCCTCTCAAGTCCCAAAGGAGGTACTAGCGTAGCAGGAGGCCTTACCCCAACAGGCCCAACAAGGCCAACAAGTCGTAGCAGCAACAGACAGCTGGATGCAGGCGCTTCAGGTTCTGGTTCAGTAGGCATGGTTCTGTCCACTCCGGCAACTTCGATAGTTCCAGTTTTCTTACCTACTCCCACAAATTCTCTTCCACCACTACCCCCACCATTTACCACCACATACACCTCCTCATTCACACTTAACACATGTTTTGACTCCATAATCCCAGGCAAGCCCTCACCTATACATTCTTCCACCCTACTTGACTCTATAGTCAATGTAGACGACTTTGCATTACAGCTACTAACACAAACCACATCCACCTCCATCACTACTAATCCACTCCACACGTCTCCGACACACATTCATTCACCACCACATTCACCTCCTATCATACCATAATCACCTCCCCCTACATTTTCTCACACTCCAACATCTCTCCCCATTCCATATTTTTTTCCATTCAATCCTATGCCATATCCTAACTATGCACACACACTCCCTAACATTGGCCCTTGGGAGCAATTACCCCTCACGGCCCAAAAAGTGGCTTGGTTGGTGAATGATCTCCAATACAACTTATTTGGCACCTTAGAGGGTCAGTATACCATGAGGCAGTTTGACGATGGCGCAGATATTCAGAAAGAAAACGCAAGGTTCAAGGCAGAAAACAAGCAACAGCAGTAGCAGATCCAGAATCTCACTACTTATAATCAACAATAACAACAAATGCTCAGCCACCTCCAAAACCAACTCCAACTGAAGATCTACAACATGCAGATTGTCATCGACAACCTTACAACAGAGTGGGACGAGGCCGTAATGGATGCACAAGTAGCACGTTTTGCTATGAAAGAACAGCTGGAATTGGTAGATTTCAATGATTTCGCACCACCAGCTATTCCCGAGGGAACTCCAATTTTATCAGGGGCCTATCAAGCACTGGCACAAAAGCTAAAAGGCTTCCATCGAGGCTCTCAACCAGCATATCACCACCTTCGAAAAAAAAGTTAAAGGTAGCTACTCAGTCAACCTCTTCTGTCCATGCAGAGCATGCCCAGCTTGACTCTGGGCCTCACTTTGATGGCTCAGATGGTGGCGATGGAGCAGGTTTTCAATAGCCTCCACCTTTCAACCAAGGCTTGTCATTTCAAGGACCCCCTCAAGTGCAAGGAACTCAAGCACCAACCAATCCACAGGGCTCTGGAGGTACGGGCTCCCAACACCATCTCTTCCGCCTCTAACCCCATGGACACCACTAACTCTCCCTTCATCCAACGTCAATTTTCTCCAAAATCTCAATGTATTGCTACTTCCAACCCTTCACCACCTCTCTCCCCACAACCTGACCAAGAAATAGAACATGCCTTGGCAGCTGAAGCACCAACCATAAGGCACAGGATCACGCCTACTGAACCTAGCAAGGATTTGCTTGCATCTCAAGAGTTTGCAAAGAAATATCAGACTACAAAGGAGCGAGGTGGCTATGTACTGCCAAACCTGGACCATTGCAAAACCCATAAAGAAGCAGTCAAGCTCTTGGATCTACAACCACTCTGGCGCCATCAGCTCTTCCTTCAGAGCAAAACCTCTATGAACTTTTAAAGTTCTAAGTCCTAAGTTAGAAGTTCTAGAATGGTTAGTTTTAAACTAATCCCATAAGTTAGTGGATACTTATGGAAGGCCCTTCTTGCTATAAGAAGAGAGGCATTCTCCTTGTAAACGACACTTTTGAGATTAAGCTATCTTGATCTCTATTTTTGAGACTATTATTCTATTTCATTTGTGTTTCCTTTAGGAAGGTGCATACCTTGAGGGAAGGTGCTCAGGCCTCCTCTTGCCTCCTTCTCATTGGTTTGTATTGCGGCATGTATTTACTTGCTGATTATTTAGTTAGCCGCAATCTATTATTTCTATCTCCCTTTTGGGTGTTAACTTAGGATCTAGCTTAGTGAACTTGCTAGTTGGGAAGCCTTATCAAGGATTTTTATTTCAGTTTCGGGCACTAGTTGGGAAAGCCTTAGTGCACCCATCCTTGTTTATCTATTTTCGTTTGAAGCTTTTGGTAGGTTCTTAAAAGGTGGACGATCCTCTCTATACTATACCACACCGTGAGTAGATCTAGCCATCACATGAACTAGAAATCCTTCCAACATCAAACACCTTCGATACTCTTTGTCAAACCTGATTGTTAGCTGTTCTCGTGTATTTCTATAGACTGTGTAAAAACATGTATAAAATTGTAGTATTGGATAGATGAATGGATGTAGATTAAAGATAGATTATTCAGTTAAATCCAACAGATCTCAAAGGTAATGATTTTTTTTGGGAAAGAGTGTTTGCAGATGGCAGTTGAAAATATGCATGAACATGAAGCCAATCTGCCTACTAAAGAAGAATCCATCAGATTCCAAGATCAACTTGATTTTTTGGAGCCAAATATTTTATGCTCTCACTTATTGATGTCAATAATGGGACATAACATTGAACATGAAGAAGACAAAGTAGAACATGTAAGTATTGTCCTAGTTTTGTGTTGGTCAACATTTTGAGCTAGATTTTGTCTTGGACGATAGGTAACTCCCTCTTTTGATGAGCTTGCAGCATGTGTTTGCAAGAGGTGAACTTTTTTTTTAAGCTAGAAACTTTAAGTAGTTGAAGCGTTGTTTGAAAATAAAATCAATTAAAATGTTTTAAGTTTTTTTTTTCCAATATTGCTCTTGAAGATATTGGGTTACTTTTCAACATCAGAATCATGCTAGACAACTTAACATTTGATTGGCTTAAAATGAAACATTTACAATCCATTAGGTGTTGCCAAGTCATGTTATCCATTGTTATGTTTAGTACTTTAAATAATGATTGATTGGTCACTGCCACAAAAATTTGGAAGATGATCGAAGTAGTATGTTTGTTTGAAGAGAAAATCATTAAAATTGAAGGCAATCAAAATACTCATCTATGCTACTTATAATCTATCCTCAAAACTAAAAAGATCAAAACTACCACTTCTCACCCTTCTTACTTTTATTATATTGTGTGAATTTAAGGAGAACCTTGGAATTCAACAAAAACAAAAATCACACTCAACTTAGCATTTCCATCAACTGCTAAATAGATGTCACTATCTAATAAACCACTCTCCATTGCAAGTTTCTTAAGATTCTACTTTCTACAAATCATTTTCCTAAATCCTATACTCAATTTCTATATCTTGTACTCAAATCATACTTCACTGGTACTACCACATCCTAAACAATTTCTCATGATAATGTTAGTGATGTATATGTTTATCTTTTGTCAAGCTTATGCGCTCACAAAGTCCTAAATTTCAAGGGTTATGCTTCTTAAAAATAAAAAAGAACATAAGCATGCTAACATTGTTTTCATGTTTATATCCAATCCTAGTCCAAGTAGAATACATACAAGTTAGTGCATAACAAATAATATTTTTAGCTCTACACTTCTTCTAGTCCCAAACATCATCTACTCATGTAACATGACAAGCTTGCCATCTGAGAATGATTCCATAATCATCACAACATAAAAGCACAAGAAAGAGAAGCTAGTGCATCCATAAAAGAATTGGTAATGAATTGTTGTCAAAAAAAATTATCTTCTATGAGCATTCTAGCAGGAGTAGAATATAGCATAGATGACATCGTCTAAAAAGTTTATAATAGATCATTATAAAACTTGTCAAATCAGGTACTGAGATGTCAAGCCAATGCTGAAGTCCCATAGTCTTTTTGCCAAATCAGGATCTGTGGCATACTTGCTGGGTTTCACCTCACTGCAATCCACAAAATATTTTCCACTCACCCCCTTTGCTTTGGGATTCAAGGCCAAAAAGCATTGAGTGGCTGCTCCCTGCGCAAAATAGTTCATTGTGGATTAATTAGCATCCAATGGGTAACATGTAGATGCTCAATTCTATGGCCTTCATTAACTACTACAGCTTTTTGGATATGCAAATTGCCAAGTATGTGAAAAAAAGATTGCATTACTTAAGTTTGATGTGGATAAAATGACTGACCTGGGGAACAGTTTTCAAACCTATAAAGTTCCCCAAAAAGCTTGCAATAGCTGCACCACAAGGTGTTGGCAATCATTTATGCTTTTCTCTCTCTCTCTCTCTCTCTCTCTCTCTCTCTCTCTCTCTCTCTCTCTCTCTCTCTCTCTCTCTCTCTCTCTCTCGCAACTTTCTGTGTGTGTGGATGTTATGCGATAGAATATTGACAAGATCATGTCACGTAACTCACCAAATACACCCTTGTATCGAACAAGATGACGGGAAAGATTTGTATTTATTACTCCAGGGTGAAGAGAATTCGCTGTTATATTCACCCCTTCTTCCTGAGTGATCAGAAGAAGTAGATTCAATTATATTTTTTCTTGAATATCCAGATCATGTACAAAAGCTCGTGATCTATTTAGCGGAAATTAGGAATAATAAATTCCTGATTGTAAAATTAGGACAGTTATTAAGAAAACAAGTATGCAATGGGAAGGCTTCCCGAACCTTGAACTGCCTGGTAAGCTCGTTAGCGTGTAGAATGTTTGCAAGCTTTGATTGCCCGTATGCCTTCCATGGACCATAACTGAACACAAATCCCATATTGCAAAGTTTCCATTCAGAAACTACAGCTCTTTCAAGCACCAAGAAGGCAACCCACTTTGCACAGACACAATTTGATGTTATGCAGATAAAAATGAAAGGAAAAAAAACTGCTCGTACTCAGCCTCATTGTTGATGGTATCGAAAGCAATGCCCCCTTTAGGCGCAAACAATTTGTGGCCCGTGGAGGAGACATTTACGATCCTTCCCTCAATGCCAGATTCTTGGGCTGTCTCTTTCATTTTGTCCATCAGAAGATAGGTTAGCAGAAAATGTCCTGTACACAATATCCACCCAAATCGCGCCTCAGTAAGGTCGCAAGAAAGCAAATAATTCTACCAGCATGATTATTCACCTTGCAGATAAGACAGGCCCTCTTACCCACGTGATTGGTAGCAAACTGCATCTCTATTCCATCCTTAGAAAGTTGATAAGGACATGCCATTATGCCTGCATTATTTCTGCCACAAACAGAATGACTACTGTATCAGCCCAGAAAATGGATTGCTTGTGCTTCAGCTTGGAGCAGTACAAATGGACATAGAGCACGAATTGAAGAAGAGAAGCATCATGCATCATCCACAGCAAGAGAAAGCTGAAATTCAAAACGGGATTGCGATTGATGATTCTCACATGAGAATGTTTAAGGAGCATTTAAGAGCTAAAAAGTCATTTGCACATTTTTTAACTGATGCCAGTGAGCTGAGGTCGCCTTCCAACACCTCCACTTTGGCCTGGGGTATGCTGTGCAAGATGTCCTCTTTCACTTTGGACGCTGCCTCCAGATTGCGCCCCACCAGAAACACACGGGCGCCTCGCAGTGCCAACACTCGCACCGATTCCGCCCCAATCCCACTCGTGCCCCCTGCCCACATTATCACATTGCATCTCACACCTCTCAGACACTCACACAAAAATAGAACAATAATTCAGGCTTTCAAGGATCGGGCCTGCATGCATGTGACTGATCATGTGAGCGAGAAAAAGAAGAGATTGGTTGAATAAAAATTGGGTACCAGTAACAATGGCCGTGAGGGCAGATGCATCGACGTCCTTAGAGACATCCTCAGCAGTTGACCGCACACCGAATGCCATGGATCGGATGCTCACTCACACTAGTGCCAAATCTTCAACTGATCAGTAGTCTCTTAACTGCATCAACAAGCACAGCTTGCCTTAATCGATCCAAATTCAAGCACCTCTTCAATCAATCCTCCAGCTACAATCACAACTAAATTTGAGCTATAGAACATATATATATATATATCAACCAAACACGTTTGCTCTCTTCCCTCAGCAATTGAAGAATATATATAGATATGTGTATGTTGACGTGGGGTGGTAATTTGGGTTACCGTGGCGGCCACGCAAACTTAAGGAAACCAGATATGGTTTTTTGTTGCGTTATGGGCTTGCCACAATATTGTGGCTTAGTGGAAACTTGAAAGGTGGTTTAAAAATATCTAATTCCCAACCCAAGAGTGCTCCGGAAACCTCTTTTTTTTAGGTTATCTTAACAAAATCGGCATTTTTCTAAGCTTCTGGATTGTTAGAAATATTGCTCATAAAAGGGTATATTTGTTTATATATAAAAAATTGTCAAAGATTTTATGGTATTGATTTTTGAAATATCTATACATCAGTTTCATTTTTGTACTTGGCCAATTTTTCGAGCACTGCTTCCTAGTATCATTAAGCCCCTTGAGTACCTTGCGTGCTACGTTGAGCCATCTTCTCCAAATAAAATCTAGGGCTTAAGGAGCAATATAATATGCCATGACAATAAGAGATAATGAATTTTGCCATAGCTTATACAAAAGGATGCTTTGCTAAATTAGTAAAGCATATTACCACAAAGACCTTGCCCTAAAAGATGATAGTTTGCAAAACTTCTATGCTTATAATGATGGTGTTTATGATTATTCATGAATACTCATATTCTCATGATGTTTGCATGAATGATTACTTGCATGCATGACCAAGACTTAATTTAATTATCATTCACTACAACCAACTTTCAATATTCTAAGCACCTCCTTTACAAGGACCAACTTGAACACATAGTCTTGCCTCAAGGCCAAGAAAAAATACCAAGCCTTTACGCTAAGTATAAGGTAGCTTGGAACAAATAATATTGTGTACCACATTGTCTGTTTCTAATTAGATTAGAGACAAATTTGAGACTCCTTTGTTGCTATGAAAAAAGGCATTTTTAGCAAAGTAGCTAACTTATTAGAAATATTAAAACAATATGTTGCATTGATCATCATATGCAGCGAAGTCTAACATGCAATTTTTTTTTGAAAATTGTCATTTACCCCAGCAAGAATGCTTTTACATTTTCCACTTTGAAAGCACCGAACGTCAATCTTCTTTCTGCACATTGCACAATAGAGCATTGTGAAAAATAGAGCTTCACATTTGATAGGATACATATGGTAGCCAGTTTAAGCAAGCATAATGAGTTACAATGTTTGTGTTTGAACTCCTAGTTCTTTGTGCATAATATCTTTTGTACTTCTTCTAGTTTTTCCTTTAAGTGTTGGAATAATATGGCCCCCATCATTCACCACTTCATAGCAAAAGAGGCCACACAATGCACCAATATTGCTTCAATCTCATTCCCCAGTTGTGCTAGGACCTTGGGATTCAATTTTGTACTCCTCATGAGAGGCTTCTAATGCCTCAATAGGAGTCTCAAAAGGCATAAGGAGCCTCAAGATTGAGGCCGAGGCTTCTCTTATTTCTCTTGAGTTATGGGGTGCCTCAATCTTAAGGCTGATGCTCCTCTCATGCCTCAAGTACACAAAATTCAAGGAACCAAAATGATAGTTGAAATGATCAAAACGGGTCTTGGAAGCTCCGAGTCTTAACGAGATACCTAGATTCTAATCCAAGGTGTAGTGAGGCGACAATGCCTAGATCCCATATTCTTGAGACCTAGGCAGGTGACAACTCAAGAAGGGTGGTCGGCAGAACGGGAGAATTGATGAGTCAAGGTGCTGCCCTTGAGGTGTAAGCACGGTCAGTTCTCGCGGTTCGGGCCTGGCGCTGTCTGCACGTAGGACGGATGAGGCAAAGTGCTGCCTAGGGAGGTGAAAGCACGGTCTGTACCTTGTGGGGTGCGGGGCGACATATTCGAACTGTACGGGTTAACCATTGATACAGAGATGCTGCTCGAATTCGGGTGTAAAGCACGGGTGGTTAGCTGCCGGTGCGGGATAGCTGCCGATCGTTTAGCTATAAGGGCTATCGACCAAAAAGTGGTGGGGCGTGACTGAGGCAATGTGCTGCTTAATGGTGAAAGCACGGATAGTTGGAGGGGTGTCCTATGTGGGCTGATTCCGTGATCGATTTGTATGGGCGCGGCCAGGCAAAGGTCCGTTGGCAGGACCATCTCAAAGGGGGACCTTGTCTTTGTTACTTGTTAGTAAACTTGCCTGAGTGTCTTACTTGTACGTATTCGTGGTGAGTCTTAGTACTCGTGCTTTGCCTGGTTTGCATGATTGCTTGTGATACAAGGAGCTGATGGCTCGAGAAGGAACCTTTTCTTTTGAAGGCTGATACCATCAAACAAAGAGGACTACAGAATCTGTGGGGCGGATTTGCAGTTCAAGTACTCACACATGAACGACAACGAAATGACTCAATGTTTGCAAAGGATGGATGGCTAGCATGTTTCTTGGGTTAGTTTCATTTGCGACAACGCCCACCAGACGCAAGCAGGAAGTCAAAAGTTGGAAAGGGCCATTTCAGGGGAGATCTTCTATGGAGCAGTTGGTCTTCATTTTGGGACGGCCACCTTCAGAACTGAAACTCACTGAGCATGGGCGATATCCAGAATCTGTGCGGCGGATTTGCAGTTCAAGTACTCGCACGTGAACGACAACGAAATGACTCAATGTTTGCAAAGGATGGATGGCTAGCTTGTTTCTTGGGTTAGTTTCATTTGCGACAACGCCCACCAGACGCAAGCAGGAAGTCAAAAGTTGGAAAGGGCAATTTCAGGGGAGATCTTCTATAGCAGTTGGTCTTCATTTTGGGACGGCCACCTTCGGAACTGAAACTCACTGAGCATGGGTGATATCCAGTATCAGTTGGGTTTTTCCTCAAAGGGGAAAAGACTAGGATCTTCTTCAGAGATTGGCAACAAGTTGGATCGAGCCATAATCCTAGCAGATGGGAAGCAAAGTGTTGGAAAGGCTTTTTGTCCGAAGAACTCTACTCTAAGTCCGATCAGCTGATTTATTAAGTGGAGGGGAACTATCACACACACCTCTCTCTTGAGGCAAATTTTGAATGAAAGTTGATCAAAATGGGGACAAATTCAAGGTGACCTAGCCATACTCACACGAGGAGACTGGCGAACTTTGGACCTAATAAGTTGACAAGTTTTTGTTGTGGAAAGGAAAGTTTGTTATAGGCTTTCTCTGGACCAGCAATGATGAGGAAACATATGAGTACGCTGGCTTGTGTTACGTGTAAGGCAGCTGATCAATGAAGGAACTATGAAAGTTGAGTCTTGCATGAGAGACTTGGTATTTCGAACGGACGCTAAGGGACAGTTCGCGTTGAGATCGGATTAGTGCAAACTCTGGGTGCATGTTTCTGATTCAAAGAGAGCTACTTGAAGCCAAGCTCGATGTACACTTCTTGTTTTGACTGTGAGGCAACTGACCAGTGATGGAATTGTGAAAGTCAAGTTTTGCGTGACGGACATGGTGCTTCAAACAAACGCGAAGAGATAGTTCGGATGCGGATCAAACTGGTGCGACCCTTTGGCCTTCCACGAGGTCAATAGTTACATTTGGGTTGATTCAAAGAGCTACTTCAAGCTAAGTGAGAGGTGCATTGCGGAGTACTCAATCTTTGCCTACCTTAAAGAGCTAAGATGGAAAAGTATCAAGATCAGGCTAGGATAAGGAGAGAAATCAAAGTGCAGAAGCAACAAGGCACGGAGTGGACCATAAAGTGGGCAATCAAACGATAAATCCCTTGGCTCAGGGAGCCTTGATACCTGTGCGGAACTGAACAAATTTGGAGCTCAGGGAGCTCAACACAAAGTGCATCAAGGACAAATCTGGAGCTCCGGGAGCTCAACACAAAGTGCATCAAGGACAAATCAGGAGCTCAAAGGAGTTCCAAAGTCGAAAGTCAGAAGCGACAGGGGCGAACATTTCAAAGAAAGGCCTCTGTCACCAGTTAATAAGGTTCTCGGGTTTTACGAAAGCGATATCAAATCTACGCTTTTCCCAGACAAAGATATATTTTCAACTTATGTAATTTTTCAGTACAAAAAGCTGAGCCTCCGACTTGTGGTGTGCCAGCTTCAATGTTAATAAAAAGTGGCCACTAAATTGAGTATTGTGCCAAGTAGCTTAAATGTATAGTTATTTTAATTGGGAGACACCTTTACTTTAATCTGACATCTGATGAGGACATCAGATTTTATAAAGGTGGAGTGGATGTTGTAAAACTATCTTTACAAGCTTTACTTCCGGCGCCATCGGCGCCAGCTATGTCCCCGGCGCCAGCAGCGCCCCTGCTGCTCCCGGCGCCACTGTGATTAGAATCCAGCCGGCGCCAAGTTCCTATGGCTGAAAATCTTTGATCGGTTCTAGTGGAGTCCAGAGAGCTCAAATCGATGTGCAATCACCTCACACGATCTAGGCATGATTAAAGGAAGCCTGGGGATCAATAAAATCTAGAGAGAGAAAATGACTTTCTAGAAAGAGAAAATCCTAGAGAGAGAAAAACGTGCTTTACCAGCTTGGGTAGAGTGCTTGGTATGAGGGGGGGTGCCGAATCACACCAATACTATAGGGGAGTGCGGGTTGCAACTCAGGGCGAGCTCCAACCAAGTCTCAGCCTCCCTTGCTGGAATGTTGTCATGGCTCTCGCCTTGGCATGCTAGCACCCCGGAGACTAGGGTCGGTCTATGTTGGCTTATCCTTAATTAGCATTTGTGAAATTCATAGTCAAAATGAAGTGGCCTAAAGGCTCTTGAAATGGTAATCTGGTGGCATGATCTTTTTGTAGCCTTATTGCATTGCTTGTTGTGCCAAGACTTTGTCTTAGATCCATCAACATACACTGATTAAATTTTGAATCTTGAATTGCCCCCCCACCTCCCCCCTCCCCCCCCTTTGGAGACAAAAAAGAAGGTAAAACCATTTTTCAGCATAACACCTCACGAGTATGGATATGTATGAAACATTAGTTTACAATTTACATGGAAGGGCTTCCCCTATACCCAAAACTCCTCCCCTTAAATTCCATGCTGCCCATGAAATGTCTCAATCTCTTGAGGAATCGTTCATAATATTGAGATCTTTATCCAATTGAGTTGGCTCAATCGGTTAGCTTGGCATCCAAAAGTTTCCTTGGTCCCAAGTTCTAGCTCGCCTTGAAACCACGATACAAAATTTCACACTCATAAGCTAGATAAGTTTGTTACTGTTTTTTTTTTCATAGGAAAAAGTAGTAGGTGCATTGATGAAAAAGATATATACACCCCGAAGGGGAAGTTTAAACGAAAGTAAGCTCAAACCAGAGCGAAGCTTGCAGTAAAGTTAAGATTAATCCAGATCCTGGCATTAAAAATAAAAGTGCATAACCTATGATGATGTCAGTGGGAGTCTGCCAATTGACTGCAGCAGGTCAGAAAAGTGAAGAGGTGGTGAGTCGGCTAATGAAGGGAGATGAGATGTAGCAGACCCAGCCACCATCGCCCGTTGCAAAATTGGTAGGGCCTAAGCACGTTGCAGGGCAATGGAAATACGCTGTTTGAAAGAAGCCACGAGAATAGAACCAGGAATACCTTGACGCTCTGCCGCCTGATGAAAACACATGCGAAGAAAATCCTCAAAGCGTCGATGCAAGGTGCCATAAGTCTCATTTGCCAAGGGAAGGAAAGCATCAGTGGGGTGCCTATCGGAGTAGTCTTTTTCCTTCTCTTGAGCTGCCACGTCTGCCACTTCTCCTGGTGTGAAGGCAGAGCGAGGCAATAGGTCACCACGCATGGGATCAGCACCAACAACATCTGCCAAAGTACCTGGCTATAGCGGCCGCTGCATCTCTGACAACATCATGTGTAGCTGTGCGCTCACTCCCAGAAGGACAGCAGAGGAGGTGGATAGCAAGAGCATCAATAGGGTGACCACAAACACACCTGGAGAGACCCAAGACCGAAGGATGAGGTAGCCCCAAGCGAAGACGAAGAGCAGTGATGAAGACGGTTGAAGACAACCGAAAGGAAGAAATAACAAGCTGAGATGACAGCCAAGCCCCCGCACCAGGACCCGCACAAGAAAGAAGTCGAGCTCGATGCAATGCCGAAGGAGCCTCAAAGAGCATGCTGGAAAGGATTTGCTTGTGCATGCGTTCCAAGAGGGTCTCTTGCAGGTGATCAGAGCTGAAAGTGAGGAGTTGCTCAAAAGGAAGAAGACAAGGTTGGGTAGGGAGGGGGAGGAGCTCTCGCGCAACGACGTGGAGGTGCTGGAAAGGCAGAGAACCGCTATCCACATGAGCAATGCAATCCGCCAAGAGAGGCCGAAAGCCAGAGAGGAACCGAGAAGACAAAGCAGGAGCGACAAGAGCCCAGCTCCCAAAAAAGTTGCAGGTGCGGAAGAAACCGTAGAGAGAAGACCCACACCTCCACAAGAAATGGGTAACCAAGCCTAGTTCCGAGCTGAAAGGGTCTCCACGCCATCCAAAGAAAGTCAAAAGGCGGCCAAAAACATCCATAATAGAGTTGTCAAAGGAAGAGAGAAGATGCAAAAAGTCCTGAGTAAGGGAGAAAGTCCGCAGTAGATAAGAAGGACGCCGAATAAAGCAAGATGTCAAGATGCCAAACGCGAACTGAGTGTCGCCCCACCGGGGAAGCAGATCTGAATGAGCAACATCTTCCTGGAGAGCCTCACCAAAAAGCAGAACAGAAGGAAGCAGACCCAAAAGGAACACCCAGAATGCGAATGTCATCCGAAGGAGCAAGGAAACCTTGAGGAGGAACAAAGTCAGGAGGAAGACCTGTTGGAGACCACACTGAACACTTGTGAGGATGAATAGACAAACCAAGAGAAGCCAACTGCTCAGAGAAATGATGAAATGCGTGGAGCACCGTAGGAGCAGGACCAACAATATGAGTGTCATCAGCAATCGAAGGAAATAAGCAGGAGGGAGGCCTTTGCAGAAGCTCGAAGTGCACGAAAATGAGCCAGAGCGAAAAGAGGACCACCCAAATGATCACCTTGACGAGTACCTGCTGCAGACTGGATAGTAGAAAGATCTCTAGAGCGCACATGGTGACTGTAAAAGAGAGGAGTCTAAGTAGCATAAAACAACCGCACAAATGGGATAAGCTGAGCCAACTCACCACCAACCACGCGCAGCTCCCGAAAGATCGCAGCTCTAGAAACAGAGTTAAAAGCATTGGAAACATCCACTTGGAGAACAACCAGTCAGGATGGAGATCAAGGGTGGCAAGCAAACCATGAATGACAGCTTCACAACCGCCAGGAATAGAGACGCCAAACTGATGAGGGGAGAGAAAAGAGGCGAAAATCTGTTGAAACTGAAAACAGATAGGGCGACTAACAAGATGGAGGAGGACTTCGCCAATAGCGATGGGACGGACACCATGGCAATCAAACGAGACGCAGACAAAACACGTGCAACAGAAGAAGGAATGTGATCAGAGGCGATAAAAGAGCAGACCTGAAAGAGTTGAACAAAGGCACTAGCAGAATCCTCAGGTGGAAAGCAATCACGAAGGTGTTCATAGACCAAACCGGAGGGACCACCAACAACAATACGAGGACTACGATGGAAGGCACGAGAGAAAGAAACACGATCAAACACCAAGTCAACATCAGATACAAAGTCCTCCACAAACAAGGGAAGAATGCCTTCAGAAGCAGGATGAAGAGCTTGGAGAGCAACAACAGTATCAACAGAAGAGAGAGCGGATGTGAGAGGAGCTAAAGCTTGAGCTGCGCGAGAATACTCACCAACTTGCCCAAGATGTAGGGTGCGACGAAGACAACGGTGGAGAATCCTGTGAGTTGCGACGGTGGGGAGGTGGGGCGCCTTCAGGTTGAGAGTCCTGTTAGTTGCGAGCAGCAAGTGCCTAACAACGATCAAAGTGTTCATCATGAAGCGTTTCCTAGTCTCCCGATAGAAAGCGACAAAGGCGAGCACGAAATTCTCTATGACCAGCATCCCCACCCCTCGGAGGGAGGACTAAACACCAAAAGGGAAAAAGAAGAAACAGATTCCAAGCTGAAATGTCAAAGGAGTCAATAGCCAAGCGATCAAGAGGAAGACGCATAGCAACTTGAGTTTCACGACGGAGAGCGAGAGGAATATGAAAGTAGAGTTTTGGACGAGGGAAGCCCAAATGAAAAGCTCCGAGGACGTCAAGGGAAGAAATCCAAGACCAAGCTGAAGCAGAGGGCGAATGGGGTGTTGAAAGAGGAGGACGATCTTGAGACGACTGAAGCAGCGCAGGACAAGAACGCTGGTGACGGGCAAGACCTCCTCTAGGAGAGAAGTAACGACCACAAGCATGACAAGGAACCCGTTTAGGGGGTTTCGAAAAGCAATGCAATAGATTCCGGAGAACTTGCCTAAACACAAGCACCCACCAAACTCTGAAAGACCAGCAATAGAAATTGTTTTGAAAGCTCTACCGCTGCTCCTTTGTTGCCAAGAGGGAGATCTTCTTCAGGTAGTTGCAGTCGGTACGGTACACCCTATTCTTCTAAATACGATGGGAAGTACTTCTCAAGGTAGCCTCTACCACTGACAAGCTTGCCCACAGCCAAAGGTGCCCTAAAACCTGTCGAATATGATTGCTTAGGAAGCCCAAAGACCAGAGAAAAGGCAACAACTATGAGCTCCTCTAATGTACCAACGCTTCAATCCAATTCTTCCGCAACAAAAAACCCTGTACCAGTGATCTCTGGATTTTAGAAGCCCTGGAAAACTTCGAGTATTGTGATTTTGAAAATCTCTTTGATCTGCAGCACTTCTGGTAGAGTCAGTTTTGATTCTGAAACTGTTGATACAACTGCAGGCAAAATCCTTTCACCTCTGCTGCAAACTAATCACTGCAAAATGCTCCTTATTGTGACATGAAGACATGCCCTGATTTTCTACTATTGTGAGAACAGAACATGTGTTGCTTTTATACGAATAACACTTCCAAAAAAAAAGTATCAACAAACTGCTCGCTAGATTCTGTTGCAAACGTCCTCCTTTCCTGCGCCTTCAACTTTGGAACGTTCTGTCTGTTGAGAACAAGACAGATTGAAGCAAACACAGCAGCAGATTTTGAGATATCAGATGCATGAACAGAGGAACGCGCCTAAGAAAGGCAGCTCTAAATAAAACCCCTGAATTCTGGCCAGTCGGTTGCTTAGAGCCGTTCTTAATACCGCAATTTCAACCAGTAATCCCACAAACTTCAGACCCTTAATGCCTGACTGAGCAACCAAAATACCCACTAGTCTTCGAGCAGACTTCAATCCCCCATACTTTCGTTTCCTTTTATCAGATGCTTTGCAGTGTCAGATCTGATCAAACGTACTTGTATGTAATCTTTTATTACCATTTCTGATGGCGATGAAAGAGGTAACGTCGTTCGTCTCTGCTTCTGCTCGCTGGTCGCGATCAGCCTACTGCTAGCCCGAGCTACCTTAGAATATTCATACCTTCATGACTCTACCTTCTCGACCTTTGGAATTTCTGACTAAACCCATTGCCAAGTAATCCGCTCACGAACGGTTGTTTTTGCCTTTGATCTCTTAGATTTTTTATAGCAATTTTCTTTGTGAGTGCCCAACAACTAAAAGGTATAAAAGGTGCACCCAAAAAAATGTACTAATTTTAGATGCAATTTTCTCCCTAAAAGTTTTAGGGCAAAAATATAAATAATAACTAATTTTATGCCAAGGAAGGGCCCTTCCTCTCATCTTCCCCCCTCCCCCCTTTAAAGAACATCACACAATGAACATGGAACGAAACAACGCTCAAACTATGGAAACCTTCATATTAATAAGTTTGCTTGATCGCCACGGTAACCCCTCCTCATAGTGTACATACACACTTGAATCGTTGACTGTACAGAGCAAATCTGTTTAATATATATTATAGTTGTAATTGTGGCTGGACTAGGATTCAAATCAAGGTTTGTAGTATTTGATTGAGGAACTATTTCAATTTCGATCAATTGAGGTAATTAAGCTTAAGCTTGTTGCTACAGTCAAGAGAGTGGTCAATTGAAGCATTGGCACTACTGTGAGTGGCATTCCGTTTGTGTTCAACTGCTGAGGATGTCACAAAGGACGTCGATGCATCTGCCCTCACGACCATTGTGACTGGTACCCAACGTCCTTCATTCAACCGATCTCTTCTTTTGCTCGCTCACGTGATCAGTCACACGCATGCAAGCCTCCGTCAAAGGTGCCTGTATTATTTTTCAATGTTTGTGTGAGTGTCTGAGAGGTGTGAGATGCAATATAATAACGTGGGCAGGGGGGCACGAGTGGGATTGGGGCGAAGACGCTACGTTGCAACTCGCGAGTGCTTGCACTGCGAGGTGCTCGTGTACTGTTTCTGGTGGGGCGCAATCTGCGTCCAAATAAGCTAAAGTGGAGGTGCTGAAAGGCGACGGCCTCAGCTCACAGCATCAATAGATAAATGTGCAAATGACTTTTTAGCTCTGAAAAGTCCCTTAAACATTCTGGTGTGAGAATCATCAATATTCTCAATCCCATTCTGAATTTCAACCCTCTTCTCGAGGATGATGCATCATGATGCTTCTCCTTCTTCAATTTGTGCTCTATGTGCACTTGTACTCAGTGTTCGGGAAAGCCAGCATAGTCCAAGATGCGAACAGGCATCTTTTCCCAAAAATCGGCATAACAAAAATTGTACAGGATTTTTTATGTCATAAATCTTGGGTTTTATAGAGAAAAATCGGCAAATAAGAGCTTGTCACTCAATATAGGCTGAGAACTCTTACACAATGTTCGGGAAACCTTTTTGAGATTTCCCTCCAAAAATCGAGTGAAAAAGTTCTTCGGCCTCTATCGAGTGACAAGCTATTACTTGCCGGTTTTCCCCTATAAAACCCAAGATTTATGACATAAAAAATCCTCTACAATTTTTGCCATGCCAGTTTTTGGGAAAAGATGTTGGTTCCATTCTTGGACTATGTCGGCTTTCCCGAACACTGCAAGTTTCACGTTAAGGGTTTTTGGAGGGAAACCTCAAAAAGGTTTCCCGAACACTGACTTGTACTGCTCCAAGAAGCTTAGTCAACCCATTTTCGGGGTTTTCGGGGGTGATACACTAGTCATTTTGTTTGTGGCATAAACAAAAACTCTCTCTCTCTCTCTCTCTCTCTCTCTCTCTCTCTCTCTCTCTCTCTCTCTCTCTCTCTCTCTCTCTCTCTCTCTCTCTCTCTCTCTCTCTCTCTCTCTCTCTCTCTCTCTCTCTCTCTCTCTCTCTCTCTCTCTCTCTCTCTCTCAAACACACACAGAGAGACACACACACGTTATCCAAAAGAAAATTCAAAAAATGTGTGTTTCTAAATAGTCTAGGACAAAATCCAAAATGGGGGGGGGAGTTGGAGGGCATGCTCTGAGGCCTTTCCGCCCCTTGAAGGTGTTGCACCTGAGGGCACAGGGCCTTCTGCAGGGGCCGAGGAGCTGGCCCTTCCTCTATGTGAATTCAGTTTTTATATTTTTCTTTTTCTTTTTTGGTAAATTTTTTTTACATGCACTTTCTAGGCGCAAGGTGTGTGTAAAAAAAGGTAAAAAAAATTACGTGCACCTTTTGGCATCCAAAAGGTGGCTGTAAAAAAATTTGCCTCACAGATCACATTTTGTGAGGCTGCTCCATTTCCTAAGTAAACATGTTAAAACTATTTTTAAGATCCGAAACAAATTCCATAATGCCAATTGTTCCATTTTTTTCCTAATATGTGTACACACACACACAGATAGATTTTAAAAAAAATTGATTTTTTTTTTGGGACAACATTCCATTGTCCAAATTGCTAGCATTCTCGAACAAGGGTTTCAGAATTTTGATTTGATTTTGTTGTGTGCACTGCGGCCTGCCATAGCTTTGAAGCTCTCCAAGCTTCCTGCATCCTTCAACGTGATGTTATTATGCATGCACCTTCATGTCCGTCCTCAATTCAACTTAGCCACCTTGCACTTGAGCCATTACGCCATTCTCGAGGATGAATTCTGCACAAGCATTTAATGCCAAATTCAAACAAATGCTCATCCAAAGGTGCACATTGGGTGAGAGAGTGACAGTGCCATTCTCTCACCTAATGTGCACCGTTGGATGGGCATCTTCATGTACTTGGCATTAAATGCTTGTGCAAGGACTACCATAAGTCCTAGGCCATGACTATCTCCTTAACGCATGTATGTTTTCATGATTGAGAAGTTTTCATCAAATAGTTTATGTGTGATCCACAATTTTTCTCACTGAACACAAACCCCATATTGCAAAGTTTCCATTTAAAAACTACAGCTCTTGCAATCACCAAGAAGGCAACTCACTTTGCAGAGAAACAATTATAGTTTTATGAGTAGCACATATGGTATGCAGATTAAATATGGAAAAAAAAATTGCTCATACTCAATCTCATTGTTGATGGTATCAAAAGCAACGCCCCTTTTATGCTCCAACAATTTGTGGACCTTAGAGTAGACATTTACGATCCTTCTCTCAATGCCATATTCTTGGGTTGTCTCTTTCATTTTGTTCATCAGAAAATAGGTTAGCAGAAAATGCCCTGTACACAATGCCCACTCAAATCGGACAAGTAAGATCTAAACAAGAAAGCAAATGATTCTACCAACATGATTATTCACCATGTAGATAAGATAGGCCCTCCCCTTATCCACGTGATTGGTCACAAACTGCATCCCTATTCCATCCTTAGAAAGTTTATATAAAAGATGCCATTATGCATGCATCCCTCTACTGGGTGGCAAACCACTAGGTAAATCATAAGGAAAACCATCATGATAATCATTCAATAGAACATCTAAATCTTTACTATTATCAACGACATTACTGGAAATAGAGTTATTAAAAATAAACTGCTTCATAGCTTCATTTCCATCAGCAAACCAGCCAAGAATGCTAGTACAAATCCAACATCAAAATGATGCTCACCAATGTAGCTAGTTTGACCATATCTTGACAATTTGCACACATCCACATGAAAATGCTCAAACATGAGATAGTACAAGTAAAGTAGACTTGAACAACACTTCCATGCTGCTCCTTTGACCTTACTTGAGTCTTCAATAAGCTGCAAAAATAGATCCATAACATCCTTTCCAATTACCTCTCCTTTGATGCTCTTGACTAGCTCCAAATTACCAACTTCCCTTTTGACTTGTTGAAGCCCTTTGAGATCAACCTCTTGATCTTCAACTTCACCATCAAAGTAATTGAACAAAATTTGTTCTCTAGATCCATTACTTGATTTTACAGCAAGATAACATCCATCCACTTGCATAGCTCCATCTATACAAGAAGATCCACCAAAAGATGTTTCACTCTTCATAAGAGCTTGATACTCAAGATCCATTGCTTGGATCCACTCCTCTTCTTTCCTTGCTTGATCTACACTTGTAGGGTCATCCAAAGAGGTTAGAAAAGCAACATAATTTCCAGAAACTACTTGCTTACCCTTTTGATCATATGTGAGCCTTGAAGATACTTTTCTTTCCCTTGATGTTCTCCTTGGCTTTTGACTTGATGAAGGTCCATCATCATCACCATCCAAAGTAGGATCCTTTTCATCAACATCAAGAATGTTAGATCCATCCACACCTTTATCAATCATGCTTGAAGACACTTTTGGAATGTTCCCCTCATCAAAGATGACATCTCTACCAGCAATCACTTTGTTAGTAGAAGGAATGTAAACCTTATAGGCTTTACCCACCTCACTATATCCAACAAAAATACCTCTTCTTGAAGATGGATCCTCCTTGGTCCTATCATCAAGAGTAATGTTGACATAGCATGTGCATCCAAAGGTTCTTAGAAAGTTGACACTCGGTCTCCTCTTGAATAGCATCTCAAAAGGTGTCCTTCCATCCAAAATAGCACTTGGCCACCTATTGCACTCGGCCACCTATTGCACAAGAAATTGGCACACAACAAAGCTTCATCCCAACATGGTTTGTCAAGATTAGCACTTAATTTCATGGCTTTGGCACTTTCACATAACGTCCTATTCTTCCTTTCATCCACTCCATTTTGTTGTGGGGTCCTTGATGTTGTATACTCCCTCTTGATCCCATGCTCATCACAAAAGGCCTTGAACTTGGTAGATATGTACTCACCACCATTGTCACTAAGCACTTGATCCTTGTGGAAAATTGGTTCTCCCTTGCATTCTTGAACTTGATAAAGACATCATACACTTCATCCTTGATCTTTAGTGGATAGATCCAACAAAATCTACTAAAATCATCAATGAATGTTACATACATCTTAGCTCCACAATTGCTAATTGTAGTAAATCCATGAAATTCTGAATGTACAAGTTGAAAAGGCTTTGTATGATCTAGATATAGATCTAGTATAAGGTAGTCTATGTGACTTAGACAAAGCACAAGACTGACAAACATGTTTGATGCCACTTAAGGAACTTGGAAGACCTATCACAACCTTCTTCCTAGCCATTACCTCCAACGACTTGAAGTTGAGGTGTCCCATCCTTTTATGCCAAACCTCTTGAGTAGGAATTTGCTCCCTTGCAACATATCCAACTTGGTTAGCAATAACACAAGCATCTAGTTTACACAGCTTCCCTTGCCTTTCTTTGCAGCATTAAAGTAGGATTTTAAGGCATTGCAACCATTCTTCACGTTGATTTCTTGGTTGAATGCCTAACCTGCATGTTTTGGTTTGAAGCATGTGATTCCAGTGCAAGAGTGACCAATCCGAGTGTCCTCTGATAGGCAAGAAACTTAGAAAACGTAGATACTTCCCTTCTGCCTAATTTGGGCTTGAAACAAAAACGTGAACATCCAACTTAAATGCCCAAGAAGCCTGATAACACACAAAACCATTCTTGAAAACATCATAAGCAAGAGATCGATAGCCAACAGGTCCTCTGGAGCAGGGGATTTGTCAACATTTGGCCCGTTGCCGCTTGCACAACCCGCATTTTACATCCATAACTTGTTGCAATACTTTCATTGATCAGATCCATCAAAAACATCATACTTTTTAAATTTGATCACTACTCCACAAGACTTGCAATCCGTGAATCCCAGTTGCATCCTTGCACACCACGTGCACCTCGTCACACCACCTGCATCCTTGCACAAAGCTCTCCATCTCCTGCACACAACCCTGCATCCTCCTTCTCTCCCATCTCAGCCGCATCCTCCTTCTCTACCATCTTAGTCGCATCCTCCTCCTCTCCCATCTCAGTCGCGTCCTCCTTCTCTACCATCTCAGTCACGTCCTCTTTCTCTCCCATCTCAACCGAGTCCATCGTCAACATCTCAGTCGTGACCCTCTGTTCACATCTAAACCGAGTCCATCGTCAACATCCCAGCCATGACCCTCCGTTCACATCTCAGCCGAGTCCATCGTCAACATCTCAACCGCGACCCTTTGTTCACGTATCAGCCACGTCCGTCGTTCCGTACACAAAAAAAAAAAATTAACAAAATCTCGACCGCATCGTTTTTTGCCTCAAATTTTGACCGAGTCATTTTTTGTCTCAAATCTCGACCGAGTCATTTTTTTTCTCAAATCTTGACCGTGTCTTCTTTTACCTCAAATCTCAACCGCGTGTCTCGACCACGTCCTTTTTTGTCTCAAATCTTGACCGTGAGTTTTGGTCATGATCTTGATCGCATCGCCTCCATCACGATCTCGACCGAGCCGCTACACTCCATCACGATCTCGACCGTGTCGCCTCAACTCCATCTCGACCGAGCCGCCACACTCCATCAGATCTCGACCGTGTCGTCTCCACTCCATTTCGACCGAGCTGCTACACTCCATCATGATCTCGACCGCGTTGCCTCAACTCCATCTTGACCGTGCTGCCACACTCCATCGGATCTCGACCGCGTCGTCTCCACTCCATCTCGACCGAGCCGCCACACTCCATCAGATCTCGATCGCGTCGTCTCCACTCCATCTCGGCCACGGGCCACTTAAAAAAAGAAATTCGTCAGATCTCAACCGAGCCAAAATCGTCAAATCTCAACCGCATCGGAAATTTTTAGCTCAAACCTCGACCGCAGGCTTTTGCTCAAATCTTGACCACAGATTTTCGCTCAAATCTCAATAGCAGGCATTCGTTTAAATCTCGACCTAGCCGTTTTCTCAAATTTTGACCAGGGCTTTTTCTTAGATCTCGATCAGGGCATTCGCTCAGATCTCGACCATGGGCATTCGTTCAGACCTCGATCGGGACATTCGCTCAAATCTTGATCGGGGCATTTTCTTAGATCTCGATTGTGAGGCATTCGCTCAGATCTCGACCGGGGCATTCGCTCAAATCTTGACCGGGGCGTTTTCACATATCTTGACCACGGGCTTTCGTTCAGATCTTGACCGGGACATTCGCTCAGATCTCGACCGCGGGCATTAGATCAGATCTCAACCGGGTTGCTTCACTCCAATCTCAACCGGCGGACCGGGATCTCTAATTGCAATTTTGACCAGACCACCATCTCGACTGAGCCTTAGAGCTCAAAAAAAAAGGGCATCTACACCAAAAAAATTCTCAGAAAACACCACTCATACCAATAGAAAGTCCTTCTGATACTAAGTCTCGCCATTGAGTTCCCTACTACTTGAAAAAATAAATAGATAAATAAAAAATCTAAAAATCAAAAACCCTAAAAAAATACCAGAAACTCATACAAAAACACAAAAATACACAACAATACACAATGGACCAACATACTGATCCTGAAATGCCAAAAGATTATCCACACGAAATAAGGTCTCCGACAGTAGAACAAATCAATCGTCATAGGTTCTACCAAATGAGGTCCCAAATACACGAGCCATCCACAAACCCATTCGAGGGACAAGAACAAGATAGAGCCGAATCTTCATGAGCACGAACCCATGTTCATGGTGTTGAAACTGTGAAGAATTGCCAAAAATTGGCAAATCTAGCTTGATCAAAAACCATGTAGAATAGTGTAAATTGTGTACACAAGTGGGTCCCGCACATGTGAGGCCATGATGCCACATGGGAAACCCATCCTAATGTAGGTTAGGTCAAGTCAAGAGAGTTGGTCATGTCTATTTGGTGGTCATCCCTACTTTATAGGACCTGCACCTAAGTTTAAGGTGAAAATTTGACCAACTAGCTACCTACCAAGCATAACTCTAGGAAATAGACTAGGGTTTCATTTTAGGTCAAGGAGAGTGAGTTAACTTCCTTATTACATGCTGGAAATCCACCTAACTTCAAGAAGGAAGTCGAATTTGGTATGTATTCCCTCTCTCCATAGTGAGAAGATAGAAAATTTTTGGAGCTCATTGGCAATCTCAAGCTAGTTCACTATGTACATTGAGTTTTTGTGATCCAAATGAAACCAAATCAATTTGTGTTTCTCAGGTTGAAGGCCGTACTACAGCCTGTATTACACACGTGTGGGCTCGGATTTCAATGTTTATCAATGCTTTTGATTGTTAATGCTTGTTGTTCGTCAAATTGCCAATCTAAATCAACTTTTTTGTGTCTAGTTTTTTGATAGATTGTTAAGCAAGCATCCAATCACTCTTGTGGATCTTTTGTAGATCCATTTATGGTCTTAAAGTACAGTACTTTCACATGGTATCAGAGCCAAGTACAAGAGCATAAGCCATTGATCTAATGCAAATCCATTTTTAGCAAGTTTTGGTGCTAAAAACTAGTATTGAGAGGGCAAGCTAGAATCTTGATTTTGGTGAGGATATTTGATCCCAAACTTGGTAGGGGTCCAAATCCGTACTGTCCACATGTGTGGGCACCTCTGAACCTGCATTCAATGCATGGTATTCATTTGATCCAAAAAAATTCAATTTGTGAGCTATTGGTGTGATTTTTTATGGAGATCCTAGGATAATCTACCAAGATCATTTGCCATTGATTAGATTTGAATTTGTTTCATGGAATCTAATTAATCTAGGCTGAGTTCAAGTCCTATTAAGGTTAAAAACAGGTCTTGAAAGTACACCAAGAAGGAAGAAAGAGATTAAGTCATTTTTTTTGTCCAAAAATAGCCAAAATTGGCAAGATTTGATTGTAAGTAGATTTTACATCATCTTATCTTCATTCCAACTTTGTGAGGGAGTGCTAGAACTGAGATTATATGTCCATTTGTTGGATTATAAATCTAATTTGAGTGAAAAACTACAATAGAGAGACCTTAGTGAGTTTCTAGAGACAATCAAATCCATTTCTTGGCAAGATTTGTTTGAAAGTAGTTTTCACTTCATCTTATCTTCATTCCAGCTTTGTGAAGGAGTGATAGAACTGTGATTATAAGTCCATTTGTTGGATTAGAAATCAAATTTGAGTGAAACACTGCAAGTGTGAGACCTTTGTGAGTTTCAAGTCAATCAAATCTATTTCTTGTTTGTAGAAGTCACTAGTAATATGGGATCTGTTGAAGCATACCTTCTAGAAGCTAGTGAGAGGTTGAATTCTACAAATTATGCTATTTGGAAGGTTAGAATGGAGTCACTCTTCGTGCTCCAAGACCTTTATGAGTTCTTGATTGAAGATGAAGATGAACCTCTAGGTGCACAGGAGCTAGCTAGATACAAGAAGAGATCTAGGCTTGCACTTCATTGTGTGATGATGAATGTGAGCAATGATTTGTTGAGAGAAGTATCAGCATGTACTAGTGCTAAAGAGGCTTGGGAGTCTTTAAAATCAATCTATAAATCTAGTAACACTTCAAGAGCACTCATGATTAGAAATCATATTTTGCAAAGCATGAAGAGAAGTGAGGAGAGTGCACAGGATTATGTACTCAGAATCAAGTCTCTATATAGGGAGTTGGCTTCCATTGGAGAGAAGATTCATGATGGAGAGCTTGTACAAATTGTTCTTAATGGTCTAGGAGATGACTTTGCAAATTTGGTCCAAAGTTTTGCCATCCAAGACACTTTGCCAACTATAGAAAAACTTCACAGTGTATTAGTGGCTGAAGAGTGTAGGATGCTCCATGCAAAATCTAGGATGAGTTCCTTGTCTTTGCAGGATGGTGATGAGAAAGCCAATTTCTCATTCAAGGGCAAAAAGAAGACCAATGGAAAGAAGAAGCATCCAAAGGAGGCCAAAGAAGAGGATGATGCATCAAGCTCAAAGGACAAGTTAAAGCAAAAATGCTTCTTTTGTGGAAAGAAGGGGCATTATGCATCTGAATGCTACAAGAGGCTAAGAGCACAAGTGGAGGAGGACAAACAAGGAAACCTTGCAAAGGAGGAGGAGGAGGATGAAGTAGATGTATTCTTGATGGCATCTACATCCTCACCAACAAGCAATAGCAATTCAAGAGACAATTGGTGGATCGACAGTGGGGCTAGCTCCCACATGTCTTGTGAAAAGGACTTTTTCTCAACCTTACACTCTTTCAATGATGCTAAAAAGTTTGTCTTTACTGTAAATGATGAAGAGTGTAGGATAGATGGTGTTGGCACCATCTCTTTGTATCTAGAATCCTCAAAATGCATGGATCTAGAAAATGTCCTTTATGTACCGTCAATCACCAAGAATATGCTTAGTGTTGGTCTACTCTTAGAAAGTGGTTTGGATGTCCACTTTAAGCATGGTGTTTGCTTCATCTTGAAGAATGATGTTTGCATTGCAAAGGGATTTAAACATGGAAGATTGTTTAAGTTGGAAGCTAGTGTTGCTTTTGAAAGAATGAGGTTGGCAAAGGAGGAGATCACTCAAGAGGAGATCTTGGCAAAGTGTAATCTTGCTTGAGCATGAGAGTTCCAAGGGAGTCCTCAATGACAATGTCTGAGTCATCAAATTGCATGCAAATTGTCCATTCAAGTGTGCATCTTGCAAGGGTGGTGAGCATTGGAGAGTCTACTATCTTTGAATACTTTTTGGAAAGTATTAGTAGACATGAGGTGACTTGTTTCTTACCTTTAAGATTCATGGTGTTTATTACTTTGTATGACAAGACCATGAAATGGGATGCTTTGAAATCTACATTTGTTGTTGATAAAGTAATTTCATTGGATAACTATTTTTGTAATAGTTTGAATAGTGTCATAAAAGATGAAACATCATTTGTATTGGAAATCTTTGGGTCCACATGCTTTGAGCATGATCATTCCAATGTAAGGACCAAAGATTATCCTATTTCAATGATAGTAATAATGGTAGTGTTTTGCTCTTCAAGTAGAGATTGTAGAATCTACTTGTTTTCAGCCAAAGAATTTGTCAATGCTAGAAATGTGATCTTTCAAGAGTGGAAGATTTGTAAACTTGAAGAAGCACCTTTGGATCAACACCTTATTCAATTCATTGATGGTTTGGAGTCAAGTCAAGTGGAGGAGAAAGCTCAAGACCCGAGGACTCCAAGAAGAACCTTGAGTATCAAGATGGAGCCATCTAGGCTCAATCATATGGATCAAGCAAGGCAAGTTGTCTTTGGCAACATTATTTATGCACTTAATATTTTAATTGATGTATCTTCAAGTGCACAAAATGCCTTGGAATCCATGGCTTGGCATGATGTTTAGTTTTGAAGTGTGCTACATGTATATAGACACATTTATGGAACATCTTGTAAGGGATCCTCTAAGAGGTGGTGAAAGATCCTTCATGGACATCATCTCTATTGGAGTCTCAAAAGTTCCTTGTTTGTAGCTGGATTTTTTAGACACTTCTAAAAGCTTTCATTGGTCTATCAAGAGAGTTTTAAATAGATCAAGCTAAATTTGAGGAGGAGTGAAGAATTGCCAAAAATTGGCAAATCTAGCTCGATCAAAAACCATGTAGAATAGTGTAAATTGTGTACACAAGTGGGTCCCGCACATGTGAGGCCATGATGCCACATGGGAAACCCATCCTAATGTAGGTTAGGTCAAGTCAAGAGAGTTGGTCATGTCTATTTGGTGGTCATCCCTACTTTATAGGACCTACACCTAAGTTTAAGGTAAAAATTTGACCAACTAGCTACCTACCAAGCATAACTCTAGGAAATAGACTAGGGTTTCATTTTAGGTCAAGGAGAGTGAGTTAACTTCCTTATTACATGCTGGAAATCCACCTAACTTCAAGAAGGAAGTCGAATTTGGTATGTATTCCCTCTCTCCATAGTGAGAAGATAGAAAATTTTTGGAGCTCATTGGCAATCTCAAGCTAGTTCACTATGTACATTGAGTTTTTGTGATCCAAATGAAACCAAATCAATTTGTACTTGTTTCTCAGGTTGAAGGCCGTACTACAGCCTGTATTACACACGTGTGGGCTCAAATTTCAATGTTTATCAATGCTTTTGATTGTTAATGCTTGTTGTTTGTCAAATTGCCAATCTAGATCAACTTTTTTGTGTCTAGTTTTTTGATAGATTGTTAAGCAAGCATCCAATCACTCTTGTGGATATTTTGTAGATCCATTTATGGTCCTAAAGTACAGTACTTTCACAGAAACATCACACACCAGATTACACCTGGATGGAGCTTCTGCCCCTCATGGAGCTCATTTTGAGAAGAGAACTCCCAAGCTCGATCTACCCAAGTTTGATGGTAGTTCAGACCCTCAAAGATTTTTGTAAATCTTTGAGAATGCATGTGATGTGTATGGCGAAACATCTCCCGATGCTATGGTCCAACTATTTTCCATGACCATGATCGCTAAAGCACGTGACTGGTTTTTTAATCTCGATCGTGAAGATAAATTGGATTGGTCTAATCTGAAAAACTCCTTTATCAAGCATTTTAAACCATTTCGTTTGATAGAGAGTCCTTTTGTCAAACTGGGTAACATCAAGATGGCAGAAGATGAACGAGTACGAGACTATATTGCCTGAAAGGTCAAGTACAAGAACAACCCTCCGAACAGATGCTCATCATCTGGTTCTTAGTCGGCCCTCCAAGATGGATAAGACACGAGCTTAAATCCAATGACAAATATACGAGTCTAAAGTTAGCTATATTTGATGTCATCAAAGAAGAAGACGAGAGATTAGATGTTGATGAATCTAGGGAATGGAAAGCACCCCTTGCTCCTGTCCAAGAGTTGAAGCAGATCGAGGATACCCAAGATCAGCTTTGGAAATCACAACTAGAGTTGCTTAATCAGCAGCATCAACTGCAAATGGAGAAACTCACCAATGAGTTTCAAAATACCTTGAAGTCTATCCAACGTAGTATGCCTCATCAACCACACACTGCCCAGGCACCTAATAGACAAAAAGCCATCTAGTGCCCACACTGTTGAGCTACGCATCTTGCTGATGCTTGTCCTTCATATCAGCCTATTCAAGCACATGCCATCCAACAATATGAAGAACAACCATCACAATCTGGACATTCCTCACATTACAATGAATACCCACCAGAAAGTCCAAAACAACTAGCCATACAAGATGGCTATGCCATTACGCAAGGGACATTGAACAACAGATGTTTCATTTGTGGTGAAACTGGCCACTTCATGGTTGATTGTCTAGCCAAGACCAAGTACCATGCCGAGTGTCCCGATTGTGTCAGAAAACATAGTTTCAAAGACTGCCCAAAACAACCCAACAAGATCCTACCTGCCTGACATGTCAGTTATGAATTACGCTAGAATTCTCACGAGAACACCACACGAGCACTATAGCACCCAACAATTAGACCTATTGTTGAATCAAGAAGTTACTTAAGAACTGCTACCTTATCACGACATTTACCAGATCGATAATCGAACATAGACGTTATATAAACTGAGTAATTTACAAGACGAAGAAAAAACTGATACTCCGTCATCTGGTACTATTCCCAAACGAGAGCAACCTCCTCAAGGAATTGACATTTTACTTCCACTTTTGCAACCTCAGTTCTATATGACGATCCACTTTCTAATGAGATTTTAAACACTGGATTTAACAAACCAAATCTGAGAATCAAGAATCTACAAGCGATTCATTTTATGAATCTCATGTTCCAAATGATACTAATGGAAATAGCATCCTCTCCTTCTATGCATTTCACGCCATATCTTACAATATCTGCTATCAATTATGGTAGATTTAGTGTCATCAACCCTGTCTTGTTTTTGACAAGGGCATATCAGAGTTTTTCTCATTACTCTACAAGACCAATGAGATATTGCAATTGTCAAGGTGAATTATCAATGCTGATGAATGAAAGTTTTGTTTGACAAGTGCCATACAGATCTCACTCTCTGTATCGTTCATTTATTTTCTTGTTCCTCTTCATCCCTTTTGTTTGATTGATTTTTGCATGAGAAATAGCTACTGTAGGAGATTCTTCCATAGAGTATCTCAAGAATACATTTTCATTCATCTATCCATCTTCAGATCACCTTGTACAGAGTTTTGGATCTTTGATTATACTGCAACTTTCAGAAATCCACGTCATGTCAGAGTTGATTTTTGTCTTTCATAGTGATATTCATCTTTGAATCAAGTACAGCAAGATCGAAACAAATTTAGCTAGTATTTGTTTAATCTTTAGTCCAGTCGCATGTTCTACATGTTTCAACTGCATATTCCAAACGTCGATCTAACCTTGAGCATGCAAGTTACAAATAACAAAATCCTCACCAACAGATTTTTTTTTTTGGGGGGGGAAGAGTGGATTTGCTTGGATCCACTGCAAACAATCACATTGCCAGCAACAACATCAGCAAGGTCGACAGCCAAGGTCACAAAACCAAAGACAATAATGACAAGGCTAAGAAGGCAGATGCGCAATCCAAAGCAACTCAACCAGAAGAAGTACCCTAGTCGAGACAAAGATCCTTCATAAAAGGGGAAGCACAAGCATTGGGAAATCAGTCTCCTTCTTCAACCAGCCTCTTGCCATACATATGCATCCATCCTCATGCCTATCACCCACACCATCCACTGTTGTCATCACCACCTCCACCCTTCCTTCCATTTCTCTATTTGCCATCATACCACTATTCATCTCTAAAATCCCCAGTTTTTTCAAATCTCGATAGTCTTACCAAAGTGGCTAAAAGATCATTGCAAGTGTTTTGTGAAGACCAACTACCACATACATTATTGGTTGGTCAAACAAAAAAGAAGATCTAAGAAGCATGCAAAGCAGCAAAAAGAAACAAAGAAAAGAAGCTGAGGAGGAAATAACAAAACTTAAACAACATATGAGTTAGATCAATCTCGATCAAAAGAAACTCTTTGGGGCAATGATAGTTGAATCCCCTTCTATGAAGCCCGAAGAGATCCAAAAGTAATGGATCAAAAGAAATAGCTGCAAAAAAAAAAAAAGACAAAGACAACAGTAAGCCTGCAAGACAAAGTGAGCTCCTCACCCAGCAAGTGGTGGTCGAAGCTCGACATTGCAAGGGTCCAAGGCTGCAACTGTAGAACTATCAAGTTCCTTCGCCCTTCCACCAAGCCTTTATCATGTTTCCCTACCATCACCAAACCATCCGTCCAAATCTGTTCCTACCACCAATGTGTTGATGAGTCTATTTTCTTGAAGACTGTTAACCAAGATTTGTGCAACCTACCAATCGAAGATCTTGCTCTTCTCGTCAAGGAAAGAGCATCGACAAGACTGGAACTCCCACTGAGAGAAGAACTGCGAAAATGCCTAGAAGCAAAATGGAGGATACAGACCTCCCAAAAGTTAGTACCTGCCAAGAAATCAAAGATGAAACCGTCAATGCCAGATACAAGTGATAAAACAAAAGATACATGGAAAGTGCTCAAGCATGTAGAGTTGTGAAGCTGTTGGGAGCTCTCCAATTTTGAGAATGTCAACCACTTGCAGCATTAAGACATTCTGGTTACATTGCGACAGATTGCAGAAAGCAGTCTTTTGATAAAGACTGGCAACAATAAGCACTTGGTTTTATGCAAGCGAACGAGGATCTACGCCTTTCCAAGTGACAATTGAAGATGCCAATGCGGAAGCAGAGCGACATCATTCAATATGCATTGTAGTGGGTCCTACAACACATTAGGGGTGGGATGATGTTGGCTAATTCTGACGAATCCCCAAGATACTCGGCCAGAGATACCCAAGAGCATCTCTCACCTTAGACCGAGGAGGTCTCTGAGAAGACGAGAAGAACGAAGACTGAGAACCAAGTATGAGAGCCGAGGAATTCTAGTTAGTACTGTCAAGTAGAAACTGTGTAAGCCATGGTGAATCTCGAAAGATGGAATGACCATGTAGAAACTAGTATTTCTAGGCAAAGTAATAAATGCAAGTAGACCCCCCTTAAAGAAAGTAGAGTGAGCCACCTTTTGATGGTGACCTCTAGTGGAAAGCATTATTCCACTTGTAATTTGTGAAATGTGGAGATGCAACTAGGATGCTACCTAAGGAGCTCTCTTGCTTATTTAAGAAACTCTCTCTTTGAGAAGAGGAGCTTTTTGTATAATGTATCTACTCCATGATGAAATGAGAAGAGCCTCCACGAGTTTGGTGTGTCCTTTGAGCTCCTTGATCATGCTTGTTTCTTGAGTGATGCATTCAGATCTTGCTCGTCCATCCTTTGTGTGTGGTTGTGGATAGTAGAGTGGATTAGTTTTCTTGCTTTCCTAGAGTGTATTAGATTTTCTTTCTATCTTGTGGATTAATGTAGGAATTAGCATTCAAGTAAACTAGATAGGCTGGATCTGTGGTGTAAATCTTGCATATCCTCTTACAATCTAGTTCTTGATTGTTCTTCGGGTGTCCAAGAATCAAGAAATGTGTGTTTCTTGATTCTCATACTTCTAAAATGTTGTTAGATTAGTTTCTTGTCTCAGTTCTGTGAATTAATGCAAGTGTATAGTTTAGGATCTAATTCAGTTTCGTTTTGCAGCATTAAAGTAGGATCTCATGGCATTGCAACCATTCTTCATGCTAATTTCTTGGTTGAATGCCTGACCTGCATGTTTTGGTTTGAAGCATGTGATTCCAGTGCAAGAGTGACCAATTCGAGTGTCCTCTGACAAGCAAGAAACTTATAAAACGTAGATACTTCCATTCTGTCTTATTTTGGCTTGAAACAAAAACGTGAACAGCCAAGAAAATGCCCAAGAAGCTTGATAACAGGCAAAACCATTCTTGAAAACATCATAAGCAAGAGATCAATAGCCAACAGATCCTCTGGAGTAGGAGATCTGTCAACAAAAGTGTCCTTTGATGCCACAATAGAAGCACTTGAGCTTTAATCTATCCTTCTTTTTGCCACTTGAAGAAGCTTCCACTTGATCTTGCCCTTTAGACCACTTAACTTTTGGTTTTGCCCTTAAATTTTCCCTTTGTGAACATAGCATCCTCTTGAAGTGTCGATGTAGATCCACCTCTTGCTTGAAGTCTATATTCCTCATTGATCAAGATCTCTTGAAAATCCATCAAACTTGGCAAAGACTTTTGAATAGCAATACTCTGAACAATGTTAGTATGAGCATTCAAAAATCCATTGAGAATCACTTGAACAAGTTCTCCCTTCTTAATGCTTTCATCAATGCAAGCCAACTCATCATTCAATGCATTTATCCTCAAAACAAAAGTACTTGGACTTTCTTCATTCTTTTGCAAACAAGAAAAGATTTTCCTTCTTAGAGTCAACACACTAGAAGTAGACTTGGATTCATAAAGCTTCTTCAATGAATCCCAAGCTTCCAAAGATGATGTGCACTTACCAACTTCCTTGAGAAGCTCATTGGTAAAATTCATCTTTATCATGTGTAGAGCCTTCTTGGCCCTCTTATCATACCTCACTTGATCTTGTTGTGTTGCTGGTCTCTCCTCCAAACCTACAACAATATCCAAAACATCATTCATCTCAAGAAGTGATTCCATCCTCACTTTCCACAATGAATAGTTGCTTGAGGTAAGCCTATCATTGGCTTCCAACATGACTCCAGTTGAAATTGCCATGTAGCAATGACCTGGTATTCTCTTTCAAGTTGTTTCAATGCACAAAGCACTCCTTTGAACAACAACAAATGTTTTCAAAAGAAATTACAAAGACTTGAAACTATCTCATAAATTCTCTTCTAGCACTTATACCGAGTAATCAACACATAGAATCATGGAATCTTGATCAACCTATGACCTATCCTCAATCTAATTACTTTTGCCACTTCTTGAGATTGGAACACACTCAAATGAAGTCCAGCAACCTCACTATCTAGAGATCCAATCAAAATTGGGATTTTGACAAAATCACAAAAAAATTGACTTTTTCAAATCTACATGCAAATGTTGATATGCAATCTATTAGCCACTACTAAGGTTGATCCAATGATCCAAAATTTGGCCAAATCCAGTATGTGAAACCAAAAATTGAAATTGATCAAGTTTATAGACCTATATAGGGTTTTGATCTACAAAAGATCCAATCTACAAAAGCAAAAAACTCGATTTTGGTGTAGAATCCTCTCTAGCATGCTCTAGCCTTGATATCTTCCCCAAATCATTGATAGATCTGATTTCCTCCTTCATAATCTGAAACACAAGCTCTGATACGATGTGAAGGATTTCAGATCATTATGATCCAATCCACTTGAAAGATCTTGGATCACAAAGAGAAATTCTCTACCAATCTCACCAATGTAGAAAAATCAGCATCTACACACAAAATGAGATGCAAACTCTAATAGAACTTGATCAAACATGAATCAAATGATAAATTACTGTTGTTGTCCATACAAAACTAGAAAGCTACTGTATTTCACACGTGTGGATCCAAAAATAACAAATATAGATCATTCTACACATAGAATCGCATGCAATCACAAGTATAGTGCACCAATGGATAGTAGAACCCAAGAGAACCATGTATAAGCATGAAATGAGATAGAGAAGAGGGAAGATATGTCTCTCCATGATTTACATCCTTTTATAATAGGTCCAAAACCTATTTGGTCACTTGGCTTTCCCTCCAAAATGCTAACCCTACTATTTTTAGGTCTACATTCAAAGTACCCAACATTCAAATTTGAATCTACTCAAACTCGCCTTCTAACTTTCCCACACTTTCAAAAAGTGTTTATTCGAATGACATTTAGACTAATGAACTTTGAAAAGTCAATCTCTAAGTCTAAAAACAAAGTTGGCCTCAATATGCCAAATAAGGAAATATAGCAAATATGATTGAAGTAGTTGAATCTTTCACAGAATGGCTTCTCCAAATGGAAGATATCATTGTTGTCTCATTATGTGAATTCGCATGTGATCTTCACGATTTTGTTTACAAAGTTAAAGGGTGGGTGTGCATGTCAGCTTTCAACCATGCTTCATTTAAGGCATGTTAGTGAAATGCTGGTTACGGGTGTTATATGAGGGTATGGATTGTTAAGATTGAAATTGCTAGTCCTTTTACTTGTATTTTGGAAGTACTTATCTTGGAGGGTAGAGAAGCTGGGTCTTTTTAGAAGGCGTTCTATCTCACGGATATTTTTGGCATCTCCTAAGTGTGCTAAAATTTTGGTAGAGGAATCTTTTGCAAGTTCGATGGAGGCATCAATCATGTATTGACAGATAAAAAAAAAGGTCAAGTGTGCTTTCACGACATCTCTAGCAGGTTTATGTAGCCACATGAAGAAGGCATTAATCTGGTTTTGGAGGGAGGCTCTAAGATAAGGGTCTCTTTCAATTCCAGATCCTATCTTGATGAAGGTTCATCCTATTGAAGCCAGTTTCAAAGTGACCTCTAATTTTTGCTGAGAGGGGCAACGGGAGGGTTCGAATTTGTTCATACAGATAATGGTGTCAAAGGCCACAGGAGTCTCAAATGAAGGATTTTTATCATAGGGTGGCCATCATGTCAGATTTGTATATGCCTAGATCGTGTGAGGTGATTGCACATCGATCTGAGCTCTCTGGACTATGTTAGAACCGATCAAAGATTTTCAGCCATAGGAACTTGGCGCCGGCTGGATACTGGTCACAGTGGCGCTGGGAACAGCAGGGGCGCTACTAGCGCCGGAAGGAAAGCTTATGAAGATAGCTTTACAACATCCACCCCACCTTTATAAAATCTGATGTCCTCATCAGATGTTAGATCAAAGTAAAGGTGTCTCCCAATTGAAATAACTATACATTTAAGCTACTTGGCACAGTACTCAATTTACTGGCCACTTTTTATTAACATTGAAACTGGCACACCACAAGTCGGAGGCTCAGCTCTTTGTACTGAAAAATTACATAACTTGAAAATATATCTTTGTCTGGGAAAAGCGTAGATTTGATATCGCTTTCGTAAAACCCAAGAACCTTATTAACTGGTGATAGAGGCCTTTCTTTGAAAAGTTCGTCCCTGTCGCTTCTAACTTTCGACTTTGGAACTCCTTTGAGCTCCTGATTTGTCCTTGATGCACTTTGTGTTGAGCTCCCTGAGCCCCAGATTAGATCAGTTTCGCACGGGTAACAAGGCTCCCTGAGCCAAAGGATTCATCATTTGATTGCCCACTTTATGGTCCACTCTGTGCCTTGTTGCTTCTGCACCTTGATTTCTCTCCTTATCCCAGCCTGATCTTGATACTTTTCCATCTTGGCTCTTTAAGATAGGCAAAGATTGAGTACTCCGCAATCACCTCTCACTTAGCTTGAAGTAGCTCTTTGAATCAGCCCAAATGTAACCATTGACCTCATGGAAAGCCAAAGGGTCGCACCAGTTTGATCCGCATCCAAACTATCTCTTCACGTTTGTTTGAAGCACCATGTCCGTCGCGCAAAACTTGACTTTCACAATTCCATCACTGGTCAGTTGCCTCACAGTCAAAACAAGAAGTGTACATCGAGCTTGGCTTCAAGTAGCTCTCTTTGAATCATACACATGCACCCAGTGTTTGCACTAGTCCAATCTCAACGCGAACTGTCCCTTAGCGTCCGTTCGAAATACCAAGTCTCTCATGCAAGACTCAACTTTCATAGTTCCTTCATTGATCAGCTACCTTACACGTAACACAAGCCAGCGTACTCATATGTTTCCTCATCATTGCTGGTCTAGAGAAAGCCTATAACAAGCTTTCCTTTCCACAACAAAAACTTGTCAACTTATTAGGTCCAAAGTTCGCCAGTCTCCTCGTGTGAGTATGGCTAGGTCACCTTGGATTTGCTCCCGTTTTGATCAACTTTCATTCAAAATTTGCCCCAAGAGAGAGGTGTGTGTGATAGTTCCCCTCCACTTATAAAATCAACTGATCGGACTTAGAGTAGAGTTCTTCGGACAAAAAGCCTTTCCAACACTTTGCTTCCCATCTGCTAGGATTACGGCTCGATCCAACTTGTTGCCAATCTCTGAAGAGGATCCTAGTCTTTCCCCTTTGAGGCAAAACCCAACTGATACTGGATATCACCCATGCTCAATGAGTTTTCAGTTCCGAAGGTGGCCGTCCCATAATGAAGACCAACTGCTCCATAGAAGATCTCCCCTGAAATTGCCTTTTCCAACTTTTGACTTCTTGCTTGCATCTGGTGGGCGTTGTCGCAAATGAAACTAACCCAAGAAACAGGCTAGCCATCCATCCTTTGCAAACATTGAGTCGTTTCGTTGTCGTTCACGTGCGAGTACTTGAACTGCAAATCCGCCCCACAAATTCTGTAGTCCTCCTTGTTTGATGGTATCAGCCTTCAAAAGAAAGGTTCCTTCTCGAGCCATCAGCTCCTTGTATCACAAGCAATCATGCAAACCAGGCAAAGCACGAGTACTAAGACTCACCACGAATACATACAAGTAAGACACTCAGGCAGGTTTACTAACAAGTAACAAAGACAAGGTCCCCCTTTGAGATGGTCCTGCCAACGGACCTTTGCCTGGCCGCGCCCATACAAATCGGTCACAGAATTAGCCCACATAGGACACTCCTCCAACTATCCGTGCTTTCACCATTAAGCAGCACATTGCCTCAGTCACGCCCCACCACTTTTTGGTCGATAGCCCTTATAGCTAAACGATCGGTAGCTATCCCGCACTGGCAGCTAACCACCCGTGCTTTACACCTGAATTCGAGCAGCATCTCTGTATCAATGGTTAACCCGTACAGTTCGAATATGTCGCCCTGCACTCCACAAGGTACAGACTGTGCTTTCACCTACCTAGGCAGCACTTTGCCTCATTCTTCCTACGTGCAGACAGCGCCAGGCCCGAACCGCGAGAATTGACCGTGCTTACACCTCGAGGGCAGCACTTTGACTCATCAAGTCCCCCGTTCTGTCGACCACCCCGACCATGGACGCACCCATGCTTACACTATGGGCAGCACCTTGCACAACAGTTGTCTTGATGAACCCCAAACCGTCATTCCAAGCAAGCGGTCTGACTTACATCAGACTTAACTAACTGAAAGCTTCGTCACGAGCGCTGGAAGCCAACCTGGCGCCACGCCAGACTGGACAGCCATAAACAGGTGACTTTCACCCAAGCAAGCCATCCAACTCAGCCGACAGGTTAGAGCCCGTTCCCCAAGAGCTTAACCCATTCACGTTCATGCAAGGAACACTCAGAACCACAAGCCGCGACAGATATGGAGACAACCAGTTCCTGGACCAAATGGTCCCGACAGCATACCGCTGGCGCCACGGACCGAATGGTCCCGACGGCACACCGCTGGCGTCTCGGGATACGACCCTCAGCTATGTGCCAACTTAAAAATTTTGAAAGCGGGCTTACAACTAGCACTTTTAACGAACACTGAAACTCAGAAGGTAATCAGAGTCAGTTTGAGAAAAATCCCACTTTATTGATAAATCTGAGAAGATTACATTTCAAGTGTGTGACCGACCCTAGTCTCTGGGGCGCTAGCATGCCAAGGCGAGAGCCATGACAACATTCCAGCAAGGGAGGCTGAGACCTGGTTGGAGCTTGCCCTGAGTCGCAACCCGCACTCCCCTATAGTATTGGTGTGATTCGGCACCCCCCCCCCCCCCTCATACCAAGCACTCTACCCAAGCTGGTAAAGCACGTTTTTTTCTCTCTAGGATTTTCTCTTTCTAGAAAGTCATTTTCTCTCTCTAGATTTTATTGATCCCCAGGCTTCCTTTAATCATGCCTAGATCGTGTGAGGTGATTGCACGTCGATCTGAGCTCTCTGGACTCCGCTAGAACCGATCAAAGATTTTCAGCCATAGGAACTTGGCGCCGGCTGGATACTGGTCACAGTGGCGCCGGGAGCAGCAGGGGCGCTGCTGGCGCCGGGGACAATGCTGGCGCCAGTGGCGCCGGAAGTAAAGCTTATGAAGATAGCTTTACAACAGCTCCCCATAAACCAAAGTAGCAGCATTTTGAAACCAACATGTGGACTAAAACATGAAAACAGACCTTTGTTAGCTTATGAATCGAATAAAAAGTAAAGGTCAGTACTATGCCAACCAAGGAATATTCGGATTTACACCACTAGGATGCAGAGAGAGAGAGAGAGAGAGAGAGAGAGAGAGAGAGAGAGAGAGAGAGAGAGAGAGAGAGAGAGAGAGAGAGAGAGAGAGAGAGAGAGAGAGAGAGAGAGAGAGAGAGAGAGAGTTACAAAATTTCACCTAGTTCCTCTTGACAAAGCAAGACTGAAACCTTTTGAAACATTTATTCATAATCCAGCAAGGTAAAATTTAGCTGAAAAGTAAAATACAGTACTAAAAAAACAACATAAAGCATAACCACTTTCAAGACGTCCACCAGTTGATATTTGCCACCATCCCAGGACACAAAACTGCACAAGTTAGTACAATGGAGAAGACAGGTGTCATAGTTGAGCGTCAGTTGTTATCCATGTCCAAAAGAAGTTATACTACTTAACAACATGAATAGCATTTGTAAATAATAGTCATGTCTTCCCAAACAATATAAAGATTTTTAGCGATAGGCCAAGCCCTAATATTATTGTATAAGGGCTTATGCCATGCTGATTAGTTGACGAGCGATTGGACCATATCAGTTAGTATTTATTTTTTAACAGAGTATGAATAGTTTTAACCATTTACATTCTATTTAGCTAAAGACTTGGTGTGGACACGTTTGCTAGTGTTAGGGCAAATCGATGCCATTCTAAACCCAAGTAATCCTTGCAGAACAAGGTATGTCACGCACTATTGTCCATACTCCTGAGCATATCCATGCTTGAAGGTTTAATGTGGCACTTATTCGGGCTGAGTTAGATATCGCCATGGTTGATTGTTACGAATACATAGGTATTAGGATACATCTGTACCATACTAATCCAAACAACCTATATTGCATATGCAGTGACGGGTACTGTATCGTTATGATTGGTTCTAAGCAAATCCATGCTATACAAAACTCGTCTATCAACCATGGTATAGAGACTTTGCTACGGATAGGTATGGTTTATTGTTAATGAGGGATCTCCAATGTTTCTACGGATATTAGGATAGAGCCGTCCGTTCTAACCTTACGTAAAAACTTCGTATCTTACACATATCCATGTTGTCTAAGAACGTTCTCTTGGAAACCCTACTATTAGGTATTGGGCATCCGATTGTATACTGCTGATCAATGCCATTGTTGTAGATTGTGTTCTTCAGTTGTTCTTTTTGGTTTCTTGTTTTGAATGCTTGTCTCCTGGATCTGATAGCTCTTTAGCTATATTAGGGCTCTGATACCACTGTTAGAAAATCTTAGCTCTGATAAAGGTGCAGTGGATATCCAGACACGAATTGTTTCATCTTCTGATACCCGCTATTGAGATTCTCACATAAACAAACCCAGATGGAATTCGATTATGTCCTTGGGTCTACTTCCCTCTGTGACAAGATCTACAATCTTCCAAAGTGAGGCCAGACACCGTCGACCTACGTAGAATTTACTTATGCATTCGACAAGGAAAAAATACCAATGTGCGGAATAAGATTGAAACCAGCTAATTACAAACATACAACTATCAGACAATTAAGCATTCGATCATGTTCAAGACAAGAAACTCTTCTGCATAAAACATCTACTGCATTATCAAAAAATTCCTTGGGCGTTGTTGTGACATACCACACAGAAATTCGGCGCGAAAAGAAACTCTGTCTTTTGTGAATCAAAACTTGTCGCGCTTACTAGTGGATTTCTTGAACCTTAGCTTGCTGACTACATAGTGCTCATCTTACATTGGTATATTGCCAATCTACTACGACTACATGATCAATAACTAGGATCTACACGTATGTAGAGAGGAGGACACGATTAACAAATCAAGAGATTACAAGAACGGCTGATTAGGCACGTCCTAACGGTATCCTGTCAGTCTCCGGAGGATGACGTCCTCCTAGTACTTTTGCGATCTCATCTGTCCTTTCACATGTGGAGATCCTTCGTCGCTTGGGTCTTCATGTCTTCTTGTGCCTTTGGCTTTGTCATTAGGTCACCTTGGGTCCACGAACTTTTTATCTTCGTGTTTGTGTTTGTGTTCATGCTCGTGTTCGAGTCCGTGTTGGTGTTCGTTTGTGCTGTGTTCCTGTTCGTTTGGTCGTCGTCTTCGGTCCTCGAAGCTTTTTTGTTCGTGACCACACAGGTCTCTTGTTTCTCTTCTGCCTTGAGCTCTAAAGCTATCATAGCTTTGTGGCCAAAAACAATTTGTTTCTTCACAGATGTCGTTGTACACTACTTCACGACCAAGTACACACTTAGAACTAAACTAATCTTGTAAATATGGATTAGTTAAATGCGATTCTTGTAACAAACAAGAACGTCATCTATAAATACATCTCCAGCTCTCATTAGTCGGAGTGCACAAGGCCGAAAGACTTAGCATTTTTGTCACATCTCAATTTTAGACTATAACATACAATTGTTGTTCTTGCTCCATTACAAGCAGTTAATGTAATATACAAGCAACACTTCTTCATCTATGTCTTACGTAGATGTTTTATATGTGTTGTGATCTGATTGCATTACCGTTATCTTGCTTGATGTGCTCGTTCACTCACTCTGACAAATCACGGATGTCTCTGACTCCTCTGCATCTGATCAGGACTACGGTTGTCTCTAACGACTGAGGAACAAGAGCAAAATCTCTGCACTATAGTTCTTCATTCTGTGATTGAACATTCCAACTCTAATCATTGCTAGTAACTCTTGCACTCTTTGGTGGATGTGATCACCCTGATACCTGATCGCGCATGTGTTTTTACAGGTCCTATATCGGGGCGGGAGCTGTTCCACACTATTTCCTTTCCTCCCATCAAGATTGAACAAGAGATAACAGAGCCTCTCGGCTTACTAGTTCCATCTCCTTCATTTGTTTCATTCATCCACCCGATTCCACCAAATTCTTCAAGAATAGTTAAGCTGGTTTGTACAGAGGATTAGAAGCTATCTCTTCTACTTATGTCGTTTTCTAAGCATAGTGAAGAGAGCTAGATGTTAAAGTAAAACAGAAACACTCATCCCATGATTGTTCATAGTGCATAGGGTTTGCATGAAACCTGAAAGTCGTAACAAGAAATCATACCTGGATGTTCGTAGATGTGGTTTCTTGAGAGGATGCCATTGTTGTTTCCACGAAAAGTTTGTTTCTCTTTAGATCAGAACAATAGAAAAGTGGTCTTTATACCATAGCTACGTTTCAGAATTAGGTAAAAACGTCTAAACAAAGTACAAAAAGTGTTCAAACTTGCTTGCTTTGAAGTGTTTCGATAGGTGACATACCTTTTTTGAAGTTACCAAAATGTAAGTGGTAAAAGGCCATAGTAACGAAAAGATGCTACATTATCATAAAGCATCGATGATAGTTTAGTATCGAATGGTGAGACTCTTTTATAAGGTAATCCAAAAGCTTTAAAAGACATATAGTTTATTATCTAAGTACAAGTTCAATTAATGGAACGTTGTCCACAAAGCGTGTTATCCCTTAAGAATTCTTATAAGCAAACTTTTGTGACGAACAATGGTGAACTAAAGCACGTTATTGTCCATCATTGGAACAGCTTATGCTTGAAAATTTTCCTTCTAAGATGACTAAAGGGACCTACTGTCCATCGTTGGATAGGAGGTCTATTAAACACATGATAGATACTTTGCAAATATTTTGTAAGAGCCTATTGTCCATCACTTGGACAGCGGCTATGTCTACACATTTGTTAGAGCATAAAGTTGATTCATACAAAGGCTATTGCATTGTTGCCTATGGGAAATATGCCATTACATACAAAGTTGACGAAGACAAGTAGAGCTCCATTGCTGCTACTGGAGTGAAAGGCATTTCTTTTAGAGATGAAGAAGATGAATAGAAGTCCGTCACTGCCTATAGGGCAGATGGATCTATTTTTTTAGCAAAAAAAAGGTTGGTATGTCCATTGCTGGATAGCGACCTATCAAACTAAAAAATCCTTCATAAAATGTACCTCTTATGATGAGTAGGTTCCACCATATCAGAGAAAAGCAAGGAAACATAACACCGATTGCTAATAGCACAAAAAATGATAGCTTTACAAAGTAAAGAAGTGAAAGACTCTTACCATATGATAGCTTCCATTGAGTAGAGGACTGGTAGGGCGCAGAGAGAAAAAGAACTCTTCTTCGGAAGGTGTTGTGAGGAACATGTGTCAAGACTGCATGACTTATAGTGTCATGCGATGAGGTTTCCCGGAAGGTCACATTTTGCTTAGTGAGGGTGGGGAAACTTATTTCTCTCCATTTAGGCTTAAATTTAAACACTTTGTAGAGCACATGTAAAATTGAAGGTGGGAAGTCCCTTTTTTTTAAACCCTTTGTAGTGCAAGTACAGAGGGGTATTTGAATTAAAACCTTATGTCCTTTCGTTGTCTAGTTGTGTAGTACCGTAGCAAGGTTTTTCAAAACGAAGAAGCATCCATGAGAGAGAGAGAGAGAGAGAGAGAGAGAGAGAGAGAGAGAGAGAGAGAGAGAGAGAGAGAGAGAGAGAGAGAGAGAGAGAGAGAGAGAGAGAGAGAGAGAGAGAGAGAGAGAGAGAGAGACGGGGGGGGGCAGCACATATTTTCTTTCTCACTATCCCTCACTGTTTATTGGCAAACATTATCATGATATTAGACATCATGATTCTAGTCAATCAAGGAGCCAAAAAATGAAATGGAGTTCCATTGTTGCACAAATCAAGTACTCAAATGAGGATTGGGTGCCTACAACATTTTCAACACTTCATTGGGTTCTCATGTAATCCTCTGAAAAAGGAATCCACAAGGTTATCAAGAGAAAATGAAACAACCAAGAGTACCAATAGAAAGGAATGATTCATGAGTTATAGATCATCAAAATGGAGAATATCTTGCCAAAGTGCAATATATTTACATGCGTCAAGATATCTTATTGGACGCGACAAATGTTGATAGAGACCTACTTTCTCATTGTAAGACTCTCATTGTTATTGCTTTCATTTTATTTGGTAACAAAATTACTCATTTATGCAAATTTTTCCTTTAAATAGCTTCGACTAGCAATATGTAAAGTCATTCATTGGAAAACTCTCCACTATGCATGCAAAATATGGAGAATTGATATACAATGGGCTTACATAATTTGTCATTGAAATGGCAAATTATACCTCTTCTTGAACCTACATTTGACTCTCATGAGTGGCCCTATGTGATTAGTTATCTATAGAATCAACAAAAAGACAATTTATCAAAGAGATTATGATAAATATGAAGCCAACATGTGGCTCCAAATGAGTTTACTAACGTCTTTCTTCTGATCACTGTATAGTTCAGCATGTTGAAGCCAATTACTTTCAAGAAAACAAATACAATGTTGTTTGGAAAGTGCTCAATGTAATGAGCCAGGGATTTATCATGTGTCATTGCATCTCAAAAGTCACAATAACCAAGACCTCTTGTAGCAAAATGGTCAATGCCCACCACATACTAATGTAGTATGTCCACCACATACTACATTAGAGTATGTTAAACTTGCAACATGACCACTAATTAAAATTTAACTTGTAATATGAAGATATTTGTTTCTTGTTCTCACTAAATCAATATAAACATGAAGGTGGACCATTTTTTGTGTGCTTCGTCTTGCACGTGTTTAATTACAAATTGTTATTTCGTTAAGGGACCCTTGAACCCTCGTAAAATAGAGAAGAAGAAAATAGTATGGAAATAAAAGATTGATTGACTAAGGGCCAGGAAAAAATAGTAGCAATAACACATCACTTTCCCTATATAGTATACTCAATTCATACTTTATTGCTACTACCACAAACTCAACACTTCCTCGTGATGATGTTAGCCATGCATTATGTTCAATCAGGCTCATGCAACCAAAAATCATTTTCAAGGGTGTATGTTGCTATGGAATGCTTGCCATCTAAAAGTGATTCTCCTCACAACAATAAGAGCACAAGAAACAGAAGCTGGCACATCCATCAAAAGAATATGTAATGAATTGTTGTGAAAAAAAAAAATGACAAGCTTCTATGAGAATTCTAGGTGAAGGAGAACAATACAGCATAGACAACATCTTCTATCTTTTTAAAATAGACCATTCTAAAGCTTCTCAAATCAGGTACTGGGATGTCAAGCCAATGCTGAAGTCCCATAGTTTCTTTGCCAAATCAGGATCTCTGGCATACTTGCTGGGTTTCACCTCTTTGCAATCTGAAAAGTATTTTCCAGTTACGCCCTTTGCTTTGGGATTCAAGGCCACAAAACATTGAGTGGATGCTCCCTGCACAAAGTAGTTCCGGGATTAATAAGCATCCAAGGGGAAATATAAAGATGCTTCATTCTATGGCCTTCATTCAAGTATTGTTAGACTGCTAAGTTATTCGTGAAAGTGCTTCATGGGAAATGAACCGCAGTAAATTTCATGTGGATAAATAACTGAACTGACCTGAGTAACGGTTCTGAAACCTATGAACATCCCCAAATGATTTAAAATAGCTGCATGACAAGATATTGTGCTTCAAACCCAATTTGAATTTGAATCTCTCTCTCTCTCTCTCTCTCTCTCTCTCTCTCTCTCTCTATCTATCTCTCTCTCTCTCTATATATATATATATATATATGTGCGTGCGTGTGCGTGTGTGTGTGTGTGTGTGTGTGTGTGTGTTTTTTTTTTTTTTGGGGGGGGGGTCTCTATCCATCTCAGAGCCCATGTGTATGTGGATGTGTTTCGGCACTTTTTTTGAGAAGATCATGTCAAGCAACTCACCCTTTGCACCCTTGTACATAGGGATATGGCGCAGAAGGTTTGTGTTAATTGCACCAGGGTGCACAGAATTTGTCGTTATATTTACCCCTTGTTCCTGAGTGATCCGAACAAGTAAATCAGAATGGTTTATCCCTGAAAATTGACGATCCTAAGCCAGATTGTGTACAAAAGCTCGTGATGAAATAGGAAATAAAACGATCCTGATTGTACGACATTTGGTAAAAGAACAAGTAGGTAATGAGGTTGGTCAATAAGGGCTGCCCGAACCTTTAACTGCCTGGAAAGTTCACTGGCGTGTAAAACGTTTGCAAGCTTTGATTGCCCATATGCCTTCCATGGATTATATCTGAACACGATCCCCATAATGCAAATGCTCCCTTCAGAAACTACAGCTCTTGCAAGCACCAAGAAGGCAACCCACTTTGCAGAAATAAAACTGGGTTGTGAGTAACACAGGTACGCAGATTAAATATGAAAAGAAGAAAAAACTGCTCATACTTAGCCTCATTGTTGATGGTATCGAAAGCAATGCCCCCTTTAGGCGCCAAGAATGTGTGGCCTACGGAGGAGACATTTATGATCCTTCCTTCAATGCCAGATTCTCGGGCTGTCTCTTTCATTTTGTCCATCAGAAGATAGGTTAACAGAAAAGGCCCTGTACACAATGCCCACCCACAGCAGACACATGTAAAGTCTAAGCAAGAAGACAAACAATTTCACCAGCAAGATTATTCACCATGCATATAACACAGGCCCTCCCTCTTACCCACGTGATTGGTAGCAAACTGCATTTCTATTCCATCCTTTGAAAGTTGGTAAGGAGATGCCATTACGCCTGCATTGTTTCTGCCACAAGCAGAATGACTACTGTATTAGCCCACAAGATGGGTTGTCGGACAGTACAAGTGCACATAGAGCAGGAATTAAAGAAGAGAAGCACCATGCATAATCCACTGCAACAGAGAGCTCAAAAGATTGACGATTCTCACATGAGAATGTTTAAGGGGCTTTTAAGAGCTAAGAAGTCATTTGCACATTGTTTTACTGATGCCAGTGAGCTGAGGTCGCCTTCCAGCACTTCCACTCTGGCTTGGGGTATGCTGTGCAAGATGTCCTCTTTTACTTTGGACGCTGCCTCCACATTGCGGCCCATCAGAAACACACGAGCACCTCGCAGTGCAAGCACTCGCGCAGTTTCCGCCCCAAGGCCACTCGTGCCCCCTGCCCACACTCACACATCTCAGACACAAGCAAAAATAAAACAACATTACAGGATTTTAAGGAGGCTGTTTTCTCTTATACAGCCAGCTTCTTGCATGAATGTGGGTGAGAGAATGAAGAGATTGATTGATTGATTGAATGTCTGGTACCAGTAACAATGGCCGTGAGGGCAGATGCATCGACGTCCTTTGTCACTTGCTCAGCAGTTGAACGCATAGTGAATGCCATGGATTCTCACTCAGAGTACTGTCAATTCTTCAATTCACTCTTTTAACTGCAGCAACAAGCTTAGTTTACTTTGATTGATCAAAATTCAAACAGCTCACTAATCGATCTCACAACCTTGATCCAGATACTCCAGCCACAGTGGCAACCTTGATATATCACACAGGTTTGCTCTCTACAGTCGGCAATTCGAGTGTGTATATGGTCGTAGATGAGGTGGGGTGGGGGAGCCAAGCAGACTTAACATCAATGTTTTCCCATTAATAATATCTGGAATTTTGTTCCTGTTTAGTTCCATATCTGGATGACTGGATCCCATATATGAAGCCTGAGAAATCTTGAATGATCCCTCAAGGCTTAAGGTATTGAGATAATTCAAGGGCTACATGACAAGGAGTTGCACCCCACCACCCACCCACCCCCACAGGCTCTTGTAGGCACTCACCAGGCAATTGGGCCCAGCGCTCTTACAAGCAGTGAGCAGCATGTGGCCCAGAGGGGGCAGCTGCAATTCGAGCCCAGTTCTGATGCTCAGATGCTAATGGGGTCCTGGAACAGCCGTTGGCTGCTGCTCAGGGAGTCTCTATGACTGCTCAGTGCTCACAGTTTACGTGGTTATGGGCAAAACTTGGCTTCTGTGATTCTGTCCGACTCTGGCTACTCCAATTTGCTGTAGCTACAGGATCACTATCACACTGACGCATCTTCCTGGACATGAATCTAGAGGAATGGATTTTTGTGAGTGATCTTCCATTGGGGAATCGCATAAAAAGATACTGATCTTGTAGGATTCCTGGAGCAGGCATCAGCATCTCCAATGAAAAGATCAACAGAAACTTCACACATAAACTATAAGTCAGATGCTGGAAAGTTCATTCCTTCCCAAAAGATAAGTGATGCTATTAATTAATCTATGCTGCCATCTTTTATGGTGAGGCCTATGTGATAAATCTTGCTCACTCTTGCTCAAATTCCTTCTTATATTATAAGGATGATTGGCGTTATTCATTCATGTGCTAAATCTTGCCATAAAAGACGATCACTCACTTTCTTTCTTTTTTACATAGTTACGCAACTAGTAGGTTATACACAACATATATAACCTGGCAACGCCACGTGAGAAGCTCCTAAGATGTCGCTAGGTAGCGGTTGGGATTCGAGCATGTGCCTTGCAAGTTGTCGATCACAATCAACAACTCGACTCATACACCGGGATGCGATGGACATGAGGCACCATTTTGGATGAATAGGTGTCACACTATCTTGTACATAGTTTACATGAGAAAATCATAAGGCCTTACTAGGCTTGCCATTTTCATATCAAAGGGTAGTTTGCCTTTAATAAAGTCCAAAATTTCAAAAGCATGTGATTTAAATGGCAAACTTAAGAATCTCCTTTCCATTTGAAAGGTAACTTTAGAAAGTCAAATATAACAAATTATATGTATAAGTGTTGAAATGTTCATGTATTTTTTAATTTGAAAGGTAACCTTGAAATATGCATGTCATGTAATAGCTAAAAGAAAAGATAATCCATCATGCTGAAAGGTAGAGGTGCATGTCAAATTTCAAGCTTGGGCCTTTTATGGCAGGATTATTTGTAACACAAAGATTATTAAAAAATTTGCACTCATGTGAAGTATGGGGGAGATGCATCATGCTACCTAAAATGGAAAGTAGACTCAATCTTTCTCTACATGGGAACCACCTATGACCCATCCCACCCTCGTTTCTTGTTAACACAATGTAGATGACGGACGAGCAATGGTATTCGCCTGCCATCCATCATGTGTCCCAAGGACCTCTCTCATGCCCGAGAAAGAGTCTTGATCCCAAATTTTTGTGGGTGTCAAAATTTTTAGGCACCTAGTTACCCTACTTGTCTGCAGGCCACATGGCATTTGCCAATCTATCCCATAGGTTTCTAGGAAAAATAGTCGCTCCTACATAAATTTTGAAGAAGACCATTATATCATAAATGTGAGCATGTCAACGTGCCTACAAAAATCTCCCTCGACCCTTCAACCATGCAGCCCTACTTGGAAAAAAATTGGCACCCGACACCTAAGAATTTTCAGGACCCGCACGTTGGCCCGTACCTCTGGGAAATTTTGGGATCAGCAAAAATCGGGACAACACAACCCGAGACACCTAGCCCACTTGCCCAAAATTTGCATAACCCTCCCTATCTACTCGTTGCACGCCCATCGGTTCGCTCCTACCCCTATCCATTTGCCAGCAAGCTTCAACGCCTCCCCAAATGTGTGAACCTCTCTCTCTCTCTCTCTCTCTCTCTCTCTCTCTCTCTCTCCACTCTTTTTATCTCTAAAAGCGTGGGGACCACATATGATTTGTCTGTATTTTCTCTTTCTTCTCAAGTGTGGGGACCCACCCATTCTATCATTTTTCTCTCCAAGTGGGAACCACCTCCTTTTCATGGCATGTAATGACATTTATAATTGATAGAATTTTATGGACTAGATAATCATTGTTTGGAGGCCCATTGTAAAGATATAATGGCCAAGACAATAAGGATATAATGTAAGGATTGTAAGCAATTATATCTTGACCGTCAGTCGACGAGCATCCATTATTGTACATAATGTGTGTCACAAAAAATCTTTTAAAAAAATCATTTTCAAGATTATGTTAATGATTCCATGTGTGGGACCAAGGCTACATGTTTTTAAAGATATTATTTGTGAACAGGCTAAAAATTACAACTAACTAAATTTGTAGAATATAATGATGTCCTATTACTCCTAGGTAACTATGATCCCTTAACTCAATTTGGCATGTAAGATTTAAGACACTCATGATGAACCACTCTATGGGAGCCCTTCAATCTTGGCATTTGCAAGCTACAATCCACGTCAAAGCCTAGTTGACCTTCAAATAAAGGCAAAATTTTCAAAAGCATGTCATTGAATGGAAAACTTAAAAATTGCCCTTCCATTTGAAAGGTAACTTTAAGAAATCAGATGTCATGCTAGTTTGATATTTTTTTTTAAAAATTGTAAAATATATTAGGAATATGTGTATAATTGGTTGAAAGGTTATTACTTATTTTATTTGAAAGGCACCCTTGCATTATACATGTCATATGAAGGGTAAAACAAAAAGAAGCCCATCAGGGTGGAAGGTAGGGGTGCACGTCAAATTCCAAGCTTGGGGCCCTTCAACATTTTTATGATTTCAATCCATAATTGCTACCTTTGACACACCAATGCACTTCATAAATACAAGGGCACACTTCAAAGGAATCATTTACATATGGGAGAATGAATTTTTTAATGACATTTTTATTGGACTTGTGAGAATCCTGCCATAAAAGATGGTGAGGCATTCATGGAAAATCATGTCAGAAAAAAATGGTGAAAACTAAGTGGAAAATCATGTCACAAAAGATGGTGAGGCCTACATGGGAAATCATACAACCTCACCATCTTTTATGGCAAGATTTCTCAATGGAAAGTTCACTGGAAATTTTATTCACTTATGTAAATGATGAGTGATGCTAACGATCTTGGTTGTTGATGAAGATGATTATTGATCACCATCCTCCTTGAGATGGTCGGCCTTCTTCTTCAATGCTACTTTTGCCTTTCTCTTGCCCTTTCCATGGATGAAAAGTGTTGTCATCTCCTCCATCTTTGAGGGAGATTTGTCCCATTCTAGACATGGCATTGGCTTGCCTACTCTCCTTGGCTACAAGGACTCCTTGTAGGCTTTCTATTGTAGGAAGGTTCTCTTGGATGGCATAGGATTGGAGTAGATTGGAATAGTCCTCATTGAGTCCATTCAAGACCACTTGAACAAGCTCTCCTTGATTTATGGCTCTCTAATGCAAGTGAGCTCCCTGTTAGAGTCCTTTACTCTAAGACATAGCTTTGAGCACTTTTCCCTTTGCTTTAGTAGCTTTGGAGAATTTGATTCCTCAATGAGCAATCTAGATGTGATTTTGGACTCATAAATAGCTTTAATTGTATCACAAGCCCAACTGTTGAGCGATTCTCGAGTATTTCTGTAGATTGTAGAAACACAAATAGAACTGTTGGATAATAAAATGGATGAAGATTAAAGATCGATTATTCAAATAAATCACTCCGATAGTAGAATAATCCAACACAGAGTACACAAGGTGTGAACGGGTTTTGACATTCTGCGAGTTAATTTTTTACGAGTTTTGAGAGTTTCTTCTACCCATGATCTAACAAAATGGTAGCACATGGTGTGCTACTCTTTTTATGCCACTACATGATTTTTTAAAAACAAGAATTGTGGTTTGATGCATACTTAAACATTTGACTTCCATTCAATTCTAAATACGTCCATCACAAAATATTTTGTTGTTAGAAGATTCTCGTGAAGATTCTTCTAGCGGATTTCAGCTACTAAAAGAACATAACGAATATCAAACGACGGAGTCGAGCCACCAAACTACGTTAAGGAGTGTCGACAAATCACCGATAAGGAGTTTCAGAATCCATGTGTACTGGGAACGCCAATTCCAGAGAAGCCGACAACGGGCCAATGAGCAAGAACAAAGCCCAACGCCTCAGCAACATACTTTATGGAGATGGGAATAAAAGCATGGCCGAGTTGGCATAAAGACTTAAATCTACTTGTAATGCAATGTTAGACACTCATAGAAGGTGCACTGTACTTGTAAGCCTATGGCGTGAGAAATAAAAGTAGATTAATGCTCTATTGGGCCTAAAATGAGAAAAAGACCCAACTAGTTAAATTGCAATTCGGCTTAAAACTTTTTATAAACTCAAGTTCTTATGGCACATGGTTTTTGGGTGAACAGAAACCCTAACCCTAGGTTTGTCTATCAAGAGGCATCTGACACCATTTTGTATTCACTTTTCCTTGAGAAGAAGAAGAGAGAGAGAGAGAGAGAGAGAGAGAGAGAGAGAGAGAGAGAGAGAGAGAGAGAGAGAGAGAGAGAGAGAGAGAGAGAGAGAGAGAGAGAGAGAGAGAGAGAGAGAGAGAGAGAGAGAGAGAGAGAGAGAGAGAGAGAGAGAGAGAGAGTCTCCTCCAACCATTCTTACCTTTTGTGTGAAGTCCTCCTATTTTTTTGTGTGTCATTGATTGTGGGTAAAAATGCAAAATACATACCAGGGAATTAGGGTTAAATGGGATCAACAAAAAACAACTCCTTGTAATATCGCCGTAGACAACCACCATTGACGATAGTGTCTAGGTGTATTTCATCAAGTGTTTGCAACTGGACTGCACCATTAGAAAAGATTTTATTAATAACATACGGTCCCTCACTTCGGAATTTCAATTTTTCGGGGTGCTTCTTCGATGTATAAAGAAGCACCTGGTCACCTAATTGTAAATCCTTGTTGCGTAAGTGACAATCATGCCAGGCCTTTTGACGTATATTGTTAACTAGTTGTGCATGGTAGGATATGAGTCTTGTTTCGCATAACTGGGTTAACGTAAGTAGCATGGTTTTTACTTGTTGCTCAATTGTAGCTTTCTCACAAAGATCTATAGAGAAGGCTTCCATGACTCTTAGAGAAGGTACTAAGAACTCGACTGCCATTACCACCTCTTGACCATGCATGAGATGGAATGGGGTAACCCACCTTGTGGCTTTCTTCGGAGTAGTGCTCAGAAGAGTTTTGTTTCCCAATCGGAACGACTTGTCTCTACTACCTTTGTCAATATCTTACAGATCGTCTTGTTAGTGGACTCGGCTTGGCCATTACACCTAGGATAGTACAATGTACTCTTTCGGTGAACTACAAGGTAATGGCTTAGCAAATTATCAAGGACGACATTTAAGAAGTGTGTGCTGCGATCACTAACTAGCTCAACAGGACAACCAAAACGTGTAATAATGTTTTCGTAAAGAAAACGCGCAACAATCTTTGCATTGGTGTCCTTTGTTTCCCGAGCTTCAACCCATTTAGTTGCATAATCTGTGGCTATGAGGATATAATGTACTTGGGTGTGTTTTGCTGCTGGGCTAATTGGTTCAACAAAGTCGATTCCCCATTTATGAAAGGCTTCACTTTCTATAATGGGAGTCAACGGTGTGAAGTCTACTTTTGTATTTTTCTTGGCTCGCCGACAAACATCACATGTTTTAATGACAGCAAATGTGTCTTTAAATAATGATGGCCACCACAAGCCTGCTCGAAGGATAATCTTAGTTGTCGCTTCAACAAGTGACCGCCGCCAATGCCTTTATGAGCCTAAGATATGATAGGTTGTATCTCAGATTCATAAGCACATCGTCGGATAATACCGTCAACGCTCCTTTTGTAAAGTTGTCCTGCTATTAGTTGAAAGGGCGCTGCTTTAAGTAAAAATTTACATTTTGCAACCATATTCATGCCTTCTTTGAGTCTGCATGTTGTTAGGAACTGAGTGATTTTCTCAGCCCATAAGGGTGTAGCATCAATCTGAAAAAGACATGCATCTAGAAGACCATCATTGACTGGGTGCAGTTGCTTTTTCAGCATTAGGGAGCCGGGAAAGGTGATCCGCCATGAGATGTTGGGTTCCTTTCCGAACGACTACGCGGAAACTAAATTCCTCTAATATCAGCAACCATCGAGCTATATGTCTTGTTTTACATGATTTATTAACAATATATAACGGGGCTTGATGGTCGGTGTAGAAGGCAAAGGTCTGGCCTAGTAAATAATGTCTTAGTTGTTGAACAGCATAGACCATTGCCAATGCTTCTCGCTTGGTTGTGGTATAGTTTACTTCAGCAGGCACCAGTTGCCTACTCAAGAAACGTATTGAGAAATCTTTGTCATACTCGTCCGGTTGTACAAGAAGACCTCCAATGGCATACTTATTGGCATCAGTATGCACATGGAACTCTTTCGTGTAGTCTAGTGAACAGGGTATGGGTGCCGTGGTAAGGGCTGTTTTTAACTCCTCAAATTCTTTAATGCATTCTTCGGTCCATCGAGGATCTACCACAACTAAATGAATGAGTCCTTCCTTGCCGGCATAATCGATTATAAAGATGTGATAATAATTAGTGTGACCTAGGAAGACGTAAACTTCCTTCACTGTTGCAGATAAGGGCATTTCAACTATTACCTTGATCTTTGAAGGATCGGTAGAAATACCATCCTTTGAAATGATATGTCTGAGGAATACCCCATGGGTGACCCAAATTTGACACTTGTCAGGATTGAGTGAAATTCCAAACCTACGGCAGCAAACGAAGATTTTTTCTAATGCCTTGAGGTGCTTGTCGGCTGAAGAATGTACACCCAAATCATCGAGATAATTATCGACGATCCGGTGTAATAGGTCTTGGAAGGCCAGTTGCATGACCCTCTAAAATGTTGAAGGGGTGTTGAATAAGCTAAAAGGCATGACATTATAAACATAGACCCCATATTTTGTTGCAAAGGTTGTCTTGTGTTTATCTACAGGGGCTATTTGAACAAGGAAATAACCGCTTAATCCATCCAAGAAGCTGAAAGCTTCAACTCCTGCCATTTCCTCAAAAATTTGGGTCGTTAAAGGTAAGGGAAAATGGTCTTTCTTTGTAACCGCATTAAGATTTTTCATACTGACAAAAATACGAAGTTTGCCATTTTTCTTGGGTACGACCACAAAGGGTGATACCCAATCAGTATGTTGGACTTCATAGATGAAACCAGCATCCAGCAATTTCTTAATATCTTCATTGATTCTCTCGCGATAGACAGGGTTACATCTGTATGGTTTAGCCCTAACAGGCTTAGCGTTGTCTTCTGAAGGAATCATATGGACTGCTACTTCAGGCGGGATCCCTTTCATTTCTATATAGTTCCATGCAAATACATCCCTGTATTTGCAAAGTAAAGTTTTCATATTAGAAAGTTGTTCTGACAAAAGGTGTGCACCAACATGAGTTATTCAATCCATCTCCTCGTCAGGATCTTTAAGGTCTAACAGAATTGTTTTAGCGGGTCCTTCAAAGGAGTGAGAACTTGGTGTAGGTTCCTGGTGTGCTATGGTAACTGGATAACGACGTCATCCAAGGTGAAGTCTTTAAACTTTTGTGGGAGATCAAAGGGTGGTTCCACAAAGTTTTTGGAAATTTTGGAAATCATTTGAGTGGAGGTACTACTAGACGTGGAAGCTTGGTCTGATTGTTTGGTTTTTGTCTCTTTTCAATACTACATCGGTTGGAATGAGCACAGTCCACAGTGACTAGTGCTTGACCCCAATATATTATGTTCGTGGATCTCGTATAGGGGTCTTTTGGTTGGATTGGGACACTGTCTGATTCATCATAAGTCGTTGATGACCAATCATCATAAACTTTAACGGGCTTGACATGGCCAGTTGAGTCAAAAGTGACTCGTTTGTCGTTATTGCCAAAGGTGATTTTGCTATGCTTCCAATCTTGGACAACGCATGCCATCTGTAGCCAGGGTGTACGAAGAAGGAGTTTATAAGTATTTGCATCATCAGGTAAGTCTAAGATGACACAATCGACTACCAATTTGACATCTAAAATGCGAACATTGATATTCGATAAATGACCGGCAGGCTATAAGTTGTTAATCAGCCATGCAAAGTTTGTAGCGTGGTTGATCGAGGGTATGGAATCCCCATGACTTTGCCAATGACAAAGCCATTATATCTACGTCTGATCCACTATCAAGGATAGCAGATACTACGGGATAGTCTTTATAGGACAGAGGCAAGGTGATGCTAGTCCCCTTAGCAACACCTATATTCAGCAGATTCATAGGAATCTGAGAAATTTTAGGTATCTCTTTTGTTTTCCGCTGGTCGTCAGGAATAGTAGGCAGCTAAAAACTACGATGGATATAGCATTGAAGCCCAGTGAAAGATTTTATCGTGCTATGGAATGGCATGGTGAGTTGAGCTTGCAGGAGGTCAGAAAATACTTTAAGTCCCTATAGGGATTGCTCTTTTTCGGGGATTTGAGCAGATAACAGGTTTTCCGTATTTTCTTCCTCTCGCAAAAACTCATCTCTAAATTCATTGTACTACCTTTGTTCCACTTTTGGGTCTGGGTAGTCTTTGGGTAATGTGAAAGCTGTCAAGTGGCTTCCGTGATGGTCAGCTGATTTGGCAATGTGTTGTTGTTGTTCTTGGTAGTGGCCCTGTGCTCTGTTAAGAACTCTAACAGGTTCGGATGATATGTGACATGCTGGAAGGATCTTGTTAGGTTGTTTAGGACGGTCTTTGAAACTGTGTCTACGAACACAGTCTAGACACTCTGCATGGTATTGGTTCTTAACTTCACAATCAACCATGAAGTGGCCAGTTTTGCCACAAATAAAACAGTGGTTGCTCATTGGTCCTGTGGTAATAGCATAACCATCTTGGATGGCGAGTTGTGCTTGGCTTTATGAGATCATGGAATACTCATCCCGTTTGCACGAGCAAGAGTTGTCACTTGGATAAGGTTGAGAACTAGCATATGGGAATGTTGTATCGTGATTGTATGTGTGATCATAGGAGCTATCGACGAGATGTGTTTGTGCAGATTCTCGAGGATGTCTATGTTTTTGTGCTCCTTGATCATGTTGTCTCCTTGGAGGTGGACCTTGAGGTTCATGTCTAGACTGTCTGGGCAACTCTTGTATATGAGCTTGGTTGTTTCGTGGTGGGTAGTGCTGGTGTTGGTTTTGTGAAACAAACGGTTGTCGAGGAGGTTGATAATGGCCCCCTGACTGGTTGTGAGGCTGGTTTCTTGGGTTATAATAGCAATAGAGTGAGGTATGTCCCATAAAGTCGTAGATGTCACATTTGATCAATGCAGTATCGGGGACTGGTTGGTATGATGGACACTCATTGCCAGTGTGTGCACCTAGACAGTGAGGGCACCAAGTATTCTCTCATCTATGATGGATTTGGCCAGTGGGTAACTGATCCGGCATCAAGCTCTGGATAGATTTCAGAGTATTTTGAAACTCTTTTGTGAGTTTTTCCATTTGTTGTTGGTGTTGCTGGTTAAGCAACTCCATTTGTGTTTTTCGTAATTGTTCTCATGTTTTCTCATTTGTTCGAGCTTCTTGGACAGCGCGATGTACTCTCCGTTCACGTGGCTCATCGACATCTGATCCCTCGTCTTCTTCTCAAATGGCATCAGACATGGCTTGTTTCAATGATGTGTATTCATCATTGGATCGAAGTTCACGTCGTATCCATCGTGGGAGTCCAATGAGGAACCAAATGATGAGCATAGATTCAGTTGGTTATTCATGTACCTGACTTTTTAATCTTTTAAATCTTTCTATGTAGTCACTTACTTTCTCATCTTTTGTTATTTTGATGTTACTCAATTTGACAAAAGGACTTTCGATCAAACAAAATGGCTTGAATCGTTTAATGAATGCTTCCTTCAAGAGTGACCAGTCTCGTTTATCTTTACGATCAAGGTTAAAAAACCATCCTCATGCTCGATCGATCATGGTCATCGAGAAGAGTTGAACCATGGCGTCTGGTGATGTCTCGCCATAGACATCACATGCATTCTCAAATATTTGAAGAAATCTTTGAGGATCAGTGTTGTTGTCATACTTGGGTAAATCTAACTTGGGAGTACATTTTTTCAGTACACGGAACATTATTTGCAAAAGCCCCATTTAAGTGAGCTTGTGCATGTGATGATTCGGCAGCATGAAAGTGTGGGCGATAGTATGGAGCTTCAAAATGCATGGATTCCCATCTGTCAAATAAGTTGGTTGAGGGCTCCTGGACTTGGGACTTCATCCTAGAATATCTATTGAATCGAGTCTGCTCAGTAGATGGAGAGACCATCTCTGGTGAATAGTCCTCTGTGAAATTCGGATCGTAAGGACGATCCATAGCAACTCTAGAGTATCGAAAGATTGAGTATATAGGTCATGGACTCTTGTGTAACTTTGGGTTTTTTTTTTTTTTTAAGAATATTAGACAAAGTCTAATAATGTGGGGTGTCCAAATGGCACAGTGTTTAAGGTCAGGGTTTTGCAAGAAACTGGTGTGAGAACTGTGGTAATTGACAGTTGATTGTTATCAAGTATCACAAATCCTTGATCAAGTGATACTTGATGGCGCATTAGAGGAGTTTTGAGCTCCAAAAAGACCCTTTAAGAATTCGTGCAAGATGTAGTTTATATTATTGAAATATTATAACACTAATACATTTTACTTGCCATAACGTTTTAATCGTAGCTCAGAAGTATGTCATCTAACATATCATTGGAAAGCCCTTGTTGAGCGCTTTCCAATGCACCAGACCCCACTAAATTCGGACTTATCACTAAAAGGTTATGCCATTTTTAGTGTGGCATTAAAATGTGGACTCAAAAGTTACGTTACGTAGATTTCAGATTTCAATGTTTTGATTGGTCCATGTGTAAGAAAAAATTGAGAAAAAATATTAAAAAAATCTTTACAAAGGGCCTTTTTGGATTTAGAACTCCTCTAATGATGTGCTTCGTTCTGGAATGAAACACTGGGTCTTTTGTCAGATGAATAGCGGAGGTGTTGTCCATGTGTAGGATCAACGGTTCATCAGTGCTATGTCCTAGTCCATCTAGGAACTGCCTGAGCCATGTCAGCTCATTGGCCATTATGGCTGCAACAACATATTCTGCTCACAAGATGATTGGGCAGTTATTGTCTGCCTTCTGCTGATCCAAATAATAGTTGCATCGGCTGCTGTGGTGCATCCTCATGAGACGCTTTTACTATCATCTTTCAGGGACGCCCAGCTTGCATCACTGTAGGATTCAGTCTTGAATTCTGCATCTCGACAATAGCATAGGCTGTAGTCCTTCGTGTTCTACAAGTATTGCAGAATCCTCTTGGCGATCTTCCAGTGTGTTGGACCTGGATTGATATTGAATTGGCTCAATCTGAACACTACGTAAGCAATGTTTGGCTGCGTATTGTCTGCCAAGTACATCAAAGAACCAATAAGCCTTATGTAAGGCTTATGCTCCATTGCTTGCCATTCTGCTTCATCTCTGTCTCATCAAATCTGACATCTCTGACAATCTTTACTTCATTGGTTTGAGGCATGTATACTCTATAATATGCAGAATGTATATCATAGCCAACCAAGAATCCTTGCTCCACCTTTTCGTCCAGCTTCTTTCTCTTCTTGTCTAATATGTGTGTGTATGTTACACATTCGGAGATCCGAACATGAGCTAGATTGGGCTTGCTTCTCCACCATACCTCATGTGTGGGGGTAGTGTGAGCAACGCTCATCTTGCCTGTCCTGTTTTGCAGGTAGGCAGTTGTAGCTACTGCTTCAGCCCACAATGATCTTGATGCCTTGGAGTATGCCATCATTGATCTTGCAGCTTCCATGAGAGTCCTGTTCTTCCTCTCCACTACACCGTTGTGCTGTGGTGTATAGGTTGTTGCCTTCCTATGAAGAATACCACAACTTTTACATAAGTCGGTAAAACGGTTGGAGATGTATTCTCCTCCCCTATCAGTCCTGATATGCTTGACTTTCCTTTCGGTCAACTTCTCAGCCCAGTTCACATATTTTGCAAACTTATCAAGAGCTTCAGACTTTTTGTGAATGAAATAGACAATGGCAGACTTACTATAATCATCAATAAAGGTGATGTAGTATCTTGATCCTCCGATAGACAGTACATCAAAGGGTCCGCAGATGTCTGAGTGTATTAGCTCCAAAAGTTTCGTCGCTCTAAAGCAATAATTTGTGAAAGGTGTACGTGACATCTTCCCTTTGTTGCATGCACCCTACCGACATCGACAAGATTCGCATAATACTTGCTCTGCCAGAACCAGGAATTGTACGTAGAGTATACATCTTTATGGGACATTTCAACTATTATTGGAGGTTTGTCTTGAATTTTGCTAAGCTGGTTTGACATACCAAATGACTATCCAACTAGAATGGACAACTGAAGCCACTGAGGCTTTTCACAAACTCAAGAAGGCCTTAGTCACTGGCACCAATCCTTCGTCCCCCTATCTGGACCATAGAATTATATGTCCATATAGATGCTTCTAAATACGCCATAGGGAGTGTTTCGGGGAGTACAAGAAGGATTACCCGATTTATTTTGCTAGTAGGCAGCTGATTTCCACGGAGATGAACTATATGACCCCACCGAACGAAAAGCGCTTGTTGGATTTCAATGCTCAGGCCTAAATTTATTCGATAATGAGCATCCTGAAAGCTGTATATACTTATACCAGAAAACCAAGAACAAAAAAACAAAAACAAAAAAAGAGACTCGAAGTTTTAAGCAGAAGATCAAAATCTAAAATCAGAATTTTTCGATATCGGATCGACTCAAAAAATTCGTAAGTTTTTTATATAGGATCGACTCGTATTTTTAGAATTCTCAATATTGGATCGACTTGACTCGACTAGTATTTTTGGAATTTCTCAATACCAGATCGACTCGACTCGAGTCGTAATTTTTCAAGTCAGTCCCGTAATTTCTTGAGTCATTGTATATTTTCAATACATGGTATTTTTCGATTTTGTCAACCAGAAATCTGACCCACATCATGACGTTGACAGTCCACCTACTCTCTACATAGTCAACCTACTCTGTAAATACGAATTCTGGATCGAAGTCAGGATCGAATTCTTCATCATTCCAGCCAATGTAAAAACTATTTAGCAAATATTGTAAGAGGACTGTGTGGGAGCAGACATTGATATCACTCTATGGACAGAAATAGATATCAGCTCTGATACCACTTCTATGGGAAGAAAAACAAGAAAATTGTTATAATCGGGACCGTGAATTACTGGGAGAATGGAGTTACGAGCAGTTCTTTGTGTGTGAAATCAGATTATCAGTGTAGGAGCCATAGACTACAATGAAAGAGAGATTGCAAAAGGAATTAGGCGTCTGAGACAACCATGCAATCCTCTAATACTGATAACCTGATATGAAAAGAATGTAGAATCAATTTAGGCATCAGAGACAGCCATACAATTCTCTTCTTAATAATGTTTGTGTGAGAGGAGTGAGAGTTATCATTCAACAAGAATGCAAAGGTGTAGAACAATAGTGAATCTGTATAATACAACGATCAGACCACAATACAATTAAGCTAACAAGCGTGTGACTCTACTAACAAATTCAAGACAATTGCTAAGGTTCTAAAATATCTCTCTCTATGATCACTAACTCTAAAGAGTCAGCTACTGATCTGCAACTCTATCCTTTGAGCCATGGGAAGAGGGGTGAGTGGTTGACAACTGGGGGGCGTGATGTTCTCTGCTATCTGACCTGACGTATCATAATCTTCTCTCTCTATGTACAATCGCTCAATCACATGTATATATATCAATTGGAAAAATATTGTACTAACTTAACTTTACAATTACAAGATTGATAACAGTTGTTAAACTGATCAGTGGTTCAGTTCATTGATGGAGCGTGAAGGCTTTCTGGTCTGATAGCAAAAATCTGTGTATTTTAACAGACTGGAAATGTGACACTCCTTGGCCTTTTGGTCGTTGCCTTTACCTGAGGGCATCCTTCAGGATTTGTAAGACACCTTCGGCGTTTGAGACACTTTCGAAATTTGGAAGACACCTTCGACGTTTGTAGGACATCACCTTTGATTTGTAGAACAGCTTCGGCCTATTGTAGGGCGTGTCGTCTTTTTTCACCTGTTGAAAACTGCATGCAAATATGCAATGTCGGGTTTTTCCTCAATTTTTGCTTGTGTAGAAGACCCATGTAAAACTTGCATTGTTGCATGTCAGAAAACTCAGTGTAAAAACAGTGTTGAGTTTTTCGCATCTTTTGGTTGTGCAAAAAATGCGAGTAAAAACCAGATTATAGCGACAATTCATTTTCTACAGGTTACATTTGAGAGAGGAAAATTTAGAGAAGGAAAGAGGGTTGTTGTTATGAGTAGGAGTTAGATTAAACTCCAACACTCCCCCTTAAGCTAATTGATATGAATCTGATCTGCAATTGAGATTTAACATACCTACTAAAGTAGAATATTTATCTCTAGATAATGGCTTTGTCAAAATATCAGCCAACATACTGTTTGTATGACAATAATTTAGTACAACATCTTGACTCTGAACTTTCTCTCTAAGAAAATGGAATTGAACTTCTATATGCTTAGTTCTATTATGAGTTCGTGGGTTCAGAGAAAGAGCTATGCAGCGTTGATTGTCGCATTAGAGTATTGTTGGACTGATCTGTGTGAATTGTAGATCCTGCAGCAGCCTCCTTAACCAGATTATTTCCTTCACTGCTGATGTAGCTACAACATATTCGGATTCTATGGAGGACAGAGAAATGAATTTCTGCTTTCTGCTATTCCATGAAATGGGTCCTCTTGCGAGAAAACAAATGTAGCCTGATGATGTGGATTTTCTGGTATCCACGTCTCCTACCCAATCTGAATCTGAATAAGTGGTCAATGTGAGTGCAACTTCTATATTGCCATTATAGCTCAAAGCATAGTGCTTTGTAGCTTGAATGTACCTCAGTACTCTTTGCAGAGCTTTCCAGTGTTGTAGGCCTAGATTGGACATGTACTGAGACAATGTGCTTACTGCATATGCTAGATCAGATCGTGTGCAGATCATCGAATACATAATAGATCCTATGACAGACTGATAAGGATACCTGCACATTTCTTGCTGATCTGCTTGAGTTTTGGGTCACATGTCTTTGCACAGCTTAGCTCTTGGATTCATAGGTGCGTCTATGGGCTTGCAGTCCTCCATGCCATATCTGCGAAGTACATTAGTCAAGTAGGATTCTTGGCTTATAGCTATCCTTCTGCTTGCGCGATCTCTGCTGATCTCCATACCAAGAAAGTAATGGACTGGGCCTAAATCAGTCATCTCAAACTCTGATGAAGGCAGAGATTTGGTTTCCTGTAATAACTGATTTGAATTGCTGATAATTGAAGAATCATCAACGTATAATGCTATTATGACATAGCTTGACCCTTTCCGCCTGAGATATACATTGCAGTATACATAAAGTAATATTGTGCTGCAACAAGAGGTGATTAATTCTGTCATACCAGGTCCTGGGAGCTTGCTTAAGACCATATAAAGCCTTATGCAATTTACATACCAGATGCTCCTTGCCTTGAAGGACGTAACCTTCTGGTTGATAGATGAATATATCTTCTTATATAAATCCGTGTAAGAATGTCGTTTGGACATCCATCTGGTGAATGTCCAAATCTTCTACAGTAGCTATAGCCAATAACATACGAATAGACTGATGCTTTACCACTGGACTAAAGGTCTCAGTGTAGTCTATCCCATATACTTGTTCAAAGCCTTTAACCATCAGTCTAGCTTTCCATTTGGATATGGATCCATCTGGCTTAAGCTTTAGCTTAAAGATCCACTTGGAGTCAATTGGTTTTACACCAGTAGGAGGATTGACAAGACTTCAGGTCTTGTTCTTCATTAGAGACTGATACTCATCATCCATGGCAGCCTTCCAATTGTCTGCATCAAACATTTACAGAGCTTCTGCAACTGTGGCAAGTTCATCATGACTGATGAACGCCTGAGGGACAAAACGATCAGGTTGTTGTCGTTGTCTTGCAGACCTTCGAGCTGCATGTGCTTGAGTGGATGATTCTCCTTGGTAAATGACTGGGATCGTAGCATCTTGTGGTTGAACAATCATGGGTCTGGGCCCATCGATGGTAAGCGGAGCTCTTGGGACAAACTCCTTTGTCTGAACAGTCGTAGGTCGTTGCCTAACGATGGACGGTGGAGTTGTTGTAACATACTCTTGCATCGGCTGCTTCTGCTTAAAATCGTGATAATTGTCTTCAAGAAAGGCAACATTACGGCTGACTGAGATCTGACTTGAATCAACATCATAGATGCGATATGCTTTATGCGATGCTGAGTAGCCGATGAAGATGTTCTTACAAGTTACAGCCTACTGGGTCCAGTTTCTTCCTCAGATCAGATGGCACTTGTGCATAGTAGAGACATCCAAAAACACGTAGATGTTTCAAGCTTGGTTTGTATCTGTAGTAGCCTTCAAACGGTGTCTTTGAATCAACTACTTTAATGTTGGAGTAGTTCTGCAGATAGCAGGCCGTAGAGATTGCTTATGTCTAGAATGTTTGAGGTAAATGGGCGTTGGCTGTCATGGATCGTGCAGCTTCCAACAGTGTGCGGTTCTTCTGCTCAGCTACTCCATTTTGTTGAGGAGTGTAGCTTGTAGTAAACTGGTGGTGCACACCACATGACGACAGATAGTCCTTCATCTCATTTGATAGGTACTCTCCCCCTGAATCAGACCGTAGGGCCTTGATTTTATGGCCAGTGATTCTCAACATATTGCTTGAATTCTTTGAAGCAATTGAATGCTTCTGACTTGTTCTTAATGAACATTACACTGGTAAAATGGAGGTAGTCATCAATGAATGTAATAAAATATAGAGCTTTACCCAAGGAAGGTACGCTCATAGGACCACATAAGTCACTGTGTATCAGTGACAGAATGGACTTGGCTCTTCTGGGATGTCCTCTTGAAAATATGGCTCTAGGTTGTTTGCCTAGTAAGCAACTTTCACAGACATATTGATTAGTTGTAGTAATAGCATTTATATTCATGTCTTTGACCATTTTGTTATGATGCATATACAAGATTGAACGCATGTTTAAATGTCCTAATCTCTGATGCCATAAATTAGCATCTAAGAGTTGCCTTGCTGCTGCTGCTGCATCTTCTTCCTAGCTTCATTATGCTTGAGGATGCGATAGTCCTTGATTCATGGTTTGTTCTTTTGCAATACCTGCAAAATAGCTTGGTCTTGGATGATGATTGGATGTGTTGTTGTTGTTGTGGTTGCGAACCTGCTGGTTGTTTTGCCTTTGTCTTCTTGTCCTTGAAACTTTTCTTCTTCTTGGACTGCTACTTGGTTGAGTAGAGTGCCATGGTTTTGGTACTCGTTGATGTGGACAAGCTTTTCCTCCTTACTTCTTCCTGCAACAAGCTTGCTGTCAGTTTTTGTAGAGACAGCGCAAGAGTGTTGCTTAGAAGCAACACTAAATTGTCATAGGCCCGATGGAAGACTGGCAAGAAGAGACATGGTAGAGTCTTCTTCTGATGTAGGTGATCTTATTGCAGCCAGTTGGTTTAGCAACTGTTTGAACTCGTTCATATGGTCGCTTACTGAGGTGCCTTCACTCATTCTGAGTGTCAGCATCTTCTTCCTCAGGAAGAGGCGAGTGGACACATCTGAGGTCTCGTAGATGCTTGTAAGGATATCTCACTCTTCTTTGGAAGTGGTGTTGTTTGACACGTGAGTAATCTGAGTGTCTTTTTTATTTAGGGATACAATTGCAAGTGCTTTGCCATCTTTTGCTTCCCATGTTGGAAGCAATTTAGGTTTTACCGGCTTGGGTATTGAACCATTTACATACCCCCACAGCTCTTTCTCAATCAGGATCATCCTCATCTTGAACTTCCACATGTGGAAGTCATCTCTGTTGACTTTGTTGATCAAGCGGATCTCTGAGGTTGAACCTTCCTTAGCGATCGAGTAGCAGAGATGAAACACAAACAGAAAGAACAACTCTATAGAGTTAGAATAAATCCTGGACTCTAGTAAATCAATGAACCTTGGCTCTGATACCACTTATGTAGGAGCAGACATTGATATCACTCTATGGGCAGAAATAGATATCAGCTCTGATACCACTTCTATTGGAAGAAAAACAAAAAAATTGTTATAACTAGGACCGTGGATTACTTGGAGAATGGAGTTACGAGCAGTTCTTTGTGTGTGAAATCAAATTATTAGTGTAGAAGTCATAGACTGCCGTGAAAGAGAGATTGAAAAAAATTAGACATCTAAGATAGCCATACAATACTCTAATACTGATAACCTGATATGAAGAGAATGTAGAATTAATTCATGTGTCAGAAAGAGCCATACAATTCTCTTCTTAATAATGTTTGTGTGAGAGGAACGAGAGTTATCATTCAACAAGAATACAAATGTGTAGAACAATAGCAAATATGTATATTGAAGTTGTAAATACAACGATCAGACCACAATACAATTGCGCCGATAAGCGCATGATCCTACTAACAGATTCAAGACAATTGCTAAGGTTCTAAAATAGTTCTCTCTCTATCTCTATGATCACTAACTCTTAGGAGTCAGCTATTGATAAAAGGCGTTCTCCACTATCTGACCTTACGTATCATGATCCTCTCTCTCTCTCTCTGTACAATCGCTCAATCACATGTATATATATCAGCTGGAAAAATCTTGTACTAACTTAACTTTACAATTATAAGATTAATAACAACTGTTAAACTGATCAGTGGATCAGTTCGTTGATGGAGCGTAAAGGCTTTCTGGTCTGATAGTGAAAATTTGTGTATTTTGGCAGACTGGAAATGCGACACTCCTTGGCCTTTTGGCCATTGCCTTTACCTGAGGGCATCCTTCAGGATTTGTAAGACACATTTGGCGTTTGGAAGACACATTCGGTATTTGAGACACCTTCGGAGTTTGGAAGACACCTTCAGCGTTTGGAAGACACCTTCAACATTTGTAGGATATCACGTTTGATTGTAGGACAGCTTCGGCCTATTGTAGGACAAGTGTCGCCTTTTTCGCCTATTGAAAACTGCATGCAAATATGCAGTGTCAGATTTTTTCTCAATTTTTGCCCCTGTAAAAACCCATGTAAAACCTGCATTGTCATCTGTCAGAAAACTCAGTGTAAAAACACAGTGTCAAGCTTTCTGCATTTTTCGACTGTGCGAACGAGTAAAAACCAGATTATAGCAATAGTTCATTTTTTGCAGGTTACATTTGAGAGAGTAAAATTTAGAGAAGGAAGGAGAGTTGTTCGAATGAGTAGGAATTAGATTAAACTCCAACAGACTGGCCATCTCATCAAAGACTGCAAAACTTTAAAATATAACAATGAAAAAAAGAAGCAGTTCCAACAACAAGCAAATGCTGCATCAACTAGTCATTCGATCTAGCAACAAGAGGAATATGAAGCTGCTTTCATGACCAAGGTCACAGAATAGCAAGATATCGATTCCTGGTATCTGGACTTGAGAACAACTCAACATATGACTCCCCATTAAGACTAGTTCCAAGACCACAAGCCATTCACCCATTTTCAAATTGTGCAACTTGACAACTCATCTCATTCCATCAAGGGTGAAGGAACAATTCGTATCGAACTTCAGAAAGGTGAAATAAAATTGTTGTACAATGTTCTTCACATTCCAAATCTGACCAAAAATTTGCTTTCAATAAGCATAATCATTGATTATGGTCGTAGGATAGAATTCAATACAAAGGGTTGCACTATTCTTGAAAAATTTAAGGAAGTTTTAGCTATGTTGTGGCATTTCAGATTAGGCCGTTTAAATTTCAATAGTATTGAACAAATGTCAAATCAGAATTTAGTGCAAAATCTTCCTCCTATTAGCAAATCAAATTTTCCTTGTGAGAATTGTATCATCAACAAGCATTCTAGAAGTCCATTCAACTTGTTGATCTATGAGACTTGTATTCCATAGGATTCAATTTCACTTATTGAATCTATGAGACTTGTATTCCATTAAGGATTCAATGCTTAAATGTTGTGAATCAAATAGCTTTGCATGACTAAAGTAAATTAGGCAATCTGAACTATATATGGACAAAAGGCTTCACCTTTACCATCATCATGAGAAGCCACTTGCGAACTACATGATATTTTACACATTTCTTGTATACTAGTTCTTCATGTTTGTTCCAATAAAGGATGAAGACTAATTGAATCATGTAAATAATTTCTTTATCAAAAGGGGTCGTACCCTTGACATCTATGCTTTCTTAAAGTCTGTAAGAGTTTCTAGTTTTGTGATGTCCCAAGTTGCCTTAACAGGCCTGGCATCTTTTTGGCATTCTTGCTAAAAGTGATTACATAATATGATGTTCAAATCTGCTATATTCTTGCTTTTCTAGGAATTTTACCTGATATCCAGATTTTGATACTTAGAGCTAATTTTGGCATTCGAATTTGAGCTTCAATTGAACGTGTATAATTGCTTTCAATTTCCCCTGGTTCAGATACTCAATTCACCAATTTCCATCAAAGTTTTATAGTTATGAATCATTATTAATTTTACTCTTAACATCACTAATTCCTAAAGCAGTATCAGTCATTCAACTAAATCAATTATGATGGTTTTGCTGAGTCCAAGGGAATGAGAGACCAAATTTATCCTTGCATGCCATCTTCACTCGTACGGAAAAAGAATCAAGTTCACATACTCTTGAAAACATCTAGCTCACGTCATTCCTAAAAAACATGGAAAAATCAGACTGGACATTGCATTGCTGTGCTGTCTATTGAACAATAGTCTAGATAGAAATTCTTTTACCTGCCATTGTTGTTGCATCCAAAGCCAACCATTAATTCTATTTCTGCCAGTAGACCTGGAGCATTTTTAAAAGACATGTGGAAAGTGCTCCTACTGTTCTGTTAGTCAGTGAGCTTTGTGTGTAGAGAAAGAATCTCAAAATCATTCATAGCCCAAATTTGTATGGATTCTAGCCCAGAGAAGTGTGTTGGACAAAGTTTTTAGTACAGCCAAATCAACCATAATTTTGATTCAAATTTTTATTGACTGCCTAACACATTGATCAGTTTTGTCAATGTACATCGCGAACCTACTTATTTTCCAAAATAGTCTTCGAAGTTATAATCAAGCACCAAATAAGGTTAAGCCACAAACCATCACCTTCAGGAGTACATTTTTTACATCAAAGATTTGACCATATTCAAATTTCAAATTCTCAGAAACTTAAACAAGCATCACAGTGCTGTGCCTCTGGCATTCGAAAGGAAGACTTAAATGAGCAAACTGGTAACTAATTGATCCAATCAATCCTCATCAGGCAGCTGAAAATGTTTACGTTTGTCAGAAGATTAATTTGGCATGACTCGTACAGCATTCATAAGGTTGAACGTAATGTGATTTAGTGAATTCTACAGGATAAAATAAAATCAGCAGCACAGAAAAAGTTTTTTCACTTCCATTACATTCTTTTGACAGGGCCATCCGTACAGATTAGATTTCCTTGAGACGATACACAAAACTAAGTAATCTAATTTATTTCATTGAATGCTTGAAGAGTGTTCAGTATGTTGATGAGGATAACTAGATATGAAAACCATATGGAAATACATGTGAATATAGGCCAAATAACAGGATCTCAATGCTTCTCTGCGAGTCTAATCAGTCATACTAGCAGAATTTATTTGTATCTGGTTTTGCAATTTTTCTTGTTGGAATAAGTTATTACGTGTTTACTTTGCACATCTCTCAAAACTAAATGACGACTTTATTTCGTTATCAAAAGATTTAGAATTGAGGGGTTGAGCATCTGGGGGAGAAATTAAAGAGCCACGATAGAGTGTGCAAGAGAAATTGAAGTGTTACAAATAGATAGGAGCGAGAACATATATAATGATTTCATATATATTATTATATTTATGCTAAAAACATGCCATAGAAGGTCATTAACTACAGCATATACTACATAAAATGGTGTGGCTAAGAGGGAGGGGACTTATGTAGCGTGTGCCATAAATATATTTAAGGGTAGACACCTATCTAATAGGTTAAAGGCAGAAGTAATGAACGCAGCTGTCTAACTTCTCAACAGGGGTCCTACAAGGGCATTAAGTGCAATCTTTGGTTGAAATATGCTGAAGGAATCAAAATGTATATCGATTGACTATAATGCCTGTGACCCTGTCTCATTATATTGTCGTGGTCACAGTCATGAACAAAAAAACCATGTCATCTTACTTATTCATTACAAGGTCGCGACATTTATGAAGTTACAAATGTCACTAAAATCATGTTTAGGGTCCCCTGATCTCAAGCTAGCCCACAACCCCTTATAGTAAATAATCCTACTACTATAATCCTACAACCAAGGAAAGCTACTCAGGGACCCAGTCCAAAACCAAGGTATTAAATTATTTATACCTTTTGTGAGTTTGTGGTGAGAGCCTACCTTTGAGCTGCTTCCTGAAGGGAATGTCTCCATTTCTCCTCCCTACATCTCCTACATTTTATTTTTTTCGTAAGGTAGTCGAACTTACCATATTCTTATAAAAGTCTATCCAACATTCCAACACAATATTGGAGTTTATCTACTCTTCCAACAAAACGATAAATCTTGAATACATTGTGGAGGGACTCAGGAGTATGATGCACACGCATGCTTTTGTGAACACAACCCCCACTTGCTTAGCAATGGATGGATATTTTTGTTTATATTATGCCAATGCATCTCATCAAACATAGGACGCATATTTGCTCACATGAAAGACTAAAACCTGTAGAAACAAAATCCATGGGGATAACAAAAAAGTCATATCCTAGAAAGCAGAATAGATAATAAATCTTCACACGGCCTTGGCATCACAGAAACTAACAATCGAGATATCTCAAATAGCTAAAAGTTGCCTCCAAACAAGAAAACTTTGCTCAAACAGTAGATCATGTTAGTAGGCCTTCAGAATGTACATCATCTCCATAACTTCGATGTACAGATAATTTTGCAAAAATCTCCTGATGACACCAAAATATTGAAGCAATGTGCATTTCTAACCTTTCTTTCTAATAATTAGTTGCAACTTGCCAAAAAAAAAACCAGCAAAGGAGCTCAAGCTAAGATGCGAGTATCTGACTCCTGAGCAACCGAAACAGAAAGAGAATCATCAGTTTGCCCTATTTTAACGCCAGCGACCTACATATAGAAACCAAAAAAAATCATCCGTTTTCTCAGTTCTAGAATCAGAAATACGAGAAATGTGCTGAGTCAGTCCATATCCTTCTGTAGAATATTTAGGAGTAGATTTCAATGTTAGTTTTAAGAAAAATTACCGAGCATAGTTATAGCAAAAAGTATTGATGGGATCCACATATTCTATATAGATCATGTGAATGTGAGGATATCCAGGGCCATGAGACAAGTAGAACTTATTTCTCACCTAAGAGTTCCAAGCTTATTTCTCACCTATCTATGTCCGTTGCCGAACACGCCTCCCACTGACATCAGTACCATCAGACAATTGGACCCACATATTTCTGTTTCTGACTGCACCTGGCTCCTCATCAACGCCAGCAACAGTTCTCAAAAGCTCTGACAGCAAAGATGGACAGCTTTCTCGCAAATATTCAAATCCATCTGACTGCATGACAGCTGTGAGGAAAAAAATATCCATCAAGGTCAACATAACAGCAATACCAATTGTGTCGAAATTCACTACACATTAGCAGAGGAGGGGTTGGCTTTCTGGAATTGAGAGATTCTGATCCATTTAATCACATTTTAACTCCGTCACCTGAAAAGTTCAGATTGAGACCACACTAGCTTCCTCTAGAATTTAGAATTTTAGATATGCCGATCCATCCCCTAAAATGAATCAAGCTTTAGGTCAGCTTTGTCAGATTCAAGATCCAGAAAGATATGGGCAAAAACTGTCCAGAGTACCATAGTTTTGGAATATGTACAACAGTTTCCGCTCAGCAATCTTTGTTAAGGTAAACAGAATTTGAAATCCCAATAATAGTTAGATAGTGCAGTTTTGATATTCTGGAAAAGCCTTTGGATGATAATTTTACAAATATATCCAATTACATGTCACTGGTAACTCCTGATTCACAGCCTTGGCATTTGAAAGTGGCAATCCACATCAAAGGCCTATTTGCATGTCAAAGAATCACAAAAATTTTGATAACTTGTCTCTGAAGTGTGAATCAAAATTATACTCATCAAACATGAAAGGGAGTAAATTTTGGTTACATGTCATCTGAATGGCGAAATGAAAAATTGCCAGTCACCAATGAAAGGTAATAAAAATTTGAAAGGTTATCATTTGAATGAAATATCATAAATTTAAAAGGATAAAAACATCAAGTCACTTTCATAATCATAAAAGTTGATGTAATTCAAGAAGCACTGACTCTAATGATAATGACCTAAAATGTGAATCTGTGACTAGGATAAAGACCAGGGTCCAGGGTCCAAGTGGTAGCATTTACTTAAATTGCCATAACTATTGCCAATGGTCCAGTGATCAACAATCTGTCATAGACTAGCATTAATTAGTAGAAACCCCACAGGCCACCGACCCACTAAAGGCCACTCTCAAGCCTCAAATTTCAATTATCCCGTTGGCTACCCCAAAATTCCAATGCCCATCTCGATCTCAACTTTGAAGTGAAGAGTAGCACGGACTCTCTCTCTCTCTCTCTCTCTCTCTCTCTCTCTCTCTCTCTCTCTCTCTCTCTCTCTCTCTGGCAGCGTCTCTCTACCCAATGATCGATTGTTGATCTTGGACGCAGATTGCTCATTGAAATCTAGCTTTCAGATTTCACCCTCAGGAAAACTTTCTAGCATTCAAAACTTTTTGACTGGAATGGCCAAGGTGTCTTGCAATTTGCAAATATTTATAGAATTGCAAACTTCTGGAGTTTGAAATCACGGATAAGGATTCTTGGCTTTGGCAGTGGGAGTCTGGAGACTGGAGTCCTGTTGAAAGCTGTGAAGTAGTAATCAGCAGAACTTGATCTTTGATCTTAGCTCCGGTATAACTCAAAACTATACAGTGGTAATCAGCAGAACTCAATATTGATTCTCAGTTCTATAAAATTGTAGAAGCTGGATTCTATTCAAGGAAATAAACGATATATAATTCGAAAACAACAGGTCAATTCTTGCCGACTTTTTCACTTTTAATTTACAGATTTTTCGTTTTGAATATCTGAAATCTTAGTATTTGAAGGAAGACAACTTTTGTAGGCGTAATTTTATATTTGAGTTTTTTATGACAAACATCGTAATTTAAATGTTAACTGGAACATATAAAAAATGTTATCCTACAAGAATGCCTATGTTGCTATTCTTGGCTATTACAACACATACGTCGAGTTTTGACTGTGATAAACATTTCATGTCCTTTTTAGCTCTATTTTGTAAACTAAGTTGTCGGGATCTGATTGACATGTTGTAAGATGCTAGCTAGATTGTGTTTCTTCATGCCTACAAGAATGCCAAAAATGTATGTTTCATGCATAAAATCCTATGCGGAAGTCATTCAATGTCAACCATATTAGTTAGCCAAACTCTCTCTCTCTCTCTCTCTCTCTCTCTCTCTCTCTCTCTCTCTCTCTCTCTCTCTCTCTCTCTCTCTCTCTCTCTCTCTCTCTCTCTCGGGCGCGGATCCTGTCTCAGATCTCTCTCTCTCTTGGGCGCAGAAATCTCGGAACCTTTGGGACTAAAACTCTATCGCGAGGAGTAGGACGTCCGACGAGCAGGTAACGAGTTTTTTTTTTTTTTGAAAACGGTTCGAACAGCAAAAAAACGGTTCGAACCGGTTCGAAAACGACTTTCAAATCGCGGCTCTTTCAACGAATCGCGATTCGACACAACATTGGCGACAGACAAGGCTCCCAAAGTCAAGATGCACAAGCTGATGCAACGCCTAGTGACGATGTTACAAGTGCAAGACTAGTGACAATGATACAGTTGCAGGGCCTCGCCATAGAAAATTACCTACACCTAATATTCCTACAATTGCCAACACAAATGCAAGGCTACCTCGGCCTTCTACCTCTAGAGCCAATCCTTTACGACCCTCGGAATCATCGATTGTTGGTCCATCGCCTTCAAAGACAAGTCCTAGCACGAGTGGGGACAGAGTCCTAGTGCATGCCATGCCACCACTAGCTACGCACTTCGTTCACCCATTTTCTACTACCATAGGGCAACCACTGCACGTCAGAGAGGGGTTAGGCTTAAACAGCGGACCACTTTGGATGCCAGAAGGCAAAGAACTCAACATGAGGTTTGCACCAGAAGAGGTTGCCAGCTCTTTTACGAGGGCAACATTCCTTTTTCCCTTGTGGACACACAAATTCTTAGGGACACAATGCTCCAGTTAGCATCAATGGATTTCTCATAGAGGCCTCCCAAGAGAGCTGATACGCAAATGCCTCCTACATCAAGAGGAGGAGACCATCAAACGGGAGCAAGGTGGACGTAAGAATTTTGCTACCTTGAATAGTGTTGATACACTTTTCATTTCACAAATTTGTTTCACATTTGTTGCATGTTGCTGGTATAGAGACAATGTATGTGTTTAAATGGCAAGTGTTTAGGTTGATGCTTATGTCTGATGCAATTTAGTTTATAGTTGCGAATGTTCAATATTGTCTGATGGATGGATCAACATTAATCATAGTTCCGTCATGAATATCATGTTTTCTTGCCCACTTGGCATTGTGTTCTTATTGGGAGTAGATGCCACTAGAGATGGTGCCGCCATCATTGCAAAGTTCATCTACCATATAATGAGGTTTCTAACTTAGGAGATAAGAGGTGGAAAACATGGTTCAAATTGTCACAGACAAGGAAACAAACTGCAAGTAGATGGAAGACACTTTGATGTGCAACCACCCCTCCATGATATGGATACCATGTGTTGTGCACTCTATCGATTTGCGGACCTACAATATGTGTGCACTTCCTTGGATCCACGAGGTACACTTTCTTCGCCTTTTTCCCATCTTTTATGTTGCTTTTGTTCTTATCATCTCCTTACTCCTTTCAACCTTTAACGAATATATACTAGAATTTTGTCTTGTAGATCACACTCAAGCCATGCACGTGATTAGCTTCATTACTAGGAAGAAGTGCATGTTGGCCTTAGTTCACAATTTCTCACCATTGGATCATAAGAAGCTAGCACCCACTTGTTTTGGCTACTCCTTCATGGTTCTTGAGTGATTGTCAGTCATACGAGACCATTGGGAGAGGATATTCGCCAGGCCTAGGTTCCATAAGCTGAGAGGTTGCAGTGAGGATGTTATTCAGTCCAGACGACTATGTTTGGAGATGAGTTTTGGACATGAGCGAAGCAGAATGTGAACGAATGGTGGCTCAATCCTACCCAACCAATCTAGATCGAACGGATCTAGCCCCCAAGCTATGGACCAACAAAGACTCACAGGGAGAGATGTCACTCTAGCAACATGTAGCTACCACACACAATATCAAGCTCTCCTCCAAGGGAGGCCTACAGGTATACTTGTAAGTTAAAACCTATGTAAAAGTAAAATTTCTCATTCTAAAATATAATTGATAATAAAAGATTGAAAGCTTTGCAAGGGCATGCTCCAAAAAATTCTTCCCCCATTGAAATATTCTTCCTTCTAGTTTCCTCTTATAGTTGTACACCACATAACTCCTCAAATGAGGAAGTTTTCTCCATTGCTAAAACCGTCATCACATAGTTTTGATAAGCATAAGAGAAGCTATTCAAAACTATAGGCACAAAATCTATGTCCACAACACTCTCTCCAAGAGACAAATAACTATAAATATGTAAAAAATCTCAAACATAAACTTAAGTATCTCCCATGCCTCATGTGGTCCTTTAACATCTCGTATATGAAGGATTTTGTTCTCTTTGATAGAGATGTTGATGAGCGTATGTGCCTTTTGGAATCTATTGATTTAGTGATTGGACTCTTGCTCAGATCAAGAAATAGGTTCTTGCCCAATGACAATCTCCAAACATTCTTTGTCCATAAGAAGGTTCTACCTCTAAAACTTCCAAGTGCTTTAATTTGTGCCATGATCCATCAAGTCTACTTGTATCTTGATTCACTAATAAGACTACTTTGAGAGCGGCCAGCAATGAAGATGCTCCCAACATTGAGGGGTTTGAACCCAACTAGGATATTATGCCATTTGATGAACATTAAATATCCAAGAGCTTTTGAATTTGAACCCTAGCCCTTATCCCCGATCCAATTAGTAGCTCACACTATCTCTAGATGAAAAGTGCGCCCTACTTTCAAGTAAGCTTCTCCAAGAAGATTCTATAAGCTTCAAGCAAAATCTAACAAACGTGGTATGGTATACTCTTCAACCATGCTAACTCCACCTTGACCTGATCTTCTCTAGAAGATGCATGCCCTCTCTCAAGTTCGCAGTCTTGCCTTAAACCAGTTTGTAAAGTGACTTTCTAGACTACCCTGGTGCACTGGGAGCGAAGTCTTTTTAATCTACTCATATGTTCCCTAACGGTTCTCTCACTCTAATACTTATCTAGCCCAACCTATGATCACATTGTCACATAGTCAATCATGTTTGGGTTTGTTGCAGGAATCAATAACCAATTGTCCCCCTTATGAGGAGCAAGATCAAGGAACTATTCTATAGCAAAATCTGTAAAATCTAGCAAACAATATCAAGAACTGATAACAGCAATTATCTAAGATGCACTTCCTTGGATGATGCACCTCCGGAGAACAATCTCACCAAGCACTGAAACTTGTAACTCAAAAGAGACCTTACCAGTTTCAAAATTGAATATATAGAAGCTGGTGATAACATGAATTTTTATATCTTGATATTATAGGACAATATCCGACATAACAAAAGAGACATGCAATCTTCGACCCTGTGGAGTCCAACCACAAAGTCTTAGACCATCACCTTCATCATGAATAGCATGGTCTAACTGCTACATCCCTGCTCACATCATCAGCACCCTAGAGTAGGCGCAGGTCACATGCACAAACATAACAGAAATTATCTAAGCTGCACCTCTTCATCGCGCACCTCCGATCTCACTGAACCACAAAGGCTGTAACTTATAAAAGTCCTTACAAGTTTCAAAATTGGATGTGTATGGGTATGCGAGTGTTTATGCAAATTCACATATATCTGTGTGATTGGACTACTTCCAAATTCAAAATTTCATACAAGTCATTTTTGTGAACTTCCGACTTCGAACAACATATACATCCAACAAGTAAAGTCAAAAACTACATACCAGCACCAATGTAAAAACTGCAAAACTTCAGCCAGCAACTATTACTTAGTGACAGCATTTTAGCATTCTGCTATACATAACAAATGTCAAAATTTGGCCCCGAACACTATTTCATGACAGTAGAAAATGGCACTTACACAGCAAACAAAGTCTAAGTAGCAACATGCATTACTGTTACAAACAGAATGGAAACATCACGTTGCATCCAACCTGCAAGATTTCCTGCTGCGAATTTGAGAGACACGTTCTTCAGCTGTATCGCGTGATGCTGCTCAGCAAGTGCCAGGGTTGTCGCTACTGTCTCGATGCTTAATTCTTCACAAAGCTTTGACTCACACAGTAACTTCAGCCGATCTAATCCATACCTATCTGCTGCAGCAAGTAAATGCTGAGCCATCATGATTGAAGCAGCTGACGATGATGATCCTACCAACTCCTTGGGATCAGGAAGAGTATCCCGATAAATGAAGTACAGCAATGCCTAAACCAATAGACAATCAGAAGCTTAAAAATATGTAGAATAGAGTAAATACTTATACATGAACAAACTATTATTATACTAATACTGATTGGGCTGAAAGTATGGCCTTCAAAATGAGCCATACTTTTAAGGGCTTTATACGCTTTCCAATTTTGCGATAGAATGACTACAAGATTATTCGACTCAGGATAAATTCTTAACAGCATCGCCTCGTTCATCCCATACTGGTAGACTAATAAGTATCTTCTATATGCCTCTTTATCATGTATTGGTCTTTCTAATAATTGCATTTTAGACCCACAACACTAGATAAACTACTCCCACATTCACCAATTACAGGAACCAAAAATATCTCTGTAGGATTTTTAAAACCATGTTATCATCCAACTAGGTTCTACTAAGTGCCAAAATTCGCTGAAGATGATGAAATGATAGTGGATCTAGATTTTTATACAAACTTACAATTTCAAAACAACTTCTAAAGAGATAGCACCACAATGTCATAGAGATAGAGATAGTACACAACATAAAATATGGCTTTATTTAATCTCAAACAAAAGACTAGACGGCACAAGTGCCATAGATCTTCACTAACATGTGTAGGAGAACCTCCACACTGCACAAGATCACCAACAAGCTACTCACAAGAACAACAATTGCCCTTTATCTATCTTATACAAGCTTACACCACTCTTAATGGATAGTAGTTACAAGTGCCACTTTCCATTGATAGCCTACACCTTGAGATTGGCCAATGCAACCCATCACCGAACAATATGTCACTCTTTAACTAGCCCCAGGACCTACTAGGCCCACTTAAATTCTTGATAGATGACCATAACTGATAAATTCTGGCCATACATAATCATAATACATGCACACATCAAGACGAATATAGAATTCACGACATAATAATAATTACTTTCCATGTTCAATTCATCTTCAATGGTCTCCTTGTGCCCTTCGTTCTTCTCTTTGCCTTTGCTCCTCCTTGCAGTTCCGCTTTGACTTGACTCCTCAATTTCCAGCGTTCTGACTCCATATTTGAATCAATTCTCCAGTCTCCAGCTTCTTTGACAGCCCTTCTGCTATAAATCATTGTGTCTATAACATAGAACCCACGGTTCCCAGAACCCACGGAAGGAACCGTACCACGGTTCCTTGAATTGTGGTATGGTTCATGTAAAAAAATAATTAATTAATTAATTAATTAATTTTCCTAAATTTCCCCCCAAAACCCCTCAAAGCTCGTTTTTGTCCCTCTCTCTCTGTCTCCTTCTCTCTGTCTCCCTCTCTCTTATCAATTTTTGTCCCTCTCTCTCTGTCTCCCTCTCTCTTATCAATTTGGGAGATTAAATCATTTGAAGTTAATAATCTAAGTAGAAAGAATCTACTTTTTCTGAAAAAAAAAAAATTGGCATTTTTTTCGCAATTTTTTGGGCTATTTTTGGGGGTGGGACAAAAAAAAATTAATTAATTAATTATTCAGTACGGTTCACCACGGTTTTAGGCAAAAAATTTAAAAAACCGTACGGTTCTCAGAACCGTGGTGAACCGTTAACAGTTCATTAATTCTATGGTCTATACAGATCTGCATTCTGAAGGAGTTGGTGAAAAATGACATGGTGATCTAGAATCCACTTACTTAAATGTGTGTGGACATATTCCTTATGTTTGTCTTTCATAGAATGACATGCAAAACTCGCAAAAAATTTAGTCGTAGAATGTCAAAACCTATCACCTACATAAACTTCAAGTTCCGCAACCATAGCTTGGAAATTGATAAAAGCATTCCTTTTAGGACGCATGTGATAAGAAGCTCCCCAACCAACAAACTAACAAGCTCATCCAATTTCTTTGAACCAAAAACATTAAACAACTAATAGCTATATTCATTTCCAAAGGTCCCAACAGTATCATTTCCATCATTAATAAAAAAATTCAATGAGATGTTGTCGGGGCTGATCCAGAGCCAAAGCCAAAGGTTGATGTAGACGAGGCGGCTCAACTTGCACTGCAGGGTGATCCTGATGCCGAGGATACTCCACAACCCCCCCCCCTCCCTACTGACGTGCCATTGCCCTCCTCTTCTGATGACCACACATATGATTCATACGAGACAGTCGACATCGCAGGGGATGGTCATCGTGCCCACCCCATACTCCCACCAGCGAGACCCTTGGTGATAATGGTTGGGTAGAGGCTGCAGCAGTGGTGGAGGCTGCTGCTCGGGCCAACACCCTAACATATGATGGCTCGCAGCGTGTTGGACACCTCAGGACATCACAAGCAAGCGGTTCCCAGAGTGCCCCTCGTGGCAGAGGGAGACCCCCAGGCAGGAGTGTACCACAGAGGGTTCCTTCCGGCAGACCCAGAGGCAGACCTTCAAAGAGGGCACGCATAGATGATTTTTCCAACGTCTCTTGGCCAGCGTTGGCCCAGACTTGGAGGATTCTCATATGCCTCCAGGCATAGACTCTGAGCCAGATTTTGTATTTGACACCCTTGCAGATGCATCTGGCACGCAGAGGGATGATTTTTTTGGCAGGGACTTGTAGATATTGATACACATACAGCATCATCATGTACATTGGCAGCAGATTATATGTATATATTTTTTACAGTTTATTGGTGTCATGGCTAATTACAAGTGCAATTTGAATGGTTAGTTAGAAATTATTTGCTCTGTGCAAGATAATTCATGTTTAATCCCAATTAGAGAGAGAAGAAGAAGAAGAAGAAGAAGAAATAATATTACATAAGACAGAAGAAATAAGTACATATCTCGTAGGAGCACTGTCCATGTCTGACAACATAAAAATCGCTAGTCTAAGCTCTAGCTAGTCAAAAGACACATCAAACATAGAATCATAAAAAGTACATAAGAGCTTAACCTCCAGCTCTAAAGAGGGTACAGGTGCAAGAGCTTAACCGCCTGCTCTGTTGAGGAAAGTAAAAAGGAAGAATAAAATATCAATCTCAAAAAAAACGTCCGATACCCATAGAAGCTGTGATCCGTGGCTAGTGTCGAGGAACTCTTGTAGCTCTAGAGGCTCGTGTAGATCCGGCAGGAGGTGGTGGCTGAGCACGCTGGGCCTTCGCCCTCACCGGTATGACTACCTCATCATTTGATAGGTCATCGCCCTCCCGCTTCTGAAAGAAGCTAGTGATAAGATGCTGGCCATAATCAGTAATATCCTCTAAAGGTATCAAAGAGGCTCTCAACGTAAGCATCTCTCGTAGTAAAAGGCCAACACATATGGGATCCTGATACTCCAAAAAGGTACTGAGGATAATGGAGGTGTCCTGATATAAACAATGATATCGACCACATATCTCATAGTATATAGAGCATGTGAAGATAAAATAGAACTCATCCTTCACTACACCCAATGTGCATACCTGGCAAATCCGATGCTCTCTCGAAATGCCTGAATATCTGCCTGTCTCAATAGCAAGCTGGTGCGAAGAGACTCGTAGTTGCCCCAACCTATATCGGAGCCCAAAAGAAAGAGGAAGAGATAGATATAAAGGTCTAATAGGAAGTCCCAAACTGTCTCTACGTAAGATATGTGCGCCATAGAAGGTAAGCTTGACCCTGTCATGGTCAGGACGATCCCATACTATGTGGCAATATCTACGATACAACTGATGTCTGATAAATGCATGAGTTCCCTATGGGAGATCCAGCATCGAGAAGCCCCATCACTGAAAGAAAGTAGCCACATCACCGTACCAAGAAGATCTAGCCTGCTTGGCGAGACTGCGGTAGAGAAAAGGTGGTCTCTAGAAGTAGGATCATGAATGTGGTAAGTAGTACACACTCTCTCCATATGTACCAAGGCAGCATGCCCCTTACGCAGGCAAGATAGAGCAGTAGAGGGAAAAGTGAATAGTACACCTAGATAGGTGTATGAGGTAACAATCTCCAGCACATGTCCATCATAATGGAATGTGTCATCTCTCATATGTTGTCGGTTAGTGTTAAACACCATGACCTTGGTCCTAGCAATATTCATCGTCAAGCCCCACACTAAGCAAAAACCCGAGCATCAAGATGGAGGAAGAGAAAAGGGAGTCTATAAGCTTATGACCATCTCTCTACATGACGATACTGCTTCTGTACTTGCACCAAAAGATTGGGGAGTGATGCATGGCGAATACCACCTGCTTACGTAAGGTGTGGCAATCATGATCATACCATCGGTTATAGGTCTTCCGGTGAGTGGAATATGTCTTATATGGGGAAAGGCCTGGGTGCCGGCTTGTATGAGAGAATGCGACAAGAAGCTAGCATGTTGCTCAATAGAAGAGGAGAAGGGAAAATCTTGCAGAAGAGTATTCAGCGTGAGGATGTATTGTGGTATGAGCTATGCACGAAAAGAAAAATGAGGCTTAGCGGTCTTGGGTCAAGTGGTTGGAAGGAGAGAAGTCTGGCCAACAGAGACTAAGAGTAGCGAGCGAACAGCAAGGGTGGGAGGGAGAATGGTAAAGTTGTGAATGAGAGGAATCAAGGCTGGCGAGCCAATGAAGTAATCCACCACACTATGTCCACCTCCATGTGGCAAGTGAAAGTTGTTGAATCTGGCCACTACGATAAACCGTTCCAAATAACCAAGGAATGTGCTTCAGTAATCTTGAGTAGCTGCTCACCAAATGCAATAGAAGGGGTAGCCCCATCATGAGAAGTTCGCTCAAGACCTGTATCCAAAATATGAAGCTGGAGATAATCCATCACAGCATGAAATTCCATCTGTCTGGTGGTCGTGCGTGCCATAAAGTCCCCCGCCAAAAGTACATATCCCTTGAGAGAAAAGATGGCAATATCCTCTGACAAAACCTAAAAAGGGTCCCCACCATAGTCTGCAAATGTCGAGGTCTGAGGAGCAATATAACATACTGCCAAGAAGATATCTCTAGCCAAACCTAAGGAATGCCCAACTAATTGTAACCATATACAACGTGCATACGGATCTTGCTTAACCATCTTAAGAGTATGACTATACCAGTCCCTGTATAAGCATGCCACTCCACCTAATCCTTTGGAAGTCTTCCCCCGTAGAAATGGTCTAAATACCGAGTGCCAAGAGAAATCTGTCACCATAGGAAGAGGACGAAATTGACTCATGAGTCTCCGCTAGAAGTAAAATATCCCTACAAGCAAGATAAAATTGCAGGTCACCTGCAAAAGAGGAAGAGAGGAAGCCATTACAATTCCAGAATCCAATACGAAGCGTCATAGGGGATCTCGAGCTGCTCCCATGCCTGGGAGCCCCGATTCCCTATAGTGAGCGTTTTTAGTATCGTGGATTGCCATCAATAAACACCACCCGTTGAACTTTTTCCTTACCTTCTTGTATGATTTTCTTCCTTGCTAGCCATTATCTTTCTTGAACAGTGTTGCCCATGTTTTCGTCTCTTCCACTTGTTTCTCGAGGTTGGAAATCTTGTTAGAAGTTTCTGCAAGATCCGTAGTAGATGAAAGTATGGATGTTTGTAGCTGCCCTAAATGATAGTGAATGTCTTCCGGTAGGATAGAGCGAGGTATAGTGACAGGTGAGGCTTTAGATAGCACAAATTGAGGAGGAGTAGAGGGATTAGGTGGAGGAAGAGCTGAGGGTGAAAGGGCAAAAGGGCATCGAGGTCTTTTGGTTCCATTATCTCCAGCAAGGCTCAATGGAGGTAGGAAGGGACAGCGAGGAAGCGTGGAGGATCAGGTCAGCAGTGTGTCAGGTCAGGGCAGCGTGTCATCAGCGCACCAGGTCAGCATCACCAGCGCACCAGGAGATCAGCGCTCAGCAGTGCACCATCAGCTAGGTCAGCACATCAGCACACCATCAGCGCATCAGGTCAGCCAGCGCACCAGATCAGCGCTAGGACAGCGCCAGATTCAGCGCCAGGTCAGCAGTGAGAGAGAGAGAGAGAGAGAGAGAGAAAGAAAGAAAGAAAGAAAGATTTTATTAATATCCTTGAATACCCTAAGGTACATAGGACTAAGAAAAGGTACATGTCAAGTGTGCACATAGGAGCTTAAAGCTCAATCATCTATAAAACTAAATAACTGCAAATACAATGCATAAAGACAGCTGGCCCAGTCAGGATCCAATAGCCTGGAATCATATATCACGATGCCCATCAGCATGAAAGAAATGGTGGATGGTATGCTGTGAAGGTGTGATTAGATGTGCCCTGGACCTCTGTCGCCGGATAGGCCGTTGGTGTCGTCTCTGCTGCCGTGGCGCTCTGGGCTGTGATCTAATAACTGACTGTCTTTCTGGCCGTCGACATGGTCTCTGATGCCGGTGTACGAAGGAGTCGGGAATCTCGGCCTCTCCATCTGAGTCGTTGCCTATGGGTACCTCGGATCTCTGTCTCCGACGGGATATGCACTCATCAATGCTCAGCTGTGTCAAGGAATGTGTACCATCTAGTCTCCTCCTCCTCAGGTCTGACATCTCTCGGATCATCAGTGCGACACATCTAGGGTCCTCATAAGATATCAAGGTAGAAAGTGTAACTGGGTGCTCTCTGAACAAACAGTAGTACCGCCCCCGTATCTCATAGTAGGCTGGACATCTGAAAAGGAAATGTGACGCGTCCTCAGTCTCATGCATAACACACATGCTACAGAGCCGGTCCTCTCGTAGGGTGCCACTGTGTCTGCCAGTCTCAATAGCCAGCTGATGTGAAGAAACCCGAAACTGACCCATCGCTATCCGCAGACTATGTGATATACTCCTCATCAAATAACCAGATACTATGGGGCAGCCAGCCGGATCAAGAGATAGAAAGTGTGTACGATCGTCCTGAAGATCCTCTAACCTCTGTATGAATGTCACAATATGGTATAAGGCCTCAATCTGAATGGGGGGGACCGCGAACTCCGCCAAGATAATCTGGTGTGGTACTGAGGGCTTAGCCCGTATCATCCGGGAGAGCAAACGAATCTGGAGCTGGGAGATGTATGTCCAATCAGTAGCTGTCAGACCAGTACTCCATGTCTCGGAAGCATACATAGCTGAGGGCACAACCATAGTGTCAAAGAGCCAACACTTACTAGTCGCATCTCTGATGTGTGAGCTGAAACATAGTCTCTCCAAATCTACCAGTGAGGCATAGCCCTTCCGTACCCGGGAAATAGCTGCGTGTCTCATGCTGAACGTAGGCCCCGAGAATAGTACTCCTAGATATGTATAGGAATCAACAACCTCTAGGGGATGACCATCCCATAGAAGCTCCTGCCGCATCATGAAAGACCTAGAGGTGTTGAACACCATAACCTTAGTCTTGGCCACATTCACCGACAAACCCCACCGCAGCAATATACACGCTCCCTCTTGGCCTTAGCCTCCTCAATGATGGACCTCAAAGTAAAGATATCGATGTAGTATATCCCGGTCTGAAACCCGCCTGTCCAATGGCATGGAGTGATCTAGCATCCATCTCTGTACTGATCTCTGACTGTAGGATAGAACCATATACTTTGGCGAAGAGGTGACTGATCATAATGGTGCGGTAGTTGTCAGCTTTCATGGGGTCCCCGCCTTTGTGGATAGGGTGAATGAGGTTTGTGGACCATGGAGAGGGAAAATCAGAGGTGATAGCTCGGTTGAATAGGATGGAGAGAAAGGGTGAGAGGATGTCAGGAGCATACTTTAGAAGTTCAGCCTCTAGCTCATCAATGTCTTTGGCTTTATGGGAATGGAGTCGTGTGATGGCCTTTTCTATAAGTTCGTTAGTGAATATGGCAGAAGTATCCGTGAGACAGGAGGTGGGAAGAGGAGGGGTATCTGGGATGGTGTACAATGATGTGGAATATGCGACCCAAGTGCTGAGGTCTGTGATCCGTGGTGGGGGTGACCGTGGAAGGAACCTCTTCCAGAATGAACCTGAGGAAGAACTAAAGAGGAGATCCATCAGTTTCTTACCCTGACCAATCTCGTATGCGATTTTTTTTTGGTGGTTCTGCGGTAGACACGAGATATGGTTTTGGTCATATGAGGAAGATGGGAGCAAGCATATATGAGGTTCTGATGTAGCTGGATGCATTCCTAATCATACCAGGGGTTATAGGGTCTATGATGTTGCTGGTCTTTGGGCCGTGGGGATGGAAAGGCAATGGAAGCTGCGGTATGGATGGTCTGGACAAGAAAGAGGGACTGCTCCTCTAAAGTATGCTCATGTGGGAAATAGGTAAGGAGATCGGAGAGGGCTTTTCTGTATAGTGGTGTGTGATGTGAAGTGTAGCGGTAGGTGGGTTTAGCTGTAGGGGTCGAAGAGAAAATAGGTGTGATGTGGAGATGACCGACAGAGAGTGACAGATATGAATGATCAGAAAGAGTGGTCCGGTGTACATAGAAGGATGAAATGAAGTGAAGGAGAAACGGTGAACCCATGAAATAGTCGACAACGCTATGACCTCCACTATGTGGGAAGCAAGCGTAGTCACCAGAACCTGGCAACTGAAGAAGGCCATTATAAATGGCCAGTCCATGAGCCTCACCCAACCGAAGCATCTACTCCCCATATGATGTGACTGGACCCGCTGCATCCGCCGATCGCCGTATAAGACCAAGATCATCCCAATCAAGTGCATGTATCCGCTATGGGTCATCTGCTGCTCTGTGAAATTCCGTTTGCCTAGACCCAGTCCTGGCATTGAAGTCCCCCGCTAGAAGAATATATCCTCGATCCTCATATCTGATAATGTCCGATGAAATATCCATGAAAGGTGACTCCTCTGAGGTGAAAGCTGATGTCTCTGGAGGGAAATAACAAATAGCCAAGAATATGTCACGATCTAACTCCATCAACCTGTGGTCCAACCTGATCCAGATATAGCGAGCCTGCTCGTCAGTGTATAGTAGCTCGACCCATGGCTGGAGAGAGTCTCGAAATAAGCAAGCAACACCACCTGAACCGCGACTAGTCAGTGCCCTCGTCTTCCCTCTGCAAGTAGAAAGCCAGCAAAATCCCTCAATGCAAGGAAGTCCTCTCTCAGGACTCTCATGTGTCTCAGTAAGTATAAGGATATCCCCTGTAGTACAAAAATCTCTAAAGTCTCCTGCTGTAGCTGAAGAATGGATACCATTGCAGTTCCATAAACTTAACCGCAATGCAATTGTGAGGGCCCCCGAACAGCTCCTAAGTCCGGGGGGCCCAAATCCCTATGCCTCAGATTTTTGGGGATCGGGCCTTACCATCCCGATATATCACCCTTTTTCCCAGTGCTTTGGCTTCGCTGAAAACCTTCCTCCTTTCGACAACTTGCATAGGTGTGAGATCATCGTCCATGAAGACAAGGGTACCTCTCAGGCTAGCTCGTAGCCTAAGGACAGCTTGCCGCTCCTCTATTCCCGTGAACCGTATGATGAGTATAGTTGGATCTCTTTTAGTTCTCCACGCTTTTTCCATTCCGTTGCGATGGTGAAAAAGTGTATCCGTGAGGAAACTGGATGCTTCGGTAATTGGAGCCTTAGTATCTTCAATTCCTCGCACCCGCACATTCAGAGATTTATACTTCCGCATTTCTTCTTCGGATATGGTGGCTGAGATGACGCTATTGAAAGTGTGTGTACCTTCTTTAACGTCTTCTTTGAATAGAGAGGCCCATGTTTTGGTTTCCGCCTTATGTTGCTCAATCCGTTCCTCCAATTCTTGGATCTTTGTGGTGCTGGCTGGTTCTTCTTTTCTGCTCAAGGTCTCTTCCAAAGATATGATCCGGGCCATCATAGTTTGCTTCTTGATTGCCATAGCTTGTATTGTGGTTTTCAATTGACCCATTTCCATCCTTAGGTAGCTAGATTCCAGTGTAATCTGTTCCATGCAAGAGAGAAGGTACTGTTCAAATGCTTTCGTAGGAGAGTAGGCTTCTTTAGGGAATGAGAGAGGATAATGGGAGGGGGCAGGAGAACCATGGAGAAAGGAGAGGGCCAAGGAAGAGGGGGGAGGGCTGTGAGCAGGCAGCGAGGGGTTGGGAAGGGCCATCGAGGGGGTGGGAGGGGCGGGAGTAGGCTGAGCAGACAGCGAGGGGGTGGGAAGGGCCAGCGAGGGGGTGGGAGGGGCGGGAGTAGGCTGAGCAGGCAGCGAGGGGGTGGGAAGGGCCAGCGAGGGGGTGGGAGAGGTGGTGGGAGAGGGAGTAGGCAGCGAGGGGGTGTGTGAAGGGCCAGCGACAGGCTGCAAAGGAGAGTGAGGGGGTAGCGAAGGAGAGGGAGGGGAGCGAGGGCTCCCCTTTTTTCTGGCCATGGAGACCCGCTGAGTGCGATGGAGGTCAAAGGGGAGGTGAGTGCGACCAGGGTAGGGCGAGCTAGGCCAGGGCAGCAGCAGGTGGATCGGGCAGGTGGATCAGCAGAGGGAGAAGCGTCAGCAGGGCGTCAGCAGGGCGTCAGCAGGGTCAGGTCAGTAGGGCGTCAGCAGGGGATCGGGAGGGCGCCACCATCGCGAGAGCGAGAGAGAGAGAGAGAGAGAGAGAGAGAGAGAGAGAGAGAGAGGGTCAGGTACGGATCAGGGCGGACGGACAGGGATGGATCAAGGCCAGGACAAAAGCAGATTCAGGGCCAGGACATGAGCGGGTAGGGACAGGGCAGATCAGGGCCAGGACAAGAGCGGAAGGACAGGAGCAGATGGGGCAAGGATAGGAGCGGACAAGGCCAGGGCAGGACGGATAGGGCCAGGGCGGATCAGGGCCAGGACAGGAGCGGATAGGGCCAGGGCAGGAGCGGATCAGGGTGTGTCATCACTGGAGCGGATCAGGCATGGATCAACGCCATCAGAGTAGCGGATCAGGAGCGCATCTGTAGAGAGAGAGAGAGAGAGAGAGAGAGAGCATCTTTGCTTGAGATTAGAGCTAGAGAACTGCCTCTTCTTTCTTGTGTCAATCCTTTCATTCATCTTCTCGCGTCATTGCGCTTTCCCCTTTCTCTCGTGCAGCCATGGCTGTCTCTCTACGCCTTGTTGGTGCAGCTTTCCTGCTTGAGAGAGAGAGACACGTGTGTGCGCAATTTCAATGGATGAATATGTGTGGGTTGTGTGTGTTTCTAAGAGAGGGAAAGAGAGATGTGTATCATGCATTCCCTTGCTGTATTGATGCATGAATTATATCTTGAGCAGACATAGTAAGGAAATTGCATATGCTGCACTTATTATTTTACACTAGCACATCTAGTTGTCTCTCATATCATCTGCTTGATGTCTAACCATTGAACATCTTTCTTTGTGCCAAATTTAGTTTGCAGGTGCAGGAAATCTTTGCATGTGACATTGCTGATTGCTAAAGGCAGGAAAGTTTTTTCTTTCAGGTTTGAAATCTCGAAGGGGAATGCATGCATAACACTAATCCACTTCTCTGCCTACCCTAAAAATATCCATAGATTGCCTATCACATAATTGCATCAACCCTAAACCCTAACATCATCTTTGCTATAGTTGCATTGTGGGGCGGTTCACAGAATGGCATCGGCCCTAAACCCTAAACCCTAACGAGTGGCACGGTTCACTACAGCCACTGAATTAAAAGCTTTCTTGCCTAACCTAACAAATGGCACAATTAAATACAGCGACCCAAAGAAAAAACTTTTTTGCCTACCCTAACGAGATTTCAAAGCATAAATTAAAGGGATATTCTATTGAGAGAGAGAGAGAGAGATTTCTATTGAGGCATGACTTCCTTTCACGATGAAGAGAGCACGAGCAGATGATTTAATGGCCGATAATGTTAAGATCCACAGCCATAACCATAACAACAACAATGCCTCAACACTACTACTGACAAGGTAAAGAATGAAAAGGAGAACTGACATGAGGAATTGACCAAAATGGTCCAAGAATACAGTCCACAGGTTCGTGAACCCGATACAGACCTAATGGATCCAACCTTGCTCAATTCGGGTATCGTTTGGTCAAAATGGCCTTTCGATGGGAGAGAAACGCAATTAGGTCACGCGAAATTAAGTTACAAATAGATATCACTTTGAAAGATGTTCGATGTTGTATCTCAGTTATCGTGGGCATATGCAATGGGAGAGAGAGAGAGAGAGAGAGAGAGAGAGAGAGAGAGAGAGAGAGAGAGAGAGAGCATCGGCAGTGTAGCGAGCATTCATTTCTCCCAGAAACTTGTGGTCTTGAGAGCTTGTCACTCTTCTGGTGAGCATTCACTTCTCCCAAAAACCTTCTGGTCTTGAGCTTGATCCTGCCTGCAGTTTACGTAGTTGTGCCAAAGATAAGAGGCCCGATTTCGCACCTAGAAACCAACACATTAGCAAGTTAAGTTAGACAACATGAAAATACCTAAGGCCCATAGGAAAGATGGCGATATAATTTTAATCCGAGAAAATGCATAACAAACCTTTGTAGCATAGGGTCTAAAATCGCTGATGGAAATACAAACATAGCAACATTTCAGGAAATATAACCATGCCTCAAGAAGGTACTAGCGTTCACTTAGAGATGGATCTGAACACAAGCAAATATCTGCCAAGACTATGCGGTAGTATAAATCAAAAAAGTCGATTTCATCACACTTAAGATCTACGGTGCTGATACTGGTTACCACATCCACTACCGAACACGAACTTCCCTGTGGCACCAAATGTTCGGTATAAGCTGACACAACTCAAGCCTTAACATGTCGAATAATATTTATACTACGTGGAATCATTATTTATGGTTGTAAGACACTTATGAAGAATATATCCAAATCCAAAATTATCACGACAGTAAATATCCATTGATTTAAGGTCAGATGGAATCGAGGAGGCACACCACACAAGCACCTCAAAACATGCAAAATGTTGACCTTTTGTTTGGTTTCCGGGGGGGAGGGGGAGGAAAATAATTTTTAATCATTTTTGGGCATGTGGAAGCAAGTAGGGAGGGGCCGTACTTTTCTTTTTTTTTGAAAAAAAAAAAAATTTTGCGTCCGGGGTGAGCGCGTCCGGACGCGGACGCAGACCAGGACGCGCATCCGCGTCCCCGGCGGCTTGTGGTCGAGACGTGTGGATGATGCTCAGAGCGGGCGATTGATGATTGAAGGCGGACATAATTAGATGCGGCCAAGATCAACCGAATGTCTGTGGTAAGTGATCAGCCGGATATCTGTGGTAAGTGATCAGCCGAATGTTTGAGGTAAGTGATCAGCCAAATGTTTGAGGTAAGTGATCAACCGAATGTTTGAGGTTAGTGATCAGCCGAATGTCTGTGTTAAGTGATGATTTGTTGGATGTAGCTTCAGTTACGATGTCGGATCTAGATTCAATAACTCGTGGATGTAACTCGTCGGATGTGATTCGTCAGACATAACTCATCGGATGTAACTCGTCAGATGTAAGTCGTCGGATGTAAGTCGTCGGATGTAACTCGTCAGATGTAACTCGTCGGATATAACTCCTCGGATGTAACTCGTCAGATGTAACTCGTTGGATGTAACTCGTGGGATGTGACTCGTCGGACGTAATTCCTTGGATGTGACTCGTCGGATGTGATTCAATAACTCGTCGGATGTAACTCATCGAATGTAACTCGTCGGATGTAACTCGTTGGATGTGATTCAATAACTCATCGGATGCGGGTGAACGGCGAGTCGGGTGATAGTTGAGTCGGCTTGACAGGGAGTCGGCTGACAGGTGGTCGGTTGACAGGTGAGATGTGGTCGGTTGATAGGTGAGTCGGCTGACAGGGAGTCGGCCTCTCTAATCACTGCAGTTCCAAGCCAGTGGCCTTCTACCCCCATCGTTGGCCAAAAAAGCATTAAAGACACCTGTGAGGGCTGTTTGGTGACTATAGAAGTGGCTTCCAGATCAGACAATAGGCAGAATCGTTGCCCTGCATCACTCTTCCAACCCTAGCAAGCCGCACTCTATGCAGACATGCAAATCCGGAAGCTCCTTTTGCAGAAGAAGAAGAATGGCCGCTGCCATGGCTGGACGATGGATCGAGAGCAAAGAAAGAAGAAAAGAGCGAGACAGAGAGAGCGCCCCGGGGGAGAGAGAGAGAGAAAGAGAAAAGGAGATCGATCTTGGAAGGAGGATCGTGAGAGAGGAAGAGGGAGAAGTTTGAATTGGGGAACAATGTGTATGCATGGGGCAGAATGCATACATCCTCCTCCCCGTGCATGCATTTCAAAATTTTAGTTAGTTTAGGAGGATGTATGGGTGCCCACCCCATACATCCTCACCCCCCATACACATGCATGTGTCCAAAACCATAAATAGTCGAAAAGCCCGTCGTTGACGGGCGATTTGGATCGGCCAATATTGAGTTGCATACACACGCCACTCTTCCTCACTTTATGGCCCTCCCACCTCATTTTTGCCCATACCTCCTCCTTGTTACCATCATGAACCCTCTCCATACTTATTTTCTCTTATCTCCTCTCTCTTGTGTCTTTTTTGCCACCTTGACCCCCACTTATTTCTTTGGCAAAAAACCCCGATTCTTAAACCTCCCCACCCAATTTTTTCTTTTAATCCCTCCTTGCTATTTAATAAGTCCGTTTTCTTATGGTATTAAGCCGCACCTCACACAACTTCCCCTCTTTTTGTTATAAAACCAACAAAAACTCCTTTGTTCTTGCATACCTATTATGTTTTTGTTATTGAACCTCCACCCCCATGTTATGAAATAGATCTTTTAACTTTTCCTTATTTATCATCAAACCCTCCTCTCTCTCTCTCTCTCCCCCTCACCCACCTATAATAGTTAATATTGTTTTAACCTTTGTTTTGGAAAATTTAATTATTAATGGGTAATGAAACTTCACAATGCATTTAAAGTTTTGAGAATATTTAAGTTAAAGGTTAATTATGAAGTAATGCATGTTACAATATTCTCAAGTAACTTCAAGTTGAAAGTTCGTAGTTATAGTATTTCATTTTCCATTTTCATTTTCCATCTCTTTGAAACTTCAAAATTCACAGAGACTTATACTTCAAGTTGAAGTTTTAAAACTTTTGCATTAATTAGGTTCTATGAGATTACATAGATTCCTTGTCCATTTACATCTCTCTTTTAAACTTCAATTTTCAAAGTTCACAAAAGAGTTAAACTACAAAGAACTTCAAAGTGGAAATTTTAAAATTACTTCAAAGTTGAAGTTTTATAGATGGTTCACTGTATGGTTCATGAACCGTTGGTGAACCGTTAACGGTTCACCAATACCATAGAATTAATGAACCGTGGGCGGTTCACCACAGTTCTGAGAACCATACGGTTCTCAAACTTTTTTGGCCAGAACCGTGGTGAACCATGTAGTTATTAATTAATTTATTTTTTTTATTTTTTTTAGTTCATTATTTATGAAACATGAATTAATTAATTAATTAATTATTTATGATGTTCACCCTACGGTTCTGAGAACCATGGGTACTATGACCAATACTATTTATATGATATATAAATTATATATATATATATATATATATATATATATATATATATATATATATATATCTAAGGAAGCGGATGGCGGACACCGACGCGCGTCCGTGTCCGGACGATTTTTGGGAAAAAAAAAAATTTAAATTACAAAAAAAAATACAAGCACCTGCCCACGCTTTCCCCCATCCCAAAAGCAAAATAAAAGCAATTTATGGCCCCTGTTTTTCCCCCATACTTAACTATCGGAGGGTGTCTGGCACCCACCTGCCCCCTCTTGTTAAAAAATAGGAAAAAGGCACCAAAAAAATTTGCAACAGACCTAACCACTGCCCATGCCTCTCATAACTGAGATATTACCAAACAACGATGACTAATGAGCAGTTCATAAATTATTACGAACCTTCATTGGGTAGAACTAAGCTCCAAAAAAGCGGCAAAGAAAGATCTGAGAATGGTTTGGAGTAAAGATGATGGTTTGTATGGCAAACATATTACTAGTATAGGGTTTAGGGTGCATCAGTGACTGTCTCAAAGAAGTGAATGCTCACCAGAGGATTTGGGAGAGGTGAACGCTCACCAGAAGAGTGACAAGCTCTCAGGACCAGAAGTCTCTGCGGGAAATTAGGGCTCACTAGAAGAGTGACAAGCTCTCAAGACAGGAAACCACAAGACCGACACACTACTATGTCTTATATGATGAGATCGGTTTCCCCCCGAATGAACTTCAACAGCTTGCTAATTACTTATGCAAAACTGTGTCATTCACTACGGAAAACCACAAGACCTACACACTACTGTGTCTCGGTTGATGAGATCGGTTTTTTCCCGGATGAACTTCAACAACTTACTAATTACTTATGGCACTACTTCAACACGCTACAATATGTTGTCGAAATTTTGCGTACCAACACGGAGGCTCCGAAACATCTCCCAGTTTTCAGGTCCCGACCGGACAAAGTGTCCCTGGTGCGAGCCGACCGTCGGTCGTTTTCTCGTCCTGTTTGCTCCCACAGGTTCCTATCGAGGTTGTCCATTGGCCGAAACAGACGGCACCCACCCGAAACGAATCCCGTTTGGAGAAACGGGGCTGTCGGACGGAGAGTTGCAAAACTAGTCCATTTCGCTTGACCTAATTGCGCTTCTCTCCAATCGATGGGCCATTTTGACCGAACGATACCCGAATCGAGCCAGGCTCGATCCCTTGGGTTCGTATCGGGATCACGAACCTGTGGACTGTGTTCCCGGACCATTGATGCATTCTACACAGTACCATGGCCTATGTGATGAGATAGATTTAGGGTTTGGGGTGGTACAACGTCACGTGGGCAACTAATCGGAACATGTCCTGGTGGATGTCCGCCGACACAACGAACGGAAGCTAGAAGCAGAATTTCACGAGAGCCAGCGAGAGATAATGGGGCGACTACCGAAGCTGCAGCTACGTGCCCTCACGATCCTCGGACCTGCTCCCCCCTGCCCCAGCTGACGAGGGCGAGGAAACGCAGCGAATTGGAATTAACACGAGCAATTGTCTCACTTTACTAGCGGACAGTTGGATCTACAGATCCTAAACAGAATTGTCTTCGCACGCAGGCGGACATGTATTCTGTATTTTTGTCTTGATTGCTTACTTGCATCAGACTACTACATTACACTGTATGTGTACTCTGTTGATCTATATGTCAAGTATCATCCAGTAAGTATAGTCGCTCTATGTAGATCTAAGATTAGAGTGATTAAGCATCTACAACTAATCAGGGAATTACAAGAGTGGCAGATTAGCCACGACCTAAAATGTATTTGTTGACGTCATGCCATCAGATTAGATATCTGTACTTCTGGGTACTTGCATGATCTCGCTGGTACTCTTTGGAGTGGAATGGTCTCATCGGCATCGGCATCATCCTCGGGATCACCCCGCAGAGCACGCCGAGCGGCATCGTTTGGATCAACCTCTAGCTTTGGCTCATAATCGGCCGCTGCAACCAAGCACTCATCGGGATTGACCTGCACAAGTCAATCCTTCGTGAGAATAGCCAAAGCAACCGTGAGGGCATTACACTGAATGTCTTAAACCAATACGAAAGCAAAACGACAGAGCAACGAAATATACCTGCAGCAGTAGGGCGCGTGCGCCTCCTGCCCTCATGCTCTCCGTGATGCGTCGAAACACCCTAGTGTTGGTGTTGCAGTACAATAGGTCATTGCATCGCTCCGTCGTCAGACGGTTCCGCCTGTTCGTGTGAACAAGGCTGAACGCTGACCAGTTCCGCTCACACACGCAAGCAGAACAATGCTGCATTAATTGGCAACAACTCAAGTGAGTACCGACCTTGTAGAGAAAATGCGAAAACTGGTTGGATGAATGAGATTAGACAACATACCTATGAAAGGACTCGGAGCGCGAGCGTCCCCAGGTCTGGCTGCCCAGCGCCGTAGCTCTCCCACCATGATACAGGCAAGAGCCTGTTCTCTCAAACACGTGCAAGGTCCTCGCCGAACAGCCCCAGAGAGTGCCTGCAGTTGAGCAACGATATGCTTGAGTACACTTGAGCCCGCGCAGGGAAATTGAACAAACGACAGCGTACGATAGATCAAGAATTTACCTGTAACTGAGTCTTTGCACCTCGCTGCTGCGGATACCAGTGTCGTTGCTGAGGCGGCGGACGTATGCGAACCAGTCCGCACGCAACTCTGCATCGTCGTACTGCCTCTCGCTCTGAAACAGCGGATGCAATATGTGGGCCACACTGTGAATGGGCTGGTGAAACTTATCCCATCGCCGCTGCCACAAGCGCCTGATAGGCTCCAACCTGCGGACCAAACCACGTGGAGGCAACAGTTACATACCATCGTGTTGTGGCAGCAAGACGAAACAGAGTGCGAAATGGAAGTAAGGATGGTGAGACGGAAAAAAGTTATACCTGGCAGGGTCCAGCTCAGAACGCTGGAGAGACTCGCCTATGCGGTCCATGAACTCGTAAATGAGGCCCATCGTGCACCCCTCACGATCAACGAGCCTCAAAACAAAGTAGATGGGGCCCATGACGTCCATCAGCTGCTGCATATCCACCCAAAAAAGCTCCATGAATAAGATGTCGTGGAAGGCCAAGCCCTCTGGGGTCGTGGACAAGTCCATGGCGGTGAACTCTGCCGAAGTGGTCATGTGCCGCAATTCACCCTTGAGCTTGTGTAGCCGCTCAAGCATGATGAACTGGTAGGCGAAGCGGGTGCGAGCGGGCTTCTTCAAGTCGAGCCTGCATTGACAAACGGAATGAGAGGCACACATGAAACGAGCAAAAAATAAAGAAGCATCTTGAACGCGCCAAAAATAAGTAGGAGCTTACCTGCTGAATGTGCGGAAAAGGGCAGTCATGCCGCGCTTGCGTGTGACGAAGTTCACAACCGCAAGTGCCCTCGTGAGAATCTCACTGACCCGAGGCAGGCGCCCGATGGAATGCAGGAGGAGGTCCAGTGAGTGTGTGACACATGGAATCCAGACAATGGAGGGGTAGTCTACCATAAGAAGCCCCCCCATACCGCGGCAGTTGTACACATTGTCCGTCACAACCTTTCGCGATACGTTCACAAGGTCAATTCACAGCTTGGAAACACATTGCAATCAATCGAAAACTACGCAAAACTATTGTATCAACATTAAGCAGTAAATGACCAAGCAACTAATGAAAGAAGATTATACCTGGACAACGCCCTGTGGCCCGACCTCCTCTATCGCCGCACGGATGATGCCGTAGATGTACTCGGTCATGTGCACTCTCCCTGCCTCAGAGGCGTCGATGTTGCGCAAGAACATGGAACCATAACAACTAGAAACAATCATGTTGATGAGTGGACGTCTGTGACGATCAGTCCACCCATCAGCCATGATGGAACAGCCGTATCTATCCCAAGCCTCATGCAGTGCGGCCAGTCTCTCTCTAACTGATACAACCCAGTCCTGGAGCAAAGGGCCACGTAGTGCGTCGGCTGTGGGTGGTGTGTAGTCGGGCCCACAGACTGCAACTTTCGAGATAGCCTCTCGAAAGATGCGGGATGATGCCATGATAAAGGGGAGGTTCAGGTCATAGAACATCTGTGTTGTGGTCCTGGTGGCCTCTCTGTGTTGCCCCTCTCTGAAAGATCCCGGCATGGACATTTGTCTGGTGCCTCGAGATGTGGATGGCTGGGAGGATGTGGATGGACAATGCGGATCTGGAGGTGGTGGCATAGGTGCAGGTGCGGAAGCGGAGGATGTGGACGGGCCGTGCAGATCTGACGGTGATGGCAGAGGCGTAGGTGCAGCAGTAGAGGCTGTGGATCCATGGGGAGTACTGGCGGAGGGGGTACGGGTGGCTGTGGCGGAGGCGGAGGCGGTGGCAGGTGCGGATGCAGCGACGGTGGCGGGTGCAGATGCGACGGTGGGGGCGGTGGCGCTGGGTGTACCAGTGGCAGGGGCAGTGGCAGTGGGTGCACCAGTGGAAATAGAGTCCGCGCGGCATCTGTGGACGGCTCGCCGGGCTCAGCAGCTGGCTCAAAATATGTGTCGATAATGCGAACCCTCTCCACAGCGAGGATGACCATACAAGCGCCGATCCCGTAACGTCCCCCCCGTGGGTCGGACTCGCAAACCCCCCATATGTGCTCGAACTCGAGAGGCGTTCCCTGTGAACTGCTTTCGACAAAAAGGGCAACGCCACTTTTTGTCGGGTATCACCTCTCTCTCTCTCTCTCTCTCTCTCTCTCTCTCTCTCTCTCTCTCTCTCTCTCTCTCTCTCTCTCTCTCTCTCTCTCTCTCTCTCTCTCTCTCTCTCTCTCTCTCTCTCTCTCTCTCTCTCTCTCTCTCTCTCTCTCTCTCTCTCACGCACACAGAAGCACGCAAATCTAATATGTCTCTCCCACCCTAAACCCAAGCACCCTAAAACCTAAATCCTAAACTCACACACACACACACACCATGTCTCGTACATCGCATGCACACACACAAATCCTCGCTCTCTCCGTCCCTCACACTCTCTGTCTCTTCCTCTCTCTCTCACACACAGATCACCACACACACACACATCTGTATGCACACAAATCAACAATATCCCCACACACACACATAAATTACCACACACACACACAATTTTCACACACACACACACACACACAAACACCATATCTCTCTCTCTCTCTCTCTCTCTCTCTCTCTCTCTCTCTCTCTCTCTCTCTCTCTCTCTCTCTCTCTCTCTCTCTCTCTCTCTCTCTCTCTCTCTCTCTCTGCTCTCGAGCTTTTGCGGAACAGTCCGCAGGGCCCGCGCCTTCAGTTTTTTTTTTTTTTTAAAACGCGTCCAGGGCCCGAACGAGTTCTGGGCCCCGTACGCGTCAGCGTTCGCGTCCGGACGTTGGACGCGTCCAGCCAAAAAAAAAAAAGGACGCGTCCGACCCCGCGTCCAAGGGTCGGACGCGTCCGGATCCAGGCGTAGGACACGGACGTGGTTGCGGACGCGGGTATTCCGGCCCAAACCCTCATGTCTGTTATATATATATATCTCTAAGGAAGCGGACCCTGGACGCGGACGCGCGTCCGGACGCGTCCGCGATTTTCAAAAAAAAATAATACAAGCACTAGCCCACGCTGTCCCACATCCCCAAAGCGAAATAAAAGCAATTTGCCCCCCCCCCCCCGCAATTAATTATCAAAGGGTGTCTGGCACCCACCTACCCCCTCCTGTTAAAAAATAGGAAAACGGTACCCAAAAAAATTTGCAAAAAGCTTTGCAACAGACCTAACCACTGCCCATGCCTCCCATAACTGAGATATTACCAAACAACGATGACTAATGAGCAGTTCATAAATTATTACAAACCTTCATTGGGAACTAAGCTCCAAAAAAGCGGCAAAGAAAGTGGTTTGGAGTGAAGATGATGGTTTGTATGGCAAACATATTACTGATTTAGGGTTTAGGGTGCATCAGTGACTGTCTCAAAGAAGTGAATGCTCACCAGAGGATTTGGGAGAGGTGAACGCTCACCAGAAGACTGACAACCTCTCAGGACCAGAAGTCTCTGGGGGAAATCAATGCCCACCAGAAGAGTGACAAGCTCTCAAGACAGGAAACCACAAGACCGACACACTACTATGTCTTATATGATGAGATCGGTTTCCCCCCGGATGAACTTCAACAGCTTACTAATTACTTATGCAAAACTGTGTCATTCACTACAAAAAACCACAAGACCTACACACTACTGTGTCTCGGTTGATGACACCCATCGGTATATTCGAGGCCATCTGTACAGGGCGTACCTTCAAAGCACTTGGCAGGGTCCACTGGAGGCGGATGGTGAGATGAGACACGCACACCCCCCCCCCCTTGATACAGCTGAGCATCAGGGAGTGCTTGTCTCGTCAGAGACAGAGACAGGAGGGTAGTGATTCTAATGGAGAGGCTGAGATTCCAGATGCTTCCATACATAGACTGCAGAGACACTGTAGACGATCAGAGAGACAGCCAGCCCATAGGCCACGGCCCACCGCTCCACGGCAACAGAGACGACACCGGCAGTTCACTCGAAGACAAAGGTCCGTAGCCTATCCAAAGACAATTTCACAGCATACTATACACCATTTTTTTTACTTGCGAAGAGACATCTATTATATCATAATGATGGATTGTGAATATGCTAGCCATCTCACTATATGCAGTTTCTGTTTTTTGCAGTTATGGTTTCTTTAGATGTTTGAGCTTTTAAGCTCCTATTGTGCATACTTGACATGTACCTTTTATTAGACCTATGTACCTTAGGGTATTTTAAGGACATTAATAAAAATCTCTCTCTCTCTCTCTCTCTCTCTCTCTCTCTCTCTCTCTCTCTAGCCCAATCTGCATCTGTGTACCTCCATTTGCTGCCCATGTACATATCCCAAAGCTTTTTTCTGAGCAATTAACTAAAGGTACATCGTAATGCTTACACTGAATCTTGGGGATTTCCACTTTTTTACCAACACGGTCTAGTTATTATTAGCATCATCAATCACAAAGGACACTTTCTTATCTGCAGCAAAGTTGGCTTCAAACTCTATAGACAATCACGTTCAAGTATCATATATCATACATGCTTGGTCTACGTGCATGATCTGAAAGTCTAATGCGTCTTCATAGCCTTGTTTTCACTTGTTGCCAATGTACATATTTTAAATCTTTTGTCTGAGCCCTTAGCTTTACATATAACGTACTTGTGCTTACTTTGACTCATGGGAACTGCCAATTTCTTTACGAAGGCATGGTCTATAAAATTGTTATTAACATCATAAGGCACGCTTTCTTATCCATAGCAAGGTTTTCCCAAATTATCCCGTCCAAGTACCATATAAATAAATGTTTGGTCTAAGTGCTTCATCTGAATGAATCGTCATAGCCTTTCTTGAATATTTGAAAGATAGATTATAATGTTGAGCTTTATTACAATGTTCTGATTTCAAATTATGCTTTTGTCACTTGTACTTTTTAAAGTTGCCCTTCTTGAAGGAATTGGATAAATTTGAAATTCTCTTGAAAGGCAGTTCCTTTCTTTTACCAGATACTGCATTCCCTTTGTTCCTTCACCAGCTATTTTCAGAACGACCAAAAATATGTTTTTAAAATAGCATTGCATAAGCATTCCCGAATGCTGCATTCCAGAGCACACTATGTATAAGACGATTAAGACCATACTTAGGCTCGAATTGCCGGAGAGTTGAGAGATGTGTCACATAGAACAGGCATCCATTTCCTTAATTACAGCATACAACAGGCATCTATTCCTTACATAATATATCAGATTTCTAAGTGCCTACTCTAACTACATCGATGCAGGACATATATAATCATTTGTGTTTCAAGGGATATATTTGTAAAGATCACCCTAACATGAGTTATTCGTATCAAAATAGAACTCAGTGATGGGACAATATTCGGACAGGATCCACCAGAAGTTCCTAAGCTCAGCCTACGACTTAGAGAGAATACTGAAACATCCAGTTTATGAGGGCTACGTGACTGTTGTACCTTGAAAACTGGAGCTTCCATGTCTGTGATATGTATGGTACCGCTGTCTTGCTCCCGCATAGGCCCGAACAGTTGTGCTTTGAAAACCGGAGAGCGTGCAGCCAATAACAGCTTATGCGCATGGAAAACCTCGCCATCCACCTCAAATGAGACATCTGTATGTTCTCCGCTATCTAGCAAACCACCGAAATGATGGCCAATGTCTGACTCTGGAACAGAAGGAATGTCTATCTTTGGTCCTTGGACAGAGAACATGACAACACCTACCGTGCACGTAATAGCAAGGCTGTCATTCTTCAAGTAATCTGATGTTTCAAGCACGGCTCGCCGAAAAAACCTCTTATATCCCCTGCAAATCCTCCATGATAGCAATGAACCGTCACCCGAAACATTACATCTCAAAAGCCACCAATCATACGAATAATCACAATAAGTTTAACATTATAAACCAGATTTGGGAAGGGTTTTGAGCACGGCTTGTCCAAAAAACCTATCGTATCCCCTGAAAAACCTTATAATTTCTAGGATCATCACGAAAAACATTACATCTTAGAAGTCACCTATTAGACTAATAGTTACAGTAAATTCAGCATTATAAACCAGAGTCTGGAAGAAAGATACCACATGCTTCCCCGATATTTCAAGGTGTAAGGGCCACTTTCAAGCGAGCGATCGAAGTGGCTGTGCACTTTGTGTTTCCCCTTTCCACTTTGATCCAACAGCGTCAACTCGAAGAGCGCTCTAACATCTTGGCCTTCACTGGCCAAAGCTATGAATACTGAAACATAGAGTGAGTTATCCTCGGCATTTTTGCCATCCGGATAGAAGTATATGGCCCATTGATATCCGCCAACCGAGAATGTATCACTTGCTATATACTTCCCTACTCCCATACCCTTAGCGAGAGAGTAGCCATTTATGGTGAAGTGATGAGAACCGTTAACTGTTTCTGTGACACAGCGTGATCTAGAGGGGTTACCAATGCTGCTTGCCACTCCTGTACCAGAAGCCTCCTGCGAGGCCATAGATGTGCGTGCCATTTGTTTTGTGCCAATACAATCTTAACCAAGATCCCCTTGCATGGCCATCACAAAGCTACAGCATCGAAATCTTTCGATTAACAGAACGGACACCTTCAGATTTCAAATCTTGCTGCTCTTTACACCAACCACCACAGAAAATGACTGATTCTTCGTTTATTTAAAGAATGTTAGTTCCTAGTTTGATTGCTAACAGAGGCAGGAAGGAGGTTTTTGGACGAAATCTTCTTTCCAGGGAAAGGAGCGCAAATGATCTTGCTTGCTGCACAGCGTCTCGCTCTCCTTCCCTCCCTCCTCTCCTGCAACTCTTCTGAGAGTCAGTACTTGTTGATGCTTCTATCCCATCTCCTCCTCTCTCCTCCTTCCCTTATATAGACCCTAGCTATGGTGGCCTTTCGCTAAAGCAATCGACAATAAAAGCACGATTTAAAATATTACTAGAGAATGCGACATGGTGGTTTTTCTTTGCATTGTGTCATAAAATCTTCATTTTAAAGGAGCAAGAGCAACAAAAAAAAAAGGGTGTTCCATAAGCTTATGCCCAAAAAAAAGAGTCATCACAGTGTTAGGTACATCAGGTGCATCACAGTGTTACTAAACTGCACTTGAGTCAAAGTTTACTCGACACTAACCTTAGTTGCACAAGGTTGTTACCTTTGATGATGAAAGCTACACTCAACCATTGCCTTTTTGCAGTGGACGAGTCAAAGTTTACTCAAGGCGATGAGGAGAGTTTTACTCCATCTGCACTTGACCTAGATTGTGTGCTTTGGAGCTTCGGCCCTTATAAACTTTGTGAATACTTTCGGTTCATGGTACTCTATTCGTCTAGTTGATTCAGCCAAAAGTAATTTGACTATGAATTACCTAAGAGGAAAAGGAAAAATGATTTAAGTTATGCTTAAGATTTTGCCTAAAATTCAAGATATTTTAATAGGATAAGATTTAAATTTTGATTCAGTCTATGTGTGTGTGTGTGTGTGTGTGTGTGTGTGTGTGTGTGTGTGTGTGTGTATTATTTATGAAAAAATTGATTCTTTGAATTACAATCATTTTCATTCTATAATCTTGATCAATATTGTGGTCCCATGCAACGAGTTTAGCTTCATCCACTATCAGTTCAACAAAAGCTATGGCACTAACACTGCGGAAGGAAGCTACGTGGGGGTATTCTTGGGAAAACTTTTTGCGGGCTTGTAAACTATGAATACCTCCGATAACAAAAACAAAATGATAAGAATCAAGCTTGGAAAAATCAAAATTTGCAACATTATTGCATTTGGAAAGGTCAACTAAAACTACAACGGGATAACAATAGCTTGCGCATGGTCTTTAAATTTTATTTTAAAATTATGTACATGAGTTTCATTTGGCTCCCTAACCTCCATAGGCCTATCTCCCGTAGGAGGGTTTGAACTTGATAATTTATGAAGTAATAAATTATTATGCAAGTACGTGTTGAACTTGGGGTGTTGGTACAATATTCAGCTTGTGCCAAACGTTTAGGAGAAAATAATTAGAGGTAAATTGGGTGGAGCTATTTCTAATCCATTGTAAACCCAAACCTTTATTGCCATGTCATTGACATGTAGGTGCCTTGTGCTCCATGTCTAATTTTGGCCAATTACTTATTATGGAAGGAGTCGGGCATAGGCCATTCTACCCGGTAAGGATTTCCAAAAAAATTTGGGCAAGGCCCGAAGGGGCCGAGCCTAAATTTTTTTGAAAGCTGAACCTGGTAGAATGGGCTATGCCCGGCTCCTTCCATTGCGTAATGGATACTTGGAATTTTTTCACAAGTACATTACGAAGCATAATAGGCAGGTTTGACTTTGAATGACCACTACAAAATGTGCCATGTGGCAATCGTATACGGACACCGCACGAACGGGCACAGACAGGCAGAAAAAAAAAGTTCAAAATCTGCCTTTGAAAAAAACAGATATTTTATGCTTTTTAATTTGTCTAAAATTGGGCAGAATCTACCATAGGTATCCATTACTTGATGTATAGTAGTGTGTATTTGTTTGAATTCATCTATTATTCTTAGGATAGCATTTTGCTCCATTTTAGAAAGAAAATAGGAAAAAATAACAACTACCAGCTCATGAAAATATTATATGAAATAAAAAACCTATTTCACATCAATATCTTTCCTTTTTTTTCTCATATATATGTGTACATGCAACTAAGAATAATGATGTAAATTTGGGATGCTCAAGGGTACTACAATATTATCTAAAAAACTCACATATGTTAGTACTCACCTAAGAGTACTAAGTTGAATGAACATATTGGGGCCCCCTCAAGTAATGGATTATAATTTTGTCACGATATCAATATGGTATCTTGATGAGTGTCTCGAAATGATGTGTGTGTTCTAGGTGAGCTTGAGTTGAAAAATATTTCGTATTTTGAATCCTTTTATATTGCAATTTTTTTTATTTCATTTCCAAACGTGCACATCAAGTTGATCACGATTTTTAGATCACCATGTTAAATTTTGGTGCTCAAGGGTACAAAAAAAAAGTATGATAATATATTATGAACTAATAATGTGCATTTAGAGGAATACTACAAAAATTATTAGCGAGTAGCAACGGGATGAAAGGACAAGTTGTACGTTTCATAATATCATCACAAATATCATGCCCAATAATCACACTTTGAGAGAGGTCAAAAGGGGTCCATATAGTCATATTCCATCCGAGAGGGCTCAATATTCTCAAGTTCCATCATCAAGTCACTAATTTTGCAAAGAAAAAGTAAAGCTCAATAATATATTGAATAATGGAAGTATGAGAATTTTGTGGGCAAAGCCACTAGTTTCTAAGAGTTATTAAAGCACTTGGTCCTCCAAAAGGATCATTCAAGTCGTCCCCTAAAAAGAAGCTAAGGTTTTTGGTAGTGTTTCTTTTTCAACCTAATCCCAGTTCATCTGTTTTGAGATATTTGTAATATTTTTAAAAAAACTGTGGTAGCAATGACATCTTCTAAGATTATCATTGGGCCCTCTCGATAATATTTGTCAACCTTTTCAAAAAGGCCTCCTAAATGCCACTCAACGTGGATTGAAATGGGATAATCACAACTTGATTTTCCTATCAAATTCTTTACTCTTCATGTGTATCTTAGTTTCAAGTTTTGGTTGGCCAAATTAAATCTTGGCCAACTTTCTAAATAAACTCCTAAGTATTCAGAGCTCATCATCATCTTATCCTTCTTTATTGGTAGTTGCAATAGATTTAAATTTATAAATGTCCAAATCTTATGATGACAAACCCTTGAAAAATCATAATCAATCGATAGTACTAGTAGCCATAGTGATTATTGATGGATGTACATGTAGTATTTTGATTTCTCTAAGATAAAGATCTCTTTGTTCATTGAATTTCTTTTTCATTCCTCTTGAGAAGAATCTATCTTTTATATATAGCATAGTAATATAAAGGGTTGTTTTATTCAAAAAAAAAATTAAACTATGATTCTTCAAGTTATGGACTTAGCTCATTATATTTGCCGCATCCTACTTTTATTACTTCTAATTTACTATTTGATGCTAAGCAAACCTCAAGCCCTTTTTTGTTCATGTACGAGCTCATAGCCCATTTATTCATTTATTTGCTATATGACTATATGGTTATGGACTGGGGTCCACCTAGTGGGTTGCAAACCTATCAGAGGGGAGGAACACACTATTCTTCCTCCTGACCTAACTTGTTAGTTAAGTAATTAGCCTAGCTTGTAGCGAAAATTATTTTAGGTCCCAAGAAATTTCCTTTCTAGGGCTTCTCTGTGGCTATGAGTATGAGACGTCGTTATTCATTCGTGACTTTTTGAGTAGACATTTGACCTAGGCTAAGATTATGCCAATCATGCCTTGTAAGGCTTGGGTCAGGATCTCATTTGATGTATCTTAGCTATTCTTGTGGGAATTAGCCTTTGTTGTCATATTTATGATCTACAAGTTTCATTGATACTAATATTTGTAAATATGTTCATAACTTGATATCAAATCTTTGTGAGCATTATAGATCTTTTCTTTGCTAGCACCCTACTTCAAAAGATTTTGACTTCAATTTCTTCACCACTCGCTAATTAGATTTCTCTACTACTCTTGGGCAGCTTTTTCATATTCATTTTCTTAAGGTTTTTGTGATATCGAATTCAAGTGCACTAGTCTTTCTGCAGACAACCAAGCTAGCCTATCGTGCTTGAAATCAATATCAAAAAACAAAACAAACTATGTGATGTCGGACTTGAGCACACTAGCCTATTTACCGACAACTGAACTAGCATGTCGGGCTTGAAAACAATATCATAAAAAAAAAAACAAAAAGAAATGGTAATATCGGATTTGCACACACACAACTCCGAAAAGTAATATCATACTACATCATTCTACCTTTCCTATGGTTTGGTTCATTTCTAGCCTTTTTGATAGATATGCATCATAACCTCTTCTCGCACACAACATAGTCTATCGACCTTAATAATAGTGCTTATTTAGTTGATAACCTTGTGAGGACCCAGTCACACATTTTATGGCATGTGGAGCTATTGCATGGGTTAGAATGGCTATTGGCATGGTGTAGAGTATCAATAGTAACAACTTGCATGTATGGGAATACTATAGGCTTGCATGGGTGCATGCATAGATAAAGCAAGATCTGTATATACTAGGGAAAACTTGCCCTACTCCCATTCCTATTGTGATATTTCATTGTCAAGTTCATATCTCTACGCCTCTGTTGTTGGATTATTCTCCTTCTTACCAATCGACTAATCAGTTTTAATCTTCATCCATTGTTTATCCAGTTCTGCGGATTTTTCCATGTTTTTTTAGTCTGTAGAATTACAAGTGTTTTTACACAGTCTGCATAAATACATGGAGTTTGAAACAGTGTCGCATTTTTCGCCTGTTAGGAATCCCTTTTAAAAATGCAGTGTCGCCTTTTTCACATTTTTTGCCTGACTGAAATCACGAGTAAAAATGCAGTGTCTCATTTTTTGCTTTTTCAAAAGTGTCTTAAATGTTAAGGAAATGGCTTTGACAAAGTGTGGGGCAACCCTAAATCAGTTTTTAAGGCACCTTCGAGTTTTTCACATTTTTTGCAAAATCCCGACACTGTCGCATTTTTGAGACAGTGTCGCTTGTGGCTGTTTTGGTTCATTTCTGCAGAAGTGACAGACTAGTTCATTTATGCAGACAAACGATTTACGGCCAATTTTCACCGCTTATCAGTAATGGCAAGGAATTGGATGGATGTCAGCGGAGATCAGCCAATTGGCAATCGCAATTGATGACCTAATTGTTTAGTATATATAGTTGTTCATATTCATACATTATCAATCAATCAAGAAGAAGCTCTGAAGCGACGCATCAACATTGTGAATTGTGAAGGGGCTGAGTGTTATCACACGACGCTTCATGCGCTCTTATCAAGCAGATCATTTACAATCAGAAAGTATTGTAGTTAGCTCTCTGTCAAGCTTTCAAGCTTGAACTCTCTTGAGCATTCTATCTCAGTCTTTTAGAGAATTATTTTAAAGTTGCTATTGCGCTACGGCTTATCAGCAGAGCTGCTTATTATCAGACTTATTCTTAGTTAATCAGAGACAGCTTAGAGTGCGCGGTTTTAATCCGCTATTGTCTTGCACTCATTAGCATCTGATTTTGTTTTTCCTGAATCAATATAATCTTCTTATTGTGTTCAGTATATGTCAGAATGCATGCATCTCTGTATTGTTTTTGTAACTGATAAAAATTGTCTGAGAATTCAATACTTTATGTTTGGCTACGTAATCACTTAGTATCTAGCGATTTCAAAGTTGATTGCTAAAGATTGAACGTGATTATCATCACTACTATTTTTTTTTTAGTTTTTGATAGGCGTAGTCATGCATTAGAAGTAGGAGTTTCCGGTGCAATTATTCCATCCTAATTTTGACATGGTATCAAAGCATACCTATATGTTATCAGAACTTCTTCCATAGTATCAATGTTGGATCACTACTTCTTTATCTTAACCGTCACAGTGTCAGACTTGTGATCTCTAGGGCCTAATACTATTTCGATATCAGAGCGAAAGCTTTAATACTTGATATCTTTCGCGATATCAAATTCATATCAAACTCTTCAGTTCCTTTCAACCTTTCAGTATCAGAGAATTGATTTCCTTTTGTTGGCATTACTACATCTTAGCGTCATCGATACAATCGACATACTAAGTTCCAGATGGATTCTCAAAGTAAAGTTGGTCTTATCGCAGACAACCTGAATGGATCCAATTATCATTTGTGGAAATTTAAGATGAAGACCTTGCTAATCGCCAACGAGTTATGAGATGTTGTTACAGGTACAGAAGTAAAACCTGAAGACGACACAAAGTGAAAATCGAATGATGGTAAAGCTTACGCACTTATTATCCTCAATATATCAAATACACAAATTAGACACATAGCTGAAGCTAAAACGTCAAAAGACGTTTGGGACATCTTGAACTCACTATATGACGTGAGGGACATAACTACCAAGTTACATCTACAAATAAAATTCTTCACATTCAAGATGTCTGTTGGTGATTCACTTCAGAGTCACATTAACCAGTTTAAGAATCTCTTGCAACAAATGGCCGCTGTTGGATCAGTCATAGACGATCAAGATGCAATTATGACATTGCTTTCAAGTTTGCCCTCTACATATGAGAACTGGGTGATGATCATATTGACACACTCAGATTTAACTCTTATCAGAGTTATCACTATGTTGCTGCAAGAAGATATTCGAAAAAAGTCAAGACACTTGTCTACTTTCTCTTCTTAGGCTCTATATGTCAACAAAGGCTCTAAGCGATAGAAGCATAAAAGCTCCAAGAAGGCTGCAACGAATCAGAAACTGACTCAAAGTCAATCATCAAATCCCCTGTCGAAGAAGAAGATGTTTTGCAGGTACTACAAGCGCAATAACCATGAGATCAAGGATTGTCGAATTCTCCAAGCGAAGAATGCAGCCAAGCAACCTGATCAACAAGCAAACACAGTTTCATCATCTCCCCAGGTCGAAGTGGAAGAAGGCACATTCATGGTCAAAGATCAAAATGCATTTTTGGATGATTCATGATTTCTGGATTTTGGCCTCCCACAAGATGAAAATTGATCGTTCTCAGCCTATACTGCATCTTTGTACCTAAATGAAGGCTTCATGGAAGTCTAATGGACTGTTAATACTGTTGGTAAAGCTTTTTGGGGTGTTTTCATGATGTTTTAGTGTTTCTGAACACATGCCTCTACAAAAAGTGCAACCTCCTACTAGTTTTTTGCCCTCTCTGAACTTGCACGTGTGAAACTGAGGTGGTAGGGTGACAAGGTAGTCATCTCAAAAAATATGCCCTCCCTCTATTGTGCTTTATAGCGAGCAATTTGGTGTGTTGTAGCTCTAGATATCGTCGTCGAAAATTTTGTTATTTTCAGTGTAAATTTTGCTCATAAACTGACTGAGAGAGTTGACTGCAAAAGCTATGTCTAGCCTGGTACAGATCATGGCGGCGTACATAAGAGATCCTATAATAGAATGGTAAGGAGACACATCTGCTGCTTCTCATGAATTGTTTGGGGACACTGGTCCTTTGACAATTTGAGACCTGGTTCCATTGGTGAGAGAGCTAACTTGTAATTGATCAGATTATATCTAACTAACATGTTGTAGATATACCTTTGTCGTGTAATGTAAACCAACTTCTGTTTTCTGTCCCGATGGATTTGTATACCAAGGCATAAATGAGCTTCGTCCAGATCAGTCATGTGGAATTCGGAAGATACCATTGTCTTGGCCTCTTTTATCAGATTAGCATTGTTGCTGAAAGCAATATATCATCCACGTATAAAGTGATAATGATAAAAGACTGCTACACTGCTTTGAAGTAAACATTTGAATCTAAAGAGCTAGGTGTGTAGCCGTGATCAATAAGAAAACTATTGTTCCTTTGAAACCATGCTTGAGCATATTGCTTCAAGCCATAAAGTGTCTTATGGAGTTTACACACATGATTGTGCTTACCCTCGATAATATAAGCTTCGGGTTGCACCATGTAAATGTCTTCTTTGATAACTCTATTGAGATATGCTCTCTGTACATCCATTTGATGTATTTCCAAATCTGCTGCAACGACAAATGATAGCAAAAGTCGAATAGAAGGATGTTTGACTACTAGACTGAAAGTCTCAGTGTAATTGACGTTGTATACCTGAGAAAATCCTCTGGTGACAAGTCGTGCCTTTCTCCTGTTGATGCTTCCATCTACATTATACTTGACTTTGAAAATCCATTTGAAATCAACTACATTTTTGCTAGCAAGTAATTCGACAATTGTCCATGTCTTTGATAAGAGATAAATACTCTTTATCCATAGCTTCTTTCTAGAGATCTAAATCAGACTGACTAAGTGCCTCTTGGACAAACGTGGGTTCCTGAACAAGAAAGGCTGCAGACTCATCAATATACCTCACAGGTGGTCTGCTAGTCCTTGAAGATCTTTTGGGTAATAGAAGAAGTTGATAATTTCCATCATACTGTAGTTGCGAAACTGCAACATCATCATCTTCTGAATCGTCATTGATTTGTTGTTCGTCAAAAGTAGAAGAGCTTGGACCTTCAATGGGAATAGTCAACTAAGGAACTGGAAAGTTCAATGTGTCATGATCAAGAGAATCTGAAAGGTCGGCTACATGGGGACTGCCTTTTACTTGAGGTCTTGAAACTGTTCTTCGATGAAGATGACATCCCGTCTAGTGAATATCTTCAACTCGATGGGATCGAACAACTTGTAGGCTTCATCTGAAGTAGTATAGCTGATGAAAAACATTTGATACTCTAAAAGTCGAGTTTTTTCTTGAGATCACGAGGTATCTGCGCAAAAGCAATACATCCAAAAACTTGTAGGTTTGATAAAGAAGGTTTGGTACCTGTCCAAACTTTGAATGGTGTTTTGTCTAAGAGACCTTTAGTAGGACATCTATTCTGAATATAGGTTGCTGTTGAAACAGCTTCAGCCTAGAAGCACTTCGGAAGTGTCGCATGTGATAACATGCACTTTGCCGATTCAATTAAGGTTATGATCTTTCCCTCAACAAGACCATTTGACTGAGGCGAATAGGAGGTAATGCATTGTTGCTCAATGCCATCGTTAAGGCAATACTCATTGAATTTGGTGGAGATGTATTCTCCCCCATTATCTGACCTCAGTGCTTTGATTCATTTGCCGATTTGATTCTCAGTATGCTCTTTGAATTGTCTGAATTTGATTAAAGCCTCTGATTTCTATTTAATAGAATAAACAATTGTTCTTCTAGAGAATTCGTCAATAAAAGTAATGAAATACTTTGCATCTAGCAATGAAGGAGTTTGCATAGGTCCACATATATTTGTATAAACAACATCTAACAGATCTTTTGATGCATGCCTATGGCTTGATCTAAAAGAAATCCTAGTCTGCTTTCCAAGGATGCAGCTATGACAGACAGGGAGATCGACCTTACCAGAAGGATAGTCGAGATCAAGAACCATGGATTGTCTGGACATGTTAAAAACAGATGCATAATTCAAGTGTCCTAAGCGAAATGCTTTATTGACTAGAACAGATGTTTTCAAGGCTTGACTAGACTCAGAATAACAATGTGCCAATCTATATAAGTAACCCTGCCTCTTGCCGAGTGCAAGGATTTTATTACTCCTATCAATAATTTTGCATTGATCAGATTCGAATTCTACCTTATGACCTAAATCTGTAATTCTACTTACTGATAACAAATTTGTAGAGAGTTTAGGAACATATAAGACCTTTGATAGTAGTTTGAATTGATCATGCTAGAATCGCAATCTTACAGTACCTTCACCTTCAATAGTGTGAGTACTATTGTCACCAAGATGAACAAATTTTTTTGTGTTGTAAGGCATGTAGGAGTTGAAAATCTCATGTTGATTGGTCATGTGTTGAGTAGCTCCAGAAACCATGAATCATCCAAAAATGTGCTTTGATCTTTGACTATGAATGCACCTTTGTCCACTTCGACATGGGGAGATGATAAAATTGTGTTTGCTTGTTGATCAGGTTGTTTGGCTGCATTCTTCACTTGGAAAATTCGGCAATCCTTGATCTCATGGTTATTGCGCTTGCAATACCTGCAAAACTTCTTCGACTATGGATCTGATGATTGTAATTGACTTTGAGTCTGTTTCTGATTCGTTGCAGTCTTCTTGGAGCTTTTCTGCTTCTGTCACTTAGAGCCTTTGTTGACATATAGAGCTTGAGAGGAGGAAGTAGACAAAGTGTCTTGACTTCTTCGATTGTCTTCTTGCAGCAACATAATGATAACTCTAGTAAGAGTTAAGTTTGAGTGTGTAGATATGATCATCAACCAATTCTCATATGGAGAGGGCAAGCTTGAAAGCAATGTCATAATTGCGTCTTGATCATCTATGACTGATCTGACAATGGCCATCTGTTGCAAGAGATTCTTAAACTGGCTAATGTGACTCTGAAGAGAATCACCATTAGACATCTTGAATGTGAAGAATTTTCTTCGTAGATGTAACTTAGTAGTTACGTCCCTCACATCATATAGTGAGTTCAGGATGTCCCAAACGTGTTTTGATGTTTTAGCTTCAGCTACGTGTCCAATCTATGTATCTGATATATTGAGGATAATAAGTGCGAACGCTTTATCATCCTTTGATTTCCACTTTGTGTCGTTTACTTCTATATCTGTAACAACATCCCATAACTTGTTGGCGATTAGTAAGGTCTTCATCTTTTCACAAATGATAATTGGATCCATTCAGCTTGTCTACGATAAGACAACTTTACTTTGAGAATTCATCTGGAACTTAGTCTGTCAATTGTATCGATGACGCTAAGATGTTGAAGAAACAAACTACAAAGCCTTGCTAGCTTTCAGCCCTCCGCCTGACATGACACACGAAGACAAACGGTTTGCGAACATGAAAGTCAAAGGAGACGAACACGAACGGTTCGTGAACATGAAACATTCATGAATGAGAATCTTTTGCGGTCTGGCACGAGAATCTTTTGCGGTCCAGTACGAGAGAAGGCAGACGACCAAAAATGAAACCAACAATGGAAACGAAACCAACGTCATAAAACCTTCTCTTGCCCTTTCACGCTCCAAAGAGTACCAGCGAGATCATGCAAGTACCTAGAAGTACAGATGTCTGATCTGATGGCATGACATCAACAGATACACTTTAGGTTGTGGCTAATCTGCCACTCTTGTAATTTCTTGATTAGTTGTAGATGCTTAATCACACTAATCTAAAAGTTACATAGAGCGACTATATACTTGCTGGATGATACTTGACACATGATGACAGAGCACACATATAGTGTAATGAAGTAGTCTGATGTTAGTAAGCAATTAAGACAAAATTACAGAATAAATGTCCGTCTGCGTGCGAAGACAATTCTGTCTAGGATCTAAAGATCCAACTGTCTGGTAGTAAAGCGAGACAATCACTCATGAGAGAACCGTGTTTCTCTCACGCCAACGCACTGCGTGGATTTGCATGCAGTGCTTGAAGAATCAGAGAAAAATCAATATAGATGATTTTCTTGTCGTGTCTGATCTCAAATGAAAATGTGTCTGCTGTTATTCGTGTGTCTGAGTTCTCTTGTTCATTTTAATTCCACACCTTGGTTGAAACTATGTTGAATGTTGCATTAATTTTATAAACGTAGATCAACAATGCTTGACTACACTCTGGAGGACTGTATGAGTGATTTAGCAGGCAGTGTCCAACAATCGCATCTGAACTCCATCCGAATCGCATTGAGTCGTGGTTAAGTCGCGATCGTGACTGTTTCGCGATTTTCGACTCTTCACACTCATCATTGGTATCAGAGCATATCACCTTGATTCTCATCAATGGTATCAGAGCATATCACCTTGATTCTCATCAATGGTATCAGAGCCTACCTACCTTGTCTTATCATAATCTGACATAGTCGAGAAGCTATCAGATCCAAGAGGCCAAGCATTCAGACAAACAACCATCAACGAGGGAACAGACTCCAAAAAGCAACGGCTTCAATCAGCAGCATGCAGAGTAAGATGTGCACAATTCTTGATTCTTCAGGATCTAACTTTCTAGCCTGGAAAGTTAAGACATCATTCATACTCAAGGGCGAAGGTTTATTCCCCTGGGTGGATGGCACGGAAGAAATGCCTACGACATTAGGCAAGGAGCTATGCAAATGGAGGGAGAAAAATGACAAGGCAGTAGCTTTGCTATCATCTTCCATTGAAGATAGTCTCACACTTGACCTGGCTACACTCTCCAAATCCAAAGGAGATGTGGGATGCATTTCTCACCAGATTTCAGACGAAGTCAAGAAGTCAAATCATGATGCTGGAAGATCAGCTGACGAATTTACAGTGGGATGGAAAGGACCTTACTTCTGTCATAAGAAAGATGAATGATCTATTCCTATCACTACACAACTCTGGAGTAGAGAATGCAGTATCAGTTGAGAAGCAGCTCACGTACCTGTTGAGAGCCTTACCCAGATCTTTCCAAATGACAAGGACCCTGCTCACGAAAGATCCTACCATGAACCTCGAAAAGGCGATTGTCGAGATTCGAGAGGAAGTCGAGACCAGAGGATATCTTGATCACAAAGATGGTTCTAACCAGGCCCTCTACGGCAACAAAGAAAAATCCAAGAAACAATTTAAGCCTAAGAGAGAGTCGAATCAGAGGCAGGATCATGATCAGCAAGCAGAGGAAACAAGCAAGGGCAACTTGAAGACTAAAGGGAGGTCGAAGCAGCAAGGTGCAGACAAGAAGACTTGCATGAGATGCAGAAGAGATGGGCATACAGTAGATAATGTTGGCTCAATCCCAAGATTGATTGTATCCATTGCCACAAGAAGGGTCATGCAGCCGTGGATTGCCGCCAGAACCCAAGAAACAAATCAACGCAGAACAAACAGGAGAATATCAACAGTTCATCCTATGTTGAGGAGCCCGAGAGCTCAAAGATGGGTGAAGAAAGAACGAACAGAAACTGTTCGACCGCCTACATCTGTAAAGACATGTGTGCAACATCAACATCCGACACACATGAGGTGATATTGGACTCAGGAGCCACCTCACACTTTGTGCAATCGAGACGAATAATGTCTGATTTCAAAAGTACAGATCCCTCGAGATTCATAGTTCTTGGAGATGGATCTAAACATCAAGTGAACAATATTGATTCACTATGGCCCAACACCAACGGTAGAGATAGACGACTCGAAGACGTTCTGTTCGTGCCTACTCTACAACAAGACTTGCTTTCTGTAGCAAGAATAGCAGATGCAAGGATGCGTGTGACATTTTCTGACGGAGCATGCAACGTGATTGACGCCAGTACCAGTACATTAATCGCTCAAGGCAAAAGAAAAAGAAACCTATATCATCTAAAGGTATGCCTACTTACAGATCATGTGCATTAGACTCATGATGACCAGCCAGACACTATGTGGCACAGAAGACTCTGTCACATGAACTCAATGGCACTTTATCAAGCAAGCCATCATGGAGCAATAACAGGGGCTAGCATCTCGAATGCAACCAATTCGACCACCTGTGATGCATTTTGAAAGGCAAGATGTCATGCACTCCATTTATCAAAGACTCCTACAGAACGACCAAGATTCTGGAGTTAGTGCATTCTGACATCTGCGGACCGTTCAATGTAATCTCAGTAGGAGGTCCAAAATATTATATAACCTTCATTGATGACTATAGCAAATTTTCCAGAGTATATTTTATTCAAAATAAATCTGAAGCACTTGACAAATTCACATAATATGTGAATTGGACTGAAAGATGTACATGCAACAAGGTTAAGCAAATCATGATAGATAGAGGTGGCGAATACATCTCGAATCGATTCACTGACTTCTGCAATGATCGTGGCATCATTCATAGAAGAACTGCAGCCTACATGCCGCAACACAATGGTGTTGTAGAAAGGAAGAACGGAACCCTGATGGAAGCAGCCAGATGTATGATGGCCTACTCGAAGGCTAAAAGGGTATTGTGGGCTAAAGTAGTAGCTACAGCCGCATACATCCAGAACAGAACATGCAAGTCTGGTGTTCCTCACACGACACCACATGAGCTATGGTGGGGTTGAAAGCCCAACCTATCTCACATCAGAATCTTTGGTTGTACAGCTTATGCACATATTTCTGATAAGCTTTGAAAGAAGCTTGATGGAAAAGCCAAGTAGGAATTTCTGGTAGGTTATGACAATAATTCGTCATACTACAGAATCTACATGCCAGACATGAACATTGTGAAAACAGTGAGAGATGTCAGATTTGATGAGAGCAAGACAATGGCCAATGACGATCCTGTCAGCTATGAAGTTATAGAGAGACAATACTATGACCTGCCGCCAATAATAGAGGGAGCAGAGGACAAACACGAAAACGAAGATTTTCGAGTCGTCTCCCATTCGAGCGACGAATCAGAGGAAGAAAGATTTGAGAGGCAGCCTACTACTACAGTTCCTGTAAATCAAGATGGTTCCAGACCGAGCAGAGTAGACAAGGACAAAGGCATTGTTGTCCCAGGAGGATCTTCCAAAAGGTCAACAAGACCACGAAGAGCATGAACAAGATATGTGCCAAGCAGCTCAGCTTCCTTATCAGAAGAGAGAGAGAGAGAGAGAGAGAGAGAGAGAGAGAGAGAGAGAGAGAGAGAGAGAGAGAGAGAGAGAGAGAGAGAGAGAGAGAGAGAGAGAGAGAGAGAGAGAGAGAGAGAGAGAGAGAGAGAGCATCCGAGAGAGAGAGAGAGAGAGAGAGAGAGGTTCTAACGGTTCCTCTCTCTCACTCATGGTTCTCCCTCTCTCTCGCTCACGGTTCTCACGATGCTCTCTCTCTCTCTCTCTCTCTCTCTCTCTCTCTCTCTCTCTCTCTCTCTCTCTCTCTCACACACACACACACACACACACACACACACACACACACACCCCATGAGCCGTGAGAACCGTTGAGAGAGAGGAACCGTGAGAACGGTTCCTCTCTCTCCACGGTTCCCAATTTGATAGTTTATTTATTGTTCTAGCTCTAAATCAATACTAGTTCCAAATCTTATTAGCACTGGCTTTACAAATTGTATAGATTGTTTAAGGTTTTTCAAGGGTGGTTTCACATGGAGTGAGTCCAAATGGCCCAAATCCTTTACTACAATGGTAAAGTTTTTACCAGAGGTTTTTTTCTACTGTATTTTATTAGAATGAATTGGTGGTTGTATGGCAATGCAATATGAACTGTTTTACTTGTAGTGTAACTAAATGCCTCGTTGTTGTAGTTTTCCGCTAGTATTGAATGCATTATCTTGTGTTCTATTGTAGTTCTGTAATGAATAGATAGAGTGGTTTGTTGTTTGGAAAAGCATTTTGGGCTGTAGTTCTGTAATTGTCACCTAATGCCCATTTTGTGTTTGGCTACCCGGCTGGTTTAGGGTTGATCCTCATGTGTACATCTTCAAGCTGTGACAGGTTCGATTACTACTGTAATGATTAAATAAAGTTGTCGGCTGTATTTGGGAATATACTATTAGTGTAACCAAAATGCTTGCTAGTTTGATTTCACTAAGTGGGTTGACATTGTTGAATGCATTATCTAGCTGATTTGTCCTCTTATGATTAGATAGAGTAGTTGGCTATATGGCAAACTAGAAACGAAGGCCAGCTTCATAGACATTTACATCTAAGTTAAGCTTCAATATTTTAGAATCTACATAATATGTATTCAAATTATCTTGGAACTTCATCCAATACAAATTGGAAAAACCAATTCAAAGAATATTATTATACAACTGTTTATTAGATCACAAGGAAATGTATGATATAAATGGCAAGGTGTATGTGACATCATTGCAATGCTTCATATGTTAGTGACTCCAATACTTTTATGTAGAAGACCAAAATTCAGAATCAATCTTAGAAACTTGTACTTATTAGATATAACTAGCAAGGAGTATGTAACATCATTACAATGTTTCATGTCTTGGTGACTATAATAAATGGGAATCATTTTATGATAATGATAAATGAAAACATATTCTAACTGTTTATAGTTGACAATCAACTTATTTATATTTATATGTATTGACGTATTTTCAAGTACCAATATTTTTTGGAATTGCTTGAATTGTTTTTTAATATGTAATAACCATTTGAGCCACATGAATCAAATATATCTATGTAGAATGATTCTAAATTATTTGCAGTCTTTTTGTCATAAGTAGTACAAATTGTAGATATAATAAAATTATTTTTAAAAGGAGCGTATAGAGATGCATTGCATTTTTGGAGGGCTTTAACAATGTTGGTGATATCTTTTTGTCAGTGATGTTGTTTGTCCAATGTAAACTTTTTTGTTTTTGATGCATTCTAACTTGTAGATGTGAATGTTCTTCGTGCTCTTTTTGGTGGATGTGTGTTTTATTGCATTCAAACAATTTATCTAATGTAAAATTGCATAGGAGTAAAATTTCAAAAATGAAATAGATAAACATAGTTTGATTTACCTTTGTAGCACTTGTTGATGCTACATCTTCTTCTGTGATAACCTAAAAATCGTGCAATAAAATTAAGTTGAAAATTATTTTCATATTTCATAATAGAAATATAAAAAGCGTTATACCTTATGTACTATACTATACTTAGTCTATATATATACAAAATATCAGAGTTTATTGTCTAATCAGTTCTTGTAAATAATGTGTTTAACTCTAAGTGAGTCTTTACAAGAAGAGACTAATATGATAAGTACTTTCTGCATTATGAATTGTAGTCAATAAGTGGACAATGATAAGTATTTGCGTACAATAGCATAATCGAACAGTGACATAGTCTACATCGGATTCGACAAAGGAATACTCCATTCTGAGTGGTACTATGATTATGGTCGATAGTCGATAGTTGAGTCGATGGTCGAGGCGATAGTTGATGGTTGATAGTGAGTTGATAGTCGATGGTCGATAGTCGATAGTTGAGTCGATTCAATGAAAATCGTCTGACTTGAACTCGAAAATTGAGTGTCAGAGTCGAAATTGTGTCGACCTTTTGCTCTGTCTCAATTATCCATGTATTTCTATAGACTGTTCGAATATGCATGTAAAATTGTAGATTTTTAGGAATGATAGTTCATTTCTACAGGCTATTATAAGGAGTGAGTATTAATAGTGGATAGGAGTTTTCAGAAGATAGAATTAGGAGAGTAGGAGTAAGATTAAACTCCAACAATAAAAAACTGATCAAATTTTGGATTTCAATGAGTTTTCTTGTAGAGTAATTGAAATTCTATTGCGTTGACACAATTTATCTATAGATAAACTGTTTCTTAATATCATTCATTATAATGTGAAAATTGACATTCTAAGACTTCAGTAGATCTTTAGATCAAATTCTATGTACTTTTATTACATAAAATTAGCTACTTTTGGTGGTTTTTCAATCAAGATTGGTGCTACACATGAACATTTTCTGCCATTTGTCTTTTGTCTAACATTTTCTACCATTTGGTCATTTTAAAAACTTGTTAGATCTTGATTGTTTTGTTGAGTTGCTAGGTTGTTTGCATTGAGAAAATCCAAGGTACTATTGATGTATAGTTTTTAAGATCATCAATTTTTGTTTTTTTATTGGATCAATATAATTGAAATGCCCTCTCATAGCTCGCTTTTGATCATGGCTTCCGTTGCTCAAGACGAAATTTAGCTCCCAAAAGTGAGGTTTGAGAAATAACAAAATAATAACCAACAAAATAGCTTAAGCATCAAATTTATCCTAATAAAATGACAGAGAAGTAGCAGAAGTGGCAGAACAAAAACCAAGGCTTTCATGAACTATATTGGTAATATCTTGCAATCTTGCGTGTAGAATGCTTATTTTATGCTATTTTCGGATCCACACATGTGAAATATAATAGCTTACTATTTTTTTACGAACAACAATTTCGTCATATCTTAAGTTTGATGTTTTATCAAGTTCTTAGTGAGTTTGCATCTCTTTCATTGAGTAGATGTTGATTTTTCTTCATTGGCAGGATTGGTAGAGTTGATCTATTTCTAACCAAAGATCAAGTTATGGAATTGGATCTAAAATTTAAAACATTGTATCAGAGCTTGTGCTGTAGGTTTTGAGAGGGTCAAGTACATCTATCAAGGATTTGGAGAAGATATCAATGATAGACCATGCTAGATTGACTTCTATCCAAAAATTGAGTTTCTTGCATATTTAGATTGGATATTTTGTAGATCTAAAATCATTTGAGGAATTTCAATTTTACACCATACTTACCAAAAATAGCTGATTTTGGATGCATTAGGAAGGTCTTACTTGAGGCTACAATATTCTATAACAAGTTATAGGCAATTGCATGTAGAATTTGAAATATTCAATTTTTTGTGATTTTGTCAAAACTCTAATTTTAATTGGATCTCTATTTTGTGAGATTACTGAACTTCAAGAGTGTGTTTCAATCTAAGTAATGGCAAGAGTCATTAGATTGAGGATAGATCATAGGTTGATCAAGATTTCTACATTCTATGTGTTGATTTGCTAGATATAAGTGCTAGAAGAGAATTGAGAGGTTCCATATGTTTGTGATTTCTTTTGGAAACATTTGTTGTATTTCAAAAGAGTGCTTTGTGCATTGGAACAAGTTGAAAGAGAAGGATCAAGTCATTGCAACATGGCTACATCAAGTGGATACATGTTGGAAGGCAATGATAGGCTTACCTCAAGCAACTATTCATTGTGAAAAGTGATGATGGAATCACTTCTTGAGATGAATGATGTTTTGGATATTGTTGTAGATTTGGAGGAGAGGCCAACAACACAGCAAGAACAATCGAGGTATGACAAGAGAGCTAAAAGAGCTCTACACATGATAAAGATGAATGTTACCAATGAACTTCTCAAGGAAGTTGGTAAGATTACTTCATCAAAGGATGCTTGGGATTTATTAAAGAAGCTTTATGAATCCAAGTCTACTTCTAGAGTTTTGACTCTAAGAAGGAAGTTCCACCAACAAGCAAACGCTGCCTCAACCAGTCACTCGATCTAGCCTCAAGAGGAAGATGAAGCTGCCTTCATGAGCAATGTCAAAAATTTGCAGGATGTCGATTCCTAGTACCTGGACTCCAAAGCAACCCAACACCTGACCCATCATCGGGACTGGTTCCAAAGCTACAAGCCTTTCACCGATTCTAGAGTTGTGCAGCTTGGAGACAACTCAACTCACTCCATTGAAGGTGAAGGAACTGTCAGGGTCGAATTTCAGAGAGGTGTTGTTAAGTTGTTGTTCAATGTTCTATATATTTTGAACCTTACCAAAAATTTGCTTTCTATAAGCAGAATCACCGATTCTGGTCGAAGGGTCAAATTCAATACAGAGGGCTGTACTATTCTTGACAAGTCTAGGAAAGTCTTAGCTTTCGGTAGAAGATGTGGCTACCTTTACAAAGTATGTCATTGTTTTTCTACAAATAGTCAAGCTCTTATTTCTACTTTTGAATCAAATCATATATTGTGGTATTTCAGACTAGGCCATTTAAACCTCAAGAGTATTCAACAAATGTTAAATCAAAACTTAGTGCAAGATCTTCCTTCTATTAGCAAATCCGATTCTCCATGTGAAAGCTGTATTATCAGCAAGCATGCTAGAAGTCCATTTACTCCATATTCAGTTCATACTTCTAGAGATTTGCTAGATCTTGTACATAGTGACCTTTGTGGCCCAATGCAAACTTCTTCCACAGGGGAAGCTTTTTATTTTATGACTTTTATCGATGACTTTTCTAGGAGAACTGCTACTTACTTTTTGAAGAATAAATCCGATACTTTCAAGTTCTTCATACAATTCAAGGCATCTATAGAAAATCAAACCTAGAGAATAATCAAAGCTCTACATACTGATGGAGGGGGAGAATAGATCTCCACCGAGTTCAAGGAATTCTGTAAGGCCTATGGAATACACCAACAATACACCACTAGATACTCTTCTTAGTCCAATGGTGTAGTAGAACGGAAGAATCGAACACTCATCGAGAGTGCCAAAAGCATGATGGCCCATGCTTTTCTTCCAAAGAGATTCTGGACAGAAGTTGTCACTACAACTGCCTACTTGCAAAATCGATCTATAACTAAGGCCTTGAATGGCAAGACACCTTATGAGGTGTGGACTGGATCGAAGCCATCACTCAAACATATTCGAGTGTTTGGTTGCGTTGCCTATGCTCAAATCCCGGAAGATCTAAGAAAGAAGCTGGATGACAAAAGCACAAAATCCATTTTCATTGGCTACTCTCCAAACCACAAGACATATGAGCTCTACAACTTGAACAATCAGAAGACATTTACGAGCAGAGATGTCATATTCATGGAAGGCCAATTTTTTGACCACAAGGGAAAAGCTCCAAAAAAATTTGACCCAAGAGTCGAACAGTCCAAATCCGGCCCTAGGGTCGAACAACAGAAAATTGATACTGACTCGGACACCGAGTCAGAACCTCAATGGATCGAACAACATCAAAGGGTCAAAATTCAACCCAGAGGATCAAGTTGACCCAGACAACCTCCATCCTGAGGCAAGAACCAAACATTATTCACGAGGCAATGTCAACACCAGATGCTGAACAATGGAAAGTTGCCATGGATGCAGAATTTGATTCTATGATCGATAATCAAATGTGGCCATAACTGAGCTGCCAAAGGATCAAAATCCGATTCCATGCAAGTGGTTATTCAAAGTGAAGTATGATGTTGAAGGTAAAATAAATCGATACAAGGCCAGGCTGGTAGCCGAAGACTTCTCCCAGATTTTTGACCTAGATAATTCTGAAATCTTCAGTCCTGTGGTAAATCATGCTTCAATTCGTTTACTTCTTTCCTATGCAGCTGCAGCCGACTTTCAGTTCACCAAATGGACATCCAAACTGGCTTCCTCAATGGCACCATTGAAGAGAAAATATACATATCCCAGCCAAAAGGATATGAGCTAAAGGGCAAGGAGCACCTAGTGTGCAAAATTCACAAAGCTTTGTACGGTCTAAAACAGTTTTCAAGAGCTTGGTTTCAGAAGATTAATACTTTTCTAAACAAAAATGGTTTCATTCCAAACTCTGCAGACTCAAATGTTTCTTTCAAGTCTGTATCAGATTCTTTCATAATCATCACTCTTTATATTGATGACATGTTACTGTTTAGTAACAATTTAAATTTGTTGAAGGATACCAAGTGCTTGTTAGCATAGGAGTACAGAATGATCGATATGGGTCCAGCACACTACTGTCTCAAAATTTAGATTTTTCAAATTTGACCCAGCAGACAGATTTTTATCAGTTAGCAGAGATACCTCACCAATGTACTGAGAAAATATGAAATGGCTGAGTGCAAACCGAGCCACTTCCCACTTGATCGAGAAAATGAAACAGCATCCATTTCACTCCATAATCGAATCATTGATGTATGCTATGCTTTGCACTCGACCCGACCTTGCTTACTCAATCAGCTCTCTTAGCCAATTCTGTTCAAATCTAGGTCCAGTCCATTGGAAGGCTCTCATGAAGATCATGAATTATGTCCAAGCTACAAAACACTTGAGCATCTACTACGGAAACAACCAATTTGTCAGTATTCTAGAGGGCTACACATATGCAGATTGGAAAGGAGATATCGATACAAGAAATTGATCTCTGGATTTGTGATCTTGTTCAATCAAGGCCCAAATTCATGGAATAGCCAAAAATAGACTTCAGTAGCATTATCTTCGATAGAATCAAAATACATAGCTACCACGAATGCTACCAAGGAGGCAATTTGACTAAGAAACCTACTTGCAAATATCAAAATTATTCAGTCACATCCAACAACCCTCTACTGTGACAATCAAAGCGCCATTGCACTATCTATGAATCCAAGATTTCACTCTCAAAGTAATCATATCGAAATCAGGTATCACTACCTTAGAGAGAAAGTGCAAAGCAAAAAAATTTATTTGGTTTAATGTAGGATAGAGTTATAGGCAGCAAATTACTTCACCAAGGCTTTATCAAAGGAGCATCATCTCAGATTTAACAATCTGCTAAATATGAAAATCGAAATTTTTCAAGATCCACATTAAGGGAGAGTGTTGGAATTCATGCTCAAGCCCAATTCCATTAGGTAATGAGCATCCTAAAAGCTGTCTATACTTGTTCTAAAATAAAAAACTACAAAAATGAATGAAGAAGAAGGCTCAAATTTTTTTACAGAGTATTGAAAAATTCAGGATCAAATTTTTTGACCTAAGCCTTTTTTTATCCAATGTTAATCCCATCAAAGAAAGATTTTCCGACCCTAGATCAAATTGGATCGAGGCAAAAAATATCTGGACGTCTTTGACCCTGGATCGGATCAAATCGGGTCTAACTTTTTTGACCCTGGTTCACTGTTATATTTTTGACCCTTTATAAAATCTAACATTGTCAACTCAGAATCTTTCGATACTGTATCGACTCAAAAAATCCGAGATTTTTTTATATCCAAAAGTCATAATTTTTCGATACAGGATCGACTCAGAAAATCCGTAATATTTCAAGTCATTGTAATTTTTGAGTCGGTGTATATTTTTTGAGTCTTTGTATATTCTCGAGTACTTGTAAATTTCGCTACCGTTAACTAGAAATCCGACCCACATACTGTTAAAATAACGGCTATATTCTATGGGAATGTAAGTAGATTAACTAAGGCTTTCGATTCACTGATCAACTGACTGACATCCAATGAAGTCAATGCCTTGACACACATCTTTTCTAACAATGTACATGTATTATTCTACAACGATGATCAGTGGTTAAGATAGTATTAGAATCAGTTAATTAGTAATTATTCGATTATTCAGACATCAACGAACTCAACTGAAGTATAGGTTTTTGCGGCTACTATCTTGCGTCCAGCTTCAAGCAGTATACTCAGTTTTTATCTATCTAATCAGAGTGCATCGTTCCACTAATATACTATTCTATTGCGCATTGTGTTACTATGATTCATCTTGAACTCTCTTGTAACTGCTGCACTTCTGATCCATCACCACCTGCTCCACTTCCGCTGGCGCACCACGTTGTCACCAATTTCCTATACAAGAGGGAATACACAACACCAAGGACACCACAACAAAATGGAGTGGCCGAGAGGAAGAATCGGACTTTATGTAAAAGTGCCAAAGCTATGAGATTAGGTGCTAATCTTCCAAAACCATTTTGGGATCAAGCATTGTTGCGTGCTAACTTTCATAAAACTTTTGGATGTATTTGCTATGTCAATATAACTTCTGATGATAGGACAAAGGAGGATCCATCTTCAAGGAAATGTATATTTGTTGGATATAGTGAGGTGAGTAAAGCCTACAAGGTTTACATTCCTTCTACTACTGAGGTGATTATTGGTAATGATATCATTTTTTATGAGGGGAATATTCCAAAGGTGTCTTCAAGTGATGATATTGTGGATGGATCTAACATTCTTGAGGTTGATGTAAAGGATCCTACTTTAGATGGTGATGATGATGGACCTTCATCAAGTCAAAATGCAAGGAGAACATCAAGGGAAAGACAAATGTCTTCAAGGCTTCCATATGATGAGAAAGGTAAGCAAGTTGTTAAAGGGTACACACTTTGCTTTCCTAACCTCTTTTGATGAACCTATTTTGTGTAGATGAAGCAAGGAACAAAGAGGAGTGGATCCAAGCAATAGATTTTGAGTATCAAGCTCTTATAAAGAATGAAACATGGATATTGGTGGAGTTACCTAAGGATAAGAAAGCTATTGGATGTAAATGCATCTTCAAGGTGAAGACAAACCAAGATGGATCTATCAATAAGCATAAGGCAAGATTGGTGGCAAAAGGATATGCTAAAAAACATGGTATTGAATATGATGAAATCTTTGCACCCGTGGCAAAGATGGTAAGCATTCAGGTCATCATCTCTCTTGCGACTCTTTGTGGATGGGATCTATGGCAATTGGATATCACAAATGCATTTTTGAATGGTGATCTTGAAGAAGAAGTGTACATGGAGCAAACCAAGAGCTACATTTCATTTACAAAGCCAAATCATGTGTATCGTATACAAAAGAGCTTATATGGCCTTAAGCAAGCACCAAGGAGTTGGTATGCTAAGCTTAACACATTTTTAGTCTCTCAAGGGTTTTTTATAAGTGAGTATGATCATTCAATTTATTATAGGTTTGTTAGAAATGATGTTACCATCTTGCTAATATATGTGGATGATAACATCTTCAATGGTGGAGACAACCAAGATGTGGAGGATATCAAGAGTGCTCTCAAGAGTGAGTTTGAGGTGCATGATCTTGGTCATTTGCATTACAAATAGAAGTGACTAGATCCATCAAGGACATTACTCTCTATAGGAATCTAGTTGGTTAACTCATCTATCTAACCATCACAAGACCAGATCTAAGCTATTGTGTTGGGAGATTCACCACCCAACCATAGCTAGATCCAAGCTCCAAGCAAGACCTATCTAGCACCCCCTTGCTAACCATAAACAAATCACAAGCATACCACAACACTCCATAGCATTTTCAAGATCCAAACCCTACTTATGTCCCATACCATAAGCAATATCCAAACCTTAAGCATACTACCACAAGAAAGCACTCTACACACTAGTAGCAACACTAGAGCATAAGCCAAGCAAACAAGAGAGATCTCCCCGCTCCAATGGGCGCCCTACTACCCTCATATAGATGGCCCATGGTCCCCTCCAGTGCACTATGGAGTTCCATGCCCACCCAATGAGAGAGAGAGAAGCCTAGGGGAGTTAAAGAATCTCCAAGAACCTCCATAGGCTTATGGAAGGTCAAGAGACTCCTTCCATAACATATGACTCTTTCAATGCCTTTCTTGTGGAAGTTGGGAACTTAATGGACACTTTAGAAGGGCGGCCTCCTACTAGGTCCCATTGCCCAAGTTGTGCATGTATACTTTGGTCCTAGACCATTAAAGTGATATGGTTCAAGGTTGAGGCCCAAGGTTTAGAAAAATAGTCATCCAATGACTTTCTAACACCTCTCTATGTTCCATACCTCCATCCAAGGCATAGACACCTACTTGCCCTTTACCAAGGACACTAGTACCTTAATCTAACACACCTATCCTTAATCCTAAGGGTATCCCTTATCCAAGGGTCACATGACTCCATACCTCCGACCAAGGTATAGTCACTTGCCTGCCATTAACCAAGGGAACATACCCTTAATCCTAAGGGTAACCCTTATCCAAGGGTAAGTTGCCATAGCCCCCAACACAAAATGGACCAATAGGGGTCTGAAGTATTGCTAGTTACATAGGTATGTAACATTCCTTCCCCCTAAACTTAAATTTTTCCTTGTAGGGAAAAATTTGAAAAACTCTTCTGGAGATCAACCTCGTTTTCCCAGGTATCCTCTTCTTCTGATTTGCCCCTCCACCTACCTAAAAAAGTTTCCAAAGCACTCTATTCCTTAGAGTTTTCTGCCGGCCAGCTATTAACAATCGCCTCGGGTTCAGGTGGTCCACTTGCGGACTCATCACGAAGAAGCTCCACTAGATCTTCCACAGGGACCAGGGTTTCTCCAACCCCCAACGAGCGTTTCAACTTACTAACATGGAAAACATGATGAATTTCAACGTTAGCTGGAAGGTCTAGTTTGTATGCGACCTTGTTTATCAACTGGATAACCTTAAAAGGACCACAATACCTAGGTGCCAACTTTGCACACTTACCAATTTTCAAGTCCCTAGAGTGATTAGCGACCCTAAAAAATAACCAGTCGTTGACCATGAATACCTTGTGCTTCCGAAATAGATCAGCATAGTGCCTTGCCCTGTCTTAGGCACTACTTATGGCTGAATCCGGTCGCTAAATGTTTTGCACTGTTATATGCAAATTCCACCAGTGGAAGGTTCTGTTCCCAATCAGACTGCTGATGGCCCACATATGCTCGAAGCATATCCGCCATCGTTTGATTGGTCCTTTCCGTTCAACCGTCTGATTCTGGATGATATGTAGAACTCACACTTAAAGTTGTTTCCAACTTTTCAAATATTGCTTGCAAAAAATTCCCAGCGAATTTTGGGTCACGGTCACTGACAATATCGCAAGGCAGCCCGTATAGTCGAAAAAGCTTTTCAACAAACAGTTGAGCTAGTTTTGAAGCTTTAACAGTAGCTTTCGCTGGGATAAATTGAGCAAACTTCGTAAGTCTGTCAACAATGACCCAAACTGAATCGTGGCCCTTCCCTATATGTGGAAGCCCGACCACAAAATCCATAGATATATTTTTCCACTTTCTGGTAGGAATATCTAAAGGATGTAATAGGCTACTAGCTTTTAGCCTCTCTGCTTTATTTAACTGGCACTTAGTACATTTAAGTACATAGGCCACTGTGAAAGATTCAACTAGTTTCATCACATTTTGCAATACTTCCATATTTGGCATATTGAGGCCAAAACTTGTTTTAGACTTAGAGGTTGACTTTTCAAAGTTCATTAGTCTAAATTTCATTTGAATAAACACTTTTTGAAAGTGTGGGAAAGATAGAATGCGAGTTTGAGTAGATTCAATTTGAATAAGTTGGGTACATTGAATCTAGACCCAAAATTGGTAGGGTTAGCATTTTGGTGGGAAAGCCAAGTGGCCAAATAGGGTTTGGACCTGTTATAAAAGGATGTAACTCGTGGAGAGAGTCATCTTCTCTCTTCTTTATCTCATTTCATGCTTATACATGGTTCTTTTGGGTTCTACTATCCATTGGTGCACTATCTTGGTGATTGCTTGCAATTCTATGTGTAAAATGATCTATATTTGTTATTTTTGGATTCACACGTGTGAAATATAGTAGCTTGCTGGTTTTGTACGGATAGCAACAGTACATAATCATTTCATTCAAGTTTGATCAAGTTCTATTAGTGTTTGCATCTCAAATTGTGTGTAGATGTTGATTTTTCTACATTGGTGAAATTGGTAGTGTATTTCTCTTTCTAACCAAAGATCATTCAAGTATATTGGATCTTAAGGATCTGAATTCTTTCACATGGTATCAGAGCTTGTGTTTCAGGTTATGAAGGAGGAAATCAGATCTATCAATGATTTGGTGAAGATATCAAGTCTAGAGCATGCTAGAGAGGATTCTACACCAAAATCGGATTTTTTGCTTTTGTAGATTGGTTTTTTTGTAGATCAAAACACTAAATAGGTCAATATACTTGTTCAATTCCGTTTTTTGAATTCACATGCTGGATTTGGCCGATCTTTTAATCATTGGTTCCGCCTAAGTGGTGGCTTATAGATTGCATATCAAATTTTCAACATTTGCATGTAGATTTGGAATAGTCAATTTTTTGTGATTTTGTCAAAACTCTAATTTTGATTGGATCTCTAGATAGTGAGGTTTTTGGACTTCATTTGAGTGTGTTTCAATCTTAGGAAGTGGCAAAAGTCATTAGATTGAGGATAGATCATAGGTTGATCAAGATTCCATGATTCTATGTGTTGATTTGCTTGGATAACTGCTAGAAGAGAATTTGTGAGATAGTTTCAAATCTTGGTGATTCCTTTTGAAAGCATTTGTTGTTGTTCAAAGGAGTGCTTTGTGCATTGAAGCAGGTTGAAAGAGAAGATCATGTCATTGCTACATGGCAACCTCAATTGGAGTCATGTTGGAAGTCAATGATAGGCTTACCTCAAGTAACTATTCATTATGGAAAGTGAGGATAGATTCACTTCTTGAGATGAATGATGTTTTGGATATTGTTGTAGATTTGGAGGAGAGACCAGCAGCACAATAAGATCAATTGAGGTATGACAAGAGGGCCAAGAAGGCTCTACACATGATAAAGATGAATGTTACCAATGAACTTCTCAAGGAAGTTAGTAAGTGCACATCATCTTTGGAAGCTTGGAATTCATTGAAGAAGCTTTATGAATCCAAGTCTACTTCTAGAGTGTTGACTCTAAGAAGGCAAATCTTTTCTTGTTTGCAAAAGAATGAAGAAACTCCAAGTACTTTTGTTTTGAGAATGAAAGCATTGAATGATGAGTTAGCTTGCATAGATGAAAGCATTAAGGAAGGAGAGCTTATTCAAGTGATTCTTCATGGCTTGTTGGATGCTCATGCTAACATTTTTCAAAGTATTGCTATTCAAAAGACTTTGCCAAGTTTGATGGATCTTCAAGAGATCTTGATCAATGAGGAATATAGGCTTCAAGCAAGAGGTGGATCTACATCGACACTTCAAGAGGATGCTATGTTCACAAAGGGCAAATTCAAGGGCAAAACCAAAAGCAAGTGGTCTAAAGGGCAAGATCAAGTGGATGCTTCTTCAAGTGGCAAAAAGAAGAATAGATCAAAGCTCAAGTGCTTCTATTGTGGCATCAAAGGACACTTTGCAAGTGAGTGCTACAAGAAGAAGAGAGATCAAGGAGAGAGAGCAGGTAATCTTCCTCTTGATGATGATGGTTTGGATGTGCAAGATGCAAATGATGATGCTTTTGTGATGTCTTCATGTATGCTTGCTAATGATGGAGATCTAGACCCTTGGTGGATTGATAGACACATGACCTTTCACAAAGAGTACTTCACTTCTTTGTTGGCATATGGAGATGACAAGAGGGTGTTCTACACGGCCAATGATGGTGAGTGTGCAATCAAAGGGATTGGCACAATTCCTATTTCTCTCTCTACAAATAGGAATGTTCATTTGGAGGATGTCTTGTTTATTCCATCTATTACCAATAATTTGCTTAGTGTGAGTCAAATGCTAAGTAAGGGCCTCAAGGTGGAGTTTGATGGAGATGCTTGTTTGATCAAAAGGAAGGATGTCTTGATTGGAAAAGGTAAAAGGCAAGGGAAGTTGTTCAAACTTGATGCTTGTGTTATTGCTAACCAAGTTGGATGTGTTGCAAGGGAGCAAATTTCTATTCAAGAGGTTTGGCACAAAAGGATGGGACACCTCAACTTCAAGTCATTGGAGGTAATGGCAAAGAAGAAGGTTGTGATTGGTCCTCCAAATTCCTTAAGTAATGACAAGCATGTTTGTCAGTCTTGTGCTTTGTCTAAGTCACGTAGACTACCTTATACTAGATCTATTTCTAGATCTACAAAGCCTTTTCAACTTGTACATTCAGATATTCATGGATTTACTACAATTAGCAATAGTGGAGCTCAGATTTATGTAACATTCATTGATGATTTTAGTAGATTTTGTTGGATCTATCTTTTTCAAGTTCAAGAATGCAAGGGAGAACCAATTTTCCACAAAGATCAAGTGCTTGAGAGGTGACAATGGTGGTGAGTACATATCTAACAAGTTCAAGGCCTTTTGTGATGAGCATGGGATCAAGAGGGAGTATACAACATCAAGGACCCCACAACAAAATGGAGTGGCTGAAAGGAAGAATAGAAATTTATGTGAAAGTGCTGAAGCTATGAGGCTAAGTGCTAATCTTGACAAACCATTTTGGGATCAAGCTTTGTTGTGTGCCAATTTCTTGTGCAATAGGTGGCCGAGTGCTATTTTGGATGGAAGGACACCTTTTGAGATGCTATTCAAGAGGAGGCCGAGTGTCAACTTTCTAAGAACCTTTGGATGCACATGGTATGTCAACATTACTCTTGATGATAGGACCAAGGATGATCCATCTTCAAGAAGAGGTATTTTTGTTGGATATAGTGAGGTGAGTAAAGCCTACAAGGTTTACATTCCTTCTACTAGCAAAGTGATTGTTGGTAGAGATTTCATTTTTGATGAGGGAAACATTCCAAAGGTGCCTTCAAGCATGATTGATGGTAAAATAGATGGATCTAACATTCTTGATGTTGATGAGAAGGATCCTACTTTGGATGGTGGTGATGATGGACCTTCATCAAGTCAAAAGCCAAGGAGAACATCAAGAGAAAGACAAGTACCTTCAAGGCTCACATATGATCAAAAGGGTAAGCAAGTAGTTTCTGGAAATGATGTTGCTTTCCTAACCTCTTTTGATGATCCTACAAGTGTAGATCAAGTAAGGAAAGAAGAGGAGTGGATCCAAGCAATGGATCTTGAGTATCAAGCTCTTATGAAGAATGGAACATGGAGATTGGTGGAGTTGCCTAAGGACAAGAAAGCTATTGAATGCAAATGGATCTTCAAGGTGAATACAAACCAAGATGGATCTATCAACAAGTACAAGGCAAGGTTGGTGGCAAACAGATATGCTCAACAACAAGGAATTGACTATGATGAGACCTTTGCACCCGTGGCAAAGATGGTAAGCATTCGAGTCATCATTTCACTTGCTACACTTTATGGATGGGATCTATGGAAAATGGACATTTCAAATGCATTCTTGAATGGTGATCTTGAAGAGGAAGTATACATGGAGCAACCTGAGAGCTACATTTTATCAACAAAGCCAAATCATGTGTGTCTTCTACAAAAGAGTTTGTATGGCCTTAAGCAAGCACCAAGGAGTTGGTATGCTAAGCTTAACACTTTTTTACTCTCTCAAGGCTTTGTTATGAGTGAGTATGATCATTCACTTTATTATAGGTTTGCTGGAAATGATGTTACCATCTTGCTAATCTATGTGGATGATATCATCTTGAGTGGTGGAGACAATCAAGATGTGGAGGATATCAAGAATGCTCTTAAGAAGGAGTTTGAGGTGCATGATCTTGGTAATTTGCATTACATTTTAGGAATAGAAGTCATTAGATCTTCTCAATCTACTTTCATTTGTCAAGAAAAGTATGCTAATTCTATTCTAGAAAGATTTCATATGGTAGATGCAAAAGCTATTGATACACCTATGGAGTCTCATGTAAAGCTTACTATAAGAGGTAATGAAAGATCCTTCAAGGACATTACTCTCTATAGAAAGCTAGTTGGTTCACTCATCTATCTAACCATTACTAGACCTGATCTAATCTATTGTGTTGGAATATTGAGTCAATTCATGCAAGATCCTAGTGAGGAGCATTGGAAGCTAGGAAAGCGAGTTTTGAGGTACATCATTGGAACTCGAGATTTTGGCATATTGTATGAGGGACCATCACCTAATCTTTTTGGATTTTCAGATTTGGACTATGCTGGAGATGTAATGGATAGGAAATCCATAAGTTCTTATTGTATTTTCATAGGTGATGGAGCTATATCATGGATGTCAAATAAACAATCCACTATCTCATTGTCATCTAGTGAGGCCGAGTACAAAGCTCTTACACATTGCACAAAGGAGATGGTATGGATCAAAAGGATGATCAAGGATCTTCACTTGCTGGATTTTTCAGAGAGCCCAATCATCTTTTGTGACAATCAATCAGCCCAAAAAATGGCATCCAATCCTATCTTTCATGCTAGGAACAAGCATATTGAGATACAATATCATTTTGTGAGGGAGCTAGTCATTGCAAAGGAGGTGGAGTTTCAAGATGTGTCTTCAAGGGAATGTGTAGCTGATATCTTCACCAAAGCATTGGGAAAAGACTTGTTCATGAAGCATAGGACTTCACTTGGAGTATTATCAAAGTCTATGCTAAAACTAGTTGAAGAGGGAGTGTGAAAGATTCAACTAGTTTCATCACATTTTGCAATATTTTCATATTTGGCATATTGAGGCCAAAACTTGTTTTAGACTTAGAGGTTGACTTTTCAAAGTTCATTAGTCTAAATTTCATTTGAATAAACACTTTTTGAAAGTGTGGGAAAGATAGAATGCGAGTTTGAGTAGATTCAATTTGAATAAGTTGGGTACATTGAATCTAGACCCAAAATTGGTAGGGTTAGCATTTTGGTGGGAAAGCCAAGTGGCCAAATAGGGTTTGGACCTGTTATAAAAGGATGTAACTTGTGGAGAGAGTCATCTTCTCTCTTCTCTATCTCATTTCATGCTTATACACGGTTCTCTTGGGTTCTACTATCCATTGGTGCACTATCTTGGTGATTGCTTGCAATTCTATGTGTAGAATGATCTATATTTGTTATTTTTGGATCCACACATGTGAAATACAGTAGCTTGCTGGTTTTGTACGGACAGCAACAATATATAATCATTTCATTCAAGTTTGATTAAGTTCTATTAGTGTTTGCATCTCAAATTGTGTGTAGATGCTGATTTTTTTACATTGGTGAAATTGGTAGTGTATTTCTCTTTCTAACCAAAGATCATTCAAGTAGATTGGATCTTAAGGATCTGAAATCTTTCACAGCCTTTACCTGACTTTTCATCTTAGGCCACCAAAATTGCCTTCGAACTAAGTCAAGTGTTCTTTGTATACCCGGATGTCCTGCGCATGGACTATCATGACACTCGTGCAAGATTTGGGCCCTTACAATGTCATTCTTCGGTACACACCTTTCCTTTACGAAACAAAATCCTGTTTCGAATTAGAAAAGTCGTTTCAGTCTTTCCCTAATTCGAGGAATCTTGCAAACCTGAATCGACCCTCGAAAGTACTCGTTGCCAATACTTTTCAAAAAAAGGATCGGACTCATATAGTCCTTGAAGAGATTGAAACAACCTCAGTTTTATAACAATAAAGCACAACTAATTAATAACCGGTAACCGACTCAAAGCATCCGCTAGAGTATTTTGACTTCCTTTACAATAACGTATAGAAAAGTCAAAGATTTGCATCATCTCAACCCATCTAGTTTGCTTCCCCTTTAAATCTGTAGCATCACAGAAATATCGAAGAGTTTGATGATCCGTCAAAACTTCAAATCTGGCTCCATACTAATGTCGCCAAATTTTCAAGGAATGAAGAATTGCAAATAGTTCTTTCTCATAGGTACAATACCTAGACTGAGCAGGATTGAGTTTCTTGCTTTCATAAGCCACAAAATGTCCATCCTGCATCAAAATAGCTCCAATAGCATAATCACTGGCATGAATCACCAATGATTAGTATTGGTGCCGAAGTGACACTTTTCTTAAGCAACTCAAAACAATTATTCATATCCTCCGTCCACACCACTAGTGGACTCTTAGCCCTCCGGCTTAGCTTCTTATAGCCTTTCAAGACCTGAGTAAGGGAAAATGCCAATCGAGCAAATTGGGAAATATGCCGACGGAAAAATTCTACAAACCCCAAGAAAGACTTGATTTCCTGAACTGTGATAAGAATAGGCCAACCAATAACCCTATGGATACGATCGGCCTCAATCTCCACTCCCCGTTTGGAAATCTTATGCCCCAAGTAGGACAATTCCTTAGCAAAAAAGTCACACTTAGACTCCTTGACAAAGAGCTTTTCCCTTCTTAGGATGTCCAAGACAATCCTAAGATGCTCTTTATGTTCTGCCAAAGTCTTACTGAACACTAGGATATCATCTAAGAGTACCACTACGAATCTTCCTAAATATGGCTTGAACAAATCGTTCATCATATGTTGGAAAGTTGTCAGTGCATTGGTCAAACCAAAAGGCAACACCAAAAATTCGTAGTGACCAAAGCGAGTTCGAAACCCAATTTTTGGTATATCTTCTGCCTTAATGCGTATCTGATGGAATCCCAACCTTAGATCTATCTTGGTAAAGTACCCAGCACCACCAAGATAATCTATTAGGTCATCCATCCGCGGCAGTAAAAATCTATTCTTAACGATTACCTTGTTCAATTTCTTTACTTTTAATGCACTTAAGGTCATTAGGTCCAAAGATTAAAGAACTAAGAAAAAAATACATCCATCTCATTACTTTGAGATAAATTACCTGAGGTAGAAGCTGGTTATTTGACGCAATCTCGTGCAAGGTGACCCTCGTCATTGCACTTGAAACACATGTTTTTCTTACGACTTCAGCTTTATCAGAAAACCTTTTTTCTGCTCATTAGGCTGTTGACCCCTGGGTGGCTTAGGTGTGTTATCAAAGTATTTTGCAGTCCTAATAGCATCTTCTAGGGTTTTGGATGGTTCCTACAAACATCCACTTGATAATCTTTTGGTAACCCATCAATGACCATTAACATTTGTACCTTAGGCGGAATATCATTATAAAGTGGATTCAGGTACTCATGAAAATCTTGAATAAATTATTCCAAACCTTTATTCATGGTTAGATGACTCAACTTTTGGAAGTGTTCATAGTCATCTAAAAGTGGTTGAAAATAATCCCTAAAAAGCTTGCAAAAATCATCCCATGTACAAGGTTGATTGCCCTTTGCAACTAAGTCATCCCACCAAACTAAGGCTCTTCCTTCAAGAAACATGGTGACAGTGGATAACTTTTCAGATTCAGAAAATTGGTTCATGGCAAAGTATCTGTTCCAAATATTTAGCCAAGAACTTACCACTTGTAAGTTCCTATTTTTCTTCTCCCTCTTAAACACTTTTATGGGAGGTGGAACTACATGCTTCTTCTGATTGGCCAACCAAGACTCTAAGTCTTGGTTTCTTTGATTAGTTTCAAGAAGCTGCTTATTAGTGGTTTGAATTTGTTGGTATAAAAGTTCAAGAGCTTGTGCCACATTGGATGAGTTTGATAGATCAAATGTTGGGTTTTCATTGGTTTGATCCATTGGGGTTGCTTGTGTGTTTTCTATTATGCAAATACAACAACAAGTGCTCAAATTAGAATAATAGAAATGCTTCAATTGTTACATCCAATGCAAATAAAAAGCATTTACTTCTATTCATTTAATCTTATTGTTTGTAAGCTCAATCCAAGCCTACTATTTGTAAGTTTAATCCAAGCTTAAGAGGAAAACAACACCAAGCTTCATTTGCCTTAATCAAAAGCAAAAATGAAAAACTTCAAAATAAAAATCAGAACTTCAAACACTTCATTTATGCAAAAAAAAACACTAGCTTTGATCAAAACACATAGCTATTATCAATCTTTTTGCCAAAAAAAGTTTGGGTATGTAGAGGAAGACTTCCTCTACCCATCCCACAAATCTTTTTTCAAAACTTTTAAAAACCCAAAGCCCACTTTAAAACTTCTCTAACATGATAAAAATTAGCCCCTAAATAATTCTATAAGCATCACTACTCTCTTCCAAAGAGAACTAGATTCATTGGGTACTTCAACTACAAGCTTCCTACAACTAGAAAATCCTATAATCTTTTCCCAAAATTTTTTTTAGTTGGTGATCTTAATAGAACTTGAAGAAGGTTAGAAAAGTTACCATCCTTCGTCTAGCTCTGATACCACTTTTACAAGTAGAGGTGAGAAAGTCCTCCAAATCCAAGGTAGAGCCTCCAAATGTCCTCCAAGCAACTTGCAAGCTTCAAGATGCTCCCCAACTCCAAGCTATGATGCCTCCACCTGCAAGTAAGGATCTGCAAGCCTCCAAGGATCTCTCCGCCACCTGTGTCCCTACTCTTTAAACACAAAGATAGATAACAAGCTGGCCTCAAGTATTCACCACCCAACCATAGCTAGATCCAAGCTCCAAGCAAGACCTATCTAGCACCCCCTTGCTAACCATAAACAAATCACAAGCATACCACAACACTCCATAGCATTTTCAAGATCCAAACCCTACTTATGTCCCATACCATAAGCAAGATCCAAACCTTAAGCATACTACCACAAGAAAGCACTCTACACACTAGTAGCAACACTAGAGCATAAGCCAAGCAAACAAGAGAGATCTCCCCGCTCCAATGGGCGCCCTACTACCCTCATATAGATGGCCCATGGTCCCCTCCAGTGCACTATGGAGTTCCATGCCCACCCAATGAGAGAGAGAGAAGCCTAGGGGAGTTAAAGAATCTCCAAGAACCTCCATAGGCTTATGGAAGGTCAAGAGACTCCTTCCATAACATATGACTCTTTCAATGTCTTCCTTGTGGGAGTTGGGAACTTAATGGACACTTTAGAAGGGCGGCCTCCTACTAGGTCCCATTGCCCAAGTTGTGCATGTATACTTTGGTCCTAGACCATTAAAGTGATATGGTTCAAGGTTGAGGCCCAAGGTTTAGAAAAATAGTCATCCAATGACTTTCTAACACCTCTCTAGGTTCCATACCTCCATCCAAGGCATAGACACCTGTCCTTAACCAAGGACACTAGTGCCTTAATCTAAGGCATCTACCCTTAATCCTAAGGATACTCCTTATCCAAGGGTCACGTGACTCCATACCTCTGACCAAGGTATAGTCACTTGTCTGTCCTTAACCAAGGGCACATACCCTTAATCCTAAGGAAAATCCTTATCCAAGGATAACTTGCCATTTAGCCCCCAACACTAAACGGACCAATAGGGGTCTGAAGTACTGCTAGTTACATAGGTATGTAACAATACTATACCCCTGAAACCTGATGCTAAACCCATTAGGCAGAAACAACAAATGTTGCCATTTCACATGAAAGAAGGAGTATTGAAGGAATTAGAACGATTGAAAGAAGTTGGGTTGATCTTTCCTGTGGACAATACTGAATTGTGTTCACCAATAGTCCCACGACCAAAAACGAATTCTACTCAAATTCGAGTCTGTGTCGACTATAAGCAACTAAACAAGCATACGAGAAAGGATTATTATCCGTTCTCTTTTAGACCAAATGCTAGAAGAATCGACAGGAAGAGAGATCTATTCTTTCATGGACTGTTTTGCTGGCTATAACCAAATAGCGATTGTTGAGGAAGATAAGCTAAAGACCACTTTCACCACCACCTTTGGAGTCTTCGCCTATCACGTTATGCCTTTTGGTTTATCAAACGCTCCAGCCACATATCAAAGGTTTATGAATGAAAATTTTCAAGATATCGTAGACAAAAACTCGACAATATTTATGGATGATTTATGTGGAGCATCTTTTGTTAAAGAACATTTAGCGATACTTGAAAAGTTTTTTCAAAATTGTGCTACTACTTGTATAGCCCTAAATGCCAACAAATGTATATTTGGAATACCCTATGGTGTATTGTTAGGGCATGTAATTAGCGGCTACGGTATAGCCATCGATTCATAAAAAATCACGATGTTTTTAGCCACTATGACACCCTCCACAGTTATCCAATTACAATCTTTCTTAGGAGGGACTGGCTATTATAGAAACTATGTGATGACCTATGCCTCAATAACCTACCCTATGACTGGCTCATTGAAAGAAAATCTGAGCATGAATTTTTTTTTGTGACATGACATCCCCCTGGCCCAAGAAGAGTTTGTCCCCAAACATACACCCAAGCTGACCAAATGCGTGTTCTTCTCCCTAGTGTGATATATCTACAAACGATGGTGATGAGCCTTATGGCATAAGCGATATATCTGACAAATTTGAAAATTTTGCTCTTTATAAAACAGTTGACCTACCATGACCATCATTGTTGGCTGGTGTCAGATAGAGATTTAGACCTTTATCATGTATGTGAACGACTATATTTCAATACTAAATTTCAAAGTAGGGCTGAAACGCATGGTGAATATCCAGATAATAAGGTTGATGTTGGATGATTTATAAGGTTATGAAAATCCACCCTTGTCCTTAGGGGGTGAGGGTTAGTAGGGTAATTTTGAGTTTGTTTTTGTTGATTTTTTTGGTCGTGGTTGCAGATTTTATGGTTTAGTGTTTTGACATTTATTTATTGAAATTATTTTTTTCTAAAAATTGCACCCGTTGAAATTACGATTTTTTGAGATTTTCGAGTTTCTCAAAATTTTTTGAGTTTTTTTTAGAGTTTTTCGAGATTTTTGAGTTTCTCGAATTTTTTCGAGTTTTCCAGAGATTTTCGAGATTTTTGAGTCTCTCAGAATTTTCGAGATTTTCGAGTTTCTTAAAGTTTTTCGAGTTTTTCAGAGTTTTTTGAGATTTTTGAGTTTCTCGAAAATTTTCGAGTCTACTCACAATTTTTTTCGAGGCTCTTTAGTTTTTTAAATTTTTCGAGTTTCTCCGCTTTTTTGAGTCTCTTGGAAATTTTTTGAGTTATTCAAATTTTTTTGAGTTCAACTTTTTCGAGTCGCTGTAAATTTTTTAGGTTCATTTTTTGAGTTTTCACAATTTTTCAATTTTTCGAGTTTTTGGTATTTTTTTCGAGTTTCAGCTCGACTAAGGTACCATGAGTCACATATAAATAAAAAAAAATGGATTGGAAAGATATGCTACATGTTGGTAACACCACTGCATTGTCCCAACCAACTTCTAAAGCAACACGAGAAATCTTGTTTAAAAAATATGCTCAATAATCTAATTTGAAGAGGAACCAGTCTATGTAATAAATCTATTAAAATGTTGAGGAGTTACTAGATGTGTCAAAAACGGCTACCACCCTTCACAAGCCCGTGAAGTGCATTGAAAATGAAAAGACACATGAAATTTTAGAGGGATCATGATGACGTCACACAAATTCCACAGACAAGATAAGAACAAGACCCATGAAAATAAAACAAACAGGAAGAGTGGATACTCCACGTGTAAAAAATGTGACAAATATTCCGACAATAAATTGGTCCTAACAAACTTCGGACATATGTGGGGAAAGGTTCTTGACAAATGAAGAAAAAGGTTAGCACTTCACTTTCAAAGAGAAGGAGTTGACTTCAAATAGATAACGTCTCAAGTCTTAAAAATAAACTTGAAGATTAGGAGGAAAGTCGGACCAAACTTCACATAACATTTTGCAGATGAAGTTCGACAAAGAAAACTTCAATGCAATTCTTTAGTTTGAGTATCAGAGTGCTACTTGGAAAGTTGTATGAAGTTTTCATGATAGAAACTGTCGGCAAATGCCAAACTCACCTTTATTTATTTTTGGGATACCCGAAACTCATTCTGCAAAGTCATATCGGGCAACTTCGGAAATGAAATTCAAAGACCGGGATTATTCGAGAAACATGCAACTTCAAAGGGAAGGCCAAATAACACTCTGAAGGGAGGTTTTGAAGAGAAGGTAATATGTCATTCACATAGAAAAGAGTATAAGAGGAGGGTGTCCTTTTTCCAAAGGACATCTCTGAGTTATGAAGTGCACCAAAATGTAAGATATGCTCTTGAGCACAGCTAAGAATCATGAGAGATGAGCATTACTATCTAAGCGAGTCAGAGAGAGAGTAATGGAGACTGCCATCGACGCCTCACTTTCCAAAAAGAAAAAAATGCTAATCGTCAAAGAGGAAAATAATGGAGGAAACACCATCGTTGTAGAGGAGCAAAACACATAGGAAAGCATTAGATACACACGACAATTTCTGGAATGCTACTTCGAAAAGGGTGAAGAAGGTTTTGAGCGAGTGAGAGGAGCTCTCAACTCGCTAATATGAAGACTAGTCTGAGAAGTGGATGAAACTAATGAGTACATACTACTCTTACCTGAATACATATCCATGATGAGTTCCATCGCAGTTGTTGGGCGCAACTATCTCAAATGTATAAATGATCACTGCCGTTCAACTATCAACTGCACTCAAAGCACCTCTCCATGCATACTAAGCATCCATTTGATTTTGTACTTGATTGAGAATGCAAACTATCTTCTTGAGCATGGTTAAGAATCAGAGGGATCAAGAACGATTAATTACCACCATCGCTACCAGGATGGAAGTGCTCACTACTACCAGTATTAACTATGAGAAAAGAAAGCTACTGATCTAAATGTGTGGTTGAACCTCTTGGTGGGAGCAAAGAACTAAGAGCCAAGACATTATGAAGGCATGGAGTGGTAAGAAGAATGCAAAGCCATCACTGCTATCGCCGATCTTAGCAGGCCCATCATCACTGTTCAAACTACTTTACTGATTTTCTTCTGGTTGAACTTTGGATCATAACTATCATATGCTAATTTGGAGGAAAATCTCTCATACATTCCAGTTGTTTAACTCCTAACCTCACATGAGAGCCGAGCTTTGAGCTTTTCAGAGCAGTTGAACACATCATAAAGGATTGCCTTCTAACGTCGCTGTCACTAGTTGACTCTCAAATCATCCTTGGTGACTGAGATTTCATAAGTGAGCAGTTGGTGACTCTACACTTTGATGGTACGCACTTCATTTCTACCTCTTCCAGCACTATGTGAGTTGAGGCACATACAATTTGATTTTCTCAATGTGTATAGTGTCTGTAGTTTCTTGTTTATAAATTATTAACGATCATTTGTATCTATGCTTATTTGTGGATTCTAGCTCTTGTTGAATTATCATTTCTATATTTATTAGCATGAGTTGAGTGGGCTAAAATTAGAGGGAAAAAAGAGAAAAAAAAAATAGAAGAGAACGAAAAGAAAAAATGTGTTAGCTATACAAACTTTCGGTTTCAAGTTAATCTAGAGAAATCTAAATCAATCATGAGTATTGCGATGTATATTTTGATAGGTATTGTTGTAGTACAAATGATAATGACTCTCGGTTATGTCTAAAGCTTTGTAATTGTAAATATGATTTCGTTAACGCTGCATAAGCCAACTCTCTTGGAATATAGAGAGAAGGTCATCTAAACGACTATGCGAGATGGAATATTCCCTGTAGCTTGGAATTAACCACATATATTTTTCACATAGGGGACTTGATGATACTTGTCGGAATATACAAGTAACATCTTGTCCTTTTTGTTTTTGAGTTTTTCTTATTCAATCACACCCTTGTTGGAAAATACGAGAGTGAATTGATTGATCTCATCCTATATATAGACTCCCAAATGTTTTTAGGCATTTCACGGAGTATAACTATGCGAAATGATCAGAAATATCTCAAAACCTTTTTATTGCATCTTTTTGACAATCATTTACCTATTACGATGACTTGAATTCTAAAGGGTGAAAATTTGCTGGAAACCACTTGGTCAAAATATTTCCTATGCACAATCACTGTACTTGAGTATTACAATACTTATTGGGCAGAAAATTGCTTACATTCAATGTGTTGTGTCAATCATTGGTGCTGAACGTCTAGGGGGAGATCTCGTGAACCGTATATTCATTCTCTCACTCTATCACATTGAAAAGAAGTTTGAGGACTCAATAGTCAATCTCCTTGCAATCATACTTCTGAGAGCCTGGAAAACTCTCATTGATTTGGGAGTATGGGGTGATTAGGATGACCCCCAGGGTTGGAAGCGGTAATAGACCCTAGTCACTCGCGTAAGGGCAGTGTGGGCCCTTTCACTTGTTGGGGCTTTCTGGCGGGACTAATTCCCTATCGGGAAAATCCATAACATAGGACCATGTGAATTGAAGACCACACACATGCCTTGGGTGTGAATTGATGACCACATGCATTCTTTGGGTGTGGATCTGCACATACTATGCTTTTGTATGGGACCTAGCTATTAGGGGTAAAGGATGTTTTCACATGTAGTGGACATGCATGGGAGGTTCTCATGATTAGTAAGAGTGATTCCATGTGAATTCTTTGTATAGATAGATAGGGTAGTTTCTATTGAAGATAGATAGGGTAGTCTCTATTGAAGTACAATATTTTATATTTTAGTTGAGTCTATTAATGAATCCCAAGAGGGATTGATTGATTGATTATCTATTGAATGCAAATTAGATGTCACAAACAAGATCTAGATTAGCAATTCTACACACATCAGTCAAGAGAAATCATAAATCATTCATTATCATGAAGATCCGACCTCCACACAAGTGGTAGGATCTTCAGTACAGCCTGTGGACAGGAAATAAGCTTACTAACACTTAGTTTTCATTTAGATCACAAAAGAAACAAAGTACATAATGGTAGAAGTTGAGATTGCCAATAAGCTCTCAAGAAGGCATTACTATGGAGAGGTGATTGTATATACAAAAGTTCTTCTCCACCTTGAGTTAGGAAAAACTCCAGCATGTAATAAGAAAAATGACCAAGCATTTTTGCCCTAATTTTCCATTATAGCCTAACCATTGAGTTTTGCCATATTGGTGGCTAGATTGATCAACCAAACTTGAACAACCCTATGAACATGATCTAACCTATTCTGGATTAGATTCACACATGGCAACATAGACTCACACATGTGAGACCCACCTATTTACAATCTACATGGTCTTCATCAGCTAGATTTGCCAATATTTTGGGAATTTCTCACACTTCTCCTCAAATTTAGCTTGATCTATCTACAACTCTCTTGCTTGATGAATGAATACTTTAAAAAGTGTCTAAAAAATCTAGCTACAAACAAGTAACTTTTGAGACTCCAATAGAGAGTGATGTCCATGAAGGATCTTTCGCCCGTCTTAAAGGATCCCTTACATGATGTTTCATTATTGTGTTGCAATATACATGTAGCACACTTCAAAACTAAACACCATGCCAATATATGAATTTCAAGGCATTTTGTGCACTTGATGATGCATCAATTAAGCTATTAAGTGCATGAATAGTGTTTCCAAAAATAAATTGCCTTGCTTGATTCATATGATTGAGCCTTGATGGCTCCAAATCCAATTCTATATTAGAATTGTCAAAACTTGTTGCATCATCTTCATGAAAGAGGATACAATTAACATATAATGCAAGAATGAATGTTTATCCATCATTAACAAAGGATAAGAACTAGATCATGTCCTCTCAAAATTGGATTTAAGAGAATAAAGGAGGATTTTGAGTTGAGAATGCCAAGATCTTGGTCCTACCTTCATGATCTTGATGATTTCTCCATGATTATGCCAATCCCTTGCCTTGAAAAACCTTTGATCACATAAAGAAATATCAAATGGATTAAGAAATGCATGAGAGATGTCAATATCTTCACCTTTCCTTCCTTTTTCAATGAACTTGAGCCTTGATGGCTCCATCTTGTTACCCAAGGTTTTTCTTGGAGTCTGCCAGTCTTGAGCTTGCTCCTCCACTTGACTTGACTCCAAACCATCAATGATTTGGATAAGGTGATGATCCATACATTCTTCTTCAAGTTTGAAAATCTTCCACTCATGAAAGACCATATTTCCACACTACTTCTTTGGTGGAATACATGTAGATACTACAATCTCTACTTGAAGAGCAACAAACTACCATTACTCCTATCATTGATGTAGGATTTTCTTTGGTCCTTACATTGGAATAATCATGCACAAAGCATGTGGACACAAAGATTTCCAAAAAAAATGATGTTTATCTTTTATGACACTATTCAAACTATTACAAAAAGTAGTTATCCAATGATATTGCTTTATCAACAACAAATGTAGACTGGAAGCATTCAAGTTTATTGTCTTGTCATATGTACATAAAGTACTAAACATCATCAATCTTAAAGATAAGAAACAAGCCACTTCATGTCTACTAATACTATCCAAGAAGGATTCAAAGATAGTAGACTCTCCAATGCTCTTCACCCTTGCAAGATGCACACTTGAATGGAAAAGTTGCATGCAATTTGATGACTTGGCTTTGTCTTTGAGATACTCCTTGGAGCTCTTGGATTTTTGAGGTTGATCCTCAAAATCTTCTTCTCTTCGATGCTGCTCCTCAATCCTTGCAAAATTATCATCACCAAGATTGTTCGTTGCATTCTCAATAGCAACACAAGCATCCAATTTAAACAAGCTTCCATGTTTAAATCCTTTTGCTATGCAATTATCATTCTTCAAAATGGAACAAACACCATGCTCGAAGTGGACATCCAAACCACTTTCCACAAGTTGACCAACACTTAGCATATTTTTGGTGATTGATGGTACATAGATAGCATTTTCTAGATCCATTATTTTTGAGGATTCTAGACACAAAGAGATGGTACCAACACCATCTATCATACACTCTTCATCATTGTAGTAAAGACAAAGTGATTTACCTCAAACAAGACCTTTGCAAGCATCAAACGTGTCATCGGATACCACATAACGTTGCCACGCTTTAGTTCTTGTGCACGGATTTTCTCAACTTCTTTCATATCATCCTCAGTGAAGCGTTTCTTGAAATATTATTGCGAGCATGACGCACACTATATAATTGATCCTTTAGTTCTATTTTTACCACACCGACATGAGAAACACTCTACATGACATGTAAGCATCGTAGTTCTTTACTATACAAAAAAGAACAATTATATACTATATCATAGTGCTAACCATGGAGGGCTTGGTAAGCTATCATGGGATTCGTTAGCCATCATCTAACCAACAGCATACTCCATGCTAAACACACTTAACTGACTAAGTTGTTTTGGAAATAACATTAACAAATCATATGATAGTTGATAATTGTAGCTCTCATTTTTAACACATTCTAGTGGTTCTATGACTTATGTCAAGCCCTAAATTTGGAGTCATAGCCATATCATTACGTATATTTCTTAACCCTAGATCATATAACAACTATCTTATATTGCCCCATGTCCATTACCTTGCCAACATAATCTAAGTTAGTCAGGGGATTAACTATTAGGAAGCCTTGGTATATTAGAGAAAAACCAATCACATAACCATATCACTATTTTATGTCAACCTCATGTCCATAACCTTAGCTAGTTAGGGAAGTAACTATTAGAAAGCCTTGATATATTGGAAAAAAACCAATCACAAGTTATTGTTTTTGTAGAAGTGGATCCATAGGGTAGAGCTCCAAAAAAACACACACAAGGCAAGAAACTCTTCACGAAGCATCTAACATAGGCATGAAAATCCTTCACCATAACAACCATGCAAACATGCTCCTTTGTGGTAGTCCATGACTCCATGCATCATAATTGTTACATACCTATGTAACTAGCAGTACTTCAGTGACCCCTATATGTCCATTTAGTGTTGGGGGCTAAATGGCAAGTTACCCTTGGATAAGGGGTGCCCTTAGGATTAAGGGTAAGGGCAGACAAGTGACTATACCTTGGTCGGAGGTATGGAATCAAGTTACCCTTGGATAAGAGGTACCCTTAGGATTAAGGGTATGTGCCTTTAGATTAAGGCACCGGTGTCCTTGGATAAGGGCAGGTAGGTGTCTATGCCTTGGTCTGAGGTATGGAACCTAGTGAGGTGTTAGAAAGTCATTACCATGGGTGTTTTGGCTATTTTTCTAAACCTTGGGCCTCAACCTTGAACCATATCACTTTACTGGTCTTGGACCAAAGTATACAAACACAACTTGGGCAATGGGACCTAGTAGGAGGGCGCACTTCCAAGGTGTCCATTGAGTTCCCAACTCGCACAAGAAAGGCATTCAAAGAGTCATAGGCTATGGAAGAAGTCTCTTGACCTTCCATAAGCCTATGAAGGTTCTTTAACTCCCCTAGGCCTCTCTCTTTCTCATTGGTTGTGCATGGAACTCCATAGTGTATTGGAGGGTGCCATTTGCCATCTATATGAGGGGAGGAGGGCGCCCATAGGGAGGGGGAGAGATCTCTTTTGTTTGCTATGCTTATGCTCTAGTGTGGCTACTAGTGTATAAAGTGTTTTCTTGTGTGTAGTATGCTTAGGGTTTGGGTCTTGCTTATGGTATGGGAAATAAGTAGGGTTTGGATCTTGAGTATGCTATGGTTTGTGGTGGTATGCTTGTGATTAGTTATTGGTTAGCAAGGGGGTGCTAGATTAGCCAAGTTGTAGGATTGCATGTGCTAGCTAGCCATGGTTGGGTGGTGATTACTTGAGCCCACTTGTTATCTACCTTTGTGATTAAGATTAGGGACACAGGTGGAGGAGAGATCCATGGAGGCTTGAAGATCCTTACTTGCAGGTGGAGGCATCCTAGCTTGGAGTCGGGGAGCATTTGGAGCTTGCAGGTTACTTGGAGGACCTTTGGAGGCACTACATTTGGATTAGGAGGAGTTCTTGAGTTCATTTGTAAAAGTGATATCAGACCTAGACAAATGATGGTAACCTTTCTAACCTTCTTCAAGTTCTATAAAGATCACAAACTAAATTTTTTTGGGGGAAGATTATTGGCTTTTCTAGTGATAAGAAGCTTGTACTTGAAGTACCCAATGAATCTAGTTCTCTTGATAAAGAATGATGATACTTATAGAATTGTTTAGGGGCTGATTTTTGATTACGTTAGAAAGTTTTAAAGTGGGCTTTTGGTTTTAAATCTTTTTGAAAAAAGATTTGTGAAATGGTTAGAGGAAGTCTTCCTCTACATTCACAGATTTTTTTTTGCAAAAAGATTGACTCTAGCTATGTGTTTTGATCAAAACTAACGTTCTAAGCGTTTAGACTTCTAATTTTCGTTTTAAAGTTCTGTTTGTCAGACCTGTAAATCTGAAAATCAGATCTGAAAAGTAAAGTTTTGAACTCTGACCTGTATTATCTTCATATTGATCGTATTGATGTTGATCAACATAGTTGTCTTCATAATAATAGTCATCAAATTGATGCTGATCAACATAATTGTCCGCTTGCCATTTGCCTTTTCTTTGTTCTATCTCCTTCTGTTTCTTGAAGCATTCACGCTCCTAGTGGCCATGTTTGTTGCAGTACCTACAATTTCCAGGTTTATTTTGCCTGAAATAGTCGCGTCCTTGACCTTGGCCTTGATTCCAATTGGCTTGATTCGGGCCATCATTGGATTGTTCTTGAAATTGTTGGAATGATCCATGATTTGAGTTTCCACCTCTTGATTGGTGTCTTCCACGACCAAATCTGCCACCACGTCCTCTCGCTGCAAGAGCTTGATCAAATCCCCTGTTGCGATGACTCAAGTTCTCTTAACGTTGTTCTTCCTGCAAATGCAATCCACCTAACTCTTCATAGGTTGGAAGATTTTTCCGTGTGGCTATACTTGTCACAAACATTTGATGTGACTCACTCAAACTATTCAATGTCAATTGCACGATCTCACACACGAATCTCTTTGATCTTCAGTAGGTGATCAGCAATAGTTTCACCATCATCCATCCGCAATGTGTGCAGCTTCGTCTTCAGGAATAGCACTCGAGATGTGTTTGTGGTCTCAAACAATGCCTTCAACGTATCCCATGCTTCTTTTGCTCCTTCTGAATCTGAAATGTGGGGAATAATTGCATCTCTAACTAATAAGTTGATTGCGATCATTGATAGTTTGATTCTGCTCTTACATTATTTGTAGGTTTCATGCTGCAGTTCTTTTGAGAAAATGTGGACCTAAATTCCTCTCTTGTTTACCTTTGGAAAATATTGCCAATTTGTTGCACCTTGCTGCTGCTGTTGTGAAGGCGTGGTTAAGACTGGCGGGTCCTGGCTCATGGTCCCCCCCTAGTCATCACAGTGACAGATTCATTTAACAGATTGAGTTTCCCAAATGGCTCATTCCAACCCCGACAATCAAGAATGGAATGTGCACAAAGCATATAAATTCAATCACATGAGCAGAAAGCTTCTAAGCCTCATATTTCAGTTACGAAAAAGCTTACGTGCTGGCTTATCTATGTCTTGTGTACCAAAAAAGCAAGGAAGGGTTATGATATAGCTTCCCTTTGAAAAGACTTTGAGGTGGCAGTTCAGCGGAGCAGTCCGACGCACCATGTATCCCCATGTATCCATTGCTTGTCAGTTGTTAGCTTCACCACCAGGAACCGCCCTGTTTCTGCCATACAAAGATGCATATGGAGTATACACATGCTTTTTAGTGAACGAATAACCTGCTTCGTGCCATTGCGCACCAGTTTGCGATCCATAGAAACTCCTAGGTTTCTATTTCAGAAACTAAAAAGGGCTCATTCCAGGGTAAAACCAATCTCCATCTTCGTCCATACCTAACAATCGAAACAGATTACACAATCAAAATACAGCCAAAGAGCGCCAATGCAGACACACATTGGAGAGAGAGAGAGAGAGAGAGAGAGAGAGAGAGAGAGAGAGAGAGAGAGAGAATTTTTTTTTTTTGAAATGTGTGTGTGTGTGTGTGTGTGTGTGAGCATGCCCAAAAGAAAAAATGGTTTGTATGTGTTAATTTTTTACTTTATAACGTATTTTAGCTTTTGCCTTTGTAAAATGGGTGACATTTTTTGCGCGTAGAGTGTGACATTTTTGGCAGCTTAGGGTTAGAGGCACGACATGTTTGACACGCACCCAATGAGCAGTGAGCCACGAGTCGTAACTGCCACTTGGCAGATTTTGAACGGGTATGCGATGAGACGTGGCATAATCTGAATGCTTGTGAAAGGATTCAACGGTGGCGAGTTTAAAAATTTAGCGTGCCATGGGAAGACGGGTGGGGGGGGGGGGGGGGGGGGGCGGTGTTATTGGCAGTTGAGCATACTCGCACACACAAATAAGGAGGGAGGAGGGAGGAGGGAGAAGGAAGGAGAGAGGATCGATTTGCTTTGCTGATGCGATGGCGACACCGCGCAAGCTCGAGGTCGTGAATCCGGTGCCTGCTGATATCGACATAGCTCAGTCTGTGGACCCTCTGCCCATTGCCGCCATCGCCCAGGATCTGGGCTTATCTGCAGCTGAGTTCCAGCTCTATGGTCCCTGTAAAGCCAAGGTCGGTCAGTCAGCTGCTTCCTTCGTCATTTCAGCTCTTTGCTTATTTCTCTGATTTCTATGTGCCTATTTTGAAATGGGTTCGTCTTCTGATCACGCTTGAAGTGCTCTGTTATGTTTTTCCTGCTTTAGATCAGATGAGAGTGGATAGAGCCGTAATAAGGCAAGCAATTGTTATTATTAGTACACTGATTTTAAGTTTTACTTCACTCTTAGGCTCCCTCTATGTGTGAAGATAAAAAAAGTATCTAATGCAAGCCTTTGGATCCAATCAATGAGGGTTTGGCTTACTTTTGTTCTTGCCATGACTTGTGTTTTTTAAGACTTTGATTGCCTATGCTCTTTCCAGGTCCTTTTGTCGGTGCGAGATCGGCTCAAGGGTGCTCCTGATGGATTCTATGTCGTGGTGGGAGGAATCACTCCAACCCCGCTGGGCGAAGGCAAGTCCACAACAACAGTGGGCCTGGGTCAAGCTCTTGGGGCGCATCTAGGAAGGAAGGTAAGTCGAGATCCTTGTCAATGGTGGGCTCAGTTTGCAGAGATGTTGTCCAATGGCACTGGCATTGAGAACCAGCTTGATCCTTGTGCAGGTTGTGACCTGTTTAAGGCAACCCAGTCAAGGCCCTACCTTTGGAATCAAAGGGGGAGCAGCAGGAGGTGGGTACAGTCAGGTGATCCCCATGGAAGAGTTCAACCTGCATCTCACTGGTGACATTCATGCCATCACTGCTGCAAACAACCTGCTGGCAGCTGCTATAGATGCACGAATTTTTCATGAAGCCACGCAGTCGGACAAGGCACTTTTCAACAGGCTCTGCCCTGCAAACTTCTATGGAAAACGCGCCTTTGCAAAGGTCATGCTTGGCCGCTTGAAGCGTGTTGGCATCGAGAAAACAGACCCTAATCAGCTAACTCCAGAGGAAGTGAAAAAATTCGCACGCCTTGACATCGATCCGGAGACCATAACTTGGAGGAGGGTAATGGATGTAAATGATCGTTTTCTGCGCAAGGTCACTATAGGTCAAGGTTCTGAAGAGAAGGGAATGACTAGGGAAACGGGTTTTGACATTTCAGTTGCAAGTGAGATCATGGCTGTGCTGGCTCTTACCACCTCCCTGGCAGATATGAGAGAGAGGCTTGGGAAGATGGTTATTGGATCCAGCCGAGCAGGGGATCCTGTCACTGCCGATGATCTTGGTTTGGGAGGTGCCCTCACTGTCCTGATGAAGGATGCCATACACCCTACGCTGATGCAAACCCTAGAGGGAACTCCTGTTTTCGTGCATGCAGGTCCATTTGCCAACATTGCCCATGGCAATTCCTCAATTGTCGCTGACCAAATTGCACTGAAGCTGGTTGGGAGTGAAGGATTTGTGGTCACTGAAGCTGGCTTTGGAGCAGATATAGGCACAGAGAAGTTCTTTAACATCAAGTGCAGATATAGTGGCCTTACTCCTCAGTGTGCAATCATTGTAGCAACAGTGAGGGCATTGAAAATGCATGGAGGTGGCCCAGAGGTTGTAGCTGGGAAGCCACTGGATCTAGCATACAAGTCTGAAAATGTGGAGCTTGTCAGAGCCGGTTGTGGCAATCTTGTTAAACATATAGAGAATACAAGAGCTTATGGGGTGAATGTCATTGTTGCAATTAATATGTTTTCTACTGATACAGAAGCAGAGCTGGGGGCAGTAAAGTCAGCAGCACTTGATGCTGGAGCATTCGATGCTGTCGTCTGCACGCATTATGCACATGGCGGGGAAGGGGCAGTAAGATTCTTTGTGTCCATATGCCTTTGTCCATTTATTTGGGCAAACTGGGTCATTGTATGCCATAGGCTCAGGATTTGGAATGTTGCATCCTTGTAGGTTTCATCGTATGTGTAGCCTATCTACTCCTCTTTGTATCGACTGGTTTTGTTAATACTTAACACTAACTTTTCAGGTGGAACTTGGATATGCCGTGCAAAGAGCCTGTGAGCGGCACAGTGCACCATTGAAGTTCTTGTATCCGCGGGAAATCAGTATCAAGGAAAAAATTGCACTGATAGCCAAGTCATATGGGGCGGATGGAGTAGAATACAGTCCAGAGGTGAACTTTTTGATTTCATTTTGGGCGCAAATCAACTTATCCCTATTCTTGATATCATAAGCACTTAGTATCTGGAAATATTTGTGGTTTGTGATCCTTTAATCTTTATTTTTGTTGCTATTCTGTTTTCAGGCAGAGAAGAAAATCGAGATTTACTCAAGACAAGGTTTTTCTAATCTGCCTATATGTGTTGCTAAAACTCAATACTCATTCTCACATCAACCTGAGAGGAAAGGTGTCCCTAAGGGTTTTGTCTTACCAATCCGAGATATAAGAGCCAGTGTAGGTGCAGGTTTTATCTATCCGTTGGTTGGGACAATGAGTACAATGCCTGGTTTGCCAACAAGACCTTGCTTTTATGATATTGATTTGGACCTTGCTACAGGTAAGGTTTTGGGACTTTCTTAATAATTGTGATACTAGTCTTCTCAAGCAACAATTGCTTCTATATGTTTTTGGCCAGTGCAACCTTTTAGACAAGTAAGGTGAATGGTGTATCAGCTCACTGTTCAGAATGTGAGCGAGTGAAGCAGAGAATATGCTTGGGGCCAGTTACATAGTACAAAGAAGCACAGTAAACTTTTAGAGTGATTTTTTCCAGCTAATTTTTAATGGGAGCTGAGTTCTGGGTCTTCAATTTGTGCAAAACACTTGAAAGGCATTTCCTTTGTGCAGTTACCTGACTCTATTATGTTCTGATTGAATTTGTGAATTTGGATATATTCCAATCTCACAAAGAGACATCTATTATATTCTGATTATGATACAAAATGGCCATTATATGTAAAGAGGAATCATTTAAAGCCTTGTAAGATTTCGCTCATTGGGAGCATACAAGTTATGACATTTTTTAAGGATTAAGGTGTATGCTTTTTGGGAACAAGTGGTTTGACTTGCTTTAAACGAATTGGAACTATAGTTTGAACTTTGAATAAGGGCATTGAAGGAAGAAAAGCCTAATGTCTATGATTGGAATCCAGAGCTTCTAGCAGATCAGAGGTATGTGTTTTGTGGATTCTATGTCAAAAAATTATGTTGGGGTCTCAGCCGAGAAACTTGAGAAAATTTTCTGTGAATGTTGCAAGGTAGGAAGGACACATTAGCAAGTGTTTGGAGTATAACCTTTCTTCTTGTTTTTGGGAATTTTGCTTGATGGAATCTGTGTATTTTTTCCTTGTGATATTGCAAGCTCAAGGATGTCTAAACTCTTCCCTGATTTCATATCCAAAGCACTCATATTTTTTGCTACACAACAGTGAAAATTCATTCATTCTCTTATGGTTTTTGGCTATGCGTGCTGGATGCTCATCTGCAGACCTCACCAGTTCAAATGGTACTTCGAGTAGTAATTTTCAAACGTCCAATCTTGTTAGCAGTTGCTTCTTGTCATAGTTAGAAATCAAAGAGGCTTGTCTATGTGCGGATCTTATACACCAGAACAATTCAATATAACTTTAGGAGTCTTGCAGAAATTGAAGCAAGCCTTTGTTGAGAGTTCTTCAATGAATAAATTTTAAGCCTTGTAGGACCTGATGGCTATCTAAGGTAAAGGTTGTTCAAGCTTTCAAGAATTGGATCATTTGATTATCCCAAGCAAGGTTGGTTTATTCGATTCTCATTATAGTAAATGAATGGTACACTTGCATAGTAATTTAATCGGATGGGCATTCACCTGAAATTTTTCAATTTGAGATCCTCGGTCAAAGCTTTTGCATTATCCAAGTACTATGACAAATGCAAAATGGTGACCTTTTACTTTTTGTCCACTTGAATCTTTTGTAGAGAAATTTGTTTTGACACTTACCGTGAAGTGCTATCGTGCAGGTTAACTCAGCCATTAGCTTCTGGCTAGGTAAGTATTCTCATCAATTTTGACCATCAAGGTTTTACTAGAGCGGTAAGTCTTCTTATGAAATTGCTTGCTTGAATCTAAGTTGTCATCTTAGACTTAGAAACTTCTACCGTTCACATTTTGCCACTTGATGGGAATTTCTTATTGAAAGCCTAATTTCAACTATGATGAATGTTTATGCTTTTAGAATTTAACTTCAGGTTGGTGTTGCAAATTAATTATGAATGAAGTTTTACATATAAGATAGTAGATTGGTGTTGTCTGTACTTGCTTTGTAGGCATCATACATTTTCCTTTTTATTTTTATTTTTCTTTGGAGACCTCACCCTTTGAGTGATATTATGCTTTAGTTTGGCGTATTGCAGTGAGTGGGTTTTTTGATTTGCCTTCATCTATGTTGGCATTCCCTTGAGGTGGGCTTTTTTTTGTTTTTCACTGCCATGAATTTCAGCAACTGGTCCTCACTTTCATAGTAGGACAAGCCTTTTGTAAGTACTTGATCGAAGGAAGTATACACGAGATGAAGAATTATAAGTTGATGTCTTCCTTATAAAAGCATATCAACCCTTATCAGATTGATGTAAGTAATTGTTGCGATTAATGCTTTGTCATCAAGTTAGCATCGCTACATAAATGATAAGTTATCAGATACAAAGAAAATAAGCCAGACTCAAGACTCCTATTTTTTTTTTTTTAAACTTTTCAACTGTGTAAACTTTTCAATTTCTAGCTAACCTCATTCTTGCTAATGTATATGGTAGGCTTAATACTTGAAGTTTGTCGCCCTAAAGTTTACTAGCGCATTGCTTGTTTGATCAAGAGAAGCATCTCACCATTGTAAAGTTGTGAAATCGACTATTTAACAAGGGTATATATTTTCCAAACACTTCTCATAGGAGAAGTTTCCATTGTGATTACTACCAAAGATATTTGAACTTGTGGAGTTTGGTTTCAAAAGCATCTAAATTGAATCTTCCAATTTCTATTGTTGATCTTAATTACATAAAATGCTTCTATTCATTTGCCTCATCTTATGAAGAACGCTCAACAAAAGATTTCAAGTTTATCAACATTCCTTTATACATTTCTTTGAAAGTTGGTAATAAACTCATAACTCAAATTGACACATTTGAGGAGACTCGCATGCTTTAAAATGTGTTCCCCATTTTAATTGGATTTGCACCGAAAATAAGCTTTTATTTTACCGCGAAACTTCATATGTTTTGGTGCTTAAAAGATCTTTTGGTTCTAGCAGCAGCAAGGTAAACCTTTCTCCATGACACTTGAAGGTGTTTGTGATTCGTTTCAAGTTCGTAGTGGTTATGTACCAATACACACCCTAGAAGAATAGAGTTGTGGTAATTAAATGATTGTAGAGTTAAAGTACTATTCGAGTATACTATTGAATCAACAATGGTAGTTTTATAACCAATGATGGTGAGATCTAATGCATGCCTATTTTTAACTTCAAAGTGATGTTAATGGACCACTTCAAATAACTTTTTGCTAGTCAAGGAGATACATATTACATTGATCAATTTGTATTGTTCTAGAGCTGAATTAGGGTTAGAGCTTTGACTAATTGTGAGTGACCAATTGCCATTTGTGATTAGCCATCGTTGGACATTGATGATGTGAGTAAGGATGTTGTATCATACGTTGTAGGTTATGCATTATTAAGTTATTATCATGTTTGACACTTTGTGGGTGGACTTTGTGAAGTTGAAGGTTGCGCTTTTTTAATGTTTTTGCACTATCCTCAATCTAATATGGATGTGCATTTCTTGTCGTACTAATAGGTGACATGTGAGTATTGCTTGAGTTGTTTATCCAAATTGTTGCTTGTTGGTTTGTGCTTGTACTTTATGTCTTTGGTATTGCACTTTGCCCATCAACTAGATTATGTAAGTTAAGTTTTCTTTGAGCATGCTTAATTAATATTTTGATGAGGAGATAGGGACTTCATCCACTAGCTTTGCTCTTTAGTGCTAGCTTTCAATCATGGCCGAGTCTACCCTTCGCCTTGGAAGAAGTGATACAAAGACAAATGTACTATTTTATCTCACTAGTAGCTTTCATTTGTTGAATGTACTAAGCATCTAGTGTACACGAATGTGCTATTCAAATAGTAGAGTAGCTGAGTGTGAAATGTATCGATTACACGAGTAGACAAAGGGATTGTTTACTCAATGGACAATTAAATAATAAAGGGACTAGATGATTGGATGTTTTTAGTGTTTGGTTAGGGACCATAGTAGGTACTTTGATTTTTAAGAACAAAAAAGTTGAATTAACGCCTTGTTGGGCAAAAAGCAATCATAAATGGATTGGACTTTGTTGTAGCTCGTTGGAAAGAGGAGATAGAGAGCTTCTTGATGTCATCTTTGCATGTCAGAGATGATGTAGCCAAGACGATAAAGTGTACCTTAGGTGCAAGGAAAAGAGAGACTGACAACAAAGGTGGCAAGTCACATAAACAAAAGTTCGCGAGGGGGAAATTTCAAGGCACAAGGACTAGACACTAGAAAATGCTCGACACCAAGGAGAAAGAATAATGAAAATTTGAAAGTCTTCTAACTTGGATGATTATCTGCTTTAGCTATGGACAGAAGGGGCACTTTTAAAATTCTTGTGAAAGTAAAGATTTTCTTTCGAGCAATAACTGATTAGAATTGCTGATGATTAAAGAATCATTGACATATAGTGCTATTATGGCATAACTTGGCCCTTTATGTTCGAGATACACATTTGAATCTACAGAACAAGAAGTAAATTGGTGCTGCAACAAGAAGTGATTAATTCTTTCAAATCAGGCCCTAGGAGCTTGATTGAGCCCATAGAGAGCCTTCTGCAATTTACATACCATATGTTCTTGGCCTTGAAGGACGTAACCTTCGGGCTGATAAATATAAACATCTTTTGTATGTGTATTTCCTATCCATCTTGTCACCTGGAAAATCTCAATCAATGTGATAGTGACCCTTCTTGATTCAAAAATCTCAAAGATAGCAAGGGAGATGAACTACACTCTCTAGATCTTCATTTCAAGGCAAATTTTCACATCACTCTTTATGTATGCATGGATATCTTAGGTAGACTCTGATACCATGTTGAATTTCACACATGTAGGATTACCCAAAAGTGTGATTATGATCTCCTAAGCCTTGGGTGCACAAAGATCAAGTATAGATTGAAATCCAAGATCTATCTCAGAAAACTTAGGCAAGAGCACTTTGTATGAACATGCATATATCAAACATACAATTACATTCACACATTTGGAGACTTGTCAAAGAAAAAATTAAGTGTGGAAAAGCCTTGCTCTTCGGTAGAGAGAGAAACCAACAATCAATTCTTGGGTAGAGAGAGAAAACCAATTTGACTCGAAATGTAGCAAATCTCATTAACACCACTTCAACAAATGCTTTATTCGGAAGGTACGAGCTAGGAATGTTGCAATTAGATCCAAAAGACAAGAGGAAGCATTTGTTGGATTTCATTCCTGAAATCATTTTGTAAAAATGTGGAACTACTCTACAATTTTACTCGCATTGTCGAGACAATGTCGAAGGATTCAAGATCGTCTACAGAAATACATGTATTGTCGACACAATGTCGAATACACCTAAAATGATTATTCTAGAATTCCAAATAACGACTTCAGCAGATTTGATAGTGAAGTCTTATCCACTAGATATTTCGAGTCCTATCTAATAGGTGGATAATGATGCATTATGATAGGGCTGTGCCATCAACAGCTATAAAAAAAAAATGTAGATTAGCTAATTTCAAGTTGAATCAAATTCAAAATTCAAGTTCATTAAAGTATTCATTCTTATTCCTCTCTCTCTATTCCGCCATAGGCGTAGATCTATCACGATTACAGTTTGTGTATGAGCAAAATTTATACCATAATTAGATGCACCATTATTATAGTGCAATCAGAGTAGACAACATATGTATTTTTTATCATTCAACAATACATACTACGTTCAACAATTTGACACATGACTTGTCTTGTTCCGCTATTTCTATTATTCATGCTATTAGATCTGAGTTCTGATAATTGGCAAGGAAGTGATATTTCTCTATCATTCATTTTTTGCACTTGTGAATGATAATAAGTTGTGTGTTTATGATAGGATCTTTTCTTATTACTATAACTTTTGTTCTTCCTACAACCAAACTATTATTGCCAAATAGTTATTCGACTCATATACAACTTATTTTTTCTCAACATGGTATTAGAGCTAGATCAAAGCTTTGGTAACTAATTCAACGCGTTCATCTTTATTGCCAAATTTTCAATATTAGATTTGTCTACTATGGATGCATCGTCTTCAAATTCTATCGAAAAGTTGGATGTCGACAACCATCACTTATGGAAATTCAAAATGAGGGTGATCCTACAAACGAAAGAGCTTTGGGAAGTTGTCGATACTGAGGTTAACCCTATTGCAAATCTAACGACCATTACTAAATGAAAGCAGAAGGATGGAAAGGCCTCCACCCTTATCACTCTCAATATTAAAGATAATCATATCAGTCATATTTGAAGTGCTCGAACTTTGTTAGAAGCATGAAATATTCTAAGCACTCTCTATGAAATTAGAGACGTGACTGCCAAACTTCATCTGAGAAAAAAAAAATTTCTCATTCAAAATGGTTGATACAGATTTGATTACGAATCACTTGACCAACTTCAAAACATCTTCTTGAGCATACGTCTACAAGTCACGGGTGTAGAAATCAATGATGCAGATGTCGTCATGACTTGACACCTACAAAAATTGGGTAATCATTATTCTTACTCAGCAAGGCCTCTATATTCGAAGAAACTTGATAAGAAGATGAAGTCGAAGAAAATACAGAAGTCCAATAATAGTTTGAATTCAAAACGATTAAAAAAAATTGAATTCAATTTCATCAAAATCAAAATTGTTTTGCAGAGATTGCAAATGAATCGGACATTTGTTGGAGGATTGTCAAATTCTCAAATCAAAAAAGCAACATCAATAGCAATTGCAACAACAATATGCTAATGTAGCAAAAGTTTCAAAAGTCTTCGACAAAGAAACTAATAAAGCAACATTTATGGCAAATGAAGACTGACAAGATAATGAGTTTGGTATTTTGCTTCAGGTGCTACTCAACCAATGAAATTGGTTTCATGAGTACAATCACAGGCTACGACTCAGAAGTATGTCCCAGTGGGCAATAACATTGCTTACAATATTGACGGTATCGACACTATCAAAAAATGGTACTACTTTTTTTCCAAATGTTTTTCACATTCCGAATCTTACCAAAAATCTATTTTCTATTAGTAGAATTGCTGATTTGGCCATAAAGTCAAATTTGTTCAATATTAGACAAAAGCAAAAAGGTGCTTGCACTTGGAAAGAGACAAGGCACTTATTCATTGCAATGCTTCGACTGTTCAAGCTTTATCTACTTCTACTTTGGAAGATAGATATTTACTATGGCATTATAGAATGGGTCATGTCAATTTTACCTGTCTTCAAATATGTCAGCAAAAAAGATTGTTCGAGATCTCAACTACAACAATATCTCAAACTGTACAGTTTGTCGAAGCTATATCCTAGCCAGGCATGCTAGAACTTCTTTCAAGTCTGATTCGCAACAAAAATCTAAAGGTGTGTTAGATATTGTGCACAACAACATATGTGGATCCATGCAAACTCTCTCAATAGGAGGAGCGAAATACGTTCTGATCTTCATTGGTGATTATTTCAGGAGGACATTAGTCTATTTTTTGAAGAAAAAAATCAAAAGCCTTCAAGTATTTTTACCAATTCAAGCAGAAAGCTGAGAATTAAACTTCCAAGAAAATCAAGACAATTCGGACTGATGGTGGAGGTGAATTTATTTCGACTGAATCACAATTTCTGACATTGTATTCAACAAAGGTCTTGTCTCTTGGAACAACAAGAAGCAGAATTCGACTGCATTATCTTCGATAGAGGCCAAATATATTGCCATTGCACATGCTACAAAAGAATCTATTTGGTTAAGATGTCTTCCTTCGGACATTAATCTTGGTTAGCTACAAGCAACTTCCGTCTTTTGCAACAATCAGAGTACAATTGTTTCATATGTTAATCTCATGTATCATTTTCGAAACAAGCACATTGAGATAAAGTACCATTTTGTTAGAGACAAAATACTCGAAAGGGAGATCATTCTAATATTTTACAGAATATATTTCATGATAGCAAACATATTTACTAAAGCATTATCATTCGACAATCATTCAGTGACAAATTAGTTCTAATCTGATCGTTGTGTAAGCTCTAAATATGATATTGTTATTGAATGTATAGTTTACCTAGTTTATGTTGGGTTATACTACAATATGTTGTGGCGCAATGGAGGCGGGTGCGCGAAATCCTTGGTGCATGTAACTACGTATATCAATTTCAGATCAATTTTGACAGATCAAAGTCTGCCCTACTTGATCACATCTTCGAAGTCATTGGATCTACACGATCGATTCCATAGCCATGCACAAATTAACTAGGTTTTGGATTTAGCTTTGCGGTAGCGTATTAGGTGTGGAAACTAGAGCGATAAATCAATGCATGCTATCAGTCATATGAATACAGTTTAATCTATGAATAACTTTATTTGCGTGCAAGATGCAATGTGAACATGAATAAAAATGAGCATTCAATCACAGCAAACATGACCTAGATTATGGAACAATGATTATTCAGTCATGAAGAAAACTAATACCAATATCACACAATAAATTCCTCAACCAAATTGTCTCTTGGTAGCTTGAGAGGCTGCAATGTTTTCAAATTCTGTAGATGACATTGCAATGGAGATTTGTTTTCAACTGTTCCAAAATATTGGACCATTATTGAACAAGAAAACAAGTCTAGAAGTGTTGGACCCTTTTCGTGGCTCCCTAATCGGTCGGATCTACAGAGCAAAGAAGGGGTTTTGTGGATCTAATTCGAGTGATTATCGGTGTAGTATCGGGCTTTGATGTGAATCTAGTCTCGCTCTGCTACCACAGATGTGAACCCGATAATCGAATGTTCATTGTGCAGGAGAAGTCGAACAATCACGACTCACTGATGTGAAGTTCAGATGGAGCGTATCTGGCCGGTTGAAGCTACTGCTTCATTTCACGATCAAACATCCTCGAACTACAGATAGCTACTGCTTATTTGATGTTGATTTATGAACAATAGATAATGTCTTATGACAGCGGAAATATATCTACTACTAGCAAGCAAGCATTATCAAACATTCAGATTGCACACAATGGAGCAGAATGCTGCAACTTGTCTATATTATCAAAACTCAAGTATGCAACAACAATTCCTTTGAGTGCTGTCTGTTTTCCAGATCAACACGTCGGTGCAAGAGAAGTACTCTCACAAATAAGACTAGCTACTGCTAATTCTCTCTGTCTTGTAACTACTAGCTACTGCTCGTTACATCTATGTATTGTGTCACTATCTGTGTCTCTTCTCACGAAGATCCAATTCATATATCATGCCAAGTGAGATTAAAAGATTAATTTACTGAATGTTACAAGAGAGGTTTAATCTAAACATCGGTTAACCATGTCTCCCTCCTGTATGTCACTTTATGACCGAGCCTGAAGATTTAAATTTTCACGCTTGTCGAGCCGGGAGTGATAGTTCGGCCTTGCTCGATGTGTGTTGAGCCTCACTTCTTGTTCAAGTTTTGGTGACTGCTCGATGTGTCGGCATGTTCTGATATGTCAATCACTTCGGAGCCTTCCAATATGTTGGTCACTTTGGAGCCGTGGTGCCTTGGCTTTGTTAGTGACTTCGGCTGAGTGATATTGAGATGAAAATAAGCCAAGTGTCAGCTTTTTTGGGATTATGCAAACTGTGCGACAAACAGGTCAAATATGCAGACTGTGCAAAATCTAGCTTAAAATATGCAACAGTCTAAAATGCAAGGAAATATACTAAAGCTTTAAAATAGAAACTTAAGGATTCTTCAAGCTTCAATCCAATGGGGAGAGGGCTAAGTGACGAAATAGGAGTGGGAATCTAGGCTTTCTAAGGTTGTCAATTTTAGCTTCAGATCGGATTTAGCCTAGATTTGTGCGACGTTCATTTTTATTGCTTTTCCTCTTTTTGGTCTTTTTCTTGTTTGGTTTATTCGTGCTTATCTAGGCTTCCTTGGCTCTAGATCTTCTCCTCAAGAGGTTGATCTTCTCAAGGGAGGTGAACAGTGAAAGAAAACCTTCCTACGGATCCTATTGACCACTCCATGATTTTCTTAGAAAAAAGGAGAGAGAGAGAGAGAGAGAGAGAGAGAGAGAGAGAGAGAGAGAGAGAGAGAGAGAGAGAGAGAGAGAGAGAGAGAGAGAGAGAGAGAGAGAGAGAGAGAGAGAGAGAGAGAGAGAGAGAGAGAGAGAGAGAGAGAGAGAGAGAGAGAGAGAGAGAGAGAGTAAAACCGACAGAGTTTTATTAGGAAGAGTAGAAGGAGAGCAAATACAAAGGAAACGACTCCCTCTTATAGATTTGAGAGGTAAGCCCCCTTCACTCTGATTGGCTATTGAAGTTCCATCAGGATCACTATCTTGACAGTCAAGATCACTTTGTGTTTCTTGAGGTCAAGTTCTGTTTCCAACTTAAGAACTTTACAAAAGCTAAGTTTGAAAATACTATATTGAATAATTGTGCTCCATGGCACTTATTAGCCTAAGGCCCAATGTCGGACTCACACGCGCAGGATACCAACTGGTCACCTATTTCTAATACTTCCGACTCTCTACTTCTATTGTGTAGTGTTTGGGCTTATTGCAGAAGTCTCTTGCCATATTCTAGAATATTCCATGTCATACCCAAAATCGGACAACATGAAGTCAATCTTATGGTGTCGATATCAACTGCCCAATTTGAATTTGTATATCCATGAAGTGTATGGATATCAGATAAATCGTCATCACCATAGCAAATACAAAGGTCAATTGTAGCTCGTACATATCTGATTACTCTGAAAAGAGCTTTCCAGTGGATCATACAAGGGTTGGCCATATATTGGCTCAAAGAACTGATGGCATATGCAATATTGGGCCATCATCATTGCCTACATCAGGAATCCGATCTCTGATTGGTATGGATATCCCTTCATTTCGGCCTTCTTCTCATTGGTTTGAGGGCATTTTTCCTTGGATAATTTTAGGCCTAGATCCATGGGATTATGAACAAACTTGCAATTTATGAAATTAAATTTCATCAGCAAATTATAGAAGTAACTTTGCTAGGTGATATAGAAAAGTCTTCTGCTGTTGTCTTTGTGGAATTGAATCTTGAGACAGTAATGTGTTTCTCCAAGATCTGTCATCTCGATTTCTTGGGATAGCATCCTCTTGGTGTCATTTTTCAGTTCAATATTGTTGCTAAACAACAACGTATCATCCACATAGAGTGTGATGATGACAAAGAATTGATTGATAGCTTTGAAATATTCATCATAGTCTATAGATCTTGGTTCAAATCCATGATTGATCAAGAATGTGTTGATTCTATGAAACCATGCTCTGCATGATTTCTTCAAACCGTACAAAGCTTTATGGAGTTTGCATACCTGATTTTCTCGACCACTGAGGATATAGCCTTCTAGCTGGATCATGTAAATGTCCTCCTCGATAACTCCATTGAGGAATGCCATTTGTACATCCATCTGGTGTACCTCCAGATCTGCTGCAATAGCATATGATAGTAACAGTCGAATGGAAGTATGCTTGACAACTAGGGTAAAGGTTTTGAAGTAGTTGATATTGGAAATTTATGAGAATCCCCTTGCCATGAGTCGGAGCTTTTCTTCAGTCAATATCGTCGTTTGCTTTGTATTTGATCCTTAAAGATCCATTTGCAGTCGATTACCTTTCTATCTGTTGGAAGTTTGGTGACAGTCCTTGTGTGTTCTTTAGCAATGAGTTGTACTCCTTGTCCATTGCTTCTTTCCAGAGATTTGAATCGGCCTGTGACATAGCTTCCTCAACCTTGGTTGGCTCCTGAATAGAATAGTGAACGAACTCATCAGTATATCGGATAGGCTGAGTTTAGGTTCTTGTTGATCTTCTGGTTGAAGTCTTTGGCTCTGAGATTTGACTTTGTGTCGGCTGCTCCTGAGTGCAGCTTCTTTCTCTTCTTCTGGATCTGACTGTACAGAGTGACTACTAGAAGAAATTGAAATAGTCTTTTGATATGTATCAGTGGTCGGGACAAAAATGGTAGACTGCATCTTGTCCTTGCCCTTCAAATCAATAAACTGATCTTCAACGAAAATCACATCCTTGTTAGTAAAAACTTTACAGGTCTCTATATTGTACAGTCTATACATTCCATTAGATGAAAATTCATTCAAAAATAGTTTTGAATGAATTTTCATCTAATTTTTTTTTTCTGTTGTCCTTTGGGACACGAGCATAGGCAGCAGTACATTTGAATACTCTCAAATGTTTCAATGAATGTTTGGATCATGTCCAGACTTCATGAGGGGTTTTGCTGTCAGGGAGGCCTTTAGTTATACATCAGTTCTGCACATAAGTCGTTGTTGAAACAACATATTGCCAGAATGATTTGGGCAACGAAGCATGAGTTATCACGCATTTGGCAGACTCGGCTAAGGTTCTGTTCTTCCTTTCTGCTAGTTCATTCGACTGTGGAGAATAGGAAGCAACAAATTGTTGCTCGATGCCATTGGCTGAGCAATAGTCTTTGAACTCATTTGAGATGTATTCACCGTCTCTGTCACTCCTAAATTTTGATTTTCTTGCATGTCTAGAACTCAACATTTTCTTTGTATTTCTTGAAGAATTGGAAGGCTTCAGATTTGTGCTTCAGAAAATATACAACGGTCCTTTTGGAATAGTCATCTATGAAAGTAATAAAGAATTTAGCACCAAGCGGTGATGGCGTTTGCATTGGGCCACATATATCAGTATGTACAATGTCTAGCAAATATTTATGTATATGTTCTTGATTTGACCTAAATGGCCTTCTTGCCTGCTTTTCTATAATACAACTCTGGTAGACAAGAGGGTTGATAATTCGATAGTCTAAATCGAGAACTGAGAACCTCTAGACATGTTACCTATTGATACATGATTAAGGTGACCAAGTCTATAATGCCAAATTAATTCTTTATTGACAGATGTTGAACTACTTAAAGCACAATCAGTTACAGAGTTACAATGACTAAGCCTATAGAGATATCCTTGTCTCTTTTTGAGTGCAAGAATCCTCTTGCTTTTATCAAGAATTCGATGGAAATCTACATGAAACTCTACCTTATGTCCTAAGTTTGTTATTTGACTGATTGACAACAGATTTGTAGTCAGGTTTGGGACATACAATACATTTGGTATCAGTTTAAATAGTCCATTCTGAAAATTAAGTCTAACAGTACCTTCACCTTCAATTCTGTGTGAGTTGTTGTCTCCAAGGTGAACAAATTTCTTGGTGCTGTAGGTTGATAGTCGATAAACCATTCTTGATGGCTTGTCATGTGTTACGTTGCTCCAGAGTCGAGGATTGTTCGACACTGTGATGGTCACCATGAAGGCTTCCTACTCGTTGTCATCGTCTTCTTGGATCTTCTGCTTTGTGTTTGCTGCATCGCTTGTTGATCCGGCTGCTTCTTCTTGTCGTTGTTGAATTTCAAGATCCAACAGTTCCGGATTTTGTAGTTCGTCCTCTTGCAATACTTGCTAAATAGTCTCTTCTTGTTCTAAACAAGTTGCTGATTTTGGGCCTTCTATGATTGCTGTTGATTTGTCAGATAGCTCTCTTCTTCTGTTTTTTCCTTGTGTTTTTCTTTGAGAATAATGCTTGCAAGTCGTTGATGGAGGACGAGGATGCTCCATTCCTTCTTGTCTCCTCCTGCATCAACATGATTATGACTCTGGACAATGTTATTTCTGAGTGTGTGGAAATCATCATTACCCAGTCTTCATATGAGGATGGCAGGCTGGACAATGAGGTCATTACAACTTTCAGAGTCTTCGATCATTGAACCTATTGCCACCATATGCTCTAACAGAGTTTTATATTGATTAATGTGATTCTGAACAGAATCACTTTCTGACATTTTGAGTGAGAAGAACCTTCTCTTCAGATGAAGTGACATCCCTCACTTTGTATAGTATATTCAATATTTTCCAAGTCTCTTTCGAAGATCGGGCTTGTCTAATGTGGCCAATATGTGTGTCGGAGATGTTAAGGTGATCAAGGAAAAAGCCTTGTCATCCCTAAGCTTCCACTTGGAAATGGCTTGCTCATCGACATTGGGAAGTAGTTTCGTTTCAACGACTATTTTTCAATGCTCCTTGGCCATCGCTACTACCTCATATTGAATTTTCATAAGTGGTAATTCGAATCATCGAGTTTGTCTACCATTAGAGCAGACTATGATTGCGAATCCATCTACAAGTTCAGGATGATTGTATGCAAATAGTAGATTATTATGACTAGAAACGATTATAACAAGTGTCTACTCTTTATCGGAACAATCGTTTTGATAATGTAAGCTCTGAGTCCGCCGTTAAGAATCAAAGAGTAGAATTACTGCTCTGAGACCATGTTGGGATTCTACGATATGTCGTGGCACAGCAGAGGCATGCGTGCGGAATTCTTGGTGCATGTAACTATGTATATTGGATTCAGATTGACTTCGACAGATCGAAGTCTGAGCTACTTGATCACAGCTTCGAAGTCATTGGATTGACACAATCAATTCCATAGCCATGCACGAATTAACTGGGTTTTGGATTTAGCTTTGCGGAAGCGTATTAGATGTGGAAACTAGAGCGATAAATCGACACATGCTGTCAGTCATATGAATACAATTTAATCTACGCATAAGTTTATCTGCATGCAAGAAGCAATTTGAGCATGAATAAAAATGAGCATTCAATCACAGATTATTCAATTGTGATAAAAATACAATCTGAATGCAGACAAAAAAATACAAACAGAGTCACATTCTTCCTCAATCAGTAGTCTGTAATAACAGAAAGAAAGAACAAAACAATTGTGCTCTGGATGTTTGATTGATCGACTTGATAGATAATTGAGCTAAGCGATCTCTTCTTGCCTAACCTAGCAACTGACAAATTGTCGATATATACACATGGCTAATTAATTAAAAGAATACTTAATTTGTAATTTAAAGTACAGTTGAAAAGTAAAATACAGTACTAGAAAGCACCATAAAGCATAACCACTTTCAAGACGTCCAGCTGATATCTGCCACCATACCTTCGGTCAGTATCTTAATGTGAGAGAGTATGTGCGGTCGCGATGAAGGTAATGATGAGTCACCGATTGTTTGAGTCAACTTTTGGAGTGGATATTGACATACGAGTAATTAGTGAAGTCAAACTGTCGATGTTGGATGTCCCCGATGAATAGTCAAATGAGTTGATGTGACCGACGAATAGTCAGGGCAATTTACATGGCTAATATTTTACGGTTATATAATTACAATTTACAACAAAATTGTACATATAAAAAGAATGCATGTACTATAAAATTTAATAGGCACTAGGAACTTTGAGCTTGCTTATAACTTCGTTGTAATTTTCACTTGCAAGAAAACTCCGTATCTCTTTCAACAACCATTTAGAACATAGAGCTCTAATTTACTGGTTTACTAGAAACCAATCTAGTGTATATAGCTCTTCAATGGACCCAAATAGAGAATATAGAGCAATAGAGGCCATATATATAACTTGGGAGATTTACATATCAATTTCTGTAAAATTTAAAATGGAGCCAACGAGCATTTGTGAGGATCAATTATGCTCTCATATATTTGGCAAAAAGAGAACTTGTCTTGCAACAATATTTCATTAAGACAGGAAGATATATTTCGTCTATTGGTGTACAATCTACACTTGTTAATCGATACCTCCTTACATAGTTGAGGATGACATCTTAAAAAGGACTACTTGCATACATGCAAAGGGACTCGTTCAAATGATATTTAAACTACATTCTTCCTAATAGGGGAATTCACATGATATTGGAAATATTGCCTCCCAATCAATCCCAAAGGATAGTTCACATGGATTAAAGAGCAAACCTACCAATTTGGGTACTTTGCTCTTATGGCCCCCCCAACCAGGCAATTGGCATGGAATTGAAAGGCTTGTATCCCAACCATGAGAGTTCACATAAATTGAAAACCTTGTCCCCTATAGAAGGTAGTTCACACCATATGTTAGGACATATTGCTATTGCAGGAATGAAAGCGGGCTGGGTTGTGTGAAGGATCACTGACATTTATTAGCATGCTCGAAATCACTAAGCCAAGCAACAATCGAGCCTCAATAACAAATGGGCTGCTCTCAGATACACTATCAAAAACATCCCCACAAATTGTATTTGTACAGAGAGATGCTGAGCAGGTGGTTGAATCTAGGCAAGAAAATTTCATGGTTAAAAGAGGTAACGTCTGTCAAGTATTACAAGGATTTAGATTGCCAAACATTTAGCACAACATCCTGTCCTTTTCACACCAAAACTCATCAGGTAGAATGCCACCATTACGGTGGAACGATTCCAGAACAAGCATTCACAAATTTGAGGTACAGATTGGAGCATTCCACAAAAACAATTTAGGTTTTTGCAGCTAGTTCTGTAGTTCCTATATAAACACATAATAAAGCAGCTGGGATTGAGATTCATTGATTTAATATATTGAACAAACTATATTCGCAAAATCTCGTCACATTAATGACAATACTACACGGATATAAAAATCAGGATCCAGCAAATGGTACAAAATATGCATGAAGAACATTTGGCGTCTACAAGAAAAAATATGAAATTTCAAGAAAGACAGCACAAAGTAATAACTCGTTTCAAACTTAACGAAACGGTGGTTGTATATATAATGAGGTAATTTCCCCACTGCACAGAATACGTTACATATCGACTCATCATCCGGTTTGGTTATATCCATTAAAACCTCACTATTTTCCAAGTTTTGGCTGCTAGAGTACAAAATTTCATCGGAAAAGGAGTGCTTGCCCTCTTGCTGCAAAACTGGGCAATCCGAAACGAGCTCAATGGGTATTCACAATATCATTTCAAAGCTTGGATCGAGCACTAAAAAGGTAAAGACATCCTTCTCACGGGTCGCACTGATAGTGGAGTCACCATCTCGCATGAGAGCTTCAAAACTTCAGCCAAGTCCACAGGATCAAGTGGATTTGCGTGCCATTCAAAGTGATGTAGCAGACGAGCAACCCATAGTTGCACCGTGGCCAGTCCAAGCGCCCGGCCCGGACAGACTCTACGACCAGCTCCGAATGGCGCTAGCCTAAGATCATTACCTCTGATATCAACGTCCATTCCACCTGCGCTGACCATAAATCTTTCGGGCTTAAACGAATCTGGATCAGACCATATGTTTGAGTCGTGTGTAATGGCCCACATATTCACCATTGCTGTTGTGCCAGATGGTATACGATGGCCTGCAATGGTGACGTCGTGTGTAGCTAGTCGAGACCAGGATAGAAGCGGGCCAGGAGGATGGAGTCGCAGGGTTTCTTTAATCACAGCTTGCAAATACGGTAGCTTAGAAATGTCTGATTCTCGAACTCTTCTCTCTACGCCAACCACTGCATCAAGTTCTTTCTGAATCTTTCTCTGGATTTCAGGATGCAATACGAGCTCAGCAAGAATCCACTCCGTCAGAATTGCAGTTGTATCGGTACCTCGAAAAATCATTTCCTGCAGTTACACTAGCATCAGTACAAATGCCTACAAGCTGAAGTCGAAGTACGATAAATTGTTGAACACTTAAAAACGACAAATTCAACAGATGAGCTTCAACAGTAAAGGAGCACAACTCACCCAAAGAACAGCTATCATATCCGAATCTTGAATCTTGTCTTCGCTATTGAAAGACAGCAGAACGTCGACAAAATCTGATTCAGTATTATCTGTCTTTGCGTGCTGCCTATGTTCATCTATTATATCCTGAACAAAAGCATTCACTCTTGGCACAAGCTTTGCACAGCGATTTAGAATTTTTTGTGGATCTACTGCCTGTAAAATCGGAAGGTGATCCGCCCAATTAAAAGCACCTAAAAGATCAAAACCTTCTCTCACCATATCTTGCAGAGATCCTGCTTCCCGAGAATTTGACCCAAATTCGTATCTCTTACCGAAAACACTTCCCATAATATTGTTCAAGGAGGCCCTCTGCAAAACAGAACGTATATGTACGCATCCATTACCAGAAGCTGCATTGCATTCTAGAGTCTTCAGCATCTCTGAGGTTTCACGCTGACGAAGTTCTTCATGAGCAGCGATCCTCTTGGGAGAAAATAAATGGTTTGCTGCAATCCTTCTAAGGTTACGCCAGTATTCTCCGTAAGGTGCAAACCCAATGGCACGCCCAAAGAGAAGCTGCTGAGCAGATTGCTTTAGAGGACGGTCAGCAAAAGCAGGACTGTTCAGCAATTCCCTTGCAACCTCTGGAGTAGAAGTGATAACAACTCGCGTATTTCCGAGGCTCAAAGCCATTAAAGATAAACTGTGAGCTCTTGCAAGTTCAGCAAGTCTCTTGTGAGCCAGCCCTCCCATTTCCATCAAGCTTCCCACAATAGGCCATCCCCTTGGCCCTGGAATGGTTGAGGTGCTTCCACTCAAAGCACCCCAAGCACATCCACCCGGCGCTGCCCATCGAACCAAGGCTGCAATGGCGCTGATCATGAACAAAAATCCGTAAGGTGCCCAAGAGCTGGTAATACTCCAAGCTTCCTCATTACCGGGTGATAATCCTGTATTCCTAGGTAAGAAAGGAACTGCACAAAGCCACCAATCTCCCGAAGAACTGGCAGCTGCATTCATCTCGCTTTTTGACAAACTTTTGAACGCTTTATTTATCTTAATGCTTCTCCTTTACTATGTTACCTAGTCTCCGAGGATAGCAGTAGATTGCAAAAGATTAAACTGCTTCTATTACGTAAAAACAGTTATTGAATTCTATAGAACAGCTGAGGTACATAAAGAGAATCAGAAAGGAGCTGTTGACAACTATGAGCTTTTGCAGCTCGGAAATACGCCTACACGTTCATGCTAAAGTAGAAAGCTGCCTAGTCAGCTAACTCGAGGGATTCTTAGACCAAAAAAGGTAACAACAGAAGGATTTGCGATCTAGAGCCCAGAAAAGCCCAAAAGAGCAACGGAGCTGGAAAGCAAAGGCAAGCAAAAAGCACAAGAACAAGGTCAAGTAGCAGCACAGCTCCGGAGGCAAAGAAACAACAACGAACGAGGGATGTTTGCGAAGGTATGGATAGATGAAGAATAACTGCAATCAGCAGAAAGCCAAAAAGTGATTGAAGATTCACAAGCAAAAGGGAAAAGGCGCCAGTGACTGAATGAGAACAACAGTCACGACTCACACTCCCTACCGTCGACGATGCGAGCGTGAAGGTACATAAGACTACAAGATACTTCAATACCACAAACAAGACATATCATTTATAGATATGGAGATGCCCACCAAAAACCAAGGATCGCGACCAAAAGCTAAAAGGCGAGAGAGAGATAGCGAGAGAGAGAGAGAGAGAAAGGGGTGGAGGGTTTATGGGGTGAGCTGACGGCTTAGATGCTTGCCAGGTGGCTTCATGCCACGTGGGGTGATTTGAGTGGTCACTCTGGAGCACGTGTCAAGATCTGAAGGTGGATGGGGGATCTGACGGTGGCGAGGTGGGGAAAGGTGGGCGAGGGGGGTTTGGGGGGAAGGACGGAGAATCCAGATATATGGTGATGGCGATCGAGAGAGAAGGGGGCGGGGGATGATGGATCTTCTTCAGGCCTTCCAGGAGGTAACCGACGGCGCGCGTGAGAGAGGCGGCCGGCACTGCCCACTGGCCTGGGGCAGCGCCGGCATGGCGGCCGGCTTCGCTTTTCGGAACCAACGGAAGCAGCCATGCCAAGGCCTCGAGGCTCGCCTCCCTCTCTCTTTCTCGGATCTCCGTCCAGCCAGGCCCCGCGCCCAACCCTCCCCGCCTCCCAGGCCTCCCGTCGCGTCGCGTCGCATCCCGGCGATTCGCCGTCGCGCCTCCGGGCCGGGGCCTCTCTCATGTGTGTCGCCGCGCTGTCTCTCTCGTGTGTGCGCCTGTCTCACGCCGTCGCGCGCCGCCGCCAGCTCCCAACAACGACAACTCACTCGCACTTCCATTTTTTCTCTCCCAACTGGACGCCAAACTAACGTCCGTCATGAATGAATGCGATCCGACGAGACGAGGACTGATGAGGCGTGAGTTATCGCCGGCGGACTGACTGGAGTGGCGCTACTAGGCTTGGCGGCTTTTTACCGGCTACACGACCCAGGGCCCCGGCTCCGGAGCGATCCCGCCCGGGAAAGCTGTAACGGCCGCCGCAGTAACGGCACCGGCCAGATTACTGCGAGAAAAGATTTGGTGGCAGAAGAAGAAAAGGAAAAGGATGTCATAAATAAAGGACCTCAGGTTGGCATTTAATATATTTAATTAACCCTCGCTATATTTTCGCCTGAATTAAAACTAAAATAAACAGCCTTATTAATTAGAATTATCAACAATAATACCACCTAAGTAAAAGGATTAACAGCTTAGCGGCTGGGGCCTGCCACCTGCTCCCTCACCCTGCCCACTGCCTACTACTGCTTGCAGCCTTGCACCTACTTCTTGTGAGTTTGGACTTAAAAGGGTTTTTTTTTTTTGTTTTTTTTGTTTTTTCCCCCTTTGAGGGCGATGGGGGCCTCGCATCTTGGGAGCACGGTGGCCCTTTGGCCCCGGTGCCCCCCTGACGACAAGTTTTTTTTTTCTTAAAGATTGGCTGCCCGGACGCCATGTGTCTAGGCAGCCAATGTTTGTCCCATAAGCATTCCTATCAAATTATGAGGAGGGCATATATATAGAAACTCCCCATAACCTTGCATTTGTGTGTGTGTGTGAGAGGCTGCCCCTGCCCCTGCCCCTGCCCCCCGCCACCTTGCACGCTGCCCGGCGCCGCCCTCACGCTGCCCGGTGCCTGCCCGCCCTCCCGGGACCTGCCCTGGCGTCACCCGACAAAATTAGACGCCCCGTAATTTTTGACGGGCACTGTGCGGATGACACGCACGGGGGGCATCGGGCCCAAACCCCTCCCTCGCGCGAGCAGTGCTCGTAAGCCCCAGCGGTGGGGGGGCCATCAAAGCTCATCACCATGCATCAGAAACATCTACTTATTCACGCCATCTTTCTGTCGTTTCTGTTCCCGTGAAAATTTCACAAACTTTCTCCTGTGAGAAATGGCTTTCGAGGGCCCTTCTTCCCACCCTCTAAACCCACTCCGAAGCGGCATAGAAGACTGGATCCTGCTTCAAATGTCCGTTGCAAGGAGAAGAGCTCTTAACTCTTAAAGACAATAGTATGTGTTCATGGTGCGCCCTTGATTAAGGAAGTTTGTGAGAAAGTTAATGTTTAATAGGATTTATAGTTTGGAAATCCACTTTACAAAATCAAAGGTGGACATGCAACGAAAAAATGCCACTTCTTAATTTTCACCCTCTATCAAGACATACATGCATAGATTGGAAAGGCATCATGACACACCGAGATTTTAAAAATTTTACATTGATGATGGGAGTTATGAAAATGATTGTCATTAAGAAAAAAAATTGTAGGAATAATGACTAATCATTGGCATCGTTTAGAATAGTTTAGTATTGTTTATTATAAGTTTGTTAACTTGAGTCTAAAGGGCCATCTAGTTTAGTAGATTGTTAATAATTAGGATTTTATCTACTCATGGTTGTAATTTCTCATAATTGTTATGATCGTTAGAATAAAAGTAGAACTATTGTGTTACTATACTGTGGGGCCAATCAGTGACCAATTAGCCTCGCCATGAGACAAGTCAACGGGACACGCGTCCTGCCAACGACAACCTGGGCCATGCCTGTGTTGCCAAAGAAAAAACTATATGTATAGTTGTTATGTGATCTTGGTGTGGGAGAGTGCTTTCTAAGTAAATGTTACTGTGTTTCATGATCTGTGTCTTGTTTAGAGCGAATTTTAACTTGGTATTAGAGCGGTTCATGGAGTGTGCACACAATACAGAGTAGCTATTAAAGAGAGCTTCAGAAAAACGGTTTTCCGAAAGTTCGGGATTTACGACAGCCATAAAGCAAAAAGTGAAGTATCGGTGCATTGTTTCGGGCATACGGAAGCTTGGCAAGCTCAATACAGGGATTCTTAGCTTGTGCATATTGCAACATATAGTGTCAAAAGCAAAGATTAACTTCAAGGGACCCGAAGTGTCTTGAAGAGCAAAACAACCTTCAACTTCATTAAAAAATTTCAATTTGAAGGGACCCAAGGCTCAAAATTGCTTGAAGATTGAAGTTTCCTCACTTTGAAGAAACAATTTATTTTCTAAAAAGGCCCTTATTTCCACCTCCTTTAACCATTTTGGACCAAACAAATGGCTAACTGTGGAGAAAGCACTCAGTGGACAACAAAAGTGATTTCACCCCGGTAAATTTGGAGACAGGTTGTGTGCTCAGGTTGAGCCATTCTTGTGATCCTAACTCATCTATCCAGTAATGACAACTCTAAGCGAGAGTGTCCTCAATGAGTCAAGCAAATTGGAAGGAGCCGACAACTATGCAGCTTGGAAATTCAAACTGAAGAACATTTTGATGGAAAAAGAGCTTTAGGAGATCGTGACAGGTGAAGAAATAAGGCCAGTAATTGAAGAAGATTAGCGGGCATGTGACAGGAGAAAACAGAAAGCACAGAATGTCATCAACTTGTCAATCAAAGATGCAATTATTCCCTACATTTCGGATTCAGAAGGACTGAAAGAAACGTGGGATACATTGAAGGCATTGTTTAAAACAACAAACACATCTTGAATACTATTTCTAAAGACAAAGTTGCATACATTGTGGATGGATGATGGTGCAACTATTGCCGATCACCTACTGAAGATCAAAGAGATTTGTGACCAATTAGCAGCAGTTGGAGAGCGAGTACAGGATCGTGAGATTGTGCAGTTGACATTGAATAGTCTGCGTGAGTCACATCATATGTTTGTGACGAGTATAGCCACGAGAGAGAACCTTCCAACCTATGAAGAACTAGGTGGATTGCTTTTGCAAGAAGAGCAACGTCAAGAGAACTTGAATCATTGTAAAATGGGCTATGATCAAGCTCTTGCAGTTAGAGGACGAGGTGGAAGATTTGGCCGTGGAAGGTATCAATCGAGAGGAGGAAACTCAAGTCGGAGATCATTTTAACAATTTCATGAGCAAGGATAGTCCGAATCGAGGCAATTGGAATCAAGGCTGAGGTCAAGTGCACGACTATTCCAAGCAAAATAAACTGGAATTTGTAGTTACTACAACAAACCTGGCCATTGGGAGTGTGAATGCTTCAAGAAACAGAAGGAGATAGCACAAAGAAAAGATGGCAAGCGGGCAATTATGCTGATCAACTTCAATTTGATGATAATCATTATGAAGACAACTATGCTGATCAACATCAATACGATGATGATCAATATGAAGATGATACAGGTGAGAGTTTAAACTTGTTCATTACGGAATCAATGACAAGTGATGAAGCCAAGGATACCTGGTACATCGATAGTGGAGCGTCCAAGCACATGGCTTTAAGGAAAGAGTGGTTTTTAGAACTCAAGGAAATTCACAATGGTGATAAAGTTGGACAAGTCGATGGCCAATTACTATTTGTTAAAGGATTTGGAGTGGTACCAGTGAAGCTAGCCAGCGGGATGATAACACAGATGAGCAACGTGCAATATGTACCTGACTTAGCTAACAATCTATGAAGGATTTCAGATCATTCAAGATCCAATCCATGTCCCTGATCTTTGGTTACAAAAAGGAGCAAACCAACAATCTTGCCAATGTAAAAAAATCAGTATCTACATACAAAATGAGATGTAAACTCTAAGAGATACTGATCAAACATGAACCAAAACATAAAATATAGTTGCTTTTCGTACAATTACAGTACCCTATTGAATTTCACACGTGTGAAATCGAAAATAGCAATAAATGATCATTCTACACATAGAATTGCAAGATAACATCATGAGAGGCGCCAATGAGTAGTAGAACCCAAAGAGAACCACATATAATGATGAAATGAGAGAGAGAAGAGAGAACATGTGTCTCTCCACGAGTTACATCCTTTTATAATAGGTCCAAATCCTATTTGGCCACTTGGCTTTCCCTCCAAAATGTAAACCCTACTATTTTTGGGTCTAGATTCAATGTACCCAAAGTTCAAATTTGAATCTCTCTCAAACTCGACTACCAACTTTCCCACACTTTCAAAAATTGTTTATTGAGTGTATTTTAAACTAATATAACTTCAAAAAGTTTATCTCTAAGTCTAAAATGAGTTTTGGCCTCATATTGACAATTTACCAAAATATGACTAAACTAGACTAAACTTGTTGAAATCTCTCACACTCCCTCTTCAACTAGTTTTGGCATAGTTTTAACCATACTACTTTTATCCAACTTTAGAATGATCTCCATCCTAAGTATAGACATCCTTTTTAAGGTTCTAAAGTATCTTTCATAATTGATATAGAGAATAATGTCCAAATTGGATGCTTCGCTATTTCTTACATCAATTTTACACATCAAGATATAACTAGAACATGAAGAACCAAATAGAATGTGAATGAAATGATTCCTCCATGCTTCAAACTTGAACTCTCTGAAAAATTATAGCAACCAAACAATAAATGTGAGTGAACCATGTGCTTGCTTATCTCCTCCAACTTTGTCCTTTCTTGATATGTCTCCACCATAAAACTCCATGAATGAGCTCCATCTCCATCTTGCCACAAGATATCATCAACACTTGATGACTTGGCCATGAATGAGTGACATAATGAACTTCCAATAGCTTCATTTCCATTAGCAAAACCAACCAAGAATGCTAGTACAACTCCAACGATAAGATATTGCAAGACAATGTAGCTAGTTTGTCCATATCTTGACAATTTGCACACATTCACATGAAATAGCTCAAATATGAGATAGAACAGGTAAAATAAACCTTAAGAACACTTTCTTGCTGCTCCTTTGACCTAACATGAGTTTAAAGACTCCTGCAAAAACAGATCCAAGACATCTTTGCCAAATGACGCTCCTTTGATGCTCTTGACTATCTCCAAATTGCCAACTTTTCTTTTGTGTTGTTGAAGCCCTTTGAGACCAACCTCTTGATCTTCCTCTTGACCATCAAAGTCATTGAACAAAATTTGTTTTTTAGATCCATTACTTGCTGTAAAATCATGAAGGCATCCATCCACTTGCATAACAGCATCTACACAAGAAGATTCTCCAAAACGTGTGAGTAAAGCAAATTGACTTGCTTCCACTTGCTTACCTTTCTCTTGATCATTAAAGATATCAATATCGTCAGACCTGACCCTCTGAAAATACTCCCTCTCAAACATATGATCTAGATCCAGCAAGATCTCATCAATGCTTGATCTCAATCTTCCATAAAGGTTAGTAAAATCAATGTCACCAATGTCACCATCATAAGTCAAAAGATAGACTCCAAACTTTCCATCCAACATGAAGTAGAGTAGGTGAAGATCTCAACCGACGGCCTGCTATCATATCTCAACCGACGCACATCACTCAGATCTCAACCGAGAGCCTGCTATCAGATCTCAACTGATGCACATCACTTAGATCTCAACCGACGACCTGCTATCAGATCTCAACCGAAGCCATCCTCATCAGATCTCAACCGATGCGCTACACTCAGATCTCAACCAACGGTTAGTATCAGATCTCAACCGACGGCCCTTTTGTCAAATTGAGTAACATCAAGATGACAAAAGACAAACGCGTACGAGACTATATCGAGCATTTCAAACGTCTCAAAAGTCAAGTACAAGCACAGCCCTCTGAATAGATGCTCATCATCTGGTTTTTAGTCTGCCTTCCAAGATGGATGAGACACGAGCTTAAATGCAATGATGAATACACAAGTCTAAAGTTAGCTATGTCCGATGTTGTCAAGGAAGAAGACGAAGGATCAGATGTTGACGAATCCAGAGAAAGACGAGCACCACGTGCTCCTGTCCATGAATCAAAGTCGATCGAGGACACCCGAGATTAGCTTTGGAAATCCCAGTTGGAGTTGTTTAATAAGCAACATCAACTACAGATGGAGAAACTCACCAATGAGTTTCAAGCTACCCTGAAGTCTATCCAAAGCAATATGCCTGGTCAACAAAACCCTGCACAGGTACCTTATAGACAAAAAACAATATGGTGCCCACACTGTCGGGCTACGCATCTTGTTGATGCTTGTCCTTCATATCGACCTATCCAAGCACATACAGTTCAACAATATGAAGAACACCCATCACAATCTGGAAATGCCTTGCTTTATCAAGAATATCCATCAAAAAGTCCAAAACCATTAGCCATACAAGATGGCTATGTCGTTGGCCACTTCATGGTTGATTGTCCAGTCAAGACCAAGTACCATGCTGAGTGTCCTGACTGTATCAGAAAACACAGTTTCAAAGACTGCCCGAGACAACCGACCAAGATCCTACCTGCCCGTCACGTTAGTTATGAATCACAATAGGATCCTCACGACAACACAACACGAGCACCATCGCAACAAACAGTTAAACCTGCTGCTCAATCGAGAAGTTTCTTGCAAACTTCTACAACACCGCACAATACGCCAGCGCCATAATGCAAAAAGACAATCTGAAATGAGTCCTTGTCGAAAAAAAGTGAAACTGATATTCCGTCATCTGCTACAATGTCCAACCAAGAGCAACCTCCACAGGGAATTGACAGTTTTTCTCCCTTTCTACAAACTCCAATCTATTTGTCTTTCCACATGCTGATCAGATTTCCAATGTGCCAATACACAACAAATCTAGGATTCGAAATCCATATAGAGATTCGATTCTGAATCTCTTGTTCAAAGAGGTCCTCATGACATAGTACCTCACCCATACCTGCATCTCACACTATATCTTACAACATCTGTTATCCATGATGATAGATATTAGTGTCACCAACCCTGCCTTGTCAAGGGCATATGAGAGTAAGTCACATTACTCTACAACACAAATGAAATATTACAACTATCAAGGTGACTTATCAATGTTGATGAATGCAAGTTTTGTTCGACAAGTGCTATACGGTTCTCACTCTCTGCCACATTTGTTTATTTCCTTGTTTCTCTTCACCTATTTTGTTTGATTGATTTTTGGGGATGAGGAATAGCTACTGCACGAGAGTCTTCTGTAGAGCATCTCCATAACACATTTTCATTCATCTCACCATCTTCAGATTCCCTTGCACAGAAATTCAGGATTCTTGAGAAATATGTGAAATCCATGTCAAATTAGAGTTGATTCCTGCATCTCATCATCATATTCAATTTCGAGTCAACTACAGCAAGATCGAAACAAATTTAGTTAAAATTTGTTCAATCTTTATTCCAGTCACATGTTCACCGTGTTTTCAACTACGTGTTTCACACACCGATCCAATCCTGAGCATGAACAGTTACCAGCAACAACATCCCCACCAATAGATTTTGGGACAAAGTCGACAATGACAAGGCTAAAGAAGACAGATGGGTAGTCCAAAGAGACTCAATCAGAAGAAGTACCCCAGCCACGATGAAGATCCTTCAGAAAGGGAAACACAAGCATCGAAAAATCAGTCTCCCTCTTCAACCAACCTCTTGCCATACTTCTGCGCCCATTCTCATGTCTATCGTCCACACCATCTACCGTTGTCCCCACCACCCTTCCTTCCATCTGTTTGTTTATCATTAGTTTACTGTTCTTTTGAGAAATTCCCAGTTTTTTATAGTCTTATCGAAGAAGCTGATAGATCATTGCAAGTGTCTTGCAGAGACCAACTACCACCTATATTGGTTGTTCAGACGAAAAAGACCTACAAAAGCAGGCAAAGCAGCCAGAACAAATAAAGAGAAAGATCCAAGAAGATGAGGAGGAAAGGACAAAACTTAAGCAACAGATGAGTCAAATCAACCTGGATCAAAAGAAACTCTCTAGAGCAATGGTAGTTGAATCCCCTCCTAGGAAGCCCAAAGAGATCCAAAAGTAGCGGATCGAGAGAAAGAGTTGCAGAAAAAGAAAGATGAAGACAACTGTGAACCTGCAAATAAAGTGAGCACATCACCAAGTAAGTGGTGGTCAAAGCTCGACATTGCAAACATCCAAGCCTGCGATGGTAGTATTATTAGTTCCTTCACTCTTCCACTAGCCTTCATAATATTTCCCTACCTTCACCAACCCATCCGTCCAAATGTGTTCCTACCACCAATTTGTTGATGAGTCCACCCCTTGAAGACTGATAACCAAGATTTGTGCAACCTGTCGATCGAAGATTTTCCTTGAGACTAGGACTTCAACTGGGAGAAGAACTGAGGAAACACCTAGAAGCAGAATGGAGGATACAGACCTCCCAAAAGTTAGAATCTACCAAGAAACCAGAAGCAAATCATCCATGGTAGATGCAAAAAGGACACATGGAAAGCACTCATGCATGCAGAGTTGTGAAGTTGTTGAGAGCTCTCCAAATTTTGAGAATGTCAACCCATTACAACAATAAGACATTCTAATCCAATTGCGGCAATTTCTGAAAAACAATTTTTGTGATAAAGACTGGCGACAATAAGCACTTGGTTTTATGCAAGCAAACGAGGATCTACACTTTTCCAAGTGACGATCGAAGATGCCAATGCAAAGCGGAACGACATCGTTCAATATGAGTTGTAGTGGGTCCTACAACGCATTAGGGGTGGGATGATCTTGGCTGATTTTGTCAAATCCCCTAAGATACTCGGACAGAGCAACTCAAGAGCACCTCTCACCTTAGACCGAGGAGGTCTCTAAGAAGACGAGACTAATGAAGACTGAGAGCCGAGTATGAGAGCCGAGAAATGCTAGTTAGTAATAACAAGTAAGAACTGTGTAAGCCTCATGGTGAATCTCGAAAGATGGAATGACCATGTAGGAACTAGTATTTCTAGACAAATGTAATAAATGCAAGTAGACCCCTCTTAAAGAAAGTAGAGTGAGACACCTTTTGATGGTGACCTCTAGTGGAGAGCAATATTCCACTTGTAATTTGTGAAATGTGGAAATTCCACTAGGATGCCACCTAAGGAGCTCTCTTGCTTATTTAAGGGGCTCCCTCTTTGTCTAGAGGAGCTTTTTGTGATTTGTATCAACTCCATGCTGAAATGAGAAGAGCCTTCACGAGTTTGGTGCAACCATTGAGCTCCTTGATCATGCTTGTTTCTTGAGTGATGCATTTATGATCTTGCCCTTCCCTCCTTTTGTGTGTGGTTGTGGACTGTAGAGTGGATTAGATTTGTAGAGTGGATTAGCTTTCTTGCTTTCTTGTGGATTAATGTAGAAACCAGCATTCAGGTAAACTAAATAGGTTGGATATGTGGTGTGATTCTTGCATATCTCTATACAATCCAGTTCTTAATGTCCTTGGGATGTCCAAGAATCAATAGACTGGTTGGTTTTTTTATTCTTGGACTTCTAACATGCCGTAGTTTAGTTCTTGTTTCTTGTTTATCAGTTTATGCAAATGTAGCTCAGTTCAGTGTAGTGTAGGCTCTGATTTCAATCCGTTTTTAGAGTAAGTAGCAATAGAAACTACTGAACGTTCATTGGTTTACATGTTGATCTGTGAATGAGCGTTCTAGGCTTGCATCTATGTAGAATGTAAGTGCGTTCAAGAGTGACATCCCTGAGTAGTCCTCTGACAGACAGGACAAAGAAAATCTATACTACAACGTCTGCCTGGTTTGGCATCGTGAAATCAAGAAACCATCTAACGAATGCCTTTGAGCCTGGTAACAGGCAGAAACGGTTATGAAGAAGAAGTAAGTAAAAAGTCCCGTAGTAAACCAATCCTCTGGAAAAGAGATTTGTAAACACCCTCACGTACCGTGGAGTTGAACTGTTTTGGTGACTTGACAGCTTGTCCGACCGAATTGTATCTGACACCTGAGTTGCTATGATTTCTTGTGGTTCCTCCTGAAGAGTGTCTTCAAAAATATTCTCGGATTCATGGACAGTCTCGAATCCTCTTCCAGGGGATTGGAGTTCAAAGGGTGCTTGACAAAAACTTCTGAGGCCCCAAGGGGGTCGAAATCATCAAACATGTCCATGAAATACTAGGTATTTAGCAAAACAGCTCTTGTTCATGGGGATGAGGCAGCCTGAGCAGCTGTGATGGGAATGGTAGCCCCAATAGTCACAAACTGTCCTTGAGAGGAAGCTGAGGCGAGGGAAGCATCAAAGGCGGGGAGAATCGGTAGTTCAGTGCGGATGGCAGGAGGAGGTGAAAGTGCAGTTGAAGATGTCTGCCTAGTCCTTTGACATGACACAGGAGGCGAGTCAGGAATAGCGATATGGTTGCATACACGTCGACGACTATGTGAGGTAGATGCCTAGTGAGATGATTCTGCTGGTGCTTCTTCATAGATAGACAACACGAAATCTGCAACAAACCCATGAAGCCTATCCTCCTGGTAAGAGGTGGATAATAGAGAGAGGAGAGGGCCAGCCAAATTGTTGCTTGGTGTTCTCCTTGATTGCCCTCTTCAACTCTCCAAAAACCGTCTTATACCAGTTATAAGACTCGAGGGGGCCAGATCCTATCTTGTAGTTGGAGTCAACAATACGGTGTAGGATCTGTGAGGAAATACATTCCTTCCTAAGGTTGCCAACCATCAGGAAGTTGTTCAGAAGCTGAGCTGCGGCCTTGGATGACAGGATCTCAGATGGAGTCTAGGAGATACTCGTCAGCAAAACTCGACGGAGGTTTCTATGAACGACTTGATCACGTTCTTGGCATGTTTATGGTTTAAGGATGGCTCCTTACCAAATGTGATTCCTATGGATGCAAGGGCGGCTTCAGTAACACGCACCTTGTCTGTGGTATTCTAGAATGTGACATAAAATTTAGACTTGGCCTCGGTCCACGTGCTAAGGCCCATGGTAATAAAATGCATGTTGATTTTTCCAAAGAAGGCATGCTCGTAGATTTCCATTGTCGTGAGCAAAGGCCCAACAAGGGTCATCACCATGATGGATGGAGTATTTCGGAGACTGAGAGGTGTCGTAAGAAGACATGGTCACTGGAAAGTAAGTGTGAGTGTATATCAGAAGGCAGAAAAAAGTTGGCAGAAAGTTTTGGTCGTGAAATTTTTTTCAAGAGCTTTGCTAGCACAAGTGACAAATGAATCGAATTCAGCCTACTTATAGGTGAATTTGGAGGGTCCATTATACAAAATACTAGTTTGGCTGATCAGTTGTAGACAAAAATTTGCAGGCTTGCTCAGTATTGTGAAAATAACTTTCAAAATTATCAGGAAAGGTTTCGGACAAAAATAGTAGTTTGGCGAATGTTCTGAAGCTCAACATTCGCCTAAGGCCGTCATTCGCCTAGGTACTATAATAAATGCAAATTTTAAGGATATGAACCTATGATTGATCTAAATTTGGAATTTTAATTCCATCTTGCATGTCGGCAAAGATTCATCAGTATTGGAAGATACTCGGCGAACGTTTCCAAAATGGCATGATATCGATCATTTGCCTAAGGTAAAAACAGGTACCAATTGGTAAAAAGGATGTTTGCCCAACTCAGTATGGGTATATCTGAAGTGGATCTTGCCTCTGAAAACTCGACGAACAATTCTAGAACAGTATGTGCACAAAATGACCCAAAAAAGTAGTCTTCCATGTCATTTTCCATAAAGATTTGATTTCTAAGAACACTTTCCTTCAATTTTTCTGATCTGATGACATTTTTGACTTTTGCTCATCAGTCTTTCCATACATTTTTCATTTTTTTTAAGATTTAATTTAGTTTAATTTTTTATTGTCTTTTCCAAAAGAAAACGTCAAACAAATAGTGAAAACAAAAAATCGAAAAACAAGCAAAATAAAAGCATAGTCTGCGATCATGCTAACTGAACTGGCGGAGCAGGCTATCAAAACTTGCATAATCGGTTGCCATTCACGGGAGTATAAAACTGTTTCCCATCAAGAATAACTGCTCCATAGTTCAGTATTTCTTTGACTCTATACGGTCCTTCACCAGTAAACTTCAATTTCCCCTTGATTAACTTTGTTTTATACATCAATGCTAGATCTCCTTCTTTCAGATCTTTTTTGTGTAAACGACGATCGTGCCATGCCTTACGACGAGTTTTCTTTGTTGCTAATGCATGAACTACCATCAATCTGGTTCCACATAATTTGTGCAAGGCTTCATGACATAGTTGTAAAGACTTATCGTCATCTAATCACTCTATTGCTGCTATGCATAGAGATGGTACTAAGAATTCAATTGGCATGACAACATCTTGACCATAAACCAATTGAAACGGTATTTGACTCATGCTCCCTTTATAAGTGTTTCTGAATGCCCATATTGCTGCATGCAATTTATGTTCCCAGTCAAAATGACTTGCTTCAACTGTTTTTGTCATAATAGTGTAGAGAATCTTATTGGAAGATTCAGCTTGGCCATTACCCCTGGGATAATATGGAGTACTAAATCGGTGTATAACAAAAAAAACTCTTTCAGCAAACACTTTATCGTTTGATTAACAAAGTGTGTACCACGATCACTAACAAAGTGTGTACCACAATCTCAATAGGACATCCGAATCTAATAATGATGTGTTCATAGAGGAATTTAGCCGTAGATTTTGCATTAGCTTTAATAGCTTTGGCTTCAACCCACTTGGTCATATAATTGATTGCTACGATGATATATCTAGCTTGAGATCCTCGTGCCACAGGATGCATCGGACCAACATAATCCATTCCCCATTTCCTAAATGGTGCATGTTAATAAAACCGGATGTAAGGGTTCATAATTCTGTCACGTAGGACGTCGTGCTCGTTGGCAAGCATCACATGACTAAATATAATTCTTGGTGTCTTTATGAAGTGTAGGCCACCAACACCCTGATTGCAAAAGCTTGCGAACAATGATATCTATAGAAAAATGTCCTCCACCCATTTCATCATGTGAAAATATGAGTTCAGGTATTTCATGCGGTAAAACACATCTTCGAAGAATATCATCCATTTCGGACAATACAATTGTCCCACCATCAATTGATGAGGTTGAGCCTTATGAATCAACTGCCTCTTTTGTACTTTTGTCAAGGAGTTATTAGGTTGCCCTAACATCAGATACTCAACAATATCCGTTGCCCACTCAGGTACTGCTTTAACATGAAATACAACATTTGGTAATTCATCATCCACTTCAGTATTAACTGGCGCAGATTCGATTCTTGAAACATGGTCGACAAGATAATGTTGTTTACCTTTTTGAACCACAACTCGAAAGTCATCTTCGGTCAATAACAGTAACCATCTTGCAATACGCCCTATATTACACGTCTTGTTTACCAAGTAAAGTAACGGCTAGTGATCCGTATAAACCCAAAGTAAATTTCAAGGAATTTTTGTAGATAATCTTTGAAAGCAAACTGCATCACAATGAACTAGGTGCATTATAGAGTCCAAAAGGCATTACTTTATAAGCATAAGTGCCCCATTATGTTGCAAAGGCTGTTTTATGGCGATCCGCAGGTGCAATCTTGACCTGGTTGTATCCACTAAATCAATCTAAAAAGTTGTAAGCTTCTACTCTAGCAAGGCGACCCAAAATGCTTTCGGTAAAAGGTAACGAAAAGTGATCCTTTCGTGTCACTTTGTTCAAGGCCTTGAGATTCACACAAATTTTTAATTTCCCATTCTTTTTAGGAACAATGACAATTGGTGAAACCCAGTCAGTGTGCTCGATCTAATAAATGAAATCGGCTTCAAGCAATCTCTGTAACTCTTTCTTTATCAAATTCGTAACATTAGGATTACAGTGATAGAACTTTGTGATTTTGGAAACTGCATCAAGTATTAAGGGTATGGTATGCTGAATAACTAATGTCAGAATCCTTTTGAGATCTTTATAAGTCCAAGAAAAGCAATCTTGATACTTAATAAGCAATGTCCATAGCGCTTGAAACTGTTCAGGATTAAGTTGTGCTCCAACTTGTACAATCTTTTTTGGTTCTCCTGGTTCTACAAGATTCATAGGCTGATCCTAGCTAGGCCATCATAAACATTTTTTGATTCTGGCACTTGTTCTTCAGGTTCATGATGCGCTTTTGGTAACATGATAACCACATCATCTAGAGTATAGTGTTTGAAATGCTTTGGCATATCAATCTAGACTTCATCTGATTGTTCTTTGTCAAAAGGATTAGTCTTGGATCTCCGTTTAGCTTTCTTAGCAGGAATCGATCGTGGAGGCGATGACTTCCGAGAAGATGGATTCTTCTTCGAAGGTGATGACTTCTTGGACGGTGATGTCTCGCAAGGACTTTAACTTGAAGAATCATCCTTGACTTTTCCTTTGTCTTTATCTAATAAGGGTGGCACATTATTCGAATCAGCCTTTTGAGGTGAATTTTCCCATTTCAGAACCGTATTATAATGTTGCTTAGCTTGTTTCTTCGTCATTGATCCTGTAATCTTGTCTTCCTTCAATATAACTGCTCTTGGCGGTTTTATTGTTGGTTCATCGGGAATATCACGTACTCCAAATCTGGTAGGATCCATGTGATTTAGAACCTGTTCATCAGTAAGTTCTGCATTGTCATCATAAGTCATGGCGTGACTCACATGAATAAGTTCATCTTCAATTGGATCTGGTATGGGTTTCTAAAAAAAAACAAAAGTATTCCGGAGGCCAATTTTTTGTTTTTTTTGCTCCAAAACGTAATTTTTGGTCTTTTGATGAAGTGAAATGGCCAAAAATCGCAATTTCGGACGAAAAAAAATGAAAAATTGGCCTCCGAGATACATTTTCATTTTTGCATGGATTTAGTCTGTTTGACATCAGAACTTCAAAAAAAGTGTTTATAAGTCAATTTTTTTTATTTATTATTGGACATTATTCATTCTGATATTGGCCTTCTGCAATACAAAAACCGCTGCACGAGATCACTTTTGGATTCTTGTAATTTCTTCTATGATTCATTTTACACACCATCCAGTTTAGGTGGAAGATTATGTCTAAAATAGGTAGATAATGGAATGCGGAAACTTCCTACTTCCAATGCATGACTACGCCTATCAAAAATTGAACAAAGTAGTAGTGATAGAAATCATGTTCAATCTTTAGCAACTAACTTTTGCTAGATACTAAGTGATTACATAGCCAAACATAAAGTATTGAATTCTCAAACAATTTCTATCAATTACAAATATGCATTCTGACATAAACTGAACGCAATAAGAAATAGTATTGATTCAGAAAAACAAAATCAGATGCTAATGAGGATTAAAACCGATTAGTCGATTGGCAAGAAGGAAAATAATCCAACACTCTTCTTTAATCTGAATCCTTGAATGCCTTGACCTTCAAACTTAGTTCTACACAGAATCTTCTGTGCGCTTCCAAACTTAATGCTTTGGTAAAAATATTTGTTGTCATATCTTGCGTTCTATAGTACTGCAATATGACCTCTTCGTTGAGAACTTTGCTTCTGACAAAATGATACTTCAGTTCAATGTGCTTACTCCTCGAATGAGATTTAGGTTGGCTGATAAGATAGTGGCACTTTTATCACAAATTAATAATGTCGGAGCAGATTGATTCAGACCGATATCTGAAAGTAAGTTCCTCAACCAAATTGCTTCCTTTGTAACTTGAGAGGCTACGATATACTCTGATTCAGTGGAAGATAGAGCTATCGAAGATTGCTTGCGACTGTTCCAAAAAATTGGACCATTGTTGAGGAAGAATGTAAATCCGAAAGTGGATTTATGAGTGTCTACATCTCTTGCCCAACTTGCGTATGTATAACCACTGAGTAAATTGAGTTTGTCGTTGCTGATTGCTCCATAACAAATGCAAAAATCCATAGTAGCTCGAAGATATCTCATGACTCTGATAAGAGCCTTCCAATGTGTTACACCAGGGTTAGTCATAAATTGACTAAGAGAGATGACTACAAAAGCTATGTCTGGCCTGGTACAGATCATGGCATACATAAGAGATCCTATAATAGAATGGTAAGGATACTCACGCATCTGCTGCTTTGCATGACTTGTTTGTAAACACTAATCCTTTGACAATTTGAGATCTGGTTCCATTGGTGCAGAGCTAACTTGCAATTAATCAAATTATATCCAGCTAACATGTTGTAGATGTACCGCTACTGTGTTTTGTAGATTAACTTCTGTTTTCTGTCTCTGTGGATTTGTATACCAAGGCAGAAATGAGCTTCGCCTAGATCGATCATGTCGAATTCGGAAGATAGCATTGTCTTGGCTTCTTTTATCAGATTGGTATTGTTATTGAAAAACAATGTATCATCCACATATAGAGTGATAATGATCAAAGACTGCTGCACTACTTTGAAGTAAACAATAGAATCTGAAGAGCTAGGTGTGTAGCCGTGAGTAATAAGAAAAGTGATATTGATCCTTTGAAACCATGCTCGAGTAGATTGCTTCAAGACATAAAGTGCCTTATGGAGTTTACACACATTATTGTGTTTACCCTCGATAATATAACTTTCAGGTTGCACCATGTAAATGTCCTCTTCAATAACTCCATTGAAATATGTTGTCTGTACATCCATTTGATGTATTTCCAAATCTGTTGCAGCGGCAAATGATAGCAAAAGTCGAATAGAAGAATGTTTGACTACTGGACTGAAGGTCTCAGTGTAATTAGATTGTATACCTGAGAAAATCCTTCGGCGACAAGTCGTGTCATTCTCCTGTTGATGCTCCCATCTGCATTGTACTTGAGTTTGAAAATCCATTTGTAATCAACTATGTTTCTGCTAGCAGGTAATTCGACAATTGTCCATGTTTGGTTCTCTTACCTTTATCCTAGCTTCTTTCCAGAGATCTGAATCTGGCTGACTGAGTGCCTCTTCGACAAACATCGGCTCATGAACAAAGTAGGCTGCAGACTCATCAATATACCGGTTAGGTGCTCTGCTTGCTCTTGAAGATCTTTTAGGTAATAGAGGAAGTTGATCATTTCCATCATACTGTAGTTGATGAACTGCAACATCATCATCTTCTGATTCGCCGTTGATTTGTTGTTCGTCAAGAGTAGATGAGCTTGGACCTTCAATCAGAATAGTCGACTAAGGAATTGGAAAGTTCAATATGTCAGGAGAATCTTCAGGTCGGCTACATGGGCACTGCCTTTTCCTTTGAGGCCTTGAAAATGACCTTTAATGAAGGTGACATCCCGGCTAGTGAATATCTTTGATTCAATGGGATCGAACAACTTGTAGGCTTGATCTGAATAGTGTAGCTGATGAAAATACATTTGATACTATGGAATTCAAGTTTTTTTCTGAGATCACAAGGTATCTATGCAAAAGCAGGGCATCCAAAAACTCATAAGTTTGATAGAGAAGGTTTGGTACTTGTCCAAACTTCGAATGCTGTTTTGTCTAAGAGACCTTTAGTTTGCCGATTCAACTAAGGTTTTGTTCTTTCTCTCAGCAAGACCATTTGACTGAGGCAAATAGGAGGTAATGTATTGTTGCTCAATGTCGTTGTTAAGGCAGTACTCCTTGAATTCGGTGGAGATGTATTCTCCCCTGTTATCTGACCTCAGTGCTTTGATTTGTTTACCAGTTTGATTCTCATCATGCTCTTTGAATTGTCTAAATTTGATGAAAGTCTCTGATTTCTGTTTAATAAAATAAATAGCTGTTCTTCTGGAGAATTTGTCAATAAAGGTAATAAAATACTTTGCATCTAGCAATGATGAAATTTGCATAGGTCCACATATATATATGTATGAACAACATTTAACAGACCTTTTGTTGCATGCATATAACTCAATCTAAAAGGAATCCTAGTCTGCTTTCCAAAGATGCAGCTATGACAGACAAGAAGATGGACCTTACCAGAAGGATAGTCAAGATCAAGAACCATGGATTGTCTGGACATGTTCAAAACAGATGCATAATTCAAGTGTCCTAAGTGATGATGTCATAGTAATGCTTTATTAACAAGAATAGAGGTTTTCAAGGCTTGACTAGATTCAAAATAACAATGCGCCAATCTATATAAGTATCCCTGCCTCTTGTCGAGTGCAACTTACTGATAACAGATTTGTAGAGAGTTTAGGAACATATTAAACCTTTGATAGTAGTTTGAATCGATCATGTTGGAATCGCAATCTTACAGTACCTTTACCTTCAATAGTGTGAGTATTATTGTCACCAAGATGAACAAATTTCTTCGTGTTGTAAGGCGTGTAGGAGGTGAAAATCTCACGTTGATTGGTCATGTGTTGAGTTGCTCTAGAATTCAGAAACCATGAGTCATCCAAAAATGCGCCTTGGTCTTTGACAATAAATGCGCCTTCATCCAATTCAACCTGGGAAGATGATGAAATTGTGTTTGCTTGTTGATCAGGTTGTTTGGCTACATTCTTCGCTTGGAGAATTCGGCAATCCTTGATCTCATGGTTATTGTGCTTGCAATACTTACAAAGCATCTTCTGCTTTGACTGTGAATTTGATGACCGTCTTTGACTTTGAGTCTGTTTTTGATTCGTTGCAGCCTTCTTGGAGCTTTTCTGCTTCTATCGCTTAGAGCATTTGTTGACATATAGAGCCTGAGAGGAGGAAGTAGACAAAACGTCTTGACTTCTTCGATTGTTTGCTTGCAACAACATAGTGATAACTTTGGTAAGAGTTAAATCTGAGTGTGTCGTGATGATCATCATACAGTTCTCATATGTAGAGGGCAAGCTTGAAAGCAATGTCATAATTGCGTCTTGATCGTCTATGATTGATCGGACAGTGGCCATTTGTCACAAGAGATTCTTAAACTTGTTAATGTGACTCTGAAGAGAATCACCATTAGACATCTTGAATGTGAAGAATTTCTTTCGTAGACGTAACTTAGTAGTTACGTCCCTCACGTTATAAAGTGAGTTCAGGATGTCTCAAACTTCTTTTGAAGTTCTGGCTTCAGCTATGTGTCCAATCTATGTATCTTATATATTGAGAATGATAAGTGCAAAAGCTTTACCATCTTTCGATTTTTACTTTGAGTCTTCTATGTCGTCTTCAGGTTTTAAATCTGTACTTGTAACAATATCCCATAACTCGTTGGCGATCAGCAAGGTCTTCATCTTAAATTTTCACAAATGATAATTGGATCCATTCAGCTTGTCTGCGATAAGACCAACTTTTCTTTGAGAATCCATCTAGAACTTAATCTGTCGATTGTATCGATGACGCTAAGATGTAGAGACACCAACAATAGGAAATCAATTCTCTAATACTGAAAGGTCAAAAGAAACTGAAGAATATGATATCACGAAAGATATCAAGTATTAGAGCTTTCGCTCTGATATTGAAATAGTATTAGGCATTGATAGCCATAGATTGCCCTGGTTTCTGCCTTTTGCAATGTTTGTAGATTTTTTTGTTGATCTTTTATCAATTTACAAAATTGCCTGAAAGCAATCTGTCCGAATGCAATATGCTTGCCATCTAAGGCTCTCAACAAATATTCCATGTTTTTATTGGAAATGGTAAACTCTTGTTCCGGTAAGAAGATTGAAACAAGAGCGAAGCAAACGAAACTCTTGAGATTTGGGTCTCTAATATAGACAACTTATATCCTTTCTTTTCAAGGTATGTTTTCTCTTGAAAAGCTCTGCTTCTAGTAATGTAGTCAGGCTTTGTGACTGAAATTGTGCTGTCAATAGGCAATCCTAATGCACGACAATAAAAACTTTCAGAAATAACAATCTCCTGATTGTGGACGATACTAGAAACATGTCTGTCATCAGTTTCATCAATGTTTTGAATGAATTCATGACAAAGATCTGTTAGAATGACTGAATGGTCAAATTGAAGTAATCCATCAATTCGAGCTCTAACAGCAAAGGGTTGTAAAACTGGTAGCATTGGTCTAGGATGCGATTTGAAAACAATAGCCATGGCAGTAGTATTAGCGAACTAGTGATGGTGGAAAAGAGCTTGATCATAAGAATTGCGAAAATGGGAAGCAAAGAGTGATGGAAAAGAAAAACGAAAACCAGAAGTGTTTGAGGTGTTCGGTGTATTGATGGTATATCGGCGGATTAGACTAATACTTAATGAAAGTGTGTCCTCTTTTTGAAGGTACATACTCAAGAATAAAGTATTTAATCCTTAAATAAAATTAAAAAATAAAAAATAAAAAGAATAAAATACACAAATGCTTTGCTTAGTTCGCAAAAGTTCAGCTCGGTATTCATGGGTATTGAACTGAGAAAATAAATAGTATACATAATCCATGAAACAATGTATATGATATTGGCGGCGAAGAACACTTTTTTTTCTCTTTGTTGAAATATATGAGCAGAATTTGCAAAGGCTGAAGTGTCGACATTTTCACATATTTCTCATATGCTGAAAACATGGTGGAAACAAATAGACGTGGCAAATCAATGTGCAACGTATTAGCGAAAATGTCGGTTCTTTTCACAAATTTTTCGAAGGCAAAGGATTGAATGAAAGTGTCAGGTTTTTCGCAGTTTCAAAACAAGAAATAGTGAGTTGGATGAAATCTGAACAATGTCACAAATTTCACATTTTTTTGCAAAAATCTGAACCTCGTTATAATCATCAGAAATTAGTCATAATAGCGCTTCACTCTTGATCCATTTACTCGAGTATCAAGTAAATGTCCTTCAAGATCGGCTAATTGTAATGATCCATTGTTAAAGACTTCAACGACCTTATAAGGTCCCATCCATCTTGTGTGCAACTTCCCAGGAAACAACATGTGTTTGTTGTCATACAAAAGCACGTAGTCTCCTCATTTAATTTTTATCTTTTTTATAGATTGATCAAAAATTTCTTTTCATTTATTCTGCACTTGTTCAGTCTCGATTAATGAAAGACGATGATCTTCCTTTAGTTCGTCAAAGCCATCATCTACTCCTGGAGATTATCGTGTTCATCAATTCATTCCTCATTGCTAATGTAGAATGTCGGGACTTCTAATTCTATTGGTAATATGGGATGCATTCCATACACAAGATAATATGGAGTTTGCCTAGTTGTGATCTTTTCGGCAGTTTTATATGCCCATAAAGATCCCAATCAAAAGAATGTGCATCTGTCACTTTATTTAGAATTTTGCATAAAATTCCATTTGCTCGCTCAGTAAGTCCATTCGCTTTAGGATTATATAGAGTAGTTTGACGATGTGTAATGGAAAAATATGATAACACAGCCTCAATAGTCTGGTTAAGGAAGTGGGTTTCCCTGTCACTAATGAGTTCTAAGGGACATCCATAATGTGTGATAATATTTTGGAATAAAAATTTTGCTACAGTCTTAGCATTGTTTTTAACTATGGCTTTGGCCTCTACCATTTTGGTAGCATAGTCCGTTGCAACAAGAATATAATGTCGACAGGTTTTACTAGTGGTCGGTTTGATAGGCCCTACAAAGTCTATCCCCCACTTCTCAAAAGGTGCTAAGGGAATAATCGATGTAAGTGGCCAATGTGTTGCGAAGCTGGGTTTCCCCATCCTCTGGCATGCATCACATTTTTGAATAAACAGTTTGATATCTCTATAGACGGTAGGCCACCAATACTTAGCATTAAGGATCTTTCTTGTAGTATTTTTAAGAGCATAGTGACCCCCCAAATCTTCTTCATGAAGTGCACATATTACAGTGACGGTTTTGGTGGGTTCTAAACAATGACAAAGATTATCATCGGCTCCTAATTTACACAATATTTCATTTATAATCGTATAAGGTCCTATAAAAAGTTAATAATATCCATGTAAATTGATGATTCCAATTGGATGCGCATTATATGTTCATCCAGAAATTCATCAAAAATAGGATCAAATTGATTTTTTATTTGGAGGCGTGACATATAATTAGCATTTTCATGATCCTTGTCTCTCTTTAACTCTACTTCAAATTGAATTCATCTAATAACAATACCCATCTAGCTACTCTACATGAAAGATCAGGTTTATTCACTAAATGTTTCAATGCATAGTGATCTACATGAAAAACAAAAGGGTATCCTAAAAAATAATGTCCAAATTCCTTAACTGAATAAATCATTCCTAATGCTTCATGCTCTATAGTGGAATAATTCTTTTCTGATGCTGCTAGTTGTCTACCAGCATAATAAATTGGATAATCTATATTTTGGTCATCTTTTTGACTAAGTACTACACCTATTGCAAACGATGATGTTGTTGGGGGATGAAGTGATGAGACGACGACAACGGAATGAATGAAGTTTCAACCGACAGGAGAAAAACGATGAAACAAAATGATGACTATGATTAACAAGAACGTGGATTCACTACAAGAAAAGGTGACAAAAATTGCGGAAATTTTTGTAATTTTTGCCAAGAAAAAAATTGCGGAAACGGATTCCGCAATTTTCTTGGCAAATCCGCAATTTCGGTCCCGCAATTTTTTTGGCTAATTTTCCACAATATTTACGGCTAAATTAACAATAAAAAAATTGCGGAAACCCACCCACAATTTTTTAACATAATAAATGCGGAATCCGTTTCCACAATTTGTTTGGCTGATATTTTTTGCTAGATTTTTTGGACAAAAATTGTCAAAAAAATTGCAAAAATTCATTTCCACAATTGTTGTGGCAAAAATTGCGAATATTTTTTCGCAATTTTATGTGCAAAAATTGCGAAAAAAAAATGCGAAAATTCATTTTCGTAATTTTTTTTCAAAATAGTGTCAAAAATTTTGTGGAAAATAAATTCGCAATAGAATATAAATTGCGAATTTATTTTTCGCAATTTTTAACTTCCGTTGTCATTTGTTCACCTGTAAGTGATCGTAAGTGATAACTTACGAGATTTGATGGTTCCCTACATGTTGCGGTTTGGACTTTACGTGTATTTCTACAAACTGTTTGAGAGAGCGATTTCTTTGAGAGATGAAGGAGGGCGAAAGGAACGAGTAGGAGTAAGATTAAACTCCAACACTCTCCCTTAAGCTTACTGCTACGAATCTGAATTCAAATTGAGATTTAACAATCCTACTAACGTGGAATGTTTTTCTCTTGACAATGGTTTTCAACATACTGTCTGTGTGACAGTAACTTAGTACAATATCTTCGTTCCTCAGAATTCATTGCAGAGCTTTCCAGTGCTATAAGCCTGGATTGGACATGTATTGTGAAAATGTGCTCACTATATATGCTAGATCAGGTCGTGTGTAGATCATAGAGTACATTGTAAAACCTATGACAGACTGATAAGGATACTTGCACATTTCTTGCTGATCTGCCTGAGTTCTGGGACACATGTCTTTGGACAGCTTGGATCCTGGATCCATAGGTGTGTCTATGGGCATGCAGTCCTCCATGCCATATCTGCGAAGTACGTTGATTAAGTAGGGCCTTTGGCTTATCATAATCCTTCTGCTTGCGCGATCTTTGTGAATCTCCATACCGAGTAGATAATGGACTGGGCCTAAATCAGTCATCTCAAATTTTGATGAAAGTAAAAATTTGGTTTCTTGTAATAATTGATTTGAGTTGTTGATAATTAAGAAATCATCAGCATATAATGCTATTATAACATGACTTGACCCTTTTCGATTGAGATACACATTGGAGTTTGTGGAGCAGGAAGTGAAGTTATGCTGCAACAAGAAGTGATTTATCCTATCATACTAGGCCCTCGGAGCTTGCTTCAGACCATATAATGCCTTATGCAATTTACATACCAAATGCTCTTTGCCTTGAGGGACGTGTTGGGGATGTGTGATGACTGATGAATTTGTCGGATTCGCGAATCAGTCACGACTCTCTTCAGCTCGGATGGAGTTCAAATGCGATCGCTGGACACTGCCAACTGAATCACTCCTACAGTCCTCCAGAGTGTAGTTAGTCACTACTGATCTATGTTCATAAAATTAATACAACATTCAACATAGTTTCAACCAAAGTGCGAAATTCAAATGAACAATAAGAAACTCAGACATGCGATTAACAGCAGAAACATTTGCATTCGAGATCAGACACAACACGAATTGATATGGGCGCAAAGGCTACAATATTGTCTATTGATTTTTTTTCTCTGATTCTTTGAGCACTATGTGCATAACCACTCAGTGCATTGGCGTGAGAGAAACGCGGTTCTCTCACGAGTAATCGTCTCGCTTTACTAGCGGACAGTTGGATCTTCTGATCCTAGACAAAATTGTCTTCGCACGCAGGCGGACAAGTATTTTGTATTTTTTGTCTTGATTGCTTACTAGCATCAGACTATAACATTACACTATATGTGTATTTTATTGATCTATATGTCAAGTATCATCCGGTAAGTATGGTCTCTCTATGTAAATCTAAGATTAGAGTGATTAAGCAACTAGTCAGGGAGTTACAAGAGTGGCAGATTAGCCACGACCTAAAGTGTATCTGTTGACGTCATACCATCATATCAGATATCTGTACTTATGGGTACTTGCATGATCTTACTTGGTACTCTTTGGAACGTGAGAGAAAAACGAGTTTCATTTTTGCTCGTATGCCTTTCTCTCGTACTGGACTACAAAGGAATCTCGTTCATGGATCTTTTGTGTTCGTGAATCGTTCGTCTTTGTCTCCTTTGACTTTCATGTTCGCGAAACCTTTCGTGCTTTGTGTCTCCAGATCTTTGAGTTCGCGAATGTCTTCGTCGAGCTGAGGACTGAAAGCTAGCAAGGCTTTGTAGTTGGAAACATTTCGTTTCTTCAGCTCCCTCTCAAAGCATGATAGCTTTACAATCCCGAGACTGCTCCTTTGTCTCTCAAAGAGTCCTTTGTCTAGGGCTTTGGTGAAGATATCAGCAACCATGTCTCTCATTCTGATGAAGGTGGTCTGTAGCATCTTCTTCTCAATTAGATCCCTGATCAAGTGGTTCTTGATCGCAATGTGCTTTGTTTTGGAATGAAACACGGTCTCTTTTGTCAGGTGTATTGTAGAGGTGTTGTCCATCTGCAAGATTAGAGGCTCGTTTCTTGTTTCGTCCAATTCATCCAGGAACTGCCTTAGCCAGATTAATTCGTTGCCCATCTTCGCTGCTGCTACGTACTCTGCTTTGCAGAATGACTGGGCTACAACGGTCTGCTTCTTGCTAACCCAAAGAACTGCTACTCCTGATGCAATGGTGCATCCTCCTGAGACGCTTTTACAATCGTCCTTGAGAGATGCCCAACTAGCATCGCTGTAGGAAAGTATTCTGAAATCGTATCTTTGAGAGAAACCCTTCGGTCTTGTCTTGTATTTCGTGATGTTTCCATCTAGTCTGCATTTGAGTTTGAAAACCCATTTGCATTTGACAGTCTTGCACTTATGCGGTAATGGCTCCAACGTCCATACCTGGTTCTTCCTCATGGACTCCATCTCTTCGTTCATGGCTTGGATCCATCTGTCCTCTTTTGGACCTTCAATCGCCTCCTCGAAAGTCTGTGGTTTGCCACTGAATCTGCAAAACTCTTCTGATGTGGAAGCTGAGCTACTTGGCACATATCTTGTTGGCGCTCTTCGTATTGGATGCGATCACCCTTGAAAGAGACACTTACCTGCAGACACAAGTACCTGATCGTCATGTGTCACCAAACGAGATCCGTTATTTGTTCAAGAAGGTTGAAACCTACCGAACCTCATTGGTAGAGTTTCAAGTTAAACTTGATGAATTCAAAAGTATGACATCGACTGAGCTGGCCAAGGCAAAAACAACTATTAAAGATTATGAAAGGGCCACCGCTCAAATGTTAGAGTTGAATCCCCAGATTCAAGTTTCGGTTATGCCACAGTTCTTGCCTTAGCCACAAGATCAAGGAGGATTGGATACAAGCATGGATCAAGGGGGAGATGCCGCTATGGGAGACATATTACCAGATGCACAGGCCACAGAGGAAGGTCCATCTACTTCCAGGGCCAAGCCTTTATTTCAGAAGTCGATCACCATCAAGGACCAAATCCAAGCTTTTCTGCAGCAACATCCGCATGAGTACTTGAGGGGTGGATGGGTAATAAAGTTTAAGACCTCCGAGATCGAGGCTGGCAAAGAAATTGACAACAACCAGCATTGGGAGAGCAACCAGCCTGGCGGAAGACAACAATCTTTGAAAAAGTTCAGATTCCATCGTGAGCTATGTCGCCAACCCTCACCAATTGCTAGTAGATCCATATTATGTGCCAATGCCATGACAAAACAAATGAAAAGATTTGGGGATTCTAGTGGGACAAGTCACCATCCACACCCCAAATTGGCCCATAACCTACCAAAAATACAACTGGAACATCTCAGTTGACTTCCTCGGGCCCTACATTTTTATGCTATGGAGTACCGAAATTTGTCAAATCCAACTGTTAGGCAATCTACACTTTTTGCAAACGACTTGACAATGTTGGCATCTATATCGCCAAGATGGGATGATTGCCTTCCAGCTTTGGCTTTCAATCCAAATCTCCCGTTGGTGTTCGACAAAGTCCAGGATCAGTTGCCATTGGCTAGATTATACTATCGAACTGTGATACTGGGCGGAGCATGGGAGTCCAGACTTACAGCTTGGACAACCTCCAATTGGATTGCAGGGGCAAATAAGTGCTTTTTACCGCACAAAAAGGATTTCAACACCGAGCACCTGGAATTCATAGAGAAGGTGCAATACCACCTGATAAAGGTGCGAAGAGAGGCCAACTAGAGCCCAAAATAAGTAATCTCGCAAGGTGTCGTGGGACCGCCACTAGTTTTGGTGGAAAAATACTATTGGAGGGTCTGGAGATCCCAAGGCAACCCTAACCCTAGTTAATAAGTGACAGGGATTTGGCACCCTGTGTGTGTAAGTCCAACCTGATGATCACATATGGATTTGATTAATTAGAAAGCCAATAAAAGGACTTTAGGCCTATTATGCGAGACTTTTAATGTTGTAGGGCCTAAAAGTCAAGTTAGTGAATAAAGTAGGGGTTCCCACCAAAATTCATTTTTCAAGTTGGATCCTCCAATTAATGAATGGGTTCCCTCCACTATTTGAATTCTTAGGTTTAGATTAGCCAATAGGAATTGGGGTGCCCATCTCCTCAATTTCCTATATAAGAGGCAATTTTGAATCATTGTATATATTCTCTTTTCATTTCAATACAAGCAGATTGGCTCTCTATGGAATGGATGTGGAATGTCCTTGCTCTTTATCTCTTTTCCTCCATCTCTCATGCTTTCTTCGGTGTTGTTATTTGTTGGATGTGATTATTATTGGATTTGCTAATTCTTATGCTTTTTGTGAGAGAAAAACTAGGGAGAGAGAGAAGGGTAACCTATCATCATTGTGGATTTAGGGTTAATGGTTGTAGTGTTAATTGATAGTGTTAATGGATCTTAGTGTTAATTGTGGATCACTCCCTAGGTTCTTTGCTAGGCTAGTGAAAACGTCAAGTGGTGGTGAATTATATCCATCACTCCGTTTATTGAGCGACGATATTTCTCATTCTTCGGTTCTAGTTGTTTTGCCAGATAGTTTCGAAAAGTGCATGTCTACTTTGCGACATAAGTAGAACAACATATGGTAGTCGTATTTGGTGGGCTGCCCGCTCTGGTGTTTCACAGAGGTCGGGCCCGTTTAATACATGCACAAACAGTACCCATATACAATGAATATGAAAACGATTTCAACTTGATGCTTCAACTAGCTAGACAACTGCATACTAGCCCAAAATGGAAAAAGATGATTCTGGATTGCAAAAGAAAAGGACAAGTACAGAGTGAATTACTAGTGTACAAGACAAAGTACACAATACTTTATGACAACTAGCATTCTATCATTGCAATTATTACGAACTCTTACTTCAGTGTGGAGATTATGGCAAGAACTGCAGATATGCTATGTATGACATACAATACTGCATAGCAATTAATCTTTTATAATCATTTCAAGCACATCGAACAAATCTTTTGAACAACCATGATTCACAATCAATTCATAATACACTACAAAATTCATTAACTCATTGTGATAGAAACTAGTTCGGAATTCAAGCACACGATTTTCAATTGATGGCAAGTGCTTATGAACAATAAAGACTACATAAAACAACAAAGATGAAGCGAATAGAGGTGAGGTAAAGCCATACCTCAGTATGTGATTAGGTAGCCGAAAATTGATAAAACTCAAGTAATGAATGCTGCAACTTGAGGTGAGGTCCATTGGTCTTTATGACATCAAACCTCATATTTTCAATGAGCTTCGTAGTAGAATATCAGACCCAGGAACGTTGATGCAGTTCTGACCACTGTCCACATGTCGAATCAAGTTGATATAAGAAGAGAAAATGAAGAAAATTATATTTTTCAGAATGTAAGCGATGCGATTGACAAGTTAGCGGTTCAGTTGAGAGGAAACTGAGATGTAATTTTGTTAAAAAAAAACAAGCTAGAAATCAAATGGCTAAAAAAATAGCAACTAATCAATCAACTCTCATGTTTAGTCAATCAAAACATCACACAAGCAACTCATTCAACCTCTAGCGTTCTCATATTCTCCATCCAAATGCAATACTTCAAGCAACCAAAAATTCAAAGCAAACAAACCATGAGCTCTAGCATACTATGAGTCACTCACAACCAAGCATGAACAACACACAACCATTCTTCCAACATACCTTCCAACATTCAAAAAACTAAGCACATTCCATTAACTCCCTTCATCATGCAATCAAGGGAGTGATACAAAACACAATCTTCCTCTATCTACCATAGCAAAGGCATATACCAAGCACCATCACCCCAAAGAATCATCTAACACTTTTACGAATAATAACACTCAACCAAGACAAGGCAACAAGTAAACATGATGACACGAAGGTAACCATCAATACTACATGCAAACATCAAGCAAACTGTAACTATTTGCATATCACTATCATTCTTCAACCAAGAAGTAAGCATGCTAGTGAGGCAACCCTCAATCAAGAATCATCACTCCAAAAGCAAAACACACTACTCATTATGCAACTCATACCATCAAAACAACTCACAAACCAAAAGCAAAACTCAAGCACTCACAAAGAAGTCATATGAATCTCTCCACTCATATGAAACAATACAACAAGAATCCAAAATCTACTAACTCCGAAAAATACAAAGGGTCCTTCAAGATGGAGATTTTCCAATCTTCATGAACCACATGTCCTTCAAGCCCTTCTTGCCACATGTCCATCCCTCTTTGAAAGGTTGCCCAAGTTGGACGTCTTCCAAGTTGGCTTCCATTTTAATAGCATGTGCTTTGTGGGTTCTTGACGGTTTTATATACAAGCATATATACCTTTTTATGAGGAAAAGTCTTCAAAAAATCGAGAAGTTATCTAAAATGTAGGTTTTTTGAGGATAACTCCGAGAAGGTTTCTCGAGCATTGCTTCCAAAAGTACAAAAACTAGTCGAGAATGAGTTTTAATGGAATATCATTAACACATGTCCACCACTTGAAATAGTAAAAGAGTTGTTTTGCCCTTTTATTGGCAAGGTGAGAGGCAACATGTCAATGGGAGGTGGAGAGATATTAAAGCTTGGAACCCAAACATGTGGCAACCTAGCCAAAATGTGCCAAAAAAGGAAACCTAGGCTCATGCTAACAACCTAGACGAGTGCCGACCAATCCAACATGTGAAACCAAAACCTTGCTAACTGTCATTATGCATGGGACCTAATTTTCACATATGGGTTTCAATTTTTCCATTTCTTCTAAGTTGAGTTTCTATAAATTCGAGTATCTCCACGACGAGGAAGTGCATTCTAGGCAATGCTCAGAAAAACTAGCAAGGTACAGGAATGAAATCAGCATTTTTTCTCAAAAACCAATATCATAGAATATTTGACAATTTTTTATGCAAGCATATAAATTCTTTTATGAGTGATAGTGTTCGATAGTGTTCAAATACTCAAAAGCTTTAGAAAATGCAGGTTTTTGAAGATAACTTAAAAGAGATTTCGCGAGCATTGAATCTTGATGATTCTAGTTGAGAGGATCCAAGCTTGACCAGGCCTACTAACATAAGCACCTTAAACTCTTCTTCTTCAAGGCAAAGACCAATACAAAGGCCAAAAAGGAAGGAAGGAAGGAAGGAAGGGAGGGAGAGAGAGAGAGAGAGAGAAATAGAGAGAGCGCGAGCGAGCGAGATAGGGGAGAGATATGGCGCTACAGTGGGTGAAGGGATTGTCGCAGTTGAAGGTGAAGCAGGTGCCTCCATATCTCAAGTCCACGCTCACCAGGGACAACATCGTCTCAGGCACTCGCTCCTGGCTCGACAATTACAACACCAAGTACGTGCAAACGGGTAGCATCAAGCCCCTCAACGATGTTCTCATTTCGGTTTTCTTGCTCTCATATGCCGTCGGCTGGCCCACTGAGATCCGTCACCTGCGTCATCAGGAGCACGAGAAGCATCACTGATGCAACCAACATTGCAACCCTTTCCATTCATGTGAGTGCCATACTCAGATTTGCATATGTATCTTTCAATCCAAAAGGATAAACCCTATTTTGCTAGGAATGGGATGCTGGATGGTTATTTATATTCCATTGCTGTGGCTTAGTGGGAGTTTCTGGCTGCCCCCTTTTGTTCTTTCACGCTTTACACCCGCAAATCCTGGGATTAAAATGCTCGGAGTTTATTTTAATTGGAGCAATGGATCTGAAAATTCCATTCACAAACTTATTTATTATTAAATGTCAAAAACAGCAAGGGTTCTAAAAGGACTACCGGCTTGTGGCTCTTATGTTTTCTGACAATTTTGATGGAAGCATTAATTGTGTGGATTCCCTTGAATTGGCCTTAATGACACTGATAAAGCTATGCTATGTATTCCATTCTCTTCTTTCTCTCACATCATTCCCTCTTCGTTCCACTCTCATCTATCTAGATGGCGCAGAATGTGGTAATTTTGTAATTTAATTTTAGCACATATATTGCAGCAAATATTGCAGTTCACTTCTTGCAAACCTCTCAACAAGCTAGCCTCTGGTGAAAATGAAGCTCCTCCCTGCCTTAGACCGCCATTTATGTATGCTACCCACCCGCAACCTAGGTAATTGGCTACACTTCAGACTCAATTTTGATCAGGTGTTGACTGGTTGTCTCTGACCCACCCACAATGGTGTAACACTAATAGCAATCACCCATGTGCCTCAGCATGGCACCATTATCAGTGAGGATACCTCGGGGACTTGCTGGCTACCTTATAATCTCATTGTGGCAAAATTCAGCACCAACTGCTTGGTCTGTGATGATGATCTTCAGCTGTACTTCTGATAACTTGTCATATGTTCTTTCCTGGTCACCACTTGCAACATCCTGACTCAGCTGGGGCCAAATACCTAGTGTGCATATAGCCCGTCACCATAGCTTACAATGATTGGCCCTTTGGTAGCTTCAACACTCTCAACATTCCTGACCCAGCTTGGGCGAATTACCTAGTCATGCTTATAGCCTGTCACCGTAGCTTATACCTAGCTTTCATTCAAATCCTAATATTTTTGGTTTTGTTTTCTTAGTTATTTTGAGATCTCTCAATGGAAATCTTCAAACCTGTTCTTACCAATAATGCAAGTTTGGTGTTACAAAAAACTTTTCATATCAATCCTGGTTTTCCAAATCCAATGTCTTTGCTCACCTCCAAAAAAATTGCAGCCAATCTAGCCATTATGGCAATTGAACAAACTTAAGGACCTTAAAATGTGCAGATCCTTCACATACGTGTCATGTACTTATAGTACATCAGGCTTATAGTGCAATATAATATCCAGTGTAACCTTTGTTAGGCCCAAAAGGAGTTATTAGCCTTAAGAATAAGGTGGTTCTTTCTTTAGGCCCTCCAAAGTACTTAAATAAAGATAAGAGGCCAACAAGGGCCCAAAATAGACAATAGACTTTATAAAATTTAACAAGGGCTAATTATCCCTCAAGATAAGTATGTTTAGTTAAGTTAGGGGATCGTCTATAAATAGACAAGGGACATCATTTTGAAGAATCTTTTGGCTCATTTGTAAAAATGAGAGCTTAGCTTCCTCTTTGCGAATGTGAGCCTTGGGAATAGAGCTTGCTAGGTCTCATGTGCTCAATGCACATGAATCTCATCCCCATTTTGTATTTATTTTCTTTCATCCCTCAATTTTATTGATGATTCCATGGAGCTCTATTTGTGACTTGTGTTTTATGGCTATATCAACATAAATGTTTTGTTATTCTCTTGATTGTGGCTTTACTTTCATTACTATTGCTATTTGATTGGGTTTGGCACATGACATTTTGCTACGATCACTTGACTCAAATAACTAACCATTAAAAAAATTTGCCGTCAAAATTATAAAATTTTCACGGTCTCTTTCTTTCTTTGACGAGCACCTCAATGCTTTATAGAAACAACCATAAAAAAAACTTACTGACAATTTTCAGATTTTTGAAGGTCTTAAATTTTTTTTACGAGCAAATGTTTCACGAAACCAAATTCTTTTTTTTATCAAGGTTGTTTTCTAAGTTGTTTATTTTGTTTCATTTTTTCTTATTTCTTCATAACTTCTTCATTTTAGCTCAAAATTTGACATTATAAAATGCAGAAGTGATCAATATGTCGAGCTTGACATAGTGCAATTATTTGTACTTTTGTAATCATTACTTAAATTTTTTTTAAGTAACCTTTTTTCTAAGTCAATTCCTTTTTAGTTTTCTTCTTTCGAAGCTCTATATAGTATAACTTCTTTGTTTGAATTCGGATTGAATGTTGTAAAAAGCAAAAGTGCCCACGGTGATCTGATCTACAAGTTGGGCACAATTATTGTACATTTTATATTTTCCGTTTACATCCACTATAAGGATTTGACAATCAATTACTTCTTCAAGGACTCGGAACTTTAAGTGGGTGGAGAAACTCTTAACGGCCTATCAAATTCCATTGTGAAAATTTTTTAGTTGCTGAACTCATAGTCCATAGATCTTCATCGGTCATTAGTGATGGATTACGGGTATAGTAAAAACGTTCAACAATCTAAACTCACATTGTATAACCTTGGTTTTGATGGACAACCAAGTTCAATCAATATTGAAGATTGGGTGATTAAATTGGAATCTTATTTTCGTCATCACCATTATCTTGATGAGGATAAAGTCTACTTCGAATCGTTATGTCTTCAAAGACAAGTTTGAGCATGGTGGGATACTCAAGCATATTCGATCTTGAAGCTTTGGAGTAAATTCAAGATTGCGTGTTTTGATAGTGTTACAATTTTCTACATCAAATCATTCGAATCTCTCAAACAGACTAGATCTGTACAACAACTCAATCACCAATTTTGCTTCATTAGGTTTCCAAGGACGTGTTTAGTCATGGTGGAACATCGTTCAAGACTGTCTTCATGTGAATTGGAGTAATTTTAAAGTAGTTTGTAGACAAGTTTTCCATTGATCTTATTTCATCCAATGGTGTTCTTTGAACCAAACATCCATTGTTGCAGAGTACAATAAAAACTTTTAGCAGATGATTCCAATATTCGACTATGGAGAAGTATATCTTATATGTTGCTATATATATGGTTTACGGACTCAGTATCGGAGCGTTGTAGAAAGTTGCCTGCAAACTACTTCTCTACAGTTTGGTTTTCAATTAAGGGAAATAATGGAATATGCATTAGGGTACGAGCAATGAGAACAAAGGCTAAAACGGGCAGCCAAAGGGAAAGAAAAACAATCTAAATGGTTTGAAGAAATGAGGATGCTGGTGCAGAAATCGATTGATCAAAATAAAACATCAGTGGATCGCCAACCGAAAAAGGAGCACAAAAGTGAAGACTGTTCTGAAGATGAAGACGATTTCAACAATGAAGCGGATGAGCAAACCGACGACGAAAGTCAAGTTTTGGATCCAGAAACAGTTGCAGACAACAAAAGTCCTATTCAGGATTCAGATCAAGATGCAATGACAGATGGCGAAAATTTGGACTCAGATCAAGAAGCATTCACAGATAGCGAAAGTCCTAACCAAGACAAAGAGGATCAGAGTTCATTTGAGGATGCATAATTTGATCAAGGAGATGATATTGCTAAAGCAAATGATGGTCAATTGGAAGGACAAATTGAGATGCAGATGATGGTCAATTGGACGAGTCAACCTCTAATCAAGAGAAAAATCAAAAATCATATGATCATCCTTGGCAATCAGAGCAATTTCACTGTGAGGACAAGCAAGTTCACACAATTGAAGATCTGGAGACCGGAAAACGTGGGGATAATAGTCAAGATTTTCTACATGGAAAACTGGTCAATAGCCAAGTGCAGAACTTGTGTCAAGAACCTAATCTGCAATGTCAAACTGATGGTATTGACCGCCAATTCAGTGATCAAGTTGATGTTGCATATGATTTCGAACAACAGTCGTTTTCCAACCGGACGTTTCAGATAAAGTCCAACAAATATTATATTGCATTGATAAGCTTGATGTACTAAAAGTACATGACACTCCTCCTAATTAAATAGTTTTGTCGTAAAAAATGAATGACACTTGTCTGATCAGCTTGATCACCTCATTTAAGTAGTCATGATTGAGGATGTCATGTCCAAAACTTGTTGCATCATTATAGATCCAAGCTATTGAATTGAATCCATTTGTTAGCTTAAGTCTGTAACCCATGTTCCCATGAAGAAAAAATTATGGTCAAAGAAGAGATTGATCTTCTTGGCAACTAATCTGCATGGACTGTCTAAGTGTATCACCGCAATATCCTCTTTTGTCTGCTTCCTTGACATCATACCAACTTGGATGCTTCATTCAATTCCCTTGGATTCGTGTTTTTGCATTACATATGGTTCTTCTATCGCACTGGGCAATCCATGTTGTTTGATCAATTTGATGAAGAAAATTAGAATTGATCTATTAACAATGGTAATCATGAGTTGTTGTTCAAATACAAATGCTCCATGTGAGGTAACCGCCATCAGAAATATCACTCGAATGTATGTGAGGCCTTTGGGCATACTGTTGACCAAAATATATTTCTTCAAATTTGGTCAATACTTCATTCATGGTTGGCCATGAAAAATTGATCTGATTGACATCGAAAATTGACTTTCGTTTAATAGTATAATATCTATAGTTGCACATAGATGTGGTTGAAGCATCAATTCCAAGTAGTGAAAATATATTCCAAAGTTGAATCAGGGACTTGATGTTTCGATTATTTGAATTAGCCATTAATTAAAAATCATGGTTGACACAGCTTGATATTAGACCTAGTACATTCAACTTTGTAGAGCAATGTAAACCTTCCCAAAGAAACTGATACAAATTGTTGGCATATTTTAAAATCGGCTTCCTATAGAGTGTTGGTTGACTGAGAAAATATCCCCAATTGTTATTCTTGTCTATGCATTCTAAATATGCACGTGAAATAGATATTGGTAGTTTAGTTTTAGAGAATCCATAGGAATAAGATTCTCCATGAAAGGCCACTTTAAGCTCTTGTGAAATGGATCCATGAGGCACGTCGAACAATAATCTTGAATATTGATATTGGTAGGATCTCTATGGAATAATTAAGTCTCTTCATTGCTAACAATATCCACGTTAAATACTTCGTACTCCATTGGATCATTGTCAATAATAAAAACATTCTTGAGAGCTCTCAAACCAAATTGAAATGATTCACAGATCGGATCCTTAAGTTAGCCATTCAATTCCAAGTTATGGAACGTCGGTGCCAAATAGTCTCATTTCGAAAGATTGATGAATGCCTTGATTCACTTTCTTTGAGCATAACAAACTCCTCGATTTGACGGCCCATAGTTGCTTGTCCATTGATCACATTAAGTGTTACAACTCCCTAAGATCTCCGACTGCCTTGAAGGTTATCGCACACCCCATACTAGTGACAACGCACCATATCCGCCCATCCGTACGGTCACAACTGACCCACTCCCATGCACTGGAGCTATCGACATACTCATGCCTAGTCAAGCCTTCTGCGATAACTGGCGTCCCATACCACCAGCCATCGCCCTTGGCTCTCCCTAGCACACATCTCTTGGCCTGGAGAGACATCTTGGCTAATGCACGTGCTCTCCATCCACCAATTCCCAGGTAGACTGAGTGAATGGCAAAAGGGAAACCCCACCACTATATAGGCATAGCATAGTGGGTCCCCTCAAGCACTCTCCTGTCGGCGACATGTGACCACCTAGGAGGTGACGCGTGGCACCAAAACATGTCGATAATGCCAGACCTGCGTCATGCCCCTTGCGAGGCCGTCACTGGAGGGCGTACCATTATGGTACATAACATTCCTCTCCCATAAAAACTTCCTTCTATGGGAAAACACCAGGGAATTTAAGTCTCAAATCGTCGTCCTTCTCCCAGGTGTCCTCATCATCTGACTTACTTTTCCAACGAATCAGATGTTCAGAAATCAAACGATTTCTCAGCTGATGACGTCGAGTATCCATGATCCTGTTTGGTTCATGGGGTACAAAAGCAGTCAAATCCTCCAATTGATCTAATGCTTTCCCTAGCCACCTGCAACATTTCTTGCATATCATGCAAGAAATCCGCTGTTGCTTGTACCTTGAGACCTTTGAGTCCAACGGAGATAGGCGAACGAGGCTGAAAGTCGTACAAGAGCATAAAAGGACTAAAATAAGTGCCAGAATGCTTCATACTATTATATGTGATCTCACCCATTGGGAGGTACTTTTCCCAATCTGATTGTTGCTTGGAAACATATGCGCGAAGCATATCTTCCATCGACTGGTTGACACGTTCGGTCTGACCATCGGTTTCTAGGTGATCCGTAGACGAAAGGCTTAAGGTAGTTTCCAGTCTCTCAAAGACTGCCAACCAAAATTTGCCAGTGAACTTGGAATCACGATCACTAACAATATCGTAAGGCAAACCATACAACCTGAACAACTTTTCAATGAGGAGTTGAGCAAGTTCTGAAGCTTTGACAATGATTTTTGTTGGAATAAATTGCTCCATTTTGGTAAGCCTGTCAACTACTACCCAAATGGCATCGTGATCCTTCCTAGACTTGGGAAGTCCAACCACAAAATCCATGGAAATACTTTCCCACTTCTTGTTGGGAATTTCCAACGGATGTAACAGATTGAGTCTTTCCGCTTTGTTCACTTGGCATTGTTCACACTTTTGAACATAAGCCTTGACATGACCTTTCATTTTTGGCCAATAAAATTCTCTCTTAACAAGGTCAAGTGTCCTCCTGTATACCAGGGTGTCCCGCACTGGGGCTATCGTGGCACTCATGCAGGATTTGGGCCCTAATGTCTGCAATAGAAACTTTTCCTCTACTGAAAAGTAACCATTCCGAATGGAATATTCATGAAGTATCTTCTCTTCACGAGACTTCTTGGAATCGTGCTTTCCAAGATTATTTCTCACAATAGAGCTTCCTACCAGGACTTCTTGCCAAATACGACGGTTCGACAAAGGTCTCGCAGAGAAAGATACAACTCGGATTGGAAACTAATTAACCTCTCCAATCCGGCTCAAAGCATCAACGACACAGTTTGACGTACCCCGACGGTACTTAATGTCGAATTTCGAACTCCTGTATGAGTTTCGACCAACAGGCCTTACGACCCCTAAGGTCCGAGGCATCACAAATATACTTAAGAGACTTGTGATCCGTCATAACCATGAATTTAGATCCGTATGAATAATATCTCCAGATCTTTAATACATGGATGACAGCAAAAAGTTCCTTCTCATAAGTAGAATGGATATCTACTTTGAGTTGTAGGAATCCAGAATCAAGACTATTCATTAACACAAAGTATTCTCAAAGAGAGTCATCTAACCATCTCTCTCTTCTCTTTGAGAATACTTTGTGTTAATGAATAGTCTTGATTCCTACATGGTATTAGAGCCATTTTTCAGAATTGATTGCTTGCTGGAGGGCACCCAATAGGTAGCCACATTTCTCCTCTTTTGGTTCATAAAAATCAGAATTTTTCTGATTTTTGTGGAGAGAGAACTGTTCGGCTTCTTGTTTTTTGTGCAGGAAATTGTAGGGAAAAGCTTGGAACCTCCACTCATTTGGGAGCCAGTAGTAGGGTGCCCATGCTCAACTAGTTTTCATGTGATTGAAATCAGATTACATGCATCAAATTTTAGATTTTCTTCTTGGAGGAGGGCGCCCATCTACCTTGAAGACAAATGTGTTTTTGACACATTTTTAGTGGCTGAAATTTTTCTGTTTTTGAGCTTGGAAGAAGGTTCTACCATCTGCTCCATTAGCACATTGAGTGCACACCATTTTACTTCTGGTTGTGGTTTTGGCTTCATTGGAAGCTTGCATATTAGTTAGTATTCTGTTATTTCAGTAGAATACAGCCACCTATATCTTCTTGTGAATGAGCTATTGCATGTGGTGTATTGCAATCTACAGTGCTCATTAATTCAGCTTTGATCTGCTGATTTTTAGTAGATTTTGGCCTGGAATCTGTTTTTCCCATCTACTATTAGCTGAATTTTCAGAAATGGCTAAAGAATCTGAATCTATAGGTTCTTTGTTCAATGAAGATAGGTTGGATGGAACTAATTTCTCCTTGTGGTGCTACATGATCAAAAACCTCCTTATTGCTAAAGGTTTGTTTGAAGTTGTAAGTGGTGATGAAGAGAGGCCACCTAGTTTGGCACCTACTACACCGTCAAGAGCTACTTCTTCAACATATGTGGAGGTGTCTTCCGAAGAACAAAAGAAGTGGGATCGACGTGACGCACAAGCACATTCGGTCATAGCGCTATCCGTGAAGAGATCAATCCTACCTCACATTCGATCATGCAAGACTTCCAAGAGTGCTTGGGAAGTACTTGCCAAGATGTTCCAAGTGAAGAATACGGTGAAAGTGCTTTTTCTACGTAATCAACTCTCAACATTGAAGATGCAACAGGGTGATACGCTTTCAATCACTTAATGAAGATCAAAGATCTTCGTGAAGAGCTTCTTAGCATTGACGAAATTGTCGAGAACTCTCAATTTGTTTCAATTACTCTTAATTCACTTCCTCATTCCTATCTTCCATTTGTGTCTACTTTAAGCATATCTCTTAGGGGACAACAAATCTCCTTTGAAGAGCTTGTTGGCTTACTTCTCCAAGAAGAGCAAACAAGGATTAATTTTGGTGAACAAGAAAATCAAGCCTTCTTCACCAAAGGCAAAGGCAAGGGCAAGTGGAAAGGTAAGCCTTTTTCTTCCAAGGATCAAAAATCCAAGGAAGGCCAAGATCAAGGATCCAAACAGAAGGGTAAGTGCCGTTATTGTAAAAAGTTTGGGCATCACATAAAAGAATGTAGGAAGAAGCTTACTAAGGATAAAGCGAAAGGTATTGATACAAATACAACCATGATTTCATTAGAACAAAAGGAGAATGATTCTTTCAATGGTGATTTTGCTTTTGTCACTAACAATCTCATTTCTAATCAAAATGAGATTTCTAGCACTTATCGACTTGCTGGTTTTCCAGCAAAAAACAGCACTACTTCAGCTTTGCAGGTTGCTATTTTTTCTTCCATTGATTGGGTGATTGATAGTGGAGCTACACGCCATATGACTCACCATAGAGACGTCTTCACAAAGCTTATGAAAATCAAAGATGGAAGCAAGGTTGAAGGTGTTGACAACACCTCCTATCCAATTGAAGGCATTGGATCTATATCCCTCATTCTTCCCAATGGAGAAGAAAAGTACATTCGAAATGTACTTTATGTTCCTAAGATTAAGAAAAATCTCATTTCGGTCTCTACAATTATGATTGTAGAATTTAAAGAAGACAAATGTCTTATAAAAGACCCAAAGAGATCACTTTTAATTGTTGCTTCGGGAACATTGCGAGGAGGTTTGTTTTTGTTGGATATTTATGAACCTAAAGCTTTGACATCGTTTGGTCTTGTTGCTACTAATTCACATGCATTGGAGTTGGCTAAACTATGGCATGCGAGGTACGGGCACCTCAATTTTGGAAGTTTGAATATGTTGAAGAAATTCAACATGGTAGAAGGCATTCCAAATATGGAGCATCCCGAAGGACATGTATGCGAAGGATGCATACTTGCTATGATAGAAAATCAATTTGGGCATACTTTGAAGATACTACGTACCGACCGACGAGGGGAATACATTAAAAGTACGTTCGGCACGTTTCTTCAAAGCAAAGGCATTCTACATCAAATGACTACACCTTACACACCGCAACAAAATGGTGTTGCCGAGAGAAAAAATCGCACAATCATGGAGATGGCTCGTTGCATGCTTAAGGCAAAGGGCGGTCCCCACAAGTTTTGGGCTGAAGCGGTTATTACGGCGGCATACATTAGTAATCGGTGTCCGACTAAAGCCTTGAAGATTTTGACTCCTTATGAAGTTTGGTATGGTAAGAAGCCATCGGTTTCTCACTTTCGCACTTTTGGTTGCACGACTTATGCGTTTATTCCCGATAAGCTAAGATCCAAACTAGATGATAAAGGAGTAAAATGCATTTTTATGGGCTATAGTAGTTATGGACTCGGCTCATTACATTCGCCATGTCCATTTACATTTACTTTACTTTATGCATAGGCAGGCTTTGGGCCCTTTTTTATTCATTATTTGACATTTAGACTATATGGTTGGCCTTGGGCCCTATTATTGACGTTTAGACCATATTATTGGCCTTGGGCCCTATGATTCACTATATCAGTTATTTGGTCATATTACTGAGAGTGGGGGCGTTCTTAGAGGGCGCACTATTTTCCCTCTCAGTTTGGCCCTAGCCACTGGAAGCTTCCTTTTAGGACTTCCTCTTGGCTATAAGTAGGGATTCTGTGTCATTTGTTACTTGGCTTATGAATGATCTCCTTCTTTAGTCTCTTTAAGCTTTCCCTCTCCTGCTTTCTAGGGTTAAGTCTTGCTTATGTGATGCTTTCATAGACTAAATCTAGATCAGCCGTGGCTACGTTCATAACTTGGTATCAGAGCACTTTTTTGAGCATCTCCATTGAGCAGATTTTTCTCTCACAGGAGGGCGCCCATCTTCAGCTTGGATCTTCACCATTTTTCAGCCGGATCTTCACCATTTCTCCACACTTGTCTTGCAGATTTTCACGACGGATCGGAGGAGGACAGGCGCCCACTTGCTGCCCATTTCTAGCGCCCTCTTGCTGGCTGCCTACTGCTGCATTTTCAGCCTTTTTCCTCCCCTATTTTGGGCGCCCTACTGCCTCCTATTTGCTGCCCTATTGGGCGCCCTCATGCTTGTTGACCAGCGCCCTACTGCTCCTTCCTTTGCTGAAAATTTCCGCTTTTTGCTGCCCCTATTCGCCACCTTCCATCAGCCACTCCTAGCGCCCTACCAACCCATCTTTTTGATCCAATTTTTTTTTTGCCGTTTACTACCTCTCTTGGACGCCCACACTCCACCATAGCTGGCGTCCTACATCCGCCTCAATTTCAGCTCATCCTCCTACACTGCTGTCTGTGTTCGCAACCCTACCCCGGACAATACAAACACGCCTAGATGCTTAGAAAGCCACTCCCACCCAACTTCATCGCGCATCGGGATTGCTCCCCGTCTTTATCGCAAACTTTTTTTTACCCTTGAAGGGCGATCTCTGATTTTTCAGCCTTGTTTCCTCGCTGCCCATACCTCCTTTTTGTTATCACTTCTTTTCCTTGGCTGCTCCCTTTCCAGCCCCATAGTCCATTATTGTTTCCCATACTTTTACCCACCGTTTACTCCACGTTGTCAGGCCCTTAGCATCTTTTTTGGAGGCTGCCTGGTACCGCGACATATCGCCGCTATTTTTCAGCTCACTTCCGGTTGCGGTTACGAGGTATTTCTTACTTAGTTGTCCTTTCCGTTCATCTTACATCGCGAGTTCTATTGTGTCTTTTCATTGGCGTGCCTGTTGTGACGACTTATGTCCTCTCCTTCAGTTCGTCCAATTGTTTAACGCCAAATTGTCCTGAGTGGATGGAAAAGGAGAGATGCCAGCTGCTACGTCAATATTCGCTTACTTTTTCTTCCTCATGGCTAGCTCACCCACTACACCTGCGAGTCATTCCGGACCTTTAGATGAACAGTTTGCTGATATGCGTGACTCTCTTACTCTCCTCAGTAGTCGTTTCGACCAAATGATGACCGGTTTTACCACTCTACAGACCGGCTTTGCCACTATGCAGTCACAGATTGATTCCTTACAGCCACATGGACCTGGCAAAGCCCCTGTTTATTCATCATTTGGGTCTCCATTTGGACTTCCATCCTCGTCTACTTCCTTTGGCGGTGGGTCTCATTTTCCACCTAACCCACCACCCGGTTTTCCACGTCCTACAGCTCCTGAGTCACATTTTCCACGACATCTAGCTCTTGAGCCACATTTTGCTCGAGATTTTCGTGATCGGGTACAGCTTGCCACCTATTCTGGTTCCTCTGACGGGAACTTGTTAGAGAATTGGTTTGCAAAGCTTGATACTTATTTTCAGATTTACCCTAAGACTGATCCTCAGAAGATCCAGTTAGCCGCCTTACATTTAGGTGGACGTGCTGCCACTTGGTGGCGGGTCTACCGACTTGACCCTGATCGGGACGGTCTCCAGTTATGGCCTACCTTTCGTCATGATCTTCGTCATGCTATGATTGACCCTCAGTGGCTGAGCCGCCAGCGTGATATATTCCGTAGTCTTACTCAGACTGGTGATCTTTCTTCCTATACAGATCAGTTTATGGACCTTTCCTACCTCTTTACAGATCTTCAGCCCACCGAGCTTATTTCTCGCTACATTGTTGGACTTCGTGGTGCTCTACGATACGATGTCTCTTCTTTCCGTCCACCCACACTTGTTGAGGCCATGTCCCTTGCTAGTACTTTACAGCATAAGTACCCTGATCCTGCTCCCTTTCGCTTTTCCCGACCCCGTCCATCTCTTTCACCTCTACCATCTCCGGCCCCATCTGCCCCATCCACTGTCGTCCCGACCTCTTCTCTTACTTCTCCCGCTCCTCGCCCTCCGCCTCCTCGTCCTGCTTTTGTCCGACGTTACACGTCTGCAGAGTTCGCTGACATTCAGCAGAAGCGTCTTTGCTTTCGTTGTAAGAGTCCTGACCACATTGCCCGTGATTGCCGCCAGCCCCTGCCTACTTCTACTGTTGTTTTCTACCATGAGGGCACTACCCCAGATGAGTCCGATATCTACATTCATATATCTGATGAGCCTGATCTATCTCCTGAGCCTTCTACTGATTTACTTCCTGCTACTTGCCATGCTCAGCTTGCTTATGCTACCTGGACAGGGTGCCCCGGTCCTCGCTCCATTCGGCTACGTGTGCGCATTACTGGTCGTGAGTATATTGCTTTAGTTGATACCGGCAACACTCATTCCTTTATCAGCAGTTATGTTCTCAGCCGGATACGCGCTTCACCTATTCCTGCTCCACAGCCTCTCACAGTCGAGGTTGCCAGTTCTCACTCATTTCCTAGTTCTCAGATGTTTCAGGGATTATCCTACCGCATTGGTGATTTTTTTGGACAGGCAGATCTTTATATCATTCCTCTGGAGCGCTATGACCTTATCCTTGGTGCTGATTGGTTTGCTTCATTGGGAGCGGTTACTTTGGACCTGGCTCAGCAGACATTGACATTTGTTCATGATGCAGTGACCCACTCACTTGCTGGTATTGATTCTCAGGCAGATTTCCAGCTGATCAGCGGGAAGCAGTTTATCCGCAGCCTACCTAAGGCTCATTGTGCAGCTTTATTATGTGTTCAGCGTGCTGCAGCAGATTCTCCAGTGACTACCTCTCCTCCAGCAGCTGTTCCTCAGGTGATCTCTAACTTATTACATCAGTATGCATTTGTCTTTTCAGAACCTACGACGCTACCACCATTACGTGATGTGAACCACCATATTGATTTGCGTCCTGGTTCTGCTCCTCCCTCCCGGCCTCCTTACCGTATGTCTAAGTTTGAGCGTGATGAGGTTGAGCTTCAGATTACTGCTTTACTAGATCAGGGCCTTATTGTTCCTAGTCACAGTCCTTTTGGTGCCCCTGTTCTCCTTGTCAGTAAGAAAAATTTATCGTGCCCTCAATAAGTTGACCATCTGTAGCCAGTATCCTATTCCTCAAATGGATGATCTCTTTGACCAGTTAGGCACCTCTCATCTTTTCTCTAAGATAGACTTACGTTCCGGCTATCACCAGATTAGGATGCATCCTTCGGACGAACACAAGACTGCGTTTCGTACCCATCTTGGTTTGTATGAGTTTCGTGTTCTTCCTTTTGGTGTTACTAATGGTCCACCTACGTTCCAGAATGTGATGAATAACATCATGCGTCCTCTCCTTGGTTGTTATGTTTTAGTTTATTTTGATGATATTCTTGTTTTTAGTAAGACTCTTGATGAGCATGTGTTACATCTTTCATCTGTTTTTCAATTGCTTGTTCATCACCAGTTGTTTGCTAAACTTTCTAAATGTTCCTTTGCTGTTGTTGAGATTGAGTTTTTAGGATTTCTCATTTGTGATGGTCGTATTCGTTTGGACCCTCATATGGTTCGGGCAATCGCTGATTGGCCTGTTCCCACAGATGTCCACCATGTTCGTATGTTTCTTGGTCTTGCTACTCACCTTCGTCGTCCTGTTCCTCACTTTGCCACTGTGGCTGCCCCTCTTCATGCCCTTTTGAAGAAGTCTAGTGCTTTTGTTTGGACTTCTGATTCTCAGTTCGCCTTTGACACTCTTCGTCGTGCTGTTGTGGAGGCCTCTGTCTTGTGTTTACCACAGTTTGATCAGAAATTTATTGTTGAGACCGATGCTAGTAATGTTGGTTTGGGTGCCTTGCTTCGTCAGTCTCAGTGTATTATTGCTTATGAGTCGCATCGTTTACGCTCTTATGAGCAACGTTATTCTGTCCATGAGAAAGAGCTTCTTGACATTATCTATGCTCTTAAGAAGTGGCGCCATTACCTGTACCGTATTCCTTTTGATATCATTACTGATCATCAGTCCTTACGTTATCTCTTCTCCCAGCGTGATCTTAGTGATCGTCAGTTTCGTTGGTTGTAGTTTTTACAATCTTTTGATTTTTCTATTTTGTATCGTCCTGGTCGTGCTAACACTGCTGCTGACGCATTGTCTAGACTTCCTGCTTTATTGAATACCCTTGTTGCCATGATCCCTTCCTGGTTTGATGATCTTCCATCTGCTTATCTTACATGTTCTGATTTTCGTGATGTTTATAGTTCTGCACCACCTATGTCGTCTTCACCTCATCAGGCTTATTCCATTGTTGACCACCGTCTTTATCATTATGGTTCTCTTTGTATTCCTAGTTCTTTGGGTATCCGTTCTCAGTTGTTGTCGGATGCTCATTCGTCCCCAGTTGGGGGTCATTTTGGATTTCAGAAGTCTTATGCTCGTCTTAAGGATCATTTCTATTGGCCATCCCTTAGGAAAGAGCTTGTTGTACTTATTCGTACCTGTCCTTTCTGCTTACGTAATAAGTACTCCCGTGCTAAGTCCGCTGGTTTGCTTCAGAGTTGGCCTATTCCTCACCACCAGTGGACTGATATTTCTATGGACTTCATCATTGGCCTTCCCCGCACCCGTCGTGGTCACGATTCATGTATGGTGGTAGTTGACAGGTTCTCGAAACAGGCACATTTCATACTCGTCCGCAGTACTATCACAGCAGAGCAGTGTGCACGCTTGTTCCTTTCAGAGATATTTCGCCTACATGGGTTTCCTCGTACTATCCTTTCTGATCGGGATAGTAAGTTTACATCATTGTTCTGGACAGAGCTTATGCGTATATTGGATGTACAGCTTTTTATGGGGTTTGCTTATCATTCTACTTCTGATGGGCAGTCTGAGGTCCTTAACAGGATCCTTGAGAATTATTTGCGCCATTTTGTTACTCCTTCAGGGAAGGATTGGGATCAGCACTTATGTTTGGCAGAGTATAGCTATAACAGCTCTGTTAGTACCAGCACCGACGTTGCACCATCTTTATTATCTCATGGTTATGCACCTCTTTTACCTGGTATTCCTCTTCCTCTCGAGGATACACCTGTGACACTGTCTTCATTTCTATCAGGTGCTCGCGAGCTTATTCTCCAGGCCAGTTCCCATTTGCAGCAGGTCCAGCAGCGTTATCAGGCTTCAGTTGATCGTCATCGACGTCATGTTGAGTTTCATGTTGGTGATATGGTATATCTACGCCTACGGTTTGCACGTCATCATTTTCTTCAGGGCCATGCTTCTACTGAGAAGCTTGCACCACGTTATTATGGGCCTTATTGTATATTGGAGGTTCTTAGTCCAGTTACATATCGTCTTCAGCTTCCTGCTTCCACACATGCCTGTGATATATTCCATGTCAGTTTATTACGTGCTGCTATTGAGGATGATGCTCCTCGTGATGCTGAGTTTCCTACTGCACCGGATCTCTTTCCTTTATTACCTGCTGCTATCCTTCAGGTGCGTTTGCATCATAGTCGACGCCGCCGGCAGATTCAGTTCCTAGTCTAGTGGGATGGTCGTCCTGTTGAGGAGGCCACATGGGAGCCTATTGATGTCTTTTATCATACACCGTCACTTGTGGATCAGGCTCGTGCTCTTGCCGCACTTGTTGATTCCTCTACATCAGCTGTTGCTCCAGTTGTTACTACACCAGATGCTGTTCTAGTTGATCCTCCAGGGCTTGCTGTTACTTGATCCAGTCCTTTATGGCAGTTGGGTCTTATTTTTGTGTCGGGGAGAGTTATGGACTCGGCTCATTACATTCGCCATGTCCATTTACATTTACTTTACTTTATGCATAGGCAGGCTTTGGGCCCTTTTTTATTCATTATTTGACATTTAGACTATATGGTTGGCCTTGGGCCCTATTATTGACATTTAGACCATATTATTGGCCTTGGGCCCTATGATTCACTATATTGGTTATTTGGTCATATTACTGAGAGTGGGGGCCTTCTTGGAGGGCGCACTATTTTTCCTCTCAGTTTGGCCCTAGCCACTGGAAGCTTCCTTTTAGGGCTTCCTCTTGGCTATAAGTAGGGATTCTGTGTCATTTGTTACTTGGCTTATGATATGATCTCCTTCTTTAGTCTCTTTAAGCTTTCTCTCTCCTGCTTTCTAGGGTTAAGTCTTGCTTATGTGATGCTTTCATAGACTAAATCTAGATCAGCCGTGGCTACGTTCATAACTATAGTAGTGAAAGTAAAGGCTATAGATTGTTTAATGTGGATACTAACAAAATCATAGTGAGTCGTGATGTTCATTTTGATGAGAAGAACTCCTATGATCTTACGCCCATTCATGTCAGGGGACATCCCCCAAGATGACTATGTTGAAGTGTTTCCAGATTTGGTATCACCATCTAATGTTGAAGAGGAGGGACTGCCATCATCCTCTAATGGACAGCCCATTGATTCTTCAAGCGAACAGCCCATAATTCATCAAGAGGAGCATAAATCAAGCAAGAAGCAGCCCATCGTTGCTACATCCTCAAGTGAAGCAGAATATAGAGCAACGTTTTCAGCCACTACGGAGTGTATATGGCTGAGACAATTACTTGTCGATATGAAGCATGGCCAGCCCTCAGCTACTCTCCTATTTACGGATAGTCAAAGTGTGCACGAAATCCAGTATTTCATGCAAGAACAAAGCATATCGAGATCCACTATCACTTTGTTCGGGAGAGGCTTCATAATGGCGACATCACGCTTGAATATTGTCCCACGGAGGATAATATTGCAGATGTGTTCACTAAGGCATTGCCTAGAGTTCGATTTGAAGCTCTTTGTGAAGCTTTAAATTTAAAGCAACATGCTGATTTTCTTACTTAGTGAATACATGTCATTTCTACATGTCATTTTCATTTAAGGAGGGTGTTAGAATAATAAATGTAAATGATGTAGAAGCCATAGGTTACTATGACCCAAAAGGTCGAGGGACTCGTGGGTCCACTAGGGGCCTATACATGTGAATTAAGTACCTAACTTGTTATTTGGGGTACGTAATTATTTTATGTAACTTATGGTAGCTAGATAGCCATTAGTCAAGTTATTGGACAGCCAATAGTCATGAAGGTAGATAGCCATCTTGGACTACTTATATGTAGCCATTCATTTGTATGAGACACACTTTTATTAAGCAATCTATTGTTCATATTGGCTGTCCACAAGTTTCTACAAGAGAGTCATCTAACCATCTCTCTCTTCTCTTTGAGAATACTTTGTGTTAATGAATAGTCTTGATTCTGGATTCCTACATGAGTTGGGTCCAACTTCTTGCTTTCGAAAGCCACAGGTTTACCATCCTGGTAAAAGACTGCACCCACCGCATAGTCACTAGCATCCGTTTCCACCAGGAAAGGTCTGCTAGGGTCCACTATGTGTAAGATAGGGGCTGTAGACACTAGCATCTTCAAAGCTTCAAAGCTTTGATTAAGTTCATTGGTCCAAGTAACATGTGGACTGATTTTCGAACGCCTTCTTGCTTTCTTCTTATTACCCTTTTTAGTTTTTCTTTTGGCTTTCTTCACTCCCTTAAGAAGATTCGTTAGAGGCAATGCAATTAAGGCATAGTCGTTAATGAATTTATGGAAAAACTTTGTGAAACCCAAAAAGGATTTAACTTCCCTCATGGTCTTTAGGATAGGCCAATCACAAACTTTTTGGACCTTATCATAATCGATCTCAAGACCTCGATCGGAAACGATATGTCCCAAGTACTTGAGTCTTGTCTGAAAGAACTCACACTTAGACTCCTTAGCATAAAGCTTTAACTGCCTTAAAATATCTAAGATCGTACGCAAATGTGCCTCATGCTCCTCAAGAGTCCTACTATAATTCAAGATGTCATCCAAAAATACCATGAGAAACTTCCCTAGATATGGACGTTCATCATCTGTTGGAAGGTTGCCAGGGCATTAGTTAGACCACTGGGTAAAACTAAAAATTCGTAATGGCCATGCCTAGAACGAAAACCAGTTTTGGAAACATCCCCCTTGTTGACATTAAGGCATTGATGTAGGTCTTGTTTTGGACTTTGATAGTTGAAGTGAGACTGGAAATGATGTTTTTGAACTTTGTTAGGCCCAAAAGGAGCCATTAGCCTTAAAAATAAGGCAGCTCCCTCTTTAGGCCCTCCAAAGTACTTAAATAAGGATAATAGGTCAACAAGGGCCCAAAGTAGACTTAATAAGAGGGCTAATTATCCCTCAAGATAGTTATGTCCAGTTAAGTTAGGGGATTATCTATAAGTAGGCAAGAGATATCATTTTGAAGAATCTTTTGGCATTTGCAAATGAGATAGCTTAGCTTCCTCTTTGTGAATAAGAGCCTTGAGATTAGAGCTTGCTAGGTCTCATGTGCCCAATCCACATGAATCCCATCCCCAATTGTATTGATTTCCTTCCATCTCTCAATTCTATTGATGATTCCATGGAGCTCTATTTGTGACTTGTGTTTTATGGCTATATCTACATGAATGTTTTGTTATTCTCTTGATTGTGGCTTTAGTTTCATTACTATTGCTATTTGATTGGGTTTGGCACGTGACAATGTCAAACTTAGCATGCAAATGACCACATAAGTTGTATGAAATAAAGAGACAAGAATATTGCCAATTGCCACTGTCATCGAGCAAATAGTTCTTTGATTCCTCTATGCCCACATTTTATTTCACTCCTGGCAATTTGATCCCCTTTCAGAGTTTAATATTCTATTCACGTAATTTCTATAAAAATGCTAAAAGAGACAAGTTTGTTTGGGTGCAAACCACTGAATTTGAACTTTGAGGGGAAACTTCTTTCTCTTGTAATTTATAAGATGTCTAAGTTACTTTGTATGAACATTTTGACAAACGAATTTTATAAGGCTATGAATCTTGATTTTGACGTGTTGCAAGACTCTGATGATTAGTTTTGATCTTGAAATTTCATTTGAACCCTACTCATGTTTATTTAATTTGTAAAAATCCAGGTTATAAAAAAAAAAGGGGTTGGGAAGTTTATGGACAGTCCTGTCTTGTGAAGTGACTCTTAGGATCCTTAATTACAGAGATAAACTTTCTGATCACAGAAGTCATTTTTCATAATAGTGCTTCTGTAGCTCTATTCTCTTTCTTTGATACCATATAGGGTGGTGGCTGAGATGCTACATGCTGCATGCTGCAGGGTTGAGCCCTTTGCCAACCTGTGATAGCATGAAGGCAAGGGGCAAGACCCTGCAGGAGTTTCATGTTGGGTCACAATCACTTCGTATCATAAAAGGTGTCCTACTACGTTTTTTTAATATTCGTGTGTGACTGGCAGTTGCCGACCAACCTCTAGAGAATAACACTTGGGCCTTGTGTTTGTCCCACGAGCAAGTCTGAATGAATCTGACCTCATATAAGGTTGGTTGCACAACATGAGAGAGAGAGAGAGAGAGAGAGAGAGAGAGAGAGAGAGAGAGAGAGAGAGAGACAGTACAATTCGGTTTGGTTGTGCTTTCATTGTCAAGAGACAAAAATGTAATTTCTTCTACATCAAAATGATATTTTGTAATGTCATTATAGGATTATGCTATTAAATCTATCCCTAGGAGAGTACAATTCGGTTTGGTTGTGCTTTCATTGTCAAGAGACAAAAATGTATTTTATTCTACATCAAAATGATAGTTTGTAATGTCATTATAGGATTATACTATTAAATCTATCTGCTAGGGATAGTTGCCCTGGCCACATGGCAGAAAGCCATTGGCCCAGGGCCATAAATAGGTCCTCAGCCTTTACCTGAAGATAATCTGAGGTTTCAGGTCAGCAGCTAGCCTCTGGTCAAGTGAAGTTCATATTGTTCAAAACAATTTTGATTCTTTGAACATGCAAGTTCTTGGTTCATGAACGTAAGAATAACCTTTGATGGAAGCTGGACAGTCAGAAGGGGCAAAATTTGCTGTAGATTTGACCCTCAGTGTTTTGATGTTTTTGCAGGCGTCAATGGCAATCTTCTCAACATGTTGAACTACTTTTTGTGGAAATAGAATAACACATGTAATGTCCTCTTGATAAGTTGGAGCAATGCCACTTACTGTCTGAGCCTTTTGAAGATGCTGATTCAGCAGCCTTTTATAGCCAATCATTCAAAAAACTCAGTTCCAATCTGCAACTTTAAATGATTTGATTCAACTAAATCATTTGTTTGGTTATTGCTTTAACAAGAATTCTTGGCGTTATCATTATAAGAATTTTATGAGAAATGTGTGTTTGGTGAATTAAAATGCTTGTCTGGTTTTCTCGACTCTTTACTAATTGGCTTGTAGAATAAGGTAATTCTTATATTCATGTTATTGGTAGAAACGTCCATTTCTAGCTTTTAGAAGGAAAGAATATATGTAAACTTGAGAAATGCAAAATTCAGCTATTTCTTTGATTCTTGAACTTAGTGTCGTTGTGTTTTTTTGTCACCCCTTTTAGGCTGCTTAAAAGTGCTATTTGGAGTTGAAATTGTCAATTTGTTCTAGCAAAATGAGTTTGGGACTTAACTTATTCTTGAGGCTTGTGTGTTATATTGCTATCTAAATTTAAAACTTGTTTTTATGATGAAGATAGCGACGTTTATAGAGATACTTGTGCAAGTTGTATCTGTCGCTAAGATATGCATACACGTCGCTATGTGTCATTGGTGTGGTAGTGGATGGTGGAGCAGCGGATGATTCCTCGGTGCATGCACTATGCCTATCAAATCGAATCGGGATGGTGAGTCGAATGACTCAACTAATTCTACTTGATTCTAACTTCGAAGTCATTAGAATCGATGGTGTCGATTACATAGAGAAACACAAAGAAAGTCTTATGACTGATATACGGAAGCGAAAAGCAAACAATTTAGAATAAACGATAAGAAAAATAAGACAGAATAATTAAGGAAATGTTACATACATGTTGACGACAATTTGAATGCAATAAGTTTGATTCAGAAAGAATATGAAAATATAGGCCAGTCGATGTTGGAGCACAAGACAATTGCGGGCGAAACCGTGTGCTCAAAACGATCTTAATTTTGTAATAGCTATGAGCTTATTCTGACTCTCAATCTGAAAACAAGAAATCAATGCATGAAAGCATCTATAGTGTCTGTCTTTTTCAAAATCGTCATCTCTCTTGTAATGTATATTTGTATAGATATAGACAAAATGCCATAGAGTCATTGTTGTGCCGTCTGAAAATAGATCGTGGTTGTTGTCATTGTCAAAACAATTGCACAATGGCAGGAGTGGGCGAGTGATATGATGTCAGCAACCGAGTTTAGCTTAGTCGATTCGTGAGGTGAAGCGTGACAAGAGTTCTATTGTTTGATCCGATAGTGTGTCGAATCAAATGGTCGAGTATTTGTTGATAGTCGATGGACGATACTCCTTCGATAATCCGACTTAGCTCGATTGTTTGATTGCCTTCAACAGTTTGATTGTCGTGTCGATACATGTCTTCGATACTAGAGTATTTTTACAGATTGTGCAACAATGCGTGTAAAATTGTAGCAATATGAATGGAACTAGATTAACATGGGATTTAAGAGAGTAGAGGGCTAAATCCAACAAGCTAGTGTCCACATCTGTGGATGTTGGTATATGGGAGTTCGAAAAAATAGATAGATAACAATGTTGCACGAGAGGGGGGTTTCTTTTAAGGTTACAAAAAATTTGACAGACTATTTCTCTGTTGTTTTGATTTGTTTTTGTTAGCCATTATTTACAAGGGTAGTGGGTTAGGTTTTTTTTTTAAACTATAACTTCAATTTGAAGGGCACGTAAAATGTTTACAAAGGAAAAAAACCTTAAAAATGAAGAGTTAAAGTGCTTATTTCCTAAAAATCCAACCAAAGCTAAAATTAAACCTCTCACAAGAAGTTACATAACTTTGTCATTTTTTCACCGAATTTGCTGAAAATTGACTCAAATTCAAACTAAGATAGAGATCTACATATTTATAAATTTACAAGCAAGAAATTTTGCCAACACCCAAGAATAGACAACAAGAATTTTGGCTCACTAAAATTGGAATCGTTTCACTAAAATGGCCATAATTGGGTCATGATAGCTCCAAATCAAGAGAAATTAGTACCTCCTAGAAGCTAAGAGAAAGGGCTATTGATCTAAAACAAGAAATCACACAAGAAATAAAGTTCAATAGGTCAAAAATTGAATCAAATAGTTTTGGAAATTTAAAAATCAAGAAAACTAGTGAATAGAAACCTAACCAAAGTTAAGGAAAACAATCAAATCTGATGGGAAAAGGAAATGCTCTGATATCAAAATTGTCATGTGTCAATCCTAGCATGAAAAAATCTCATTCATTCTTGAACATCAAATTAGCATGGGAAAACAAGAAATCAAGAAAGTCATCAATAAATCAAAAAATTAAATCAAATTAGCAAACCTTCCCAAATTAGACAAAGAAGGTAGTAATATTCACCATTATTGTTCATTCGATACATTGGGCCTAAAATTGGAGCATGATCAAAGCTCTCATGCTATTTTTGAACCACCAATGACATCAAGAAAGCTCTCAAAGAGAAGCTTCAAGACCACAGAGAGTTCAAAAATCACAGAAGTAGAATAGCCTCCAAATTTAGCACGATATCAACAACTATAGTAGTCATTTGTGCCTCTGGTATGATTTTGGGATCTTAATTAGCTAAACTGGGCCTTAGAACCATTACTACAATCTTGCTATTTACAAATATAGCACAGTTGGTCAAGCCAACTTATTAACTATCCTATTGACTGATTCTAGTCTAATTTAGCTCCATGGCCATACTTAGCATTACAATTATTGAGCACATGGGCTATTACATGCAGTACATGACATCACTTGTAGTTGAATCACTACCAATTTTCTCTCTAGAAATTGTAAAAAATGAGTGCTTATTACTGTTTGCAAAAAAATAGTCACAAAAAGGATTTATGTTTTTACAAATGATTCTCACTCTCTGATTACCAGCTGAAAGTATTGTTTGTTAGTTACCTTCCCTAGGGACGCCCTAGCCTCAGTAAACTCTATAAGAAGCCATGCATGCTAACTCACTAGCTTTTGAGTGTAGTACTTACTTTTATTAGAGAAAGTTTTACTTTTTTCACACTAAAATTCACAGACTTTGCATACTTTGTACTCTCAAACCACTGAACTCTTGTTGAATGGTTTCACAAAACTTTCATGATGTCATGTAGGTATTTTTGAAGCTTCACTCCATTGAGATTGGTCAAGAAACGAACGAAAACAACTCATCCAAAGTTTGATAGTTGAAAATGCGGAGTGATCTACTCTCTTCTTCAAGATAAGATTCTCCATAATGATAGCATCTTGACATATTTTGTGGCAATGAAGTGTAGGATGCAAACTTCCTCATACCAGATTTGATCTTGTCGAGTAATCCGATATAGTAGTTTTGCATTATGGTCTCTGGGCTCAGTAGATCAATACCTTTTACCAGATCGAATATTCGTATGGTGTGTTGTTGAACTGTCTCATCAGGAAACTAATCTCACAAACTTGGTAATCATGGCTGGAATGCAGTATTATCGTGATGTACGTAATTGCTTCAAAGGTTATACAACTGTGGTGTCCCACTGATTTTTTTCTTTTTCAAGTGAACAAGAGAAGAAAAGAAGTAGACCAAAGATTGAAACCAAGGACAATCAAAAGGACAGGAGGGAGGTGTGTGAATAAATGGTAATAGATGGTTGTTATCTTAGGATATTGATGGAGGAAAAGATAGATGCATGTAATGATATGAAAAAGGACGAAGGTTGAGCTGATGGAGATGGAGATGAATACACAGATAGAGATGATATAAAAAATGATTTTTTTTTTCAACAAGGCTGGGAATTAACTTTTGCCCCCATCACAGTAGTTGAATCAAGATCTGATGAAACTTCTCTGAGACTTGCGAGGGTTAGTTTTGAGCCGGCTATCAAAAATTGAAGATATTTGTTAAAATCTAGCACTTTTTAGGACTGTTTCTCTAAGATTTCAAGATATGAGTGTTTGTTTTATACCAAAATTTGATAATAGTTGAAAACTGGTATAATCCAGCTATTACCAATATGGAGTGAGTTTCAAACTGTCAGATTAAGAAAAATTAAGAGAACAGGGTCATTTTTAGTGTATTTTTGCCCATTTTTAGCGGTTATTTGTGGTTTTTCTGATATTTCTTCAGATCGGAGGAGATTTAACCTTTTTGCTTCACAATCTAGCTGGATCTAGACTAGATCTAGGTAGTATGAGGTTTGCAAAGGTTCTTGATGGACGGTTTTTTTGCATAATTTTGAGAAAACTCAGTTTTTGAGCACTTTTCAGCACGTTTTCTTAGATCTTTCTAGATTTGTCCATTGGATCTTCACAAGAATTTCACAGAAGCCAGATCGGGGTCAGATATAACTAGAAAAATCTCACAGAAGGTTAACTCAGAGCAAATGTCAAAAAATCAAGAAAAAAGTGTATTTTTTTGGGTGTTTTTTGCTATTTTTGAAAGTTTTCTATCAAATCCTAGAGAGATAACCTTCTCCAAGATGAAATTAGCCTTCTTTAATACAGATTAAGCTAAATTCAGGTAGGCAAAGGTTATTTCCCAGGGGATAGAGAGAAAATACAAATTTTATGGCTTTTTTTGCTATTTCTGGCAGTTTTCTCTCAGATCCTAGAGAGAGAACGTTCATCGAGATGATAGTAGCCTTTTCTGATACAGATTAGCTAAATCTAGATGGGCAAAGGTTATTTCCCAGGGGATGGAGAGAAAATACAAATTTCATGGCTTTTTTGCTATTTTTGGAAGTTTTCTCTGAGATCCTAGAGAGAGAACGTTCGACGAGCTGATAGTAGCCTCTTTTGATACGGGTTAAGCTAAATCCAGGTGGGCAAAGGTTGATTCCCAGGGGATGGAGAGAAAATGCAATTTTTATGGGTTTTTTCACTATTTTTGGCGGTTTTCTCTCATATCCTAGAGAGATAACCGTTGCCGAGCTGACAGTAGCTTCCTCTGATACAGATTTAGCTAAATCCTGGTGGGCGAAGGTTATTTCCCAGGGGATGGAGAGAAAATACAATTGTTATGGGTCTTTTTCACTATTTTTGGCAGTTTTCTCTCAGATCCTAGAGAGATAACCTTTGCCGAGCTGGCAGTAGCTTTCTATGATACAAATTTAGCTAAATCCTGGTGGGCGAAGGTTATTTCCCAGGGGATGGAGAGAAAATACAATTTTTATGTGTTTTTTGGCAATGTATTCCGGTTTTTTCAAAAAACGGTTGGGAATTAACCTTCGCCGACTTTCATGTAGGTTTTGAACAGTGTTCAAAAGGTACTGTCAAAGGGGCGAAGGTTAGTTGTGGAGCAGTACAAAGTTATTGCCTCTAATATGTTTTTCCCGCCTATTTTTCCACCAAAAACAAATTTTTCATGGTTTTATGATTTTTTTGTTTGTTTTTTTTTTTTTTTAGAGCAAGGGTTGTTCTAATCTACAGTTCTAACACTAATTCACACCCCACTAACTCTAATCCACACTAACAGCCACTAACAAGCTAAAAAATTTGATTTTTTGTGATGAAAAATGAAGGAAAAAGAAGAGAGAAGAGTGAGAGAAGGAGAAGAAAAGTGATGTCTATGCCGGCTAAGGCAAGCGTTGGGGCTCCCCGGCGACGGCGCCACTGTAGTGTAGGTTGTAGTATGGGGTTCGTCATTGGGAGCACAACCTCGCCTTCACCTGCATAGCACACAAAGAGAGAGAAGAAAGAGAAAATGCCTAGGTTGAGAGAGGCTTTGGAGGCCCGAGCACCTTCCCAAAGCTATTCACACCCAACCTAGAGAGAGAGAGAGAGAGAGAGAGAGAGAGAGAGAGAGAGAGAGAGAGAGAGCGAGAGAGAGAGAGAGAGAGAGAGAGAGAGAGAGAGAGAGAGAGAGAGAGAGAGAGAGAGAGAGAGAGAGAGAGAGAGAGAGAGAGAGAGAGAGAGAGCTGAAGTGAAACCAACAGAGTTTTATTAAGAAAAGGATGGAAGATACAATACAAATGAAATGGCTCCCTCTCATAGATTTTGGAGGTGAGCCTCCTTCACTCTGATTGGCCACTTCATTGGGACAAGGATTCTAATCCAAGCCCTTCAAATAAACACAACTTAAATTTAATGGTGCTAAGAAAGCACAAGGGCACTCACATGATTCATGTGAGTTCTAATTTGGGCCCTTTTAGCTCTTTTATTTGCAACTTGACTTAGGGCCTCCAATGTCATTTTAGAGTTTTAAGCTCCTAGTCTCTTATTCTTAGGAATTACAACTTGCTAGTTGTGCTCATTGGGTTGGGCTTATACGCGCAGGATGCCAGTGCCCTTGCACTTATTACTCTACTTGTATAGTACCGTGGTGGGCCCACTTGGCAAGCCTTGGCCAGCAGTATTTTTAGTGGAGGGACCCACTAGAATCAAAGCCTGAGCTCAGATCATTAACAACTGCGCTTCTTAAACCACAGTATGTTTTATTGTAACCTTTTGTTAGCTCCACCTATACAATATGTTTGGACAATGATTTGTACTTTAGCAGCTCCTCATCTCCATTAGGACTATACTTTTTGCTAATGCAGTAGATGTACTGCTCCGGGAAGTGTCCAATGTAGTGCGCCAAGGAAGTATCCTTGGAGTCACTCTCTCTAGCTTTTCTCACTCTCTTTGCTCTAGCTGCATAAGCATCAATTTCAATGGCGTCCTGTGTCCCATCATCGGCTTCTGCAGTGTCACTTAGGTTAATGCTTCCTTGTGTCCCCTCCAGTTGAGTGAAATTGTACTCTTGTGGCTCATGGTGAGTCACCTCAGGAGGGTGGCCGATGTTTCGGAGCTCTGTCAAGATTCTTGCCAATGTCATTTCGCATGTGGCGTCCTCATTATTCAGACACAACTTTTGGAATGTATCATTAATCCTTGTGTGATCGTAGGTATTGGCTCCATTCTGCATTTTTATTAGAGCACTTAAGAGTTTTCCCTCTCGCAAATGGAGAATATGTTGTAGATCATGAAAAAAATTGTACTCTTTGCCATTGATGATGATTGGAGAGAGGCTCCTGATTTGCAGCATTGTCTCGTTTGCCTCACTGGTTTCTAGAGATGACTTAGAGAATTGCTGCAAGGAGAGTGTTCTTTCTTCTTTTTCATTTATTGGTTGCTCCTCCTCAATGTCGTTCATTTCATAGCATAGAATGGCCTCCTGTGAGTCAACAGGCATTGGAATAGTTGTATGTTCAAAAAGCAAGAATACAAAGACCATCTCACCTGAAATGATCTTTGAACCTATGTTCAACAAATTGTTCATATTTATAGTGTTTTATTTTTATTTTTTTTGAACTATATTTTGAAACAATGGTTTACATAAATACATACTCATATCGGTTGAGTGCGCATTTTGGCACAATGAGAGGCATGAATTAAAAGCGTACGCACATATTCAATATATGGACACGTGACATGTGCCTATTAGTTGACAATTCATTCAGTTTCTGACACGTGTCAGAATCCTAAATGATGATGGTCACTAACGTGTCAGAGGTCAAAATAATATGATGTCACTTGTCCATGCATTTACTTTTACCAATAAAAATTCAACACGTGGATTTCAAGTTTGACTCCACACGTGTGGGATAGCATATTTTGTATATAAATTTCATTGAACCCAATCATGACACTTTCTTTTTTTAGTTTTCGCATATCTGATTAGTGCGCACCTGTAGACGCCCATAAGGTACCTATTTACTATTTGTGCATAAGTCCAATATCCCATTTCATACACTTTAAATTTTTTAGCTTCATCACCATCTTTTTGTGCCTTTGTCAGATCCTTGTTATGGCTAGAGCGAAGCAAACAACCAGGACTGATCAGCATCGCAATCCAGTTCAAGGTGAAGTTTCGAGCCTCAGGCCACCCGATACTGGTAGGAGAACATCGATGAGAAGAAGCCATTGGATGAGAGAGATAAAAAAATATCAAAGGTCAACGGAGCTTATGATTCCAAAGGCTCTATTCTATCGTTTGGTACGTGAAATCACCAGAGAGAATCTGGGCATGTATAATCGTTTTACAGTTTCAGCTATTATGGTCCTTCAAGAAGCCTATGAAGATCTTCAAGCTCAATTTTTTGAGGATTCCTTTCTGCTTGCCATCCATGCAAAGCGTGTCACCATTATGCCCAAAGATTTTCAACTTTTATCTAGATTAAGAGATAGAAGTTCTGGTCTTCACATGGGTGAGGCCTCTACGACTCGTCCACCTCCAATGTATAGAACAAACCTTCCCACACAGACGACTCGCAAGCAAGCAAAACCAAAGCGATCCCAAGACCCCGAGGAACTCATGAGGAAGGGAATACATAGTAAAAGGGCAAAGAAACATAATACTAATAATAATGAAACTCTTAAATCTGATAGCGGATCAAGTATAGATGCAGAGGAATGCATTTTAGAAAATGTTTTCTGTATTTTCACTAATTTCTGATCAGGATGTATCACAATTGCATGAGAATACCATAAATAAATTGAATGTTCTTGTACGTACTCCTTATGATCCTACTCAAGGATTTTTTGAATCTGATTACTATAATGAATACGAGAAAATTATTAGTAAGAAAATTGATGGACTCAATGGTTACTTTTCTGTAGCTATTCCAGAGATTGATTATATAGTACGATTTCATGATTTTGATTGTAACGTTCTTAGGAAAAAAAAAGAATATGTAACAGATGTTATAATCGATGGTAGGCTGGTGCTACTGCAATACACCATTAGTCAAGATTCAAGAAAAGAAATTTTCATCGTCACTGGTCTATGCGTGGAACAATATCTAATGCACAACGATGAAGCATTGGAACTTTTGAAAAGGATTTTTATACAATGCAGTCCAACTGCAAAACTATTCGTGGTTCCTTATGCATCCAAGTAAGTATAGTATTGAGACTTATTTGATGTACTGCTAGCTTTACTTTGGTAAGATGTCAAAAAACTGATTAATAAAAATGAAATTTGTATAAATAAATGTCACAAACTCTCGTCGCTATACACATTTTTTGTAGTAGTGATCCCAGCGGTGTCTAGATTCCCAACATGGTATTAGAGCTATGCTATCAAAGCCTAATATGACATTAGAGCTATTTTCATAGTTCTAAAACTTCCCACATAACTTGATCCTTTGAGTCGATAAGATTATTGTTTTCTTGTTCTATAAATAGTTAGAATTAAAGTAGAATCACTGTGTTACTGTATTGTGGGTCCTATCAGTGGATAAGGATCAGTTGGCCTAGCCACGAGGCAAGTCGATGGGACACGCGTCCCGCCAACGACAACCTGGGTCATGCATGAGTTGCTTGAGTGAACAACTATATGGACAGTGTAATTTCATTTTGAGAAATACAGTTGCTATGTGAGCTTGTTGTGGAGAGTGTTTTCTGTCTGTGTTACTGTGTAGCATGATCTGTGTTCCTGTGCAAAGCAAATTCTAAGTTGGCATCAGAGCCGTACAGTATAGGGAGTGTACACAGTACAACATCGCCGTTGAAGAGAGCTTTGGGAGAATTGTCTTCTGAGAGTTCAGGGTTTACGGCGGGTTGAAGACGGAAAGAGAAGCACTGGTGCATGGTTTCTAGTTTATAGAGACTTGCTAAGCTCAGCAGAGGATTATTAGCCTGTGCATAGCATAAGACAGGGAAAAATTTGGTGAAAAATTGACAATTTTGAAGCCAGCTGAAATTTGAAACCGGGTTTGGGGTTACGATTTTTATACATAACTGGTGATTTTTTTGCTGTTTTTGCACCGTTTTGGATGTCGTAAGGACAGAAAGGAAGCTAATCACATTGTCAACCAACCATGGAGAGATTCTGAGGTTTATGTCAGAGATTTGTCTCTAGACAGTTAACCTAGCAGATTTGTGGTAAAAGGTGAAAAAAGCCACTTTGTCAAGTTGAGCTAAAATCACCGTTTCTCCATGGAATTTCTTGAGGGAACACTCTACAGTCTTGGAATCCATAGGGCGACTCTGCTCCGGGCCTCAGATCGTGCTCAAATCAATTCACAGACGAGTTAGATCAAGCAAATTTGAGTGTGGGGAGGCGCGGCCGCAGACTGGGAGGTCGCGGGCAGTTCGCGTGTGGAACCAGGGTGAGAGCATAGCGTTTCGAGGTGGACAGTGTCTACAAGACTCTCCATTGGTGCACAGAAGTGCTTAGGTGAGGTGTGCAAGATCAAGGGGATAGGCACCGTTTCAATCCAACTACCTGATGGCAAAAGTAGGATGATCAGGGAGGTACTTTACGTACCAGGTTTGAAGAAAAATCTACTTTCTGTTGGAGTCATTACTGATCAAAAGTTGAAAGTAGAATTCGCCCATGATCGTTGCTTTGTGAAGGATGTGAACCAAAAGTTCAAAGTTATTGCGGATGGAGTAAGAGAGCCCAATACAAAATTGTACAGGTTGAATGCTACAATTACGGGGCAACACAGACTTGTATCGTCCATTCCATCGCAAACTGAGTTGTGGCATAAGAGGCTTGGTCACTTGAACTTGGGAAGCCTCAGTTTGATGAGAAAATTGGAGATGGTAACATGATTGCCTACCATAGAAGATCACTTGAAATCGATGTGCGAATCTTGTGTATATGGGAAGCAGCATCGAGAGAAGTTCAATAAAGGGGGTGTTACAAGAGCAAAGAACATCCTGGATTTAATCCACACAGATTTATGCGGGCCTATGAGGACCATATCCTTAGGTAAAGCCTTCTATTTCATGACCTTTATTGATGATATGTCACATAAGATGTGGATCTACTTCTTGAAGAAGAAATCAGATGTATTTGACAACTTCAAGAGCTTCAAAGCATTGGTAAAAAATCAGACAGGTAGGAAGATCAAAGACCTAAGATCAGATAGTGGAGGTGAGTACAAGTCTAATGACTTCAATGATCTTTGTGATCAATGTGGGATTAAAGGACAATTTACGCAAGCTCATACTCCTGCTCTCAATGGTGTAGCTGAGTGCAAAAATCGTACGATTGTGGAAAGTGCCAGATCTATGCTAGCTGAGATGAAACTACCAAAAGATTTTTAGTCAGAAGCATGTAGCACGGAAAATAAGAGTCCTACCATTGCCATACCAAAGATAACACCTGAGGAAGCATTTACGAAGAAGAAGCCAAATGTGAACCACTTGCGAATCTTTGGATGTAAGGCCTTTGTACACATTCCTAAGGAAGAGAGACGTAAACTTGATGTAAAAGCTATCAAGTGCATATTCCTAGGATATGATGATCGTGTGAAGGGCTATAGATGTTTTGATCCAGTCGAAAACAAAATCCATATAAGCCGTGATGTTATCTTTGATGAATCCAAGATGTATGAAGACGAGGATGCTGAGAAGATAGACACATCCACTGGGAAAGATGGTATATTGAGGATACCACCTGATGATGATCCATTCATTGACCTTCCGAGTGATGAACATGAGGATACATCTCAAGATACTACTACTCAACCTCAAGAGACAGGTTGGAGAGGTAGGGACAAACCTTTTGGTGCAAGAAGGATTGAAGTTGCAGGTGTATTTCCAGTAAAATCCTATGGTGAATTATATTCAAAAGATCAGACTAGTACGGTTTCACATACTAGTAAATGATTTTTGATATATCAGATATTCAGCCCAGGTATAGGACAGAAATGAAATTGTTTTAGACTTTTTTCTACAATAATTAGTTTTTAAACATTTACTAATGTCATTACGTCTTCTTGGTACCTGAGCTGAAATAGATTTTCAGGGAACTGAATCTGATACGTGGATTATATTGGATCTGTTAGTTGACAGAAGCTTGTCCCTAGATTTGATACATCAGTAGGTGTTTGAAGCTTATCGTTAACCAGAAAGGATCAGGATGTAATATTTAACCATGTTAATTCTACTGTTTCTATCACAAGATCAGATGTGGATTCGTAGTATCCATCTGATAGGCATGCCAGTCATCCAAATAAATGGATTCTCCAGTGTTTTGGAAATAAGAGATAATATCCTATAGTGATTATAGAACAACAGATGATCAGTGGATCACTAGGATATCAGATAAGACGGTTAAGGGTTTTCTGAAAAAAAAAGCTGATGGCATGGGACATCAGTAATTTTGGAAGTGGAATTCTAGGGTTGTAAAGACTTGATGATCAATGGTGTGTTTTAGTACCTAGTCACGAAAGAAAACCATTCAATAAAATGTGGGGTATTTTGAAAATTTTTGAGGTTTAATCTAGATCCCAATGTGGTATCTCATTATTTACAAAATCAGAGGCCCTCAAATCTATATCTCACTTTCTTAATTAATCCTTTACTTCTTAGTAATTTCTCGAATATAGATATCAGACTGATTTATATGATTCTTTCCAGCATGAAATTATTCTTTTGAAAGATTGTTATGTCATATAAATTACTATTTGTGTTAATAGACTTGGAATTCAAATAAATTCTAAGGTTAAAATGTTTCAAGAAATAGTAACTTCTATCACTCAGATTGAAAATATTTGAAGGAGAAGTCCTGTTTGTAATAGGGTGAATCCTTTAATGGAAACACTTATTACTAACTTTTCTTGGATTTAGATATTTTCATATATCATCTTTCTAGTTAACTTTTACTGAAATTGATTAATTTCTTTAAAGGAGGAGTGAAGTGGTAGGATAAATTTCTATTTGGGTATGGTTTGCGTAGTTTTCGGAAAAGAACCAGCTGTGGTATAGAAATGAGATTTGATCTGAAAGGAATTTCGAATAGATTCAGAGTAAGATGTCTAATTGGAACTTTTCCAATAAGAGGAATTCTCTAGGACTTGTGTGGACAATCTGGAACTAGAACATGTTTGGAATTTGAATCATTATCTATAAGTAGTACAGTAAAAGGTCAAAGGTTACTAATTCCATTTTGATTGGAATAGAAGTAAGTTTGATCATAAATTAAGTCTGGGAGTTCTATATTCGGTCAATCTAATATTAGTTTAAGTACTGGGATCAGAGAGAGGTTGATTGAGTGGAAGAAATTATGTAATTATAGGTAAGTTGGATTGGAAAACTGTTGAGATTGAATTCGGCTCAAAGATTTCCCGGATATGTTATTTACTCATGAGAAATAGAAAATATTTTGTAGCTAAGTTACAAGATCGTAGTGAGATATGTGAGTTTATGTACTGGGTCATAGTGAGATTATTCTCATATGTGCACGATTAATCTTGTGTGAATCTACTGTGTAATCCTAGTTACTAAGGTTATCTGGTGCTTTTAACCTAGTCGGTGAACATGAATATATGATCAAGTATTGTTTGGACAGATACTTGCAGAGTTAACAAATCTTTGTATGGAAGACTTATGGATTAATTTATTTATGATTTGGGTAAGGATCTAAATGTGGTATCATACTAGTATAATTGAATTCTTCACCTAGACATTTGAGATTTCTGAATCATTGGCAATTAACTTGAGTAGTTGATTACTCTAGGATGAAGTTAATTGGTAAAGCGATCAGTGTGATGTGGATTCACCGAAAACTGATGGTTTTTTAATTATATTGCTTGTAAGACGCATGATTAGTAAATCATTTGGGTTCATCAGTTAAAATTGTGTGCATTGGATATACAGTATTCTTGGGATAGAGTATTCCTTAGTTAAGGAAGGGACTCAACTCATTAGTGATTGTATCCTAGAGAGCTCAATTAGATAACCAAGAATAATAATTGAATTGATATTCAACAGGATTTTGGGTATCTAGATGTGATTCTGGATTGTAATCTAAAGTTTTTGTAGTTGAAGATGATTGTCATTTTGGTATGTGTTCAGTCTTTAATTACCAGTTGTTTATAGAACTTGAATCTTGCACTTTAGTTAAAGAATCATGTTTTGAAAGTATTCCTAAATCCAGTATTTTCTTAATGGAAAGATTTTTGGAATGACTCTTACTTTTCTTGAGTTATGTTAGACATATACTCCAGTATCCTGTAAATGATTAAGTATGATTTGGATTTCAGAAAATTATGATTGACGAATCATATGAATTTAAATATTTATGGTTGATAAATCATAAATAGATACTTGATTATTGTCAGAGGATTATAAGGAATTGTAATGATTCTTAAGTGTGATGATTAATTCTTGATCTATTATTTGAGTAAGAATTCAGATCAATGTTTTGAATCTCTCTACTCCAGTATTTTATTTGAGAACCTATGGATCTCACAGACATTCTCACAAGATAAGTACTTGTGGAGAATTTAATTTATCTAGCGGATGTTATTCTGCTACAGCTTATAGTCTGCAGATGCTTGAGTACAATATTTCTTCATTGATTGAATCTCCAGTTATCTTAGAAGGTAGACAAGTCTATTAAGATGAATGAATATTATTTTCTTGCATTTGGTGCTAGAAACAGGAGCATTTAACTCAAAAGAGTATCTGGGGTACTCAGATTTGAGTTTAATCATTCTATATCTTAATGATTCTCCTAGAGATTCTAGCTAAATGAGTTATAATATCTTAGAATCTAGATTCTAAGGATATTTGTACTTGAAAGCTTATGAATTATCTGTCAAAGTTGTGGATAATTTCAGACTGTAATTATAATTATTTTATTATTTCTTTAACTTTAGTCTCCTAAGTTAGGTTATTTCACCCAGTGTTTTACATAAAGGTGATGTTATTAACTTGTGTTGAGTGTAACCCTGTTGAGAAAATATATCTCTTACTGTACTTTTCAAACTAGAGTTTGTACTCCATAGTAGAGATTAATGATTGGAAATAGGTTTATCTCTGACAAAGGTTTTCAAAGCTTGACTAGAATCAGAATAACAATGTGCCAATCTATATAATTATCCATGCCCCTTGCCGAGCGCAAGGATCTTATTACTGCTATCGATAATTCTGCATTGATCAGACTCAAACTCCTCCTTATAATCTAAATCTGTAATTCTACTTACTGATAACATATTTGTAGAGAGTTTAGGAACATACAAGACTTTTGATAGTAGTTTGAATTGATCATGCTAGAACCTCAATCTTACAATACTTTCACCTTTGATAGTGTGAGTGCTATCATCACCAAGATGAACATACTTCTTTTACAATGCTATAAGACGTATAGAAATGGAAAATCTCACAATGATTGGTCATGTGTTGAGTAGCTCCAGAATCCAGAAACCACGAATCGTTAATCGAATTCGCAGTTTTTCTTTGACCATAAAAGTGCCTTCGTCCATTTCAACTTCAAGAGATGTTGTATTTGTATTTGATTGTTGATCAGGTTGCTTGATTGCATTCTTTACTTTGGAAATTTGGCAATCCTAGATCTCATGGTTATTGCGCTTGCAATACCTGCAAAACATCTTCTTCTTTGACGAATGTGGATTTGATGATTGTTCTTGACTTTGAGTCTGTTTCTGATTCGATGTAGACTGCTTGGAGCTTTTCTGCTTCTGTCGTTTCGAGCCCTTGTTGACATACAGATCATGAGATGAAGAGGTAGACGAAGTGTCTTGACTTTTTCGATTATCTTCTTGCAACAACATAGTGATAACTCTGGTAAGAATTAAATCTGAGTGTGTTGTGATGATCATTACCTAGTTCTCATATGTAGAGGGCAGGCTTGAAAACAATGTCATAATTGTGTCTTGATCGTCTATGATTGATCCGACAACGGCCATCTGTTGCAAGAAATTCTTAAATTGGTTAATATGATTTTGAAGAGAATCATTATTTGACATCTTGAGTGTGAAGGATTTCCTTCAAAGATGTAACTTAGTAGTTATGTCTCTCACATCATATAGTGATCTCAGGATGTCCCAAACTTCTTTTGAAGTTCTGGCTTCAGCTACGTGGCCAATCTGAGTATCTGATATATTGAGGATAATATGCACAAAAGCTTTGCAATCCTTTGACTTCCATTTCAAGTCGACTGTGTCGTTTTCAGGCTTCACTTCAATACCTGTAACAACATCCCACAACTCGTAGGCAATTAGCAAGGTCTTCATCCTAAAATTTCATAAATGATAATTGGATCCACTTAGCTTGTTTGCGATAAGATCAGCTTTACTTTGAGAATTCATCTGGAACTTTAGACTGTCGATGATTCGATTGTTGTTAAGAGAAAGATACAATGCTGTGGAAATCAATTCTCTGATACCGAAACAAATTGATTCGAACTGAAGAATAATTTCATATCACGAAAGATACCAAGCGTAAGAGCTTATGCTCTAATAGTATTAGGCCTTGAAGAATCAATGATCTAATACCATGTTGGAAAGAGGTGTGTGACAAATAGGTCGAACTCGAAAAGAAAAGAATTCAAATGACAAGAAAGAAAACTTATCATGCGCAGCAGAATAAACTATCTTCCTCTTTCTTTATGCATAACTACGCGAACAAAACAATAGTGATAGAAAACATGTTCGATCTTATAGTAACTAACTTTGAAATCACTAGTACTAAAGTGATTATGTAGCCAAACATTAAGCATTGAAACATCAGACAAATAATTTGTCGCAAAACATTAGACAAACAATTAGTTGCAAAACATCAGACAAATAATTAGGTGCGAAGAACTACAGAAACGCATACATTCTGAGACGAGACTGAACGCAATAGAAGATAGTATTGATTTAGTTTGAAAGCAAAATAGATGTAAATGAGTACAACAAGTTGCGGATCGGAGCCACGTACTCTAAGCTATCTCTGAGCGGCTAAAATGTAATTCTGAATTAAGCATAACTACTGATAAGTAGTAAGTGCAATAGCAATCTCTAATCAACCCAGAAGAACTGAGCTAGAATACTCAAGAGTGTACAAGCTCGTAGGCTTGAGAGAGAGAGAGAGAGAGCTAACTATTCAATACTTGATCCTCTTCTTAATCATAAGATGTTGAAATATGAATAGCTTTATATACTAAGCAATTAGGTCGTCAAAAGCGTCATCCAGTTGGCTGTGATGTGCTGGCATCCATCCAGTTAGGACTTCTCAGAAACTACTTGTTGATGGATTAATGCAAGTCGGTGGCTTTGGTCATAAAAAACAGTCTGTTTGCAAAAATGAACGTAAACTTTTTCTTGAGTCGTTTCGAGTAGTTATGCAGACTGTGTAAAAACATGAAGAAAACTACAAGTCTGGATAAAAGTTGGATGAAGATTAAAATGTCAATTAGTCGGTAATCCAATACTATTGTCGCCAAGGTGAATATATTTCTTGGTACTGTAAGACGTATAGGACTCAAAACAACCGATATGGCCGAACATGTGCTGAGTGGCTCCGAAAGCGAGAAACAAGAGCTGTCATCCAATGCTTTCTGATGATTTGTCATGAATGCATCATGATCCACTTTTTGACCGAGGTGAGATGCCTCTGGAGCTGCATTTGCCTATTGATTCGATTGCCATCTGTTGTTGTTCTTGGCCTTTAGTATTTGACAATCATGAATCTCATGGTTAGTTCGTTTGCAGTATCTGCAAAACAACTTCTTCTTTTTCGGAGGATTCGACTACTCTTGATATTGGGTCGACTTCTGATTCAACTTCTATTTCGGGACTTTCTTCTTCTTCTTACTTGAGCTCTTGTTTGTGTATAGGTCATGAGAGTCGACATAATTCGAGGAACTGAAGGACTCGCTCTTTCGATTTTCTTCCTACATCAACATTGCAATGACTCTCGACAGAGTCAGATCTGGGTGTGTCATGATGACCATCACCCAGCTTTCTTATGAGCTTGGGAGGCTTGAAAGCAGCGTCATTACTATGTCTTGATCGTCGATGATAGATCAAGACAACGGTCATTTGTTGCAGTAGCTTCTTAAACTAGTTGATGTGATTGTATAATGGATCACCATTGGCCATCTTGGGGAGAAAAAAAAAATTCTGAGATGTGGCTTGGAAGCTACATCCCACACATCATGTAGTGTGCTCAAGCTATCCCAGACTTCTTTCGAGGTCTGAGCTTCAAACACATGGCTGATTTCTGTATTTGAGATGTTGAGAATGATCAACGCGAATGTCTTGCCATCCTTCAGCTTCCATCGGGATATTGTCGCATCGTCTGCTTCGGGTCTTGCGTCGATACCCGTGACAACGTCATACGATTCCTTAACCATTAGCATAGTTTTCATCTTAAATTTTCACATGTGATAATTGGATCCATCGAGCTTGTCCACAACGCGACCAACCTTGCTTTGGGAATCCATGTGGAAGTTAGTCTAAGTGATAGTAGTGATCACTATCAATGACTTAAAAAAGAAAATTAGTATTATTTAACTTAGAATTTGCTTTGCACAGGAACACAGATCATGCTACACAGTAACACAAACAGAAAACACTGTCCACAACAAGCTCACATAGCAACTGTATTTCTCAAAATGAAATTACACTATACATATAGTTGTTCACTTAGGCAACCCATGCATGACCCAGGTTGCCGTTGGCGGGACACGTGTCCCGTCTACTTGCCTCGTGGTGAGGCCAACTGATCCTTATCCACTGATAGGACCCACAGTTCTGTAACACAGTGATTCTACTTTAATTCTAACTCTCTCCCTTAAAGTAGATTCTACTTTTTATACAGTCATATGCATAGCTTTAAAGTCAACAAACTTTAAGTACAGAAAGCTTTGATCTAAACTTATCAAACTTTTCTCCAGTAAGTGGCTTAGTGAAAATATCAGCTAGTTGTTCTTCTGTGCGACAATGAACAACATGAATTTCACGACTCCGCAGCCTCTCACGTATAAAGTGATACTGAATCTCAATGTGTTTAGTTCTCGCATGGAACACTGGATTCTTTGCTAGCTGAATGCCGCTCTGACTGTCGCTATGTAAAGTCGTGGGATTTTTCTGCTTCATGCCAATTTCTTCCAAGATTTGTCTCAACCATATAGCTTCCTGTGCTGCACTACACATTGCCTTATACTCTGCTTCTGTGGTGGAAAGAGCAATTGCACTTTGCTTCTTACTGGACCAAGAAAAGCAACTACCACAAAACTGGAATACATACCCTGTGGTGGATCTACGATCATCATAGTCACCTCCTCAATCCGCATCCACATAGCTACACAACTCAGGTAAACCGTCATGCTTCCTGTAAATCAAGCCATACTCTGAAGTGCCTTTCACATAACGCAACATGCGTTTAGCTGCCTTCCAATGCATTTCTGTAAGTGCTACCATAAACTGACTTACAATGCCAACAACATAGCATATATCTGGTCTAGTCATGGTAAGGTAAATCAAGCTCCCTACTAACTGTCTATACAGCGTAGCATCAAATGACTGTGACTCATCAAGCTTAGAAAGCTTTTTACCTGGTTCATTAGGAGTGTTTACTGGTTTGCAATCCTGCAACCTAAACCAGTGCAGCAACTCTTTGACATACTTCACTTGTGTTAAATCCACTTCATGTCCTTTTTGCCACACTTCTACTCCAAGGCAGTAATGCATCAGGCTAAGATCTGTCATCTCGAATTGTTCCATGAGGTCTTTCTTGATCATCTCTATCATCTCTTGATTATTTCCTGTAATAATCAAGTCATCAACATAAATAGCAATCAAAGCAACCATACCATCAAAGCATAAGACATATAGATTTGGATCAGAATGTGTTCTCACCATCCCCTTTGAATGAAAGTAGGCATCAATCTTGCTATACCACGCACGTGGTGCTTGTTTAAGACCATAAAGCGCTTTCTTCAAGCGACATACTTTATTTTTCTGTCCCTTCGCTACAAAGCCTTCAGATTGATCCATGAACACTTCTTCTTCTAACTCACCATTTAGAAAAGCAGATTTCACATCCATCTGATGCAAAGGCCAACCAAAATGTGAAGCTAAAGCAACAAGTAGACGTAGAGTATTCCACTTACAAACCGGCGCAAAGGTCTCCTCATAGTCGATGCCTTTTATTTTGTGCGTACCCTTTGATCACCAATCTTGCCTTGTGCTTTGCTATACTTCCATCTGCATGATACTTAGTCCTGTATACCCATTTGCAACCAATGGGTTTCTTGCCAACTAGTGGTTCTACTAAGTCTCATGTGCTATGCTTAGCAATTGACTCCATCTCCTCTCCCATGGCCTTGACCCAAATGTCATCATCCTTCGCTTCACCATAAGTCGAAGGTTCTTTGCTTTGAATAATGCTAGTTAAGAGGACTATTTTTCGGTTTTTTCAACACAATAAAGTGGAAATTCATGACATACAACTCTTTCTCTAACACATGCAAACCACTTTACAGAATTATAATCATCTAATTGGTCTGATCTTGCTGGATTTTGGCTCTTACTATCTATTTTGTGCCAAAAAGCATGAAAAACCAAGCAATTTTGACCAAAACATAGCTTAGAATCATAAATCATTGGAAAGAACCGGCATGCATCATTTATTTCATCATTAATGAACTCTAAAACAAAATTACACTTGCTGGAAAATTCAGATCTACCAAAGATTTGATCTACACAAGAAAAAGCTCCAAAAAAATATCACAAATTGGCCTTCAAGGACAATTCTCCATAAAACCACAAAGAATCCCAAGAGTAATGGATCTTAGCAACATGCAGTGAAACCGGGATAGTACACCCACTTGCAACCTTGCTATCCACCTTGGAAGAGAATTCCCATGGATCCAATCCAAAATTTCGACGAAAGGTAGCCCTTCTCCATGTTCTCCAATCTTTGTAAGCCTTGCTCTGATACCAATATAAGGGAAGCTCTCTAAGATCCTGCTTACAAGATAAAACACAATGGAAAACACACTATGGAGCAACCACCCAACCAAGCAACCAATCAACTCTAGAAGCTTCACCCCCAAGCCAAGGATTAAGAAACATGAAGGTAGAGTGAAACCCTGGCAATGAATCAATGATCACAATGAGGAGTAGGACGAGTTTGGCCTCAATATATAGAGCCAAAAGCAACCCGGGCACATAGCCATGCATAGCCCTAAGTTCCCTATACATAGATTCACCTAGAATAGAGTCCTAAGCATGGACCGACTATTCATGGAATTGCTATTGATAACTCTACACATGCATACACTGTCTCATACCTTGTCTAAACTCCATTTCGTGTGTTCTGGGCCTCACAAGGATATTAGTTACTTTCGGGACACATCCAGTATGACGTGGCATAACTAACATCTTGATTTACTTGAGTGTCGTGTATCCAAGACTAGGAGTATATTGAATCCTACTTACTGGCCATGGACATAATAAAAGCCACCGACTTGCATTAATCCATCAGCAAGTAGTGTCTGAGAAGTCCTAACTGGATGAATGCCAGCACAACACAGCCAACTGGATGACGCTTTTGACAACCTAATTGCTTAGTATAAATAGCTATTCATATTTCAACATCTTATGATTAAGAAGATGATAAGTATCGAATAGTTAGCTCTGTCTCTCTCAGGGCCTACGAGCTTGTACACTCTTGAGCATTCTAGCTCAGTTCTTTAGAGTTGATTAGAGATTGCTATTGCGTTTACTGCTTTTATCAGTAGTTGCGCTTAATTTAGACTTAAATTTTAGCCGCTCAGAGATAGCTTAGAGTATGCGGCTCCGATCCGCAACTTGTTGTACTCATTAACATCTGTTTCGCTTCCATACTGAATCAATACTATCTTCTTATTGCGTTCAATCTCGTCTCAAAATGTATGCATTTATGTAGTTCTTTGCGACTAATTATTTGTCTGATGTTTCGTGACTATTATTTGTCTAATGTTTTGCGGCATATTATTTGTCTTTTCTATCACTATTGTTTTGTTCGAAATTGATAGGCGTAGTCATGTATAAAGAAAGAGGAAGATAGTTTATTCCGCTGCGCACGATAAGTTTTCTTTCTTGTTGTTCGAATTCTTTTTTATCGAATTCTTTTCTTTTTGAGTTTGACCTATCTTTCACACACCTCTTTCCAACAAATAGCGCACATGCTATCAAAGGTGAAGGTATAGTAAGATTACAATTTTCAAATGATTGATTCAAGCTACTGTCGAATGTCCTTCATGTACTGAATATTTCTACAAATTTGCTCTCTCTTGACACTTCAAGATGTCACTCACAAGGGCGCAGTTCACATAGTAGCAATTAGGAGCTTTCCTCTCTCTCATAGATATTCTCTTCGCATCCTTCATGATAGTCTCGCACCACTTTCATACCTTCAACTCGGGTGACACACTACTTGGCAAATAAGTATCCCAAGGAGTGTCTTGATATATTCTTTTGCTTCCCATTGGATTTACCTTCTTGACTCCAATCGGCAAGTACCTCTCCCTTGGATCTCGAATAGGTGGAGTTCGATCGTGGTCATCCTCCTGATCTTGATCTTCATGCTCAATTTCTTATGGTCATCCTTCTCATCCTCTTCCAAGATAGTAGGAAGTCTCTTAATGTCACCATCACCATCAATATCATCAAACCTATGCATCTCATAAAAAATTACATCAAAAGTTGACCAAAATTCCAACTTTTAGAAATTATAGTGCAAGACTACCTATTGCCTTCAAGCAATCAACCGAATCTTCAATTGTTCGATTTGACGCACCACAACTTCCAAAAGACGATTTTTGTCATTTTCTAGCCAACTTCACCGCTTGCTCAAACCAACACGAATTCGACTCAGATTTTTCACAAATCTGGCTCTCGTCCTTGTCCTAATCACCTCACTTTAGTACCAAGTAAACAAAAGTAAAGTTGATTGATTCAATCACACAAGCACATCACCAAGCGCTTCCAAGACAAGACAAGACAAAAACAAATTGCTCGCTACACACTGTATTTCACATTAACCTCAAATTACAAGATCCTATACATAAGTAGAAATTAGGGGCTTGAAATAGATTTGCCCACTATCTAGAACTAAGAGAGAGAAAAAGTTAAAAAAATTGGCAAATAACTGCAAAACAGCTAGTTAATTATTGTCTTTTTAACTATTTTGGTAGCAAACTTTTGCTCCTTGTAGGTCGCCCTTGATGCTGAAACTAACTGCATATCGGTTGGTGCAATATCAAGCACTAACGATGTGATTTTGTCAGCAATACTATGTTTGTTTCAACAAACCAAAAAATTTCAACAATTTTTAGTTTTCATCTAGCTCACGCCCGTGACTGTGACATCTGATTCCTTAGCACGTACTAATTAAGCCTGCAATCAACTTTTTACAATTCTTCGAATTCTTTTAGAGCAGGACTCCCAGTCGACGTCAAATTGCTCTACACCAGGGCTCTGATACCATGTCACAGATCTGTCATGCAATATACGTTAGCTAACTCATTGGCTAACCAACAATCAAATTCACATAGTTTACTGAAGGAGAGATCACACACCAACCCAAGAAACACTTTTTGCGAAATGTATTAACAAAGAGAAATTGAAGTACATATATAGATAAACTTTTTGTAGGGGTTACAATTACATGGTAAAATGGTTCTGTTATGTACCCTGACATGTAGATAGGCAAGCTAGTAGGTAGATTGTCTGACACGTATCACTCATACATTGGACCAAGTGTCCCAATGAGCATATGACACATGTCCAGTTGACCCGTCATGCACTAGACCAAGTGTCCTAGTAAGCATATGAAACGTGTCACGTTGACTAGTCAAGCTGTCATGTCCAGTACTGATCTTGGATTGTTTATCCCGCTAGAGATTAGTGGGCCTACCTCAACCCGTAAGTTAATTTATGATTATGAGGGGTTTTGGGGCCCTCATGTGCATATGGTCATAATCAATGGTTGGAGGCCTAAACTCATGATGGCAGATTATTATGGGTCTATCAGTGAGTCATAGGAAAACTGGATGACGTGGCCTAGTTAGGCTGCAGAGGTGTCCATTGAGGTGTCACAGTGCACTACTAGTGGTGCATGGACTTTGGAGGGTATAAGTATATCCATTGGGATCTCACTAGTGCATGCTTGATTTGTGATTAGTAGCTACATGTTGGTATGGATGCACTAGCAAAGTAAGCCGCAACAAAGCAACACAAGGGAATCAGATGGTGGACAAACCAACCCAACCAAACCTAGATCTTACACATCTAGCCCCCAAGCTATGTATCAATCTCTCACAGAAAAAATAATAATAATATAACCCTTATACAACCCTTCCTATTTTTTAAGGAGGTCAGTCCAACACACTCTCATGGAACCTAGTATCCCTTTAACCATCTCAAAATAAGTTACTATAACTGATATTTACATTGCAATTTACAATGGTCTTCACGCGACGATGAGTTAGCCATTTAAGATTTACTAATTACAATTTACAATTTACATTAGGCAAAGGGATTTAAAGTACATGTGACAAGGAGAACCATTCTTTCCATGTGCTTAGTTTATCTTAGACATGTTATGAAAGATGTCAATATGGTGGACTCCGGAGGCGGCCAGTCAAGATTGAGTGATGCAATTATATGTCATCCTTGAATCTTTATCCCATCCTTTGATTGGTGGAGAGATTCCCAAATGAGCCTATTGAGGCGAAGAGTAGATTTTCCCCAAAGTGGCAAGCCTGTTGTACCCAAGATAAAAGAGTGTGGTCAAAGTTGACATCATCTTGAGAGGAGAGGGGAGGATTTTTCCTTTGAAGCTGTTCTAAGAAGTTGTAAGTCTTCTAGAAGTGTAGTACAAGTGCTCTTTTAAAGGTTGAAACTAGTGCTTTTCTTCTTCTTCTTCTTCTTCTTCCAAATTTCTTGTGACTTTCTTGCTTTTATGGGCAGCTCCAGCAGCCACCACCGTTTCGCCGCACATTCATGATCTTTGAATTCAAAGACCAATCAAAAAAAGTCGTCAGCACAACATTGCCCGTCTCCCATCCTACGGTGGAGAATCGTTGCTGTTCCTTGTACGGTCCAGATTGGAAGACACAAATCGTAAATGGATGCGGGTAGCGGCTGGGCGGTGGCAGCAGAAGTGGTGGCAACGCCGGCTCGTGTCTTTATGGCACGCAACGCCTTTGAGCCTGCTAAGCATTCGGATTTTGCCACGTGTTTCTGCTACCAGTAGGATGCCTCTACGTGGCGTTCTTGCCTCGTGGCAGACATCTAAGTGGCCGCGCATGGAACCTACAGCGACAGTAAGCAAGTCAATTTTAATTTTCAATTCACGGTGGTGAAGGCGGGGAATAAAAGACAAAAGTTGAGGGAGGCTTTGGCGCCCTCGTGCACTATCTGATTTAAGCTCGCCACCGTTGATCTTTCATATTAACGTTCAGATCTTGCCACGTCTCCTAACTTTCACCATTGAGAAGTGTCCACGTGACATTGTACCACGTGGCAACATTCCAACCGTCCTAAACCTGAGATAGATTTGCCATCACCCCATCTACAAGGTTCAAACATTCCACCGTTGGATTTTATCATGGACTTTCAGATTTGACCACGTGTTATTTAGCAGCCTTTAAAAAGAAGCCAAGTGGCAAGATAACACGTGGCAAAGATCGAAGTGGCAAGAAGTAGGATTTCTCGTGCCATTAGGACCCGTAGCACATCCACCTTTCAGAGGAAGCGATTCCAACGCTTCCATCGCTTGCTTCCTTCTTCCTTCCTTACAAAATAATGGGCTGATTTGATCCGATCTACTTCTTCCCTTTTGCGACGATGCAGTCGCAGCTATGTCTTTTGCTACTGGATGCAGCTATGTAATCTGGAAGATGCTTCTTCATAGACTGATAGATGATTGCCTAATGCAAGATTGCTGACAGAAAAAAATTGGCTGAATTGGAAGTAATTTTCCCAAGACATGGAGTTTCCTGTGTAGAATTATTGAAGCTGAGCAGTGTGAACATTTAGTGCAAAGATTGCACCAAAGATCACTCAAAGAAGCACCTAAAGCAGCTGATTGGGGTGTTAACAGAGATTTACACTAGATTTTGGTTGTTCTAGACTGGGAGCTTGCTTTTTGGATCGTAGCTTTCTTGCATTTGCTTCTTCATAACTTAGTATCTGACATTCAAGCAATTGAACACCGGAAGATCATCAACTCAATTCAACCCTGGAAGATCATCAACTGAATTCGAGCATGCAAACTTCTTATGGCATTCACAACAATTGAAAATCAACAGAATCTTTGCTCATCTGCCATTATTGGAGATTTTCACTTCAGGAGTTTGGATTGTGAATAAGCTGTAAGTTGATACTAGATTAGAGGAAGCTGGCGATGGCACTTAATCAGGGGTTGGAGCTACAAGAATCAGAGGAAGTGAGGAACGACTTGGAGCTGACTGAACAGCTTCATAATGCAGAGGAAGCGAGGAACGACTTGGAGTTGACTGAACGGCTTCAGAATGCAGAGGAAGAACACACGCAGGGACAGAGCAGTGAAAAAGAATGTAATTTGCCATCGCCCACAAACATCCCAGGAGGCACAGAGTCGAGAGGCAAGGTGTGCATTCTGACTGTGGACGGGGGAGGCATGAGGGGGATCATCCCTGGGCGCGTGCTGGCATATCTGGAGGAATGCTTGCAGCGCAAAAGTGACAATCCAGAAGCTAGGATTGTGGATTTCTTCGACGTTGCGTCAGGCACCAGCGTAGGGGGGCTCATCACCACCATGCTCTTCACCAGCAACGAGAAAGGTCGGCCTCTTTTCACAGGCGAGGACACATGGAGGCTCGTTGCCGAGAAAGGCAAGAAGATCTTCAAAATTCCGCCCAGGCAGTGGATTCTTGCCAAGCTGCGAGGCATCATCACCCCCAGATACTCCACCAAATACATGGAACGCGTTCTGCAGGAGCATCTGGTGAGAGATGGCAGGCCTCTCACTCTACGTGACACTCTCAAACCCATTCTCATTCCCTGCTACGATCTAGGCCGAGCAGGCCCCTTCCTCTTCTCCAGATCAGATGCAATGGATGGGGATGAGAGGGACTTCCGCCTCTGGGAAATTTGCCGAGCGACTTCTGCAGTCCCTTCGTTCTTTAAGCCTGTGCTGATGAGCTCCATGGATGGCTCGAGTACATGCACAGCTGTGGATGGAGGCCTTGTCATGAACAACCCGACAGCTGCAACCATCGCCCATGTGCTCCATAACAAGGCAGAATTCCCGGGAGCAGCAGGGGTGAGTGATTTGCTGGTGCTCTCTCTGGGAACAGGGCAATTTGACCGGACATACGAGTACAAGAAGGTGCGTTCCTGGGGAGCATTCCAGTGGGCAAAGCCGGTTGTAAAGATTGTGCTGGATGGCATTTCAGATATGGTGGATCACACAATCAGCATGTCATTTGGCGAGGTTCGCCAGAATTATGTAAGAGTACAGGTATGGTGCAACTCTACCAAGGATTTGTCTTGAGAGTGTGAAAGAGTACCAACATGCTCCGATAGAGTTAGTGTTGGAGAGCTGATCCATAAGGACGCACCTCTCCTCCCTTTCATGGATTTTCTAGCTTTTTGTAAAGAGTCATCGTTTCTTGTAACAGTTGTGTATGGCTGTGGAGGTGAAAGGATCTCGTCTTACATGACTTAGGGTCTAAACTCTGTTGGCTGACAGCTTCTCTCCTCACTTAAATGTAGAGTTATATTCCATTCAAGAGCAAGATATCCCATGAGGTTGGCTCAGTTGGTTAGCTTGGCATCCAAAAGTTTCTTTGGTCCCAAGGTTCCAGCCCCCTTCAAAACTAAGATGTATTCAAGAGCAAATAGACACACACCATCATAACAAACTCATTGTGGGACAAACTTTCTATCATATTGATAATTTGTGTATTAAGAAATTAACCAAGAGGGAAGCAGAAAGGCAAAATGTCCTTTTAGTGATTTCCATAGATCTCATGCAACTGGTTTTTCAATTTGACACAAACAATGTATTCAAGAAATTCATCTCTTAAATACATCTTATATCTTTGGAATTGGTAGAGCCAGTAGTGAACTGGACAACTGTCTAGAATTTTTAAACCTGATATAATATGGGAACTGAAGCAACAAAAACACAAAATGAAATTATCTGGAACATTATTTATTCAGCTACTGGCACAAGTTCAGATTAAGAATCAAGACTCAGCCAAGGCCAATTACTCTAGCTAGATCTAGATGTATCCCTCATTCAAGTTGGTGCTCTGGATCAAAATGTCGTACCCCCCGCATTTTGCAGGCACTGCCCATGTTTGGCCCCAAATCCACATGTTTTTTTAAAATTTAAGAAATTAATTTTTTATTCGCAGAAACCTGCCCAACATTTCTCCGCAAGCCTGTGTGATTGACACATGTTTTTTGTCCCACAAGTCCTTTTGCAGTTATTACAGCTTTTACATATATATTAAAACAGAACTGATACCCTAAAGAATGTGTGTGTGTGTGTGTGTGTGCACGAATTTGGAGGCCCACGAAAAATTCTGGTGCCTGCAAGCACGTGCTCGTGTGCTCAAAACTGTCGTGTGTGCTCACCTGCTCGAAAACTGAAAAATTCAAAAGGTTTTGAGGCCTACAAAATTTGCAAGTTTTTGGTGGCCATTTGCTGCCCCTGCCCGTGCCACATGGCGTGCTAGCAGCGTGCTGTGGCCAAATGGGCGGGCACCACGTTTAAGGGCCAAGGCTTAAGATTGAAGAGTCAAGACTGCCCTTGAGGTACATCCATTCCTGTATTGCACTCAGATAATCCAGTCAGTGTCCTCCAATGGATCATACCAGGATTAGCCATGTACTAACTTAAGGAGCTGATAGCTAATGCTATATCTGGTCTGGTACATACCATTGCATACATGAGAGATCCTAGGATAGAGTGATATGTGTAGTCTCTCATCTGCTCCTTTTCCTCCTTTGTATGGGGACTTTAATCCTTCGATAGTCGTAACCCTGGATCCATTGGTGAGTGAGCTAACTTGCAATTCATCATATTATATTTGGTAAGTATATTGAAAGTATATCTTTGTTGAGTGATTGATATATGTCAGCCTTCTCTCTCCGTCTCCGTGAATTTGTATTCCAAGACAGTAATGAGCTTTGCCTAGATCTGTCATGTCAAATTCTAAGGACATCATTTTCTTAGCACCTTTTATAAGATCAACATTGTTGCTAAATAGCAATCTGTCGTCAACATACAAAGTAATAATAATAAAAAGATTGCTGCACGGACTTGAAGTAGACATTAGAATCTGCGGTGCTTGGATTGTAACCTTGCTGAATGAGGAAGGTATTTATCGTTTGAAACCAAGCTTTAGCAGACTGCCTCAAGCCATAAGGTGGTTTATGGAGTTTGTAGACATGATTCTCCTTCCCATTAAGTATGTAACCCTCTAGCTCCATCATGTAAATATCTTCTTTGATTACTCCATTAAGATAAGCTGTTTGTACATCTAATTGTTGTATCTCAAGATCAGCTGCAGCAGCATATTACAGAAGAATTCTGATTGAAGAGTGCTTGACTACTAAATTGAAAGTTTCATTATAGTCGATATTTGGGATTTGAGAAAATTCCCTTGCCACTAGTCGAGCTTTCCTTCGATCTATGCTTCCATTGGCCTTGTATTTGATTTTGAATATCCATTTGCAATCAATTACACTTCTGCTGGCAGCCAATTTGACAATATTGTCGTCTATTCTATCAGAAAGTTTCTTATCCAGAATAACAATGACTCAGTCTATATAGGTATCCATGCCTCTTTCCGAGTGCAAGGACCTCATTTGTCCTATCGAAAATCCTGCATTGATCATATTCAAATTCTACTCTTTGTCCTAAATCAGTAATTCTGTTGACAGAAAACAAATTTGTAGAAAGATTTGGTACATAAAAAGAACTCTAGAAAGTGCTTGTAGTTTTTACAGGTTCAGGTGCACGCAGATGGCGTTGCTTGTTTTGCAGTGCCACCTTTTGCAGCACGACGAGGATCAGAGCACACTTGCTTGGTTTTGACCAGGGCAGATGGGCGGACCATGAGCATTGCCCCATGCGGGCAGTTCCTGCACCTGAGCGAGAGTGCCTATTGAGCACACATGGAGGAGCAAGAGCAGTGACTGGGCCCAGGGTACAGATTGGTGGGCAGTTAAGTTCTATTGGCACAGGATCAGGGGCGGGCGGTAGCGGCTGAGGGCCATCACGGCCTAGTTCATCAACAGCAGGCCCATCACGGCCTCCATCAGCAGTAGTAGCAACAACAACAGCAGGGCTATCACGCACTTCATCGGCAGAGCCAGGCCCATCGCGGCCACCATCAGCCACAGCAGCAGGGCCATCATCTACAGGAGAGGCTTTTCCATCACGGGAGTCAGTTGGGGGAGGGCCTACTGACGGTAGTGGCCCAAGTTCAGCAGAGGGGACAGCTCTATGGCAGCTATGGGAGGTGTTGGGGAGAGAGGATAGGTTGGAGCACACACCTGAATAATCCGTTGTCTATGGCACAGGCACTCTCATTTGCCTGTGATCGACTCAATGATGATTCTGTCTAATTGATTTGAAGTTTTGAAAAAACACATTGAAATTTTGGTCAATTTTATATTTTGCCCTGAGTAATATTTTTGAATCAACTTAGCTGATCCCAATTCGAATCAAGATCGCGCTTTGAACTTCATTGAATACGCAAATCGAAAAATATTGGCTGGAACAATCTCATATGGTTTGTCGAGATATGTGTGGAATACAACACATTGATCTTCAACTGCGGACATCAAGAGAACCAAAATGAGCCTGTGCCTCATTTGGAAAGGCCAATGTTGGATTATACTTTGTCAGTGCCTTATTTGCACCTGATTTTGTCGAATAATCCTTTGTCAGTGCCTAATCCTGTGCTGAATAATCCTTTGTCTATGTCTCATTTGCACATGCCAGTGCAGAATGATATTTTGTCTGTCTAATTTGCACTTGCCGGTGTGAATAATTCTTTGCCTAATGATATATGCCAATCCTCTATCTAATCTCCTATATCATGTGACCCATGACATGTATGTTGATCCTCTATCTCATGTCGGCATTGAGTGCCAATGCCTCAGCTATAAGTTGAGATATTGATGCTAGCATATGATTTGTAGTATGTACTATGTAGTTACTGGTGCATGTGCCTTGTTGACAGGTACCTTGTCTCTAGATTGCTCTGCGTTACATGTCAAAGTGGCCTCAACATTCTATGCATGACTTTAGGCGACTGTTTCATCTGCCACTATTGGACTCATGAACTCTCATACTCTTAAATCCTTCATATAAACGAATCAGTGATGGTGGGTGAACTAGGAGTGAAGGAAGAATATTGAGAATGAGACTGGCATGAGATGAGCTGATCAAGCTTTTGATGTCTCTGTTAAAATCCCTCCTTGTAAAGTGATTACTTATCAATCTTAGCGTTAAATAGAGGATCTTTAGCCTTCAATCTAGCCAACTCCTCCATGTAGTCTATGAAAGATACGAACATGATATGCAAAACGAAAAACGAAAGAGCTTAAAAATGGGTGCAAAATGGTGAAAATTATGAACAAAAAAGATGAAATTTTGTTCTCCCTCACTTCTATATATCAGATTGATTAGTTGCAAAAAGTTCAACATAAGTGACTGACTGTAAGAAAATGAATGATTCATAAAGTTTCAGAAGATGATACTTAGAACTATGAGAACAATGAATCTGCAAAAAAATCAGTAAAAACTTGAAATGGTGGAAATCTTAGTAAGTGGACTTCTGGTGATCGCAAAATGACCAAAAAGGTGGATCTACAGTACGATGACGCCTGATACCAAGTTACGTGCAAAATATCACAGACAATGATATTGAAAATGCTAACTGAATCCATAATAATGTTGATGATAACAAGCTAAAGTGAAGCTACTGTAACTAAAACTAATCTAAGATTATTCTGAGAGGCCTATTTATAATTGTAGCTTTTTAGAGAGCTCGTGAATTAGGGTTAGGGTAGTGTCCATCCAATAGGGACTCACAATAAGACCAGATGACTAAATGCCAAGTCACGTGAAATTGGGGCCAAATGACGAGAATATGAAGGATAACGTCGTAACAGGCCACAGGCCCAGAGCCCAGAGTACTGTGCACAAATTCTCATAACCATGGAGAGTGTCAATGGATATCCTAGAACTAGTTAACGCGATCAACACAAAAGGGGAGTACTGCTAGTGAAGCCGCACACAAGGTAAAAAACCTAAGCTGTGTTTTTCATCAACCTAGATCCTAAAATATTTGCGTTATCTTCGTATATTTTTCAGTCTCATTATCCTCCTCTTTGAACAAGCACAAATTTTGAGATGAAGCGGCCATTCAATGGTCTCTAAATATTTTGACAGATAAAGAAAGTACTGTATAAAACCAGGATCAACTAGAGATTAGCAGTTCCAACCCTCCAACACAAAACTGTGTTCAAAACCTTTATTTGATATTGTCATGGGAATGTAATAGGGAGCACACTTTTAGTGCATTTTGGCAATATGAGGATCAACCCGTATTATGCACGTGAGTTTTAAAAATGATTTCTTTGTGGTTGCTATCTACAGCAGGAGAAGCCATAAATGTTTTTCAATATAGGGTCTTCTGTTCAGTTCTTTCTGGGCAGTTTTGTACCTTGATTTGACAATGTTGCAGGTTTACAACATTTAGAATTTGCATTCATGCTCGGATAGAGACCAACAGGTCATACAGATGTGTGTTAGAAGCAGGCAAGATAGCTTAAGCCTGAGAATGAGGAAAGAAGCATCTGTTTCATGTTGTGGACAATATGCAGGAAAAATAATGTACATTTCATTCTACACGGTTGCAGGAACTTCAGACTTCTTAGGATATAGCTGAAGGAAATCATATGTTCTTCGTTGGCTGTTGCTCCTTCTCATGTTTGATCTTCATTGCCCAAGAAAAATATTGCACGTACTGCAGTCAGTGTTTCGATTTCAATTGGTAAAACCTACAAGGTTGTTTAATCTGTCTACTTGCTGAGAGTTCTAAGATACATTAAAAAATTCTGGAACCTTTAGTCATTCTTCTAGTCTGTTATATCTTCATCTTAAGCAATGTAAATTGTACGTTGCTTGACTTCACATTGAGATTAACAGCAAACATGAGGGCAGCTATTTGTACAGCTTTTATATGTTTCAGGAAGAGACAAACCTCCATGGGTCTGAGATGCACAAAATTAATCAAATGCGTTTGCCAGGTATCGGGTTTACCAGATAGAGCTCTTATGGAAATGGATGATGCAAGTAATGGAAATGTAAAGAGATTGATGAAAATAGCAGATAATTTGATGGAGCAAAACAGTATGGAGCATCTACCATTTGGTGGCAGGCGGCCTCTTGCACAAAAAACTTCAGAAAGGCTGGAATGGTTTGCGGAGCAACTTGTTCAGGAACAAAAAGCACGAGCATCCAGGTTGAATCCTACAGTAGTCATAAAACAGCCTCAATCTCGCAAAGCAGCATCCCTATTGAACCCTTAACTTTTCCAACATTTACTTAGCAGATCTTCTTAAACGAGGAGGTTATTGGCCACATAAAATTTATAAATTTTGATTGCAAATGGAATTCTTGGGGCGATTTTAGAGGCTAAGCAATTTGCAGGCTTGCAAGGCGCCAGAGTACTGATGTAAGGAATAAAGTCATGCCAAGCATCTGCCTTGAACAAACAAAGCTCATTAGGCATCTTCACGTATGACATCCCACTGCACTCCTGACTTTACCTTCATTGAATTTGTCTTCTGAGATCATCTGCTTTTGTTGCAACTTTGTTTGGAAATTGCAGAAGCAAAAGTTTTGTAGCTTGTATAATTCATTTAGCGATTAGGGGCATGGAGCATAACATTATGTTATAGCTGTTCTTGATTGAATTCTGCACTAACTCTGTAATTTAGAATGATTCTTTTGATAACAATTATTGGTGATTAAACTGCCTTTGCCAAGTATACTAAGTGGAACTCGTGCATACTTCTGTGTACCTTGAATCAATCACATCTAAATATGGTGATTATGTGCATCTTTACTACATCATAAAATATTTCTGAGCATGCAAATCTGACAGCAAGAGGTTGAGTTTTCCAAGTTTAAGGCCTGCAAATGCTTGTGATCACAATCACAAGAAAGACATTTTATATTTAATTTATATAGTCATTGCTCCTAGAATTATCAAAAGTATCAAGTTCAAACTTCGCACTGCAAAATTATTAAAAATACTTGACAGAATGGCACTTCGAGGTGTAATATTAAGTGGATGGCTGTCTGAAAGTGAAGGGTGGAAGGCAGTTGACTGTATCTAAACTTCTATGCCATTTGTGTTGCCTATGAATACCTGATTTTGCCATTCTTATTTGCCCGTGGACATCCACCCATATATACATTCACAGATGTTGATGTTTAAAACTGTCCAATATCATAATGTCTTTTGGCATATCTATTTGATTCTGCTTTGAAAGAAGCCTAATTCACTTTGCAATCTCTCTGTCCCCCCTATATCCCTTATGTCTATATCTCCCCATTGGTGAAAAGCCTTTTTAGCCAGAATGTTTCGCAGCTTCTTCTCTGTTTTCTTCGTTGCTTAAGAGTTTGTTGTTATAATTTTTCAAAACCATAGACATTCACTATCTCGAATGGTGTTGCCTCTGGTAGTGGTACAAGTCCCTCATGCTTAGCAGAGAAATTGAAATAGGGGAGGACCTTTTCTATTGAACTTGCATGAATGGGGTTTGAAGAGCATCTCATATGACGAGGAATTCATTCCACCAATTGAGATTGATGTTTTGTGAAGGTGTTTCAAGAATATAATTTTCCATGAGTAGTTTGAGACTTGTGATTGTTGTGTGAATCTTTTGAAGAGCAGAGTGAGGGAGGCTATACCTGGGTTGGGTAGTCATAGGTCTCCTAGTTCAACGGGTGCTGCAAAATCACCTAACTACACTTGAGAAGTGTTATATCAACACTCATTTGAGATTTTGGACTGGACTGTTCTTTTTCAAAAGGATTGACCTTGGATCTTCGTCTTTCTTGGCAGGAATCGTTCTAGGAGGGGATGACTTTCTAGAAGATGGGGTCTTCTTCGAAGGTGATGACTTCCTAGATGGTGATGTCTTGCGAGAATTTTGACTTGAAGAGTCATCCTTGACCTTTCCTTTTTCTTTATCCAATAAAGGCGGTACATTTTTAGGATCAGCTTCTCGTGATGATCTTTCCCATTTCAGGACCGTTTTATAGTGGTGCTTATCTTGCTTCTTCATCATTGGTCCTACATTCTTTCCTTCCTTCGATGTAACTGCTTTCGGCGGTTTTATTGTCGGTTCATCAGGAATCTCACGAACTCCAAACTTTGTAGGATCCATGTGAATAAAAAATTGCTCATCTGTAAGTTCTGCACTTTCATCATAAGACAAGGCGTGACTAACATGAATGAGTTCATCTTCAATACGATCTAGTATTGGATCGGTTGATATCCAAGCTACATTCATCATATTCACTGGGAATGTGATTGGCATATCGATCAGGTAAGGGAATCTTGATCAGCTTTGATTGGTCATCGCGTTGACACATATATCTCGCTATACAATCCACTGTAGCAAGAGCTTGATTCCAATTAACAATATTTGTTTGAGAGTCATAATGAACTCCCAAAGTTTTTACTTGTCAATCACATGTATGATTCGTCGTTGATGAATCATCATCCCCTTTTTGGACAACTGGCTTGATTGTCCAAGTGATTGGATCAACTTTGACTGCACGCTCATGATTCTCAAAAGTAATCTTTCTCGTCCCCCAGTTACGAATTACTTGCGCAACTCGTAACCATGGACATCTCAATAAGACACGATAAACATGTGGTGCGTCAGATAAGTCCATTACTACAAAAGTAATGACAAAACTGAATTCCAGCAATATTGACAGATATATCTTCCACTATTCCCTTAGGACGATCAGCTAGCTTAATGGCAAAAGTTGTTGGCTTCATCCTTGTAAGGCCCCATTTTGCACATAGCTTTAACTCATGAACCTCCATCTATCACGGCTGCCTCTTTACCAAACTATCTATGTTGTATTGGTGATCTTTCTTTGCTCACTTTCCCAAGTAGCCCCTACATTGAGGACTTCATTTGATTCTTTAAACCCGGCACAAAAGAGTGGCTCATGATGGACTGTTGGTTCAATATGAGTTAATTTCTCCACTAATACTTCTTTCGCTTTTGGTACCAGCTTTATAAAGTCTCCAAATGTAATATCCATCTTGCTAGATTGAATATTCATGATCAGTTATGTTTGTGGCGTTTCAAGTTTTGTCATCTTGAAGGGTTCTTCATGCAATTGAGTATTAACATCTGTTTGTCAAATGCGTACTTCACCTGCAACTTTAGCGGCTTCTAGTTCTTCTTCTTCTTGCAACTATTTAATCCACTGCCTCATGTTTTTGTATTTCTTCTTCTTTGAGTTGAGATTCGGATACACCCACCCCTGATGCAGTAGGTATATCAGTAGATGGCACAGATTCAACAGGTGTTGGATCAATTGGAACTTCTTTCTGCTTCTGAGCTCTAGTAACAACCATCAATGGTACACTTGGTTTAGTAGGCTGAGTTGTTGGTCTTTGCTTGATTGTAATCATATTCAATGGAGCAGTTACCGGCGGTGGATTTGGTCTTGCTGGACAATCCTTGTAACAATGTCCATAACCACATTCCCTACAAAATGGGACAAACTTGCCTTTCTTAGGACATTCCGCAACTCTACGGTTCTCGCCACATGCAAAGCATCCAAGTGGTGCTCTAGTCCATTGTCTAGCCTATTGTTGTTGATAGATAACATACTGCTCTGAAGGACCAATCATGATCAATATTGTAATTCCATTGCTCATTACCACTTGAGGTATCCGGTTCCATTAGATTCGCAGGAGGAACATGTTGTGCTTGTGGAGCTGGCAAAGCTAGTCATTCAGGAAATCCAAGGCCAAAGTTTTTAGGATCAGGTCTCTTATAGGTAGTAGATTCCCGATATTGAACCTTAGCGTATCTTTGTTGGATAATCCAAGGATTAGATGAGCAACAAGTTGTTTCGTGTCCCGTAGAGTTGCACAAATGACAAATAGTATTTGTCATGCATTTTTTCATTGTTGGACACTCATTTATGGTGTGATTCCCCGCATAGATCGCACACTAGACATTTTCTCGACTAAAAAAAGTCTTAGCAAACTTTTCACCTGCTTTGGCACTCTTTTCTTGCTACTCTTCTAATGCTTTCATCTTCTTATCGAACTGAGACTGCATCTTTTCCAGCTGCATCTGTTGTTTTTGACCAAGTGTCTCAAATTCGCTAATTATCAACTCTCATGTTGCATTGATATTTGTGGATGCAATAGTGGTGGATGTTTTAGTGGTTTGTCCCACTATATATGACAACATTCCAATATTTGGTTTGTCATCTGAATCTTCATCCTCCTTTCGTATTGCATCATCCCTAGCACTATGGAGAATCCACTACATAGAAATGCCTCTTCCCTTCACAAGTTAGGTGAATTTCCAACATTTAATAAGGAAGGAGATTGAGGTTTCTTGCCCTAATTTGCCATTGTAGCCTCATTCCTAGAGTCATGCCAAGTAGGTGGCTAGTTGGTCAATTCTCCATAAATCTAGGATTTAGGTCCTATAAAGTAGGAATCACTACCAGATTGACTTCACCCACTTTTTAGACTCTATCTAACCTACACTAGTGTGTATTCCCACGTGGCACCATGGCCTCACACGTGTGGGACCCACTTATGTACAATTTACAAGGATTTGATAAGTTAGATTTGCCAATTTTTGGCAATTTCTCAACTCCTCCTCAAATTTAGCTTGATCTATTTACAACTCTCTTTGCTAGATGAATGAATACTTTTAGAATTGCCTAAAAAATCCAGCTACAAACAAGGAACTTTTGAGACTCCAATAGATAATGATGTCCATGAAGGATCTTTCACCACCTCTTAAAGGATCCCTTACAAGATGTTCCATAAATGTGTCAATATACATGTAGCACACTTCAAAAATATACATCATGCCAACCTATGAATTCCAAGGCACTTTGTGCACTTGAAGATACGTCAATTAAGTTATGTGCATATATTTGATGTTGCCAAAGACAACTTGCCTTGCTTGATCCATATGATTGAGCCTTGATGGCTCCATCTTGTTACTCAAAGTTTGCCCATAATATATCAAACTTGACTTTAGGCACATTGGGCCTTTATCACATTTATTAATAAATTTCAAGTGTGTCTATAAATAACAAAGTGACATTGCCCATTAATAGTAATTCTAACATCCTCCCTCAATGACAGCTTTGTTAGAGGTCTTACTTCATGCTTAACCAAGTACATCACACTGAAAGTACATTATACTCCTAACTCTACTGATGTGGCATTTATGCTAGCAATTAGTACAAAAATCTGATGTCATCAAATTGAGAATGTGTGGAACAATTTTATCACCCTCCCTTGAGCCAAACATCCACTAGAATCTGCAAAACAAATTGCTCACTGCATCATGTCCAAGAGCTATGTTAAGGATAATATCCCTCCCTGAAACTGCAAATGCATCTGCAAACTGCCTCATATTGAAGATATCACCTTACTTCTGCATCCAAGGAACCATCTTCTAGGATACCTATTCCAAGTTTAGCAATCCTGCAACAACTTTCTGAATCTCATAGAAGATAAAGTACATGCGCACAAACTTATTACCAAGCATTTGCTTCATCATAAGACTTTTCAGCTACAGATGTTAGGTTCACTTCCTCTTTTTCTTTATTACTTTCAGTGGACTTCTTTGACTTAAGATCCGCTTTCATCTTTAAACATTGATTCTTATAATGTCCCATCTTTCCACAATAAAAGCATTTAACATTCTTTTTACTCTTAGAACTACCTTCATCACTTTAAATTTACTATTCTGATTAGCTTTCCATTTAGTAAACAAAGCAACTTCATCTGAAGAGATTGTAACAACAGAATGTTGCATCCTACGTTCTTCTTCAAGTAATGAAGCTATCATCATTTCTAATGATTGATTAGGTAAGTTTCCGAGTGTAAAAATGACATTACTATACTCAGCCGGCATGCTATTCAATAGCACAGCCATAGCATTATCTTCGGGAACATTAGAACCAATTTCAGCAAGTTGATTCATTATTGACTTCATACGATTCACATGATCATTTAAGCTCATTCCGCTTTCTAGCTTTAGAGCGAAAAATTGCTGCTTAAGAAGGATTTTACCATTTTTAGAACGTGCTCCAAATATAGCTTCCAATGATTGCCATATTTCACGAGCAGTCTTAGAAAAGTCTAAATAATGAATTTGAGAATCGGCCAAACCAAGACCAATGTAAGCAACAGCTCTCTTATCACACAATTCAATACTATAAGAATCACCGAAATCTTCTTGCTTAACTTTGGAACCCTCAACAAGATCCCACAGATTTTTCTCAGTCAATAATAATCTCATCTTGACTTGCCATGTATGAAAGTTCTTACCGTCAAATTTATCAAATGAAGTTCTTTGATCCATTATAGTCAACTTGAATGACGTAAATGAACTGATCAAATCAATTTCAAGAATTTTTGCAATTGTTTTACTTAGCTAGCTAATGATAAGTACACATAACCGAGGGAGAGGGCATAAGACGTCACCTCGACTAGGCTTATCACTTGGTTAATTCGTAAAACCAATTTGACTTCTTAATTCCATGAAAAACATTCACTTCAATCTATATATAATCTGTACTTAACATGACAATCAATTACTAGCTTTTGATCAGTTCTTAACAAGTTTTACATTGACATTTTTTTGTAAAGTCTATAGATGCTGTCCCTAATGAAAAATGGGGTCTCTGCACTAAAAACTTAATAAGTTTTTCTGCCAATGTCCAAATCACTAGATTTTTGAATCAAAACGGATCTTAGACATTGTAGAACAGTCATGTACAGCTTTTGTTCCGACAGAAACGGATTCTCTATGCAAAAGTAAGTCTCTGTTTTGCGGTTTCCCCAAATTTTGACACAGTGGGTCTGTCTCTAAGCTTGGAAGACAGCCCTTACGGACCCAACTTCAAATCTTTAGAAAATGCCATCAAAAACTTTAGGAGGACCAAAAAAACATTTACCATTCACCTTGGGCACCTGAATGTTTCGGTCCACTTCCAACGGGCTCCTCTCCCTCTTCTTCACGTGTTCTGCACACGTTCTTCGGCTGTTCTCTCCTCTCTGGATCGCGAATAGCCAACAAGAAAAAGAATGTGCTTTTTTTTTTCTTCTTCACTCCATCTCTCCAATCGGAGGCTGATCATGCGGCCACTGATAATTGGCAACAACCCACCTAACGGCATATGCGCCTCCTGCTCATCGGGGCCATCTAACCTGTATGCATTAAACTCCTGCACACGCGCTGCCCATCTGATTTAAGGCCTGAGGGAAGCACTACCGCCAGCAGAATCTTCTTCTCATCTTAGGCGCTACTTTCTTCCTTCAAGAAGGGCGATGCTGTCAGGCGAAAAACAGGACGTGCCTACAGGAGTATAGTCGACAGCAAAAAATGGCACATGCTCTTCAGAATCCTCCTCACACAGCATAACATTCACCTGTGCATTCTGGCACAGTCGCATGATTTACATCAAGACATCACGACCTTTTGACTTCCTAAAATCAGCGCTCGGATTCCAGGGCTGGACTTTCAAAGCCCACGGTTGGTTTGCATTTCAGTGATTCCCATATTTTAGCAGATATCGCATATCTACTGAGGCCTCATTCTTGCATAGATTTGGCATTGTTTGCCCAGAACTGCATAGTTGTATTTCTGTTGGGTTACTCCAGAAACAGGTATCCCAAATTCCATTCCGTCGGTGCAGTCAGTGCTTGCATTAGCCAGGAAGTACCAATTCCCAGCCGCTGTCTATGGAATTGTCACAGATCCATTGGTGTAAACCATACCAATGGGTGGTAAGGCAATGCAAACCAAGAAGTCAGTCGTATTGACTTGAATCACGGTGTGTAAGTTTGCAAGGAAATTGAACAGCAAGCACGATGTTTGTGATTGCAATCGTGGGAGGTGCTACTGCATCCCCAACAATACAATATATATTTCTCTCATTTTCTTCAACAGAATTAAAAAACAAAAACCAAGAGAATGTCTCTCTCTTTATTTCTATTTATCAGATTCTACAAACAAAATCAAACATAACTCAAAGAATGCATCTCTATTTATTAACAAAATTGAAAACTTTCTATTTTTTGAAAATTTTCTCAGCAAACAAAATGCTATCAAAATCTCTTAGGAATCAAACTGCATGCCAGGATCATTCAAGTGTTAGCCATAGATGACTTTGATACTATGTGTGTGAAATCAGAGCATGCACATATGCATTCACATAGCAAAAAAAGAGAGAAAGAACACCATTGCTATTTTCTTAAACTTGCACTCTACAATATGAGAGGAATACAGTATGCGAGAGACCTCTTTATAAAAGACCTCAGCCCATTTCACATTTGGATGGGCCCAAAATATATCAAACTTGACTTTAGGCACATTGGGCCTTTATCACATTTATTAATACATTTCAAGTATGTCTATAAATAACAAAGTGGCATTGCCCATTAATAGTAATTTTAACAATATGGGCTTTGCCTTTTCCCTTGAGGTCGATAAATTGATCTTCAATGAAGATGACATCCCGCGGCTAACGAATATCTTCGACTCGATAGGATCGAACAACTTGTAGGCTTGATATAAAGTAGTGTAGCTGATGAAAATACATTTGATGCTCTGGAAGTCGAGCTTCTTCCTGAGATCATGAGGAATCTGTGCATAAGCAGTACATCCAAAAACTCGTAAGTTTGATAAAGAATGTTTGGTACCTGTCCAAACTTCGAATGTTGTTTTGTCTGAGTTGCTGTTGAAACAGCTTCAGCCCTAAAAGACTTCGAAAGTGTCGCTTGTGATAACATGCACTTTGCCGATTCGACTAAGGTTCTGTTCTTTCTCTCAGCAAGACCATTTGACTGAGGTGAATAGGAGGTAATGTATTGTCGCTCAATGTCGTTGTTAAGGCAGTACTCCTTGAATTCGACGGAGATGTATTCTCGCTCGTTATCGGATCTTAGTGCTTTGATTCGTTTACCAGTCTGATTTTCTGCATGCTCTATGAATTGTCTGAACTTGATGAAAGCGTCTGACTTCTATTTAATGAAGTAAACAACTGTTCTTCTGAAAAATTTGTCAATAAAGGTAATGAAATACTTTGCATCTAGTAATGAAGAAGTTTGCATAGGTCCACTATCTGTATGAACAACATCTAACAGACCTTTTGTTGCATGTCTATAACTCGATCTAAAATTCTAGTCTGCTTTCCAAAGATGCAGCTATGGTAGACAGGGAGATCAACTTTACCAGAAGGATAGTCGAGATCAAGTACTAGGGATTGTCTAGACATATTCGAAACAGATGCATAATTCAAATGTCCTAAGCGATGCCATAATAAGCTTTATTGACAAGAATAGAGGTTTTCAAAGCTTGACTAGAATCAGAATAACAATGTGCCAATCTGTATAAGTATTCATGCCTCTTGCCGAGTGCAAGGATCTTATTACTCCTATCGATAATTCTGCATTGGTTAGATTCAAACTCCAACCTATGACCTAAATCTGTGATTCTACTTACTGATAACAGATTTGTAGATAGTTTAGGAACATACAAGACCTTCGATAGTAGTTTGAATTGATCATGCTGGAACTTTAATCTTATAGTACCTTCACCTTCAATACTGTGAGTGCTATCATCACCAAGATGAACATACTTCTTCGTGTTGTAAGGTGTATATGATTGGAAAATCTCGCGATGATTGGTCATATGTTGAATCCAAAAACCACAAATAACTCGAATTCGCATATTTGTCTTTGACCATAAAAGCTTCTTCGTCCATTTCGACTTTAGGAGATGCTGTAACTATATTTGCTTGTTGATCAGGTTACTTGGCTGTAAAATTTGACAATATTGGATCTCATGGTTATTGTGTTTGCAATACCTGCAAAACGTCTTCTTCTTCGATGAATGTGGATTTGATGATTGTTCTTGACCTTGTGTCTATTTCTGATTCGATGTAGACTGCTTGGAGCTTTTGTGCTTCTATCGTTTCAGGCCATTGTTGACATACAGAACATGAGACGAAGAGGTAGACGAAGTGTCTTGACTTCTTCGATTATCTTCTTGTAGCAACATAGTGATAACTCTACTAAGAGTTAAATTTGAGTGTGTCGTGATGATCATCATCAAGTTCTCATATGTAGAGGGCAGTCTTGAAAGCAATGTCATAATTGCATTTGATCATCTATGACTGATCCGATAGCGGCCATCTGTTGTAAGAGATTCTTAAACATGTTAATATGATTCTGAAGAGAATCATTATTCGACATCTTGAGTGTAAAAAATTTCCTTTGAAGATGTAACTTAGTACTTACGTCTCTCACATCATATAGTGAGCTCAGGATGTCCCAAACTTCTTTCGAAGTTTTGGCTTCAGCTATGTGGCCAATTTAAGTATCTGATATATTGAAGATAATAAGCGCGAAAGCTTTACCGTCCTTTGACTTCCATTTCGAGTCGTCTGTGTCATCTTCAAGCTTCACTTCAATACCTGTAACAACATCCCACAACTCGTTGGCGATTAGCAAGGTCTTCATCTTAAATTTTCATAAATGATAATTGGATCCATTCAGCTTGTCTGCGATACGACTGACTTTACTTTGAGAATTCATCTAGAACTTTAGACTATCGATGATTCGATTGTCGTTAAGAGAAAGATACAGTACCGTGGAGATCAATTCTCTGATACCGAAACAAATTGATTCGAATTGAAGAATAATTTGATATCACGAAAGATACCAAGCGTAAGAGCTTACGCTCTGATAGTATTAGGCCTTAAAAAATCAATGCTCTGATACCATGTTGGAAAGAGGTGTGTGAAAGATAGGTCGAACTCGAAATTAAAAAAATTCGAATAAAAAAACTTCGAACGACAAGAAAGAAAACTTATCGTGAGCAGCGGAATAAACTATCTTCCTTTTTCTTTATGCATGACTATGTCTATCAATTTCAAACAAAACAATAGTGATAGAAAACATGTTCGATCTTATAGTAACTAACTTTGAAATCATTAGTACTACAGTGATTATGTAGCCAAACATTAAGCATCAAAACAGCAAACAAATAATTTGTCGCAAAACATTAGACAAATAATTAGTCGCAAAACATCAGGCAAATAATTAGTCGCGAAGAACTACCAAAATGCATACATTTTGAGACGAGGCTGAATGCAATAAGAAGATAATATTGATTTAGTATGGAAGCGAAACAGATGTAAATGAGTACAACAAGTTGCGGATTGGAGCCGCGTACTCTAAGCTATCTTTGAGCGGCTAAAATGTAACTCTGAATTAAGCGCAATAGCAATCTCTAATCAACTCTAAAGAACTAAACTAGAATGCTCAAGAGTGTACAAGTTCGCAGGCTTGAGAGAGAGAGAGAGAGAGAGAGAGAGAGAGAGAGAGAGAGAGAGAGAGAGAGAGAGAGAGAGAGAGAGAGAGAGAGAGAGAGAGAGCTAATTATTCGATACTTGATCCTCTTTTTAATCATATGATGTTGAAATATGAATAGCTATTTATACTAAGCAATTAGGTCGTCAAAAGCGTCATCCAGTTGGCTGTGATGTGCTGGCATCCATCCAGTTAGGACTCCTTAGAAACTACTTGTTGATGGATTAATGCAAGTCGGTGGCTTTGGTCATAAACAGTTTGTCTGCAGAAATGAACGTAAACTGTCACTGTGAGTCGTTTCGAGTAGTTATGCAAACTGTGTAAAAACATGAAGAAAACTGCAGGTTTAGATAAAAGTTGGACGAAGATTAAAATGTCGATGAGTCGATTAGTGGGAGAATAATCTAACACTATTGTCGCCAAGGTGAATATATTTCTTGGTACTATAAGGCGTATAGGACTCAAAATAGCCGATATGGTTGGTCATGTGTTGAGTGGCTCCGGAGTCGAGAAACAAGAGCTGTCATCCAATGCTTTATGATGATTTGTCATGAATGCATCATGATCCACTTGATTGGGGTGAGATGCCTCTGTAGTTGCATTTGCCTATTGATTCGGTTGCCATCTGTTGTTGTTCTTGGCCTTTAGTATTTGGAAATCATGAATCTCATGGTTAGTCCGTTTGCAGTATCTACAAAACAACTTCTTCTTTTTCGGAGGATTTGACTACTCTTGATATTGGGTCGACTTTTGATTCAACTTCTGTTTCGGGCCTTTCTTCTTCTGCTTACTTGAGCTCTTCTTTGTGTATAGGACGTGAGAGTCGGCATAATGTGAGGGACTGGAGGACCCGTTCTTTTGATTTTCTTTCTACATCAACATTGCAATGACTCTCGACAGAGTCAGATCTGGGTGTGTCATGATGACCATCACCCAGCTTTCGTATGAGCTTGGTAAGCTTGAAAGCAGTCTCATTACTATGTTTTGATCGTTGATGACAGATCCGACAATGGTCATTTGTTGTAGCAGCTTCTTAAACTATTTGATGCGATTCTATAATGGATCACCATTGGCCATTTTGGGGAGAAATTTTTCTTTTTTGAGATGTGGCTTAGAAGCTACATCCCACACATCGTGTAGTGTGCTCAAGCTATCCCAGACTTCTTTTGAGGTCTGAGCTTCAAACACATGGCTGATTTCTGTATTTGAGATGTTGAGAATGATCAACGCGAATGTCTTGTCATCCTTCAGCTTCCATCGGGATATTGTCGCGTCGTCTGCTTTGGGTCTTGCCTCGATACCTGTGACAACATCATATGATTCCTTAACCATTATTACAGTTTTCATCTTAGATTTTCACATGTGATAATTGGATCCATCGAGCTTGTCCACAACACGACCAACCTTGCTTTGAGACTCGTCACAAAGCTACAGTTGCCAATGCTATTAGAAGAGTGTGGCTTCAAGGTTGTGGTCAATGGGAGCAAAGTTGCCACATAGATGGATGATCATGGCTAGCTTATTCATCATGGATGATGGGAGTTGTCTTAAGCAAAAGAGTGAAAAGCTTTCATAATGATATGCCTCTCACTAGAAGATATGAATGGCTCAAGCACAATCCACAACAATGGCCAAACTTAATGGAATATTTCTATCACCTGGAATGCACAATTACAAGATGAGAGCTTTGCCAAAAAATTAGATGTTGCAAGCATTGGTGTGCAAAAACAAACAATTAGTAACTACAAATCTTGGGATTTTTGTGACATTTTACGACCCGCTTGGTCATGAATTTAGAGGAACGTGAAGACGAATGGGATCTTGAATAAATTACTAGGGGATATCTTCAAGAAGAAACCAGGTGAAACATGTTGCAAGCAAAAGAGGATCATGCTCTCATTTTGGAGTGAGAAACATGTGATTTAATACAAAGAAGAGGCATGCGATCAGTTTACACCCTCAAGGGTGGCCATCATCTAGACAGAGCTCCATAAACCAATCTTTAAAAGATTTAAAAAAATTTCTTAGCAAAATGAAGGCAGGAATCCTATTTTTTTAATGAAATGAGATATTTCATAAGGGAGTGTTTAAAGAAGCAAACGTTGATAGAAGAGTAGCATAAGACAGGTTTGTTTCACTATGGTACTTGGGAAAAGGAAAATCAACAATACTAAGAGAGGTAATATACATCCCTGACATTGCAAAGAATATGGTGTATTTGACAAGCATCACGAATGTTGTTTCCGAAATGATCTTTGCATCATTGAAGGGAAAGTTGGTGCAATAACTATAGCAATGTACACAAGAGATGAAATTATGACACCTACCAAGAACAATCTTTGGCATAGGAGAATGGGTCATTTTGGAGCAAAAAAATTGAATCTTTTGGTCAAGGGGGATTTAATTTTTGGGTTATCATGCCAAGGATAGCATAAATAAGTGTGATCCCTACATCTATAGTGAACAATATAAAGAGCCATACGATTTAACAAATGGCAAACAAGAAATTGTCTATAATCATGTTTGTGGTCTCATGAAAACAAGTTCAATTAGAATACAAGAATACACTTACACCAGCATCAAAGATTGATCCAATATGATTCTGAATCACCAACTACTTGGCTTTGAGCAATGTGTGGCAATGGCATGGAAGTTACACGAAGCGATTTATGGCCTCAAGCAGGCCTCCCACACTTTGTATGGAAATTAATAAATGTCGATCCTCTGTGAGTTAAGTTGTTAATTCCACTCTTAGCAACACAAGCATTGCAATTGGTGTGCGTGTGATATACATCCCTGACATTGCAAAGAATATGGTGTATTTGACAAGCATCACGAATGTTGTTTCCGAAATGATCTTTGCATCATTGAAGGGAAAGTTGGTGCAATAACTATAGCAATGTGCACAAGAGATGAAATTATGACACCTACCAAGAACAATCTTTGGCATAGGAGAATGGGTCATTTTGGAGCAAAAAAATTGAATCTTTTGGTCAAGGAGGTTTTAATTTTTGGGTTATCATGCCAAGGATAGCATAAATAAGTGTGATCCCTACATCTATAGTGAACAATTTAAGGAGCCATACGATTTGACAAATGGCAAACAAGAAATTGTCTATAATCACGTTTGTGGTTTCATGAAAACAAGTTCAATTAGAATACAAGAATACACTTACACCAGCCTCAAAGATTGATCCAATATGATTCTCAATCACCAACCACTTGGCTTTGAGCAAAGTGTGGCAATGGCATGGAAGTTACACAAAGCGATTTATGGCCTCAAGCAGGCCTCCCACACTTTGTATGGAAATTAATAAATGTTGATCCTCTGTGAGTTAAGTTGTTAATTCCACTCTTAGCAACACAAGCATTGCAATTCGTGTGCGTGTGCGTATGCGTGTGCGTGTGCGTGTGCGTGTGCGTGTGCGTGTGCGTGTGCGTGTGCGTGTGCGTGTGCGTGTGCGTGTGCGCGTGTGTGTGTGTGTGTGTGTGTGTGTGTGTGTGTGTGTTCATGTAATTACTACGAACTTTGAAAAGTTTTCAGCATTTGAAGTTGTCCCTGACATTGGCAGAAGAATTTGAAGATCTATGTTGAAAAAAATAAAGTCATTAGTAGTTGTGGTGTTTACATTGATGACATTATTATGGCAAGTGATAATTCTAGCATGTCAGATCATTGTAGAAGAGATTTAAAAAGGACCTCGACATAAAAGATATGGGTAGCCGTGTTTGTTGTGTAGGAATCCCATGTAATCAGAGGAGATATGAGGACATTTTACACAATTTTGCAACGTGTGATTGTTGGCAAATCAACACACTTACAAACAATGCAATATGATTGGAGTCAGATAAGAAAAAGACATGCAAAATTGTCCACATCGATGTTTGGTTGGTTCCCTAATGCATGTAAGGAATTGTACTCAACTTGACATATCAACAATTATTATGAAGATTGTTAGCTTCTAACAATTACAAAAATGGATCATTGGGTGGCAAAATGGAAGAGTATTAAGGCATTTGAAATGAACCAAAGACTTTGGAGTGGTGTACAAAATAGACATTCTTTTTTACAACTACCAATTGATGAGGTGATATTGAGTAGCAAAAGACTTGCAAATTATGGTTATGGCAACAAGAACAATAATCTAGATATGTTGCAAACAAGCATCAGCAACATAAGAGCCATAATACATTAGCATCCACTATGGAAAAATATGTTGGAGTGCATCAGGCAGCCAAAGAATGAATTTGAATAAAGAGTTTGACATGGAGATCAAGATTGAAATGAAAAAGCTTGTATTGCATAATCATAATCAAGGATATGTATTTTTCACTAAGTGTTTGCATTCACAAGCATGGAAAGTACATAAGTGTGTAATATAACTATATGGAAGTGAGAGAATGAAAACCCCAACCTTCCATCATTTTCAAACCAACAAGATAGTGTTGGAGTGGTGACCAAAACAGTCATTTTTTTTGGCAAATCAAAGTGGAGATGTGATACTAAGTACCCTACAAGGTTTTTCCAATTTTGTTTATGTTAACAAAAGCAACAATAACTTGGGCAAATTGAAGACCAGCATCAATGGCATTATCATCCAATGAGGCAAACTTGTTGGAGTGCTTCAAGCACCCAAAGAATGAATCTAGATAAAAGTTTGGCATGAGAGGTCAAGATTGAAATGAAAAAGTTTGTAATGCACAGTCATAATCAAGGATGTGTATTTTTTTACTAGGAGAGACAAAGTCAAAACTCATAAAAGATGTTTAGGTGTAGCATCATGAGAACAAGCGTGAAAGTTGACTTGAAGAGACTTGGTAGTCAATTCACTATTATGCCCTTTGGTCTAATGTCAAAGCAAATGTTGTTGATCAAGCCACAAACAATAGTGGTTCAAATATGATTATAAATAAACCTCTCTTAATCTTTCAACCAATGAATCTACAAAATAAATTTGTCGCTGGTCAGCAGATTTACAACAAATCTTTCTATGAAAAATCTTGCCTTCTGGTCTTCAAAACTCTTAAATTGAACCACTTTTCTCAATGTGCTCTACAACTCTTTTTGACAAAAGATTCAACTTTGAACTTCCTCAAACTAGCTTCTCTTAAGGTTTGATTCCTTTCCAACCCTCAAAACTCCTATCAACAAATTCTCCCCTTTGATATAGTAGAGCAGCCTTCCCTTTGATTTTACACCCAGATATTTAGAATCCACCACATAATTACTTGCAAGAACTCAACACACAATACACCGACTTACGAGAACTTCAATAGTACATTCCCTCTAAGCGACAGAGTTTCCACAAACCGCCATTCAAAACGATTCAAAACGAATGAATCGTTTGGAGCCAATCTAAATTAGGAGGCCCAACTCGTCATCGATTATCACTTTTGGTCTGCTAATGATTCATGAAGATGCACTTTGGCATTTGAGAGAGAGAGAGAGAGAGAGAGAGAGAGAGAGAGAGAGAGAGAGAGAGAGAGAATGTAATCACTAGTTACTAGTATGATCTATCTACTATCATCATTCATGTTTGTTCAATTGCATAAGTTTTTGTTTGCAGCTCTAAAATAAAACTAATAATTAAAAAACAAAACAAACCGGTTCGAACTGTTTTCTGATTCAAACCAGCGGAGCTGGTTCGAATCAATTTGAACCAGACGAAGTGGCTGGAAACACTACTTAATGATAAAGCCCCCTCCATCCCTGGCCACACGCACGCGCTGGTCCGCGACCCTCCCCCCCCCCAACCCCACACACACACAAAAAAAAAAAATGAGCGCATATTTCATGTCACAAAATGTCTGCATGATTAGGTCCTGGAGCTCCAGGTGTTAGGATTTATAAAACCTAATAACTAAATTTCTGCACCATTGACAATTTTATCTCACCTAAAATTATCAAGCATAGCAAGAATAAGATAGCAAAGAGAATGTTCCTTACAGCATGATCACAAGAACAAAAAATTTTTATGCCATTCTACAGAGAGAATCTTGCCTTTGCCTGAGTGATAGCAATTTTGAAAACAGCAGTTTTTAAGGCTAACATTTGACAACCATGACTGAAGGCTCCTTAGTAGCATATGCTTTAACCAGCAAAGGAGCAGAAAGCCAGATGCGATGTACAACACCACACCTTACTTATGGAATGAAACTTAAACAGTGCTAGTAGCACTGCACTCACTAAGAAGGTGCACACAAGAAGAATATACAAACAATTTTACTGGCAAGCCCCATACTGTGTAACACTGTGTATGAATATTGCACCAGACATAAAAAAAATCTTACTGAAATATTTTGAAAGGGTAAAGATTGCACTCCTAGTGAGACAATGTTCAATAAAACTAAAAGAATAGACACATTCCACACAAACAATAAAATTATGACGACCAAACCTAATATTGGCAATGTTTACTTCGAGATTGTGTAGAGAATTAAAATGATGATACAGACAGCTGCTACAAAGGATAATATTATGGTGTCCCTGGACTTTCTTCGCTTGATATCGGTCAGAACTTTGTTTACCTACAAAAACAGTCATCACTCAGCTATAATGTGGATCAAACGAAAGTTACATATACAGGACACATACTACTAAAACTTCTCATAAGTTTAACACATTAATAGAGCTCTCCAAGAAAGGAATGGTGTACGAACTAAAAGTGCTCCAGTTGATTAAGGGGCAGAAACAAGTCTCACTGATGGAAGTCTTGCACCAACAGTCTTGATCTTGGAATTAATGTCCCCAAAAACACTCCTTTGAAAGGTCAAAACATTGAATGCAGCTTGCGCTTGATTAATGACCGAATCCATCTGCAAAGTTAAGATAAACCTTGGACATCAGTACCCTGTGAATAAGGAATACGTTTTCCACTCAGCTGTTGGGCACAAGTAATTACATTTCAACTTAGCTTTTCAAGGTCTAGTAGATCAGCAACATTGTGGATAAAATCATTTAGAGAACCCTGGAATTGAGATACTGCATTGAAAAGTTCAAGCTATAAATGCATGTTACTTATAATCTTATATGGATCTCAGTCCCGAGTTCCTGAAGCAACTAGGCTTTTTAGAACCATGAACCCCTATGAACTAACTGCTTTTGCTACCTATTTAACATGAGGTTGTCGGCCTGTAATTCCGTAAGTGCCTCCAAGAATCATGCACAGTAATTTCTCAAAATGATCCATGACAGACACAGATAAAGTGTCCAAACTTACAAAAACTGGTATCAAAAACATACAGAACCATTTCCTAAAAACTCACAACGGGGACCTGCTATTTCCTACTTCAGCTAGCGAAATTGTTGGGCCTTCTTCAAAGAACCTACTTCCTTATTTGTTCCAAGCTCTGCATCCAGCATAAGGGTCTGCATCTAGGTATAAAGATACAGTGTACACTAGCATAAGCACTCCTATACTTTCTATACTTAAAGATGATGTGCACCGTTTCCAGACCAAATGGGTAATTTGCATGTTACAAGAGCCCCAATTCCCAAAACTTGGTTTATTGTTGCTTATAACAGCTCGTGATGGATCAAAAAGACACCATTAAATCAAGGGGCTTACAGGTAACATAAGCAGCGTAGCATCTATTTGAACTTTGTAAGCTCAAGATCCCTCGAAGTTGATCACTCTATGACCAACCTCTAGTGACAACCGCCAAAATGGGGCTATTCTTTTTTTTAGACATCAAATTTGAGCTATCCCATGTGATGTTGGTCAATTATGACCACTCAATGAGCTACGTGAAGTGATAGGGACCAACATCGAGTTGTTTCATATGCAAGCATCGACTTCAATAACGTGAATGTCCTAAACTTGCGATTCCTCTAACCTGATCACTCAATGGAGATGAGGGCCAATATTGCGCTATCTCAATTGATAGACAGCAATTTTGAGCTATATCACATGGTAGGAGTCAATTCCATTGATTAGAGATTAAAAATAATTAATTTAAATCTACAAACCTTGATATTGGTCGATTTTCATCACTCGAAATGCAATTATGTGCTGCTAGAGATGTGACAAAAATCCAACAGAACAGACAGAGAACAGAGAGGGACACACTTACACATGTTCGTGCTGTTTCGCACACATACAAAAGGTTATTTCCCTTTATTAATAGAAATACCCTGCTGATATGTTATACATAGTTGCCATATGATGCCATACCATCGATCTCGCCAATAGAGTTAATACAGTAGTGACTGGTCTCACCATTTCATCATTTTGAGTGTGCATGCTAATCCCATCTAAAGAGGTGACATGACCCAATCCTTATCTGTTTTTTTGTTTGAAAATAAAGTCAAATTGCTGTAGATTTGGCTTATTGCCAAGATACGATCTTAGACATAGCCCTGAGGATCATTTGAGTTGCCGAAGCGTCAAAGAGAGTTCTCACTGTAACTCACAATATCCTTGGCTTGTCTTCTGCACCATATTAAGGCTTACTCACGAGAAACTTATAAAGGTAATTGAAACATAATCCATGTCACTTTATCTGCTGAATCTTACGGATTTAGGTAAAATATAACATTTTCTCAATCGGGATACAACTCTTTGTACTGAGAACAAATGATTATGTTAAAACTTTTGGATTGTATCAAATTTCAGAAGACTCATCCTGACTTCTTTAACTTATACAGAAATTATTGAGTTAAACCATTAACTTTATTTTGCAAAATTCTGTAAAATGGTTCACCTCGGAGATGCTACTCCTGAGTAATCTGTCATCCTGACTTCTTTAACTTATACAGAAATGATTGAGTTAAGCCATTGATTTTATTTTGCAAAATTCTGTAAAACGGTTCACCTCGAAGATGCTACTCCTGAGTAATCTGTCCTTTCCTTGAAAACTAACATTCTATCTAGGCTTCTGAACTTAGACCTCTTGTTTAAATTTGATTCTACTATTGTTCTTTTAAAGGATGGCTATCGTTTGGTTTTAGCTAAGCTTATTCCTGCTAGTATTCTCTTCAACTTCACTGTAAATTTATCAATAAGAGAATAAACTGATCAAAGACCAAATCGTACTATTAAACAGTGGTTTCATAGTGAGAAAACCATATTTGACAAGAACATGAGGCTAGAACTTGATTTGCATGCACAAATGTTTGTTAGTCAATGGTAACAAACACGAAGAAGAAAAAACCGTATCACGAGCTTCCTCTTTTCTCAAGTAAATTTTGTTTTTTCTCTTCTTAACTTACCCAATCAAGCATGCAAATTACAATCTTGCACGGAACTGGTTCACATTAATTTTGAACAAATTGAAAAAAATGCTCTTTCAAGGATGGTAAACCAAATACTTGAAATCTTGCAAAGAAAGGTTATTTTCTTTCAAGACTTTAAAATTTATTTAACCCCTTAAACTGCAAGGGAAATCTAGTTCATATTCACGATCTTGACCATTTTTCCACTTGCTAAGAAAAGTCTATAGGATGTCACTTTTTCTATCCTTTTCTTCGCCAGTATATATAGGCATTTATTTAAGCGTGATTGTGTGAATGATTCTAGCTTTTGAATCATCTGATGCAGCAACCTCATGTAGCAAACCAACTCTTCATTTTTTGAAGGGGTTACAGCATATCCCAATCCCTCATAGCAAATGACCTAAACTTGACTACATGGGTCATCTACTACGGAGCTACACCTTAAGTGAACTAATTTAAGTGTGTAAAAGTGGAGGGGACATTGAAGTTGCAAAAGGTTGGCTAGCTTCAAGTCTCCTCAACTATGAGCCCCATCTGCACAACAAGGGCCAAAGTTTCCTCAACTTTCACCAAGATTAAGCTTGTTACTTTTTTCCTATGAGTGTTTAAATGTTTGTTCTGAAAGTTTGAAAAGCAAGTGGTCAAGTCCAATGGTGGCAATCTTGGGACGTTCCTGGAAGTTCCGACCCGATTTCCCTGAAGCCCTTTCTGAGGCCGGACTTCGAATGGAGATTCTGTGCTCCATACTCAACAACCGGTTTAGTTTTCCCATGCCCTAATACGGTTCTTTCCAGCACAAACCCTATTTCTGAACAAACAACGCCAGAAATGAGCAACAATGGAATAGTCCAGTCTGTATCGGTCCGGTCCGGTCCGTATCGGGTCCACAAACCTATGACCACTAGATTTCTAGATGTTGTTGACCGATTCTGACCCGTTCCTGGAAGTTCTGGCCCGATTTCCCTGAAGACCTTTTTGAGGCCGGACCTCAAATGGAGATTCCGGGCTCTATACCAGACTGTTTAGCGTCCAGTATGTTTCTGCTGGTACCCCTCGACGTTGCTCACTGGCCAGAACAAAAAGCAAGAGAAATCGACTCCATTCGGAGACACTTGACCTATGGACAAGAAATTGGAAATCTAGTCCATTTCCCATGCCCTAATAGGGTTCTTTCCAGCACGACGACTGTTTCTAGGCTAACGACGTCAGAATTGACCAAAAATGGATCCGTCTCTCCGTATCGGGTTCACACACCTGTGACCACCTCCTGTCTAGATTTTCGGACGTTGTTGACCTATTCTGATTTGTTTCTAGGAGTTTCGGCCCACTTTCCCTAAAGCCCTTTTCAGGGCTGTTTGGATAAATTGGACCCTTGGACGAAAAACTAGAAAACTTGTCTATTTCCCATGCCTTAATAGGCTTCTATCCGGCAGGAACCCTTGTTTCTGGGCAAATGACACCGGAAATGAGCAACAATGGATCCATCCGGTTTGTATCGAGTTCACGAACCTGTGACCACCTCCCGTCTGGAGTTTCGGACGTTGTCGACTGATTCCGACCCGTTCCTAGAAGTTTCGACACGCTTTCCCTGAAGCCCTCCGAGGCTGGACTTTGAATGGGGGTTCCGGGCTCTTTGACTGACCATTCAGCGTACCGTCTGTTCCTACCGGTTCCCTCGACATTGCCCACTAGCCAAAACAGAAAGCAGTAGAGACTGACTCCGTTCAAATAAACTGGACCATTGGACGAAAAACCGAAAAACTAGTCCATTTCCCATGCCCTAATAGGCTTCTTTTCAACATGAACCCTGCTTCTGGAAAACGATGCTAGAAATGAGCAGCAATGGATCCATCTGGTCTGTATCAAGTTCACGAACCAGATGGTGGTCAGCAGTACCCTCAGACTCACCCTCAGCAGAACCCAGGGCTCAGCTAGAAATCAGCAATGGTGTAGCTCAGCCCGGGGCCTGGCTCTACCTCTGGTGCTAGATGGCGGACTTTGAGTCTACGAGAACCGGCACCTCTGGAGGATCTACCAGCCTGACTAGATGTCTCTCCACCTGAACCCCTGGCAACCCTTGAACCCCTGCAAATGCCTAAACCTCTGGGTCTTCCGCATGAGCTCTGAGTTTGGAATAGATACGGTGAAACATAAGGCTTCGTAGGAGGTGGAGGTGTCGGCACTGCTGTGGGGTGACCTGCTGATTTGGCCGATGCATGACGTATTGCTGCTGCCATCCCCATCGTGGTGATGCTCTCTGTATATTGGTGTCGAGTGAAAACCTCATAGTGGTGCCTAATCATGCCCCAGCTGACATGAATGTTGGACGTGATGCTGGCAATGGTGGTCGTGACAGTGCATGCAGTGTTGCAGCTGGTGACTATCTCCCCAATAGAATGTCCATCATGGTGGGTCTAGCCTGACTACCGGTGGTCTCACCCAAACCAAATAGTACTGCGTGGGCCCCAGCTTGGGTCGCTGCATCTGAATCATCACCAATAGGCAACTCGTCATCAAAGGGGAACTGCTCAGAGGGAAGAATGGAGTCGCCCCCCATGCCAAACATCCCCTAGGCTCTCTCTCAGTGCAAACATCCTGAGATTCGTCCACAAGTCTGGACGGTTAGAATCACTCTCGGCAGCACTCTCAGCAGACAACTCCACATCAAGGGCCCTCAACAACTGGGAGTCCAAGTCCTCCAATCCATCCCTGGAACCATCCATGTCCTCAAAAGTATATGCCTCTGGCACTGCCCTTGCCCCAAACCCTGCATCATGATGAAACCCTGTACCAATCCTGCATGTCCTATTCCGTATCCTGCCCCAAAGTCTTGGGAGCCTACTTATCCCTGATAATACCTAGGTATTGCTGATTCACTGATTCACAGGGACAGGCCTATGCTCTGAGATCTTAGAGATAGCAAGTTATGCTTTGCATTAAGGCTGTTAGCTGATCCTTGATAGGTTGTTCAAGGCTTGCTCAACATGTTGAAAATTATCGAATTGGTGCCTATTGGGCACCTTAAGGGTTGCCAAACCTCCTACCGGTCCACTGTCCATTATAGAAACAATCAACTATGCGAGTAGGTAACTATAAGGCCAATCAATGGAGTGCGTGATAAGTTTGTAGTTCACAGACATTACATTCTATGAGACCTTAGAAATAACTAACGCCTTTGGCTTTTCAGCTTTGGCTGTCAAAGGGAAGATTGTGTTCGTGATCAATGTGAGTATCTACTGTTAGTTAAAGGGCTCTAAAAGTAGTTGTTGCATATATAGTTGCTTTGAGGGTATGAACTGCTAAATGCAAAAAATTGCAATTTTATTGCGAATTTTTTTAGCGTCTCGTAGCGTGACCCACCCCCCCCCCCCCCCCCGGGAACGCGTTATTTTGTAATACACCTAATTTCACAAATTTAAATTGAAAAGTCAGTGATGTCATAAGGTAAATTTACAAAAAATATACATGCAAAAAGGACAAAGGATCTATTTACAAACAATAATATAGCATTTAATAAACAAATAATCTTAGCCAAACAACATTGCTTATGTCTCATTAGTACCCAAGCAAAAGGATCCGTATTCTCTTAGGTAGACCAGGTGTTGGCTAAGAAGCGAATGATAATCATCAGCATGAGGAGAAAAATAATAAAAATAATGATAATAATTCAAATAAAAAACAAGGACCATAATATGTAGACAAGAGTTATCAAGACACAGAAAAAATAGAAAAACTTATCTTCACAATTACCCTATCATGCCCCACAATTTATACAACACAATAGAAATAATACTTAAACTTGTAAGGTCACTTTCAAAACTATGAGTGGCACAAAATCTCTGACAAAATTTAGTCTTAAGTGAGATGTGTGAAGCAATATTAAACTAATTCTTCAGCATCCTGCCCATGCTATCCTAAAAGTATTGTCATGAAGAGAACAACTCAAATAAAAATTCAAAAAGCAAGATTTAGTTTCTGTCAACATTATAACCAATAAGATGACTTAAATCCTTACAAGCCAAACACATAATACAAAAACATCTTCAATGGTCTGAGGCTTGAGCTTCAACAGGACACAAGCCAAAAACATAGTACAAAAACATCTTCAATGGTCTGAGGCTTGAGCTTCAACCTGTCCTGTTGCCCTGTGCACAGATGCATGTTCACGTAACATAGCCTGATGAAGGGGCTCGCCATTTCCATCTAAATTTGTCTTTTCCGAATGATGAGTGAATGTCTCTAACAACTGAGCATGCTGCCTGCTGGCTCTTGCTGATGAGCGTATTCTTCTGAACTCCTGGACAATTGCAATTAGATGTGACCGTGTCACCAGAAATTTCCATAGTTTTAAGAAAGAGAACATGTTACGTCCTTGAGTATAAATTCCATATAGGCGCTCTACTCAACTATGCAATATCATCTTCTAAATGAGAGCTTTGACTAACACAAGTCAGTTTCAACATCGCCTAGAGCTTACTTGACTTAGTTCATGAAGAATGTCTCCGTGTCTAGCCAAGGTATGAGAAAGCACTTCAGAGCCTGCAGACGAAACTACTGTTTGCATGTTTTTGTTAACATGTTGTAGCTGTTGGAGTAGCTCTTCAATTTCGGCCTCATTCTTCTCAACCTGATCTTCTCCCAAGGTAGCACTTGCTCCTCGAAACGATGAAAGCTTGGAATCCAAAGTATTTTCTAGTTTCCTGGCCTGACGAATTACGATTTTTCAGTTCCTCGACATATTCCATACGGTAATTTGAGTGCTCCACCCTTGAAACTAATGTATTGAATATCATTTTAAAATCTAACCGAGGTAAAAGTAATCGAACATGCTTATTAAGTTACGGATCTGCAAAGTAGGTTAGTACGACTAGGAAGACGAGACAGCAAACAGTTTCAGTTCATTGAAGTTTTTAAATCGGGCTGAAGCCAAGTGAGTCCCCCCCCCCCCCTCCCCTTGTCCAGATTCTTCCAGAAAGGAGAAAAGTGACAAGAAATGACTAATCGCAAAAATTGTGATACGATTAATCAGGTCACTTAAAGCAAAATGCTACTGTGATTATGGAACGATTGTTAAACATGAAGATTCAAGTTCCTGATAAAGCCTAAAGAGCCGAAGGGTTAAATCAAGCGATTGGTCATAAGGATGTCATAAACGCCAGGAATGCACAGGAATCGAGAAAACAGGATACAAACAAGACTCTGTAGATCGGCAAACATAAGAACCAGGCCAAATCTGCAGCAACCTGAATGAAAAGAAGCAAGCACAAACCTGATCTGCTGCGACAATTTTGCAAAAAACATACCTGCTTGCGCAGGTTTTCCCAAGATAAGGAGCCAGCGCCTTCGACAACCCCGCGCCCCAGCGCACTCATTAAGCCGCCCGCCTTCCGCTGCCGCCCGCTGGCTGGCAGCGTAGCCACCTACCCTCAACGGATCAACAGAAACAGAAGCAGAAAATTGTATCGATCAGATCAGCGACGAAAGCTTTCGAGAAATGCTGATAATTCTTGTGAGTCGCCAAAGGGAAATCGAGTAGACAGATCAGCCTGGTGGATGCAGCACAGTTGTTTCTTGGTGAAGGTGAGTCCTGACGGGGAATCGGGATCAAGAAACAACAACAGGCCTTGGCAATATAGGCGCCCTTTTATTTTCTTCAGGTTTGGGGCAAAGGCGCCCTGAGCTTTTGCTTTTTTTCTTTTTCCTTTTGACTGCTTCGTAGGCCTCATGCAAACTGTGAGTGAGAGACTCAAACCTCCATAAATATATTTTGGCCTTGCCTTGCAAAGGCAATACTTGGTATTAGAAGAAAATGGAAGTTCACTTTGAGAATGACGCTAGTGAAGCTTTGTGTAGCCTCTGGCTCGGAGTTCAGGTCAAATATCCTACCACAAAAGTCTCCAATAAGGCCTTTGTTGAGCTAGATGTTCTTTGCTGCTCAGCTTGTAGCCACTAAGAAAGTGGCATGTCTTCCAATAAGACTTGCTTCCTCCATGTCGATCTCTTCTTTAGACTGGTAGATGTCTTATGCCTAAGAAATATTCCACTCGCTGAAGTTGTTGCCACCAAGGCCACCTTCCATGGAGATTCAAAAAATGTATACATTTGCTTTGTGTTTATTGCACAAGCTTATGAGGTTTTAAGTGATGTGAAGAGAAAATTTATGATAAGTATGGCGAAGAAGCTCTCGAAGAAGGGATGGGTGGAGGCTGTGCCTCTCAAAATCTTGACATATTTGAGTCTTCTTTAGCTTCGGTGTTGGAAGTTGATTTGGAGGTTAGTTTCAGCTTCCCTTGTTGATGTCATGCATGTCTTGGTAAAAATTGTGATGCTTTTGAGGTTTATTGTTTTATTATGTAACCATCTACCTGTTTTTGATGAAATAAAGTTTATTATTAGCCATTGAATGGAGGACTATGATCAAATCAATCATTGCAAATTAGTATTTCTAGATGTGAACATCCCGAGAAGGGAATGAGAAATATCCAGCTCTGTTTGTGAATAGAGGATTTTGACAAAGTTAGTTAATACACATTATGCATAAAGAACACTATTTGATAATTATGAGCTCATGACATGAGAGAGCTGTAAAAATACTTGTAATGATTATTTTGTAGAGTACTTCAATTCATTCATGCAGGTGAAAGCAGTACAAGAAGCCACAATAGACAAAGAAGGGTTGAAGATGTAGTTCATCTTTTAAAAGATTCCCTGGAAGATATGTATAATGGTACTTCGAAGAAGTTATCCTTGTCAAGGAATGTAATTTTTCTAAATGTAAAAGGTAATTCTTTAGTGGAAGGATGTTTGTCTATTTTTTGGATATATTTTGGCAGTAGTAGAGTTTTCGTGATTATTTTTGGTGTCTCAATTTTTTGCCTATGTGTTCAGATTGGTCAATGTAGTTGTGCAAAAGTCAACATTGAAGGATTTCTGTGTTTGTAAATTGAAAATGAGTCTATATTTCTGACAATATTTGGTTACATAAAAAAAGAACATAGCCTGCATTCATAAAAAAAAACACAAATTTATTTATCTATTGCATGTTTGATTGTGAACATGGAGACTATAATAATCACATATGTGAGTAGGAGACTTGAAAGCTAATGCATGCCCACAATGTTCTAGTTTTTTCTTGTTCTTATTGTGCTCTCGCATACTTTGAAGAAATATGACAAGTGATAATATATGTTTGGTGTCTCAAGTTTTTTGCCTATGTGTTCAAGTTGGTCAATGTAGTTTGTGTAAAAGCCAACATTAAAGGATTTCTGTGTTTGTGAATTGAAAATGAGTCTATGTGTTTGTGAATTGAAAATGAGTCTATACTTCTGACAATATTTGGTTTAGTTCAATGCATGTGCATGCATGCACTCGCAACCTTGCTCATTGTATTGTGTTGAAAGGCAGGTATGCTTTCTTTTATTACATGAAAAAAAAAAAAAGAGCATAGCCTGCATTCATAGAAAAAAAAAATTATTTGTCTATTGCATGTTTGATTATGAACATACAGACTATAATAATCACATATGTGAGTAGGAGACTGGAAAGCTAATGCATGCTTGATTCCACAATGTTCTAGTTTTTTCTTCTTCTTATTGTGCTCTAGCATACTTGAATGAAGAAATATGACAAGTGACAATATATTTTGTTAATTTCTTTTTTATTGTTTCTAATAGTGTTTTCTTTTGCAATATGTATACAAGATGTCTTCCATATGTTGGATGAAATTCGATCGAATTTTCATATATGCGTCCTAAATATTGATCGTGATTATTGTGAATATTGTCGTGAAAACTGGTCGTGAATACTAAAATATTCTGAATACTGATCGTGATTATTGTGAATATTGATGGTGAATATTCATGAATCCTTGCCAACTTCAAAATTTCAAAATGACAAACATATTTCATGGTCAAAATATTAAACCCATTGTAAGAAACTATCATTGAATGAAGATCATTTGTTTGTTGGCAAAATCATTTCATACACCATTCTTAGTCATTTTAAATCCCAATATGCAATTATAGTTCTAAGATTATAAAAACTTTAACTACTTTTGTGATAGTGATAGTGATAGGGTAAGCTCTTGCAACTTAAAGCATAAAAAAAGAACAAATGAATCTCATGATAACTTAATTTACCGATAGTTACCTCTTTAGCAAAAAGGCTAATAAATGTATTTGGTTGAAATCTAAAGAAAAGAAAGATAATTTTTTCTTTTTCAATCAACAATTTCACCATTATGGCAAGGCCTTTGTGGTATACAACAAAATTCTTGTTTTCAAATAATTTTAGGAATTAAAATCTAGAGTGTTAATGTTGTGTAAGATTTGATTACTCAATGAGTCCCTTATTTGAAATGGTCCTTCCATTTGTCCATTGGAATAAAAGACACTCCCCTCCTTTGATGCTTATTCCGAATCATCATTGCGTGGTAGGGGGCCCATGTCACATAGGGGCAAGTGAAAGTGGTTTTTTGAATCTATGGACCTTGCCTAGCATGTTGAGTTATCAAGGCTCCCATAATTGAATCAAAAGGGAGCAATGGCATGGCATGAATTCAAATTGGCCAACAAACTTTCAACTCTCCACTTAGCACTTATGAACTCTTTGGAAAAGGAGTGATAGGATGTACGTCGTCATGTCATTTGCCAAGGCTAAAAAGATGGGTGGCAATAGAAAAGGCTAGGCAAATACTTAATAGTTCAAAAACACTCTTAAAATGCATATGATTCATTGAAGATCCTTATGATAATTTAAGAAACTAAGAAGCATTATGATATTGTGAGGTTCTATGTTGTTGCTCGTGAGAACCCAATTTTTTTTAGATTTACGTCTACCTAATACAAAGATTAATGTAGATGTTTATAATTCAATTCATGCCCAAATTTCTCATTGAAATGAGGCGAGGCTCAAGGAGATAGTCAATACTAAGAGTCTTTGAAAAAAAACAAACTTCACTTATGATTAGCACATATTTAGATATCTACTAATCAACATGCTAGCTATCTCAAACAACGACACAATTTAGTGGTTGGAGGATTTTATTGGCAAGAGTTTGAAGTTGAATTAAAGCAAAATTCTGTTAAAAACTGACAAAGCTTCATGAGTATAGAATATTGTAGGAAAACTTGTAGGTTTTTTTCCAAATATTGGAGATAATATATTGCTCCAAGCCTCGTCATGCAAGCATGTGTTCTCAATCTTCTAAGCTACTACAAGCTTACAATCGATAATTTGGACAATATCCAAAAAATATTGCAAGTGGTTAAAGAAAAATAGGACTGCTCAAGGTTGAGTCTATTTCTATGTTAACGAGGCCACTCACCCAAAAAGTTGAGATTGGAATTTGGGTGTATCTTAGATACCAAAGCAAAAGCATTTGTTTGAGATTATTGACATTTCTAGTGCCATGTGTTATCATTCGCAGTTACCTTGTGTTACAAATTTAGGCATGGAATGTGCATTTGGTAAGACCTACCTATATTATGTATATCGAGGTAGAAGAGCCACATTGTCATTCATCTAGTCTACTTGAGAGTTGGAGGATATTATGAGCACATTCATATCCAAGACATATTTTCTAGCATTTTGATGATGCCATTGAAGGTCGAGAGTGATGGCCAATGGTATGAAACATAGATTATCTTTTGAGGCTCAAATCATCATGACATTGGTGTTGATAGCGCTGGTGCATTGTATTGACTCTATGACTAGACTGTAAGTGGGCCTTTTTCAATCAAAAGTGTGCAATTAACCTTACAAAGATATATCATTTAGTTTTAGAACATATGGCCACCTATCTCAAATGTATACCTACTAAAGTAAGTGTGTATATGAAAAAAAAAACAATTGAAATGTGGGGTTGTTTCACTCAAAAAAACTCCAAAAGATGATGAATTTAGGCTTAAAAACTTGATATATTTAGCCAAACCACTTTTTCTTTATTTGTCTTTATTTCTACTTTATCATATGAGTTGATAATGTCCTACACAAAACTCACTTGCACCTGATTTTTCTTTACTGATCTCACATGTGTGAGGGCTATATAGGCCCCCTTGGCTACTAAAAAGTCCAGAAATCCTAAAATTTTCTAGAAAATCACACACCTGAAATCCCACCTTTCATAGCATTTCCACAAAACACATAGCTTGGTCCACATATGCTAGCAATGATTACACCTCATATCCACTTTGATCTATTTTTCTCCCTTACAAAACTAGCACAAGAAAAGTTTCTCCACATAGAACGAGACTTTGTCTTGCAAATCATGCATCACAAAACTAGAATGAGCTTGCTCTAAAAGAGATGAAGGAACTAGATCAAATAGTTAGCCCCATTTGAAATAGAATGAATGAGAACCATAATTGATGCACAAATTTTGTTTTTAAGTAAAGTACAAAATCTCTACCAACTTCCAAGAGTGGAAGGGCGGAGCCCCAACAAGACCCAAGATTTAATATACTACAACTCATAAAATCTCAAGCTCAAAATTGTATAAAAAGCTTGGGATTTCTACAAGATTACACTCATGACTTATGGGATGGTAACAAGGCATGTGCCAAGTGACACTAATGGTTAATACCTCATGATGAACATCTAGCCAGCTATCAACCTAACTAGCTTCTTTGGGTCCTCTAATGAACTAGCACCTTCAACAACTCATTTGTTAATGACTCAATAATACATTGACTTGGAGCTTTCACATATATTTGATGATTGACATAAGCCCTTATATGAATCTTTTATCATAACACTAAAACAAATAAAAAATATTCATAGACCAAGTTGACACAAAATAATCATTAACTCCAATAGATTGTCTAGAGAGTAGCTCTTAGCTTAGCTTTGCGTAGAAATTGATTGCAAACCTAGCAATTCCCACATATCAATGGAATCACAAAAGGAAAAAGAGCAAGTGCAACTCTCCACACAAGCATCAAAGGCAGTTAGTTGTCTTAAGCAAATTAAAAATTACAAGCTAAATTGAAAAAATTGTCAGCTAGCTTTTTAGGTATTTTGAAGGCCAAATTTGTAAATAAACTTCTTAAAGTTGTTTCACACATGTGAAACCATTTTAGAATACTATTTTTGATGGTTCCAAGTACCTTTGTTCATTAATATACACAAATGGCCTTTATTTGATGTAATTTGGCCATATGGACCAGCATTGATAATGTGGGGTTTATTTATTTATTTATTTTAGGGCTATATAACTCTAGAGAGAGAGAGAGAGAGAGAGAGAGAGAGTCATCTCTCATGCCTATAAATAGTAGAGAGGGTGTGGAGAAGAAAGTTGAGTGGTTGAACATTGTAGAGGAGATCATTCTATTGGAATTCTATCTTGATTTTGCTCATTTATTTACATTTCTCTTGGTGATTGAAATAGTAGCTAGTTTCGGATGTTATTGGTGAATATATTAATGACTTGATAGTTGTTGTACCGCCTATTTATGAAGAGTTTAAAATCTATGAAAATGTTTATAACATTCCATTTTTGTCATTTCAATCATGCATGATGTTTATTTGTCAATTGTATCGCCTTCAAGCCTCTCTTTGATGCATGTGACAACATCCTACAACTCCTTGGCGATTAGCACGGTCTTCATCTTAAATTTTCACAAATGATAATTTGATCCATATAGCTTGTCAATTGTAAAGCTAGCTTATCGATTGTAAAGCTAGCTTTTCTTTGCGAATCCATATGGAAGTTAGTCTGATCTGTCAGCGATCTAAAATTAAAAGATAATGTCTAATAATATCAAAACACTATTACTTAGCAATGCTCTAGGTGTAATCAATATAAATGCTCTGATACCATGTTGGAAAAAGAAAAGAAGACCGGCAAAACAAAAACTGCATTCAATAGATGCCAATGTCGGGCTCTACAAAATGATCCTTCTTCAATGCATGACTATGCCTATCAAATTCGAACCATACTATCGCGCGACAAGAGTCACATACATAAAGAGAGTAGAGTATTTATATGTAAATGTTTGATAAATCGGACAAAAACTATCAAAGAACAAAAAAGATAATAGCCGATCGAAAAAACATACATTCATTCTGACATAATATTGAACGTAATAAAACAATAGAATTGAATCAAGTAAGTAGCATGTAAAAACCAGATAAATTATGAAAACAAGACTATAGTGCTCGTCAACAATTCTGAATACTGATCGTCTCTATCTGACACACTTCCGCTAATAAGCAATGAAATACTACTAACAATACTCCATCATAAATTGAGTTCTTGAATCAATTGACTTGACTGATAGATTTGAAAAATCATCTGTTGTTTATACTAGTTAGGAATGCCACATAGGCTTATCCAATTGACAATTTATAGCAACAATTTAGCCAAGTTGCACTTGGGACTTAGCCATTTTGAGCGGTAGATCGCAATTAATGGCATTTAGGCATATTGTGCTATCACTTATCCAATTCAGTTACACGGTAGTTACTTGCTAACGATGGTTAGAACAAGTGGTTAGCTTCAAAACAAGTGGTAACATGTTTCGTTAACTCTCGACAAATATTTGTTAGTCGCTCGATAGATGTTTTTCATTGTCGTTGTCTTAAGTATCCATAAGCAGTCGTAAGAGTGAAGGTCCATAAGCAAGCATGAAGGTTCGTAAGTAGTCGTAAGACGTAAGCCCATGTGCAAACATAAACCGCTCGTATACGACCATAAAGCATAAGCTCATAAACAAGCATAAAGACTTGTATACGATCGTGAAAGGATGTAAGTAGACGTGAAAGTCCGTGAGCTCATAAGCACAAAGTGGTCGTAAGCAATCGTAAACCTGCTTTGTGATTCCTGTGTATTTTTGCAATCTATAAAATAATACAAGTAAATCTACAGCAACTGGATAAATGAATAAAAATCAGATTAGAGTAGTAAGGAATGAGAACAATAATCCAGCAAAACAAAGACATTGTCACGACGAACTGCATATGATGCCAAGCTATATGGATGGACAATGAATGCCAAAGACATTGTGATGAACTTGTGACGGTTGCATGCATACAACTATCAGTTGATTGTAGAGTAATACTAGACTGCACGAAGGTTGCATGTCATCATGCCAATGCTACTATAGGCTATATCTACTATAGAAACTTTCCCTCCTACACATTCGGATTCACTAAATTATTGTTCTCTCTCTCTCTCTCTCTCTCTCTCTCTCTCTCTCTCTCTCTCTCTCTCTCTCTCTCTCCAACACCTCACATTATTGCTATTTTATATCCCTAAACCCTAAAAACATTAACCCTAACCCTAAAACCTCTCTCTCTCTCTCTCTCTCTCTCTCTCTCTCTCTCTCTCTCTCTCTCTCTCTCTCTCTCTCTCTCTCTCTCTCTCTCTCTCTCCCCACCCGCAGGGCACCCGCCATCTCTCTCCATCTTCCTCCCTGCCATCTCTCTCCACCCGCCCTCTCCTTCCTCTTTCTCTCGCCCCTGTCGCGCTCTGTCACCTCTCCCTCCTCTCGGCTCATCTCTCTCTATCAATACACATCTCACAACAACCTACATCCTCACCTTACGCAGCAATAATCTGTTAGACGAGCTGTTTTTCTCAAAAGAAGCCAATTCTTTAACAGATTTGAAAATCCTTACCATTTTCTTGAGAGAGCAATGGTAGCAAACTAATGCAATGGCAGAGTGAAACATGAATACTGAAAGCATTCATCAGGAAAGATTGGATTGATCGTCATTAAGCAAATGGCATGACTCTCACCTGTTTGTAAACTTGTTGCTGTAATGAAATTTGCATGAATCTCCTTCTTTGTCAGAACAAGCTCAGTTAATGAAGCATAATGCAAATGCTTTCTCGCTTTAGACGTATTGACTGCCCAGAAGAGAGAGAAAGATCGCTCGTGGTTTTGTCAACTTATTAGAAGAAAAGAGAGGAAAGAGCTCTCTCTCTCTCTCTCCAACACCTCTCTCTCTCTCTCTCGCCCCCTGAATCTCTCTCTCTCTCTCTCTCTCTCTCTCTCTCTCTCTCTCAATTTCCGTTTCCAAAATTTTCTGAAGCACGTTCTCTCTCTAAAAAGAACGTGTGTGCCTTTCAACTCCACTTCAAGTTCCTTTCAACGCCCATCAAATCCGTTTTAGGGCAAACATGGCCCAATAGAAAAGCAAGATTCAGTTTTTCTCTACAACAGCCTACATTCTCTCTCTCTCTCTCTCTCTCTCTCTCTCTCTCTCTCTCTCTCTCTCTCTCTCTCTCTCTCTCTCTCTCTCTCTCTCTCTCTCTCTCCCTCCTTGTATTCACATATTGTGGCTTGGCAGTAGAGCTTAGGTTTTTAGTCTTAGGTTCAAATTGGTTCGGTGGTTTGGCTCCATTGTCTGCCTTTGAGTGTTATTTCAAGTTTGATCGTTGGAAATTGTGCTATTTTGGCATTTTTTTGGGCGAAATCTTGATGTTAGATATTAGTTCTTATAAATAAGATTCTATAATTGTTGTAAATTGTTGTGACTTTTACAAAGTTCTTAGCTCTAAGGATTTAAATGTAGAGCAAAATGAGAAGAATGTGATCATAAGTGAACCTCAAAATGTTTTTCCATTAGAATTATTTCATGGTTTACCATTTCCAAGTTCGTAGATCACATAGTTGAGTTATTTCCAAGTAGTCAACCTATTTCTTTAGACAACCTTATAGGTTTTTTTCATAAAGAAGAAATAGAGATTACTAGCCAAATATAAATCTATTTAAGAATGGAACGTTTACAACCTAATAAATCACCATAGAATGCTCTTGTTCTCTTGAAAGGGAAGAAGGATGGAGGCTTTCAAATATGTGTCAACTACAATGGAGTAAGTAAAGTAAATACAAGAAATAAATATTTATTGCCTGTCAAATTTTAGCAGCAAAATGAATCAAATCTAAAAGAGATGGAGAATGCACATTTGATTGATCTAGATCCAAACTATGAGCTAGAATCAAGACTAGTTAACAAAACTAGCTTATCTTGGAATTTAAGTTCACAATTGGCACATGTTTTTGATCCAAAACATGATCTGATGGTACAAAAATCTTGGACAACCTGCTAAAAGTTTAGGAATCTGTTAGATTGTCAGTAGGAAAAGAGTCAGTATTTAGCAAACATAGAGATCCTAAGCAAACATTGACACCGCTGCTCCTAATAATCTTCTTCGCTCTTGCTCACAAATTCGTATCAAAAAGTTTATTTTTTTATTCTCTGTGTTTTTGCATTTATCTTTTTTCCACCAGCACGCAAACAACCAACCATAAACGGTTCCAGTAAACCACCGCCCCACCGCTTTCCACCACTTCCTCCATTTTTTCCAAGGGAGGAAGAACTGTCGGTTGTATCTGACGTTTGCACCCGACAACCTAGTAAAAATTCCATCCAACGTACATCCGACAACCCTTTAAAAAAATTCTAACCGACACTTGCATCCGACGAAATCAATTAGTTCTCATGGCTAACTTACCAGAAGAAGTTATGGATGAGTTCACACCGAGCAATCATCAAATGATGAAAACAAGCCATATCGGCTTAGATCTCAGATAAATCAAGATCTTGGATCATCCAGATGGAGAGCTAATCAATTTGATAACCCTGACGATCATCCTGTTTAACATGCTCACCATACCCCGATCCGATAAACAAACACCCAGATTGGAATTACCAAAGTTTGACGGTAATGTCCCTCATAGGTTTTTACAAATCTTTGAGAATGCATGCAAAGTATATGGAGTGTCTGATGCCATTTGTGAAGAAGATGAAGGGTCTCTGAAGAGCCGTTGCTTGTATCACACGAGCGCAACGTAGGGCCTTAGATCAGTCTAAGGACCAGCACAACCACACCCTCCTGTTAATACTTCCATGATTCTACAATCTTACCCTGACCTTGTAGAAGTCCAAAGGCAATACCAAGAATTTCGAGATGAGTTTGATAGAGCTGAAAATAAGATTTCTACTCTGCCGTCCTCCCAGTTACCTACGCAGGGGCAACCACCACGAGGAATATAGGTACTCTCCAATCTCTTACAAGCTCAAATCACCATGCCCTTCTATACGGCCGTAAAATTTTCCAAACCCCTGCGGGATGCCATATTGCAAAGCTCTCAGCAGCCTGATGTACCAGACGAGTTGAGACAACCGGAAAATGCTGAAGTGGTTCATAATGTAGACATGAGCTTACTTCATATAGGTGATGCTAAAGATAGCAGCATCACTTTACCAGTGCACTACAAATCTTACCCATCCATGCAAGCCATTCTCGATAGTGGGTCTAGCGTGAATATTATCACCCTGTCCTTAGCCAAGGCATGGGGAATATCCACATTGGAAAAGCCTAAGTACAAGTTACGCATGGCTGACCAACGAATGACGACACTTGCCGGTCACATAGCAATTTACCGATTAAAATTGTCAGTTTGATTTTCACCATAGAGTGTGTAATACTATATTTTCCTGATGAATCGCACACTTATCAATTCCTTCTTGGAACGCCTTGGTTAGAAATGGCCAGAGTGATTCAAGATTGGGAATGGCAACAGAGACAGGAGAATATCTGTCGATGCCATAGGAAAGATAAAGCCTGCACGAATTGAAGACGATTGGTCTTCAACTACCTATGATGGCCCCGACAATATCGATTCAACCATAAAGAGTCATTACATGCAGAGTAATGATATCATTAATTGGGGTCAAGCTTTAGCGACCATCGATTGTATCAATGCCACTCTTTGTGAACACGAGGTTCAAGAAGAGGCACCCATCAAAATCACTATAAACTCCACGGATATCAACACTCCCATCCTGCCCTTGTACATGATAGATGCACTCCCTATTGAGTGGATACCTGAAAATGCTTTTATTACTGAAGTGAGGATGACATTCTTATTGTGGGAGAACATGAATTATCTGATGACCAGCTTATTCACTTGCTTTTCTTTGGTACCACCACAATTGGCGATATCCAACTGGTGTGCTCGATTTCATACATGAAATTGGCATCAAGGAGCTTTTGAATATCTTCTCGGATCTTCTCGCGATAGGTAGGATTGGTGCGATAGGGTTTTGCTCTCACAGGTATGGCATCATCCAATATGGGATTGTATGCACTGCAACATCAAGAAGAACCCCCTTCATTTCTTTATAACTCCATGCAAACACATCTCTGTATTTGCGCAATAACTCTTCTAAATCCCGTAGTTGGGTTGGATTCAGGTGGGCTCGACCTACGTGCACAATACGGTCGATATCTTCATCATCATCCTTCAGATTGAGAGGTATGCTCTTTGCAAGTCTCTCAAAAGAAGTTGATGGTGGTTGAGGTTCCCATTTTGGCTTTACCATATTGATGATGACATCATCAGTCGTGTAATCCTTAAAGTGCTGGGGAACATCATAAAGTGGATCATCAACTACCTCGGGTGAGATCTTAGAAATGTCTTCTACAGGTTTGTTGGTAGATGATGAAGCCTAACTAGGATTTTTTTGGTTTTGTATCAAAGGTTTGATTGGCTGTTTCAGCTTTTTGCACATTTGGAACTCTTATCAGTCAATCGTACATCAACCTTTGATTTGTTTTTTAGCATGCAAGATATTTGCGGATTGGTAGTAGTAGGCATGCATGGATTTTTTTGTGTTTTTTTGCGAACTAAGTTTTCATCATTGGTATTCAAGATTTCATCATGGTGTACGTCCCATTGATAGACTTTTAATATTGGTCGGTATACACGAGTGTTTACTGGTTGTGGATGTTGCACACAAGCCAATGGTGATGGAAGTTTAATCTCTCTCAGTATAAGACACTTTCCTAATCGCTCGGGATCGAATTTGATGATATCCATATCTGAGATCTATTCGGCTAAAGTATTTGGCACTCCTACAAAAAATAATTGTAGAGCCTAGTACACATAACAACAAGCAAACTAAACAACTTCAATTCTCACGCAAGCCACTACATTTTTATATTACTAGTATGGAGAATATTAAGGGAACTTTCCAAGCTATTTCTAGGATTAGGGCTAAGATTTTCCAAAATTTGACAAAGGGGCTCAGTACAACTCAATTAATGTTAATAAAAGCATTGACCTAATCAAGGCCATGATTATCATAGTCAAATTGAACTAAATGCCTTCTATAGATGACTGCCAGAGGCTCTTACAATCCTCAAACTAGCATGTTAACACCTTCCAAGCACAATCTCCTCATGTTTCACAGAGGATTGACGGGTTGGGTGTGTAGCCCTATGCTTCCCTTTGTCACACTACTTCGGGTGGCAAATGAGCATTAATTAGAACCTTGTAGACACAATTTCAATAAGTAAAATGGTCCCTTGTGATTAGCTTCTTACCAAATGGTGAATTCTTTAAAAACCTAGAGTGTTGAGGAAGGAGTGCTACCAAGAGAGGAAATCAAACCTCATGAGGATCAAGTTTTGTCAATTTGGATATTGGAATTTGGATTAAGTTTGCTTTAGTTACCAGTGATTGCTCGTTTTGCATGTGTTAAAGAGCATAGTAGTTTACATATTGTCCAACAAGGTACGACTCGATAGAAGAGATCCCAATTACAAATAATGATTTTTTCCAAAACAAATTAGCACTCTTCTTTTTTTTTGTGGGGGGGGTTTGGGGTTTGGAGAGAAACCTCTTCTTGATTCAAATCTACAAATTATGGTGAGCCCAGGTAAACTAGCGACTCCATGTGAGAGATGTCAAGCTAATACAAAAACTGAAGCAGACACAAATATTCAGAATAGTCTGTTCGGGCAGACAACGCACAGAAAATTTTCAGATTTGAGTTTCAAAATCTGTCAGAGGAACATGGTACAAAAGTTATTAATTTGCAACAGCAATTTTTTTTTTGCAATGTCTTAAGCTACTAGTGGTTGGTTATATAAAACATATATACAACGTAGCAACGCCGGTTGGGCAATGCCTATGTCAGCTAGCCCCTAGGATGTCAGCGGTCGGGAATCGAATCTAGCCCGCACCTAGCCTGCGACAGTTAACAGCGCTACCCAAACAGCATTTTTATACTTCTAAGCCTGTAGAGATAAAGATCTAAAGTTCTAAAGCAGATACGTCTCTTCCGCCTGAAACCTGGTGCCTGGATCGCGTTTGATGTTACTTAGATGTTGTCTCAGGCAGGGATAATTTTAATTCTTTATCTGTATCGTGATCTTGTGAGGAACGGGAACAAGTGGCAATTTATATATGGAAGCTTGGTGGCAACAAGGAACAGTTCTCAAATGAGCCAGACATATATGGCTTTTGCCCTTGTGAACCAACTCTGGCCTCTGCTATAACTAATAGTGATGGTTTCTATAGCAAAACCGCACGAGTTTACTTAAACTTTTTATGAAAAGGTCACATTACAAGCTCAGGAAGAGCAATTTCCATTTCACACCCTGTCAAAACTTTGAAAATGACAAAACAAAAAAACTTGAGAGGCTATACTCAGCCTTTCTCGAAATAACGCCGACTTTTTTCTTATTTCCTTTAGGCTGAAGAGAATCACAGAAAACAGCAAGCTTTAGAAACAACTAGTCTGTGAGGTTGCTGCTTGTAAGATAAAAGGAGACGAAATTCCACAAGGTCATCATGCTCTTCTGCTTAATACTACCTCTAATAACGTACAGGATCAACAATCCCTACATGCATGCTAATGAAGGAATTGGCCTACCAAGTTACATAATTACATGATAAAATGTCTCTGCTCAGATGATAAAATGTATCTGTTCAGAAAAGTCGATATCAACACGTACTTTTTGTTTCCTAGGCTTTAAGCCGCACGCTGCTTGAGTGAGATGATGTTAAGAGAAACATCAAAGTTGTATCCCCTCCTGCAACCAGGACAACGGCCATCTTCCGAAGCAATCCTGTGTACGCAAAATAGGCAGAGAAGGAAACCACAGGCGCACGGCAGAAACGAAGCGTCAGTACTATCCAGCTCTTCTGTACAAATAGGGCACTCGCCTGCTGGAGTTGCCGGGGCAGCCCTAACACTTTTACTGAAAACAGAACTCCATGAAGGGGAACTGGAATCTCGAGAAGTGCTTCGCTGCTTTCTCAAGCTTGGCAATGTAGGAGGTCGAGAGATGTCATCTGGCTTCCAGGCACGGCAGCCAGTAGACCTACTCCGACTGAAAAATGGGTTGAATTTTGTCATGTAGTCTGGCTTCAGCACACTAGTACGGATATCGACATTGCGAGCTCCTTTCGACTCCTGTTCTCGCTCCAACGGAGCTGATTGCTGGACTTTATGTAATACAGATTCCAAAGCACAAGTCTGTTTACGATCAAGTAAGGTCTGTGCATATAATGCATCTGCGGCAGCCTCCCAATCCTCCTCGTCATGAGATCCTTCCGTCCCTTTGCTGCTGATGGAAATTACGCTATGGTTGGTGGAACTATCAGTAGACAAGCAGGGACTTATGTCGCCGCTTAACCAGTCCTTCAACTGCTCCTGTTTCTGCTTTATCTGCGAAAATGTGTCGTCTGTAATGCCATTCGACTTCATCATATTCCTAATAGAACTGATTTTTCTCTTCTCCTTCGCTTTTTTGGACTTTCCCTTTGGACCCGAACAATCATTTACGGCGTTTTGCTTCGAACAACCGTCCCTCGTCAAAATTGTATTTCGGTCTCTCTCAGGAGAACTTGCTGTCAAACTATGATGGAAACCACCAGTTCTGCTCTCGCTCTTGCTCTCGTCCTCGTTAATATGATCACCATCCTTGCGAGCAATAAAATGCCCGTCTTTGTGTGATTCCGTGACATTGGAATCAAACTGATCTTCGTAAAAATTCAGGACTGAAGACTCGTTATCACTTCCCTCTGTCACGGACCCTGTAAACTCTTCGGACGAGATCTTATAACTTTTCATCGTAGATCCCTCAGACTTAATAGGTACATCTTGCTCCGAAACGCCCGAAGATATTTCGGCTTCTTTATGCTCATTATCCTTCCAATCTTTACAGTTCAGATCAAGATCAGATCTGCTGCAATTTTTCCCTGCAAAATTTAACAGATCGCTAATAAACCTACTGAGGGAGAAACTACTGCCTACTTAACAAAGAAAAAATGCTGCATCCCGTTCAAACCAAATGCGGTGGGATTCCTAAAAGTAAACTCCTAACAAGAACTAAACGACCTGCAAAAAGAAATGATAAACCGGACTGTAACAGAATACACTCACACTGTACCTTGTGAAAGCCACTGCTCACGCCGAGCATCAAGTTTGTACTGCTTCAACTTGGCTGTGCGATTCAACTGCAACAAACTCAACAATTTTCCAACAAAATATCACATACGGTCCAAAATTTCGTTCTATTCTGATAAAGGCCCCCTCAGAAACAATAACAAAATTCACAGACGCACAAAACCAAGCATAATGAGAGCCACTCTCCTTATCAACAACTGCTATGAGCTAGATAGATAAGGGCTTACCCTCTTTCTCTTACTCGCATCCCTTGCATTCCTGGAGAGCAGGGGCTCCAAACTGCCGGCCTGTGAAAGCATATTATCGAAAATTGCCTTCAAAACGCTGCAACAAACTCGATCACAACACAGAAAATCTGCTATCATAAACAAAACTGACAGGAAGGATCAAACTCCAAAAAACCAAAAAGAAAACGAAAACGAAACCCTTCAAAGCACCAAAAGATCCCAACAGATCACAGGAATCAGAATGAAGATCCAATCTCACACTGATCATGGAAAACTCTTGAGAATCAGAAAGCAGAGATTCAGGAATTTGGATCGAACGAAAAAGCATCGAAAATGAGCAGCCAAAAGCGAAAAGATCTGTTGATAATGATCGCAACCAAAAAGCCAAATCAAAAATTCAGACCGGTCACCCCGAGCCTAGCTTCCAAGGCGGGTGGTTCGGAACCCAACCTACCATAGCACCCACTCTACATCTAGATTTTTTGGGAAACGCATTTCAGTTTATTGTGAATTCCGTTTTAAAGCTGGGTAGAGAGGAGTCTAGAACGTTCCGTCCTCGTCTTTCTCCCTAGAGCCTGGGTGACCGTACACGTGTAGTGATCGGTACCGTCCGTGGAAGAGATCACGTGGATATTTGGACCCTCGGATGAAAGGAAGCGCGGCCGTTGATTAAGGAGGATTTTAGGGCCCCCTTTTGGGCTTTTCCGAGGTAGGTCGACAGTCTGCCCACTCCAAAGTCCAAAGAGCTCCCTCACTTGCATTTGGTATAGGAGGTTAAAGCGCGGGGGCGGATTTATTTGTGGTAATGGCCCCGACATGATTTTGGCCCTGCCGTAGGCAGGGGGTTATTGTAATCAGGATTGGTTTTAACCTGCTTGTGATCTTTTTATTTTCCTTTATTTTTTTTCAAATATTTATATATATATTTTGAGTCCTTTGCGATTTTCATGTGCGTGGCACGGGGTAATTTCTCGACTTTTTGGAAAAACATCGTGTTTTCATTTTCCAAGGACTTCAGTAATCTCAAATCAACTTGAACCGTGACAATTGACGTTTGGAGTGTGAAATTTGACGCTCTTTATTGTTTCTCTATCACGTTTGTTTCCTTTCTCGATCTCCTCGTTGTCGTAGCCAGTTGTGTCCAAAGCTGGGTTGTCTTCTCTCATACGAACGTTTTTACTCTGTTTCTAAGCTATTATGATTGAGATTCAAGATCTATCTTTGATTCTATGGCAAAAACACACTACTACATGCATTCAATCACTTCCAACTCTCACTCACACATGTGGGAAGTGTTCCAATAATAATCTAAGTAAAAACAAGTTGTTCTCCTTGGGTAGAGAGAGAAAATCATCATGAGCTCTCGGGTAGAGAGCGAAAGCTAGAAAACCAATTACTCACAAAATCCACTCAATCTCAAAATCAATAAGATCCAAATGAGAAGTACAATGATACTAATAGATCCATGAGCTACCACAATGCTCAATCATGATTGGACCACACTTTTCCCACCTCTTAATCATATTGGACCATTGATCCATTCACCTCTAAATTCTATTGAACCTCTTAAACTTCATCAAACAAAAGCATTACACTTGTCTACACTCTAATTGGCTCGAGTTTGGCCTCCTACTCTATTTTGACTCAATAGTGGCATTACAATTGGAAATGGATAATTTGCCATTTATGCCAAATTTGAACTATCAACATCCTACACCTAGATGCTTGATACAAAAAACATAAGACCCCTATATTTAACATTTTTAATTCAATTCACAATTCTCCACACGTGGGAACAAGTCAATAATGACAAGAAACATGTCCATACCATAAGCATCATACAAAACTAATATAGCTTTTCTTGAACTTTGAGATCCAAAAAATTCAATGAAGCAAGATAGCATATCAAGCAAAGGAAGAGAAGCATATATGAATGTGTTGTAGTAGATACAACATGAAAGATGCCCCTCTTTGCCATGTAAGGTGAGCCATAAAGACTCGGCCATGCATCTTGAAGATCTTCTTGAAATCATATGAAGAAGAAACTCCTCCTCACACCTTGGCCCCATCATAAATTGAATACCTTCAAAAAAGATAACTTGTGATGCTTCTTGAGAAGCCTTGATCTTGGCCACTTCCAAGATTGAATCTTCATGCAATATGACATCTCTATTCACAATCACATTTGAAATAGAGAGTGTAAAGACACTAAAGGCCTCCTTGATGGATGAGTATCCAATCATGATCCATGAGCTTGGATCATCCTTCCTCCTTGTTTCCAAGGGAATATGTGCAAAGCAAGCACTACCAAGTTCACTAAGGTGATCAACCTTAGGCTTCATCTTGAATAAAACTTCATATGGTGCTATTCTTTCAAGAGCTCCAATACTCCTCAAAGCTTTGATCTTCAATGAGAATTTATTCTCAACATATGCTTTGAATAATAAGGAATAATCATACACCATAGTGCTTGAAGAGAGAATATATGTGCATCTTGTGTGATCATCCTCCTTTGAAATATTGGACATATAAGAAACATCAAGAGAGTTTGCACTCTCACTTGGATGCAATTTGTAGATGCCTTCAAATCTTGATCCATATGCAAGGATCTCACCATCCTTCTTGATCACACAATTGTCAATATTGAAATTGACATCAAAGCCACTATCAAGAAGTTGGCCAACACTTAAGATGTTCTTTGTAAGCTTTGGGACAAAAAGAACATTGTTGAGAAAGAGATCTTTGGAAGATGCAAGCTTCAAGGGAATAATCCCTACTCCTTCAATATTGCACTCATGCTTACTTGCAATGTATATGGTCTTTTTGACTCCATCATAAGGCATAATAGATGAAAAAGAGTGCTTGGAGCCACACATATGAAAAGATGCTCCACTATCAATATACCATGAGTCATCCTTGTTGAAGGTGGAAGAGGAGAAGCTTGATGCCATAAGAGAGCCTTCTCCATCACTTGCAATATAGTCTTCTTTCTCATTGGTGATGTTGGCTTTATTGAGTTGATTCTTCTTCTTGAAGCAATTGGTGGCATAATGGCCTTTCTTGCCACAATAGAAGCACTTGATCTTCTTCTTCTTGAGATTTGAATTAGAAGCATGAGAGGTATCCTCCTCCTCTCCATCTTGGTCTTTAGCTTTGTCATTAGAGAAGTGATGGTGTTGCTTCTTACTCCTCTCTTTGTGCTTGGCAATCAGAACTTTGCCATCATCATGATTGAGTGATAGCTTGTCCATCCTCAAGAGTTTGTACTCTTGTCTTGATTCTTCAGAAATAAGCACACTTTGAAGGGCCTTCAGAATTGGTAGCTCCTCCTTAATGGCATAGGATTGGACAAGGTTGTCGTATTCATCTCTCAAGCCATTGAGAATAACTTGGACTAGCTCACTTTGATTGATTGAGTCACCAATACATGCAAGCTCCCTATGAATATCGTTGACTCTCAAAACATAATTAAATACACTCTCATCACTCTTTTGACTACTTTGTAAGATTTGATTTCTAAGAGTGAGGAGCCTAGAGGTGTTCTTAGCCTCATAGATGGACTTGAGACAATCCCAAGCTTCCTTGGATGTAGAACAATCACCAATCTCCCTCAATATATCATTAGAGACATTCATCTTAATGTAGTGGAGAGCCATCCTAGCTCTCTTCTTGTATTTTTGTACTTCTTGAAGGACTTGAGGCTCCTCCTCAATCCCAAGTACAATGTCCATCACATCTTGGAGTATCAAGATGGACTCCATCCTCAACATCCATATTGAATAATTGGAAGTAGACAATCTCTCACTTGGTTGCAACAAGTATGAACTCATTGAAGTCATGTAAAGTGGAGATAAATAAAAGTTATGAACAAAAAATGTTGCTTCTCTCTCACTATAGGATCCAATAATGGTGTGCTACCATCTCCTATGCAAGATCTTGCAACAAACTGTGAGATGATTCTCACTAGCTATCTCAATCTCTCCAAAACTAGATTTACTTCACATCAAATGATGGAGTATGGGCAAAGTTAGGATCAAACACTCTTAGCACATGTGAAATACACTAAGAAACCAAATTTGACTCAAATACATTGATATTTGGAAATGGATAATTTGCCATCTATGCCAAATTTGACCCTATCAACATCCTACACCTAGATGCTTGATATACCCCTATATCTAACATTTTTAATTTGATTCACAATTCTCCACACGTGGGAACATCCTCCACACATATGAGATTCACTTACAAACTTCTTTCATAACAATACCAAGCTATTACAATTTCACATAAAGACTATTAGATCGTGTATCTTCAATAGCATATGCATAATTTTGTAAGAGACAAAGCTCTTGATAAATATACGAAGCATTTTACTTGTTAAGATAAGCATGATGCTCAATCAAATCTGGTGGCAAGGAGCTTTATTGAAGGATAAAATCTCTAGATTTACATCTCAAGTTACACCATTTGAGAATATTATGTATTCTGCGAGTCTTACATGATGTTTACACCCTGTAATGAACATTTTCACCTAAAAATAAAAAATGTTATGTTATTATTTAAAGTGGGAGCAATTTCATGGATCTGATGTATTTGCTAGACTAACAGACAGTGATCGGTCAGTCAATGTCTTCACACATTCTAATCTCCATATCTTATTTCTACAATATATAAGTTCACAATATTGCACGTAGTAACTCTTGGCATTTATACCCAACCAATAATCCAACAACAAAAGAACCATCATGTACAATTCTTGTCATGTTACACGGTCTTACTGCAGTAGACAGATTGCTTGCAGCTCTGGAATGCCTGCAGGCAATGGTGACATTCAGTGAAGATTACCCGCCCCTAGGCTAGCGACGATGTCGAAGGGAGGACACAACGGAAGATTCGTTATGCAAATCATTGAAGACATGCGAGTTGAGACCGCCGAAAACTTTCAAAAATCAGCTCTTGAAAAAATGATAGTTCCCATTGTGGTAGACAATCAGGGATCTGATCATTTGCCTCATGAGTGGCAATCACATCCAGAGGGTTTTTTTGATAGTACAGGTGATGGAGCTTACTGGAGCAATGGTGGTTGGCCGCAGGATGACATGTATGGAGCAATGGTGGTTGGCCGCAGGATGACATGTATGCAGCTGATTAGTAGGCATAGATAAATATCTCTAGCCTACTAATGTACAGAAGAAATATGTAGCACTTGTGGGTCATTCTTGTGATGTTGGTGGTGAACAAGGTCGAGAACAACTAGACCCTATCAGCTTCTTGGACCAAGCTAGTGTAGTGTTGTTTCTTGAAATTTCCTACTAGCAAAAGCTTCTCTTCTGAGCTTCAGCACTGGCCAAGGTGAGGACTCCAGAAACCCTGCAGAAGTGATTCTCAGCAACATTTAGATTTTGAGAAAAAGACGAGCTGGGAGACTGAATTTCAAGCTACTGAGCTTCAAATATCACGTAGAAGAACTTTACGAAAGTGTGTATGATAACACTCAGTTGCATTAGCAAATCGGCTGCAAGCTTGAAGATGGACTGTCTGATGGCGACCATGAATATCACTACTGCAACATGCCAGAAGAGCCAGCGTTTTCAACATGGTAGTATTGGCCATGAACGGAGTCCATGTTTCACACTTGATGACTACAGCTACAGTTCTTAAGAATTGTGACTCATATTATTCCTGGAATGCAGATTATATGTTTCTATCTTTCTGAATATAATGACTTATGGACTTGTAGAGTTAGCATGAAGGAATGACTTGATGTACAAATCCACCTCAAGTATCACGAACTGTAACAGTGGTTGACGGACGAAAATTGTATTTAACTTTCCCGGCCAAATTTTCGTGATTTTCAAATATCTTGCCAAGCAAAACAAAAATTGTGATTGGACCACAGTTACTACCCGAATACTCTTATGCTGCCTGTCATTGTTCACTCGAGGTTGATTTGACGTCAATAGTCATAAACTGTGGTTAACTAATCCTTGTAGTTTTCTTGTCATTCATAGGTATACCTCTCATTTTCTTCATTCTATCTCTTATTTTGGATTGTCATTCTTAGGTTTACCTCGCAATATTTACGTTCTCTCCGTTCTCAGCTTGCATACTCGTATTTTCGACTAATGGCTACACATAATCGGAGACCAAGAGGAACCATTGATGAAATGAATATTTGCAATGAAAAAAATGCAGAAGATCAATGGATACCAAGAATATATCGAAAATATCAATGGATCTTGATGTATCCCTCTGCAAAAGGCTCATTCCGAAAAAGAAAAAGCTCGGATAACATATATAGAAGCTCTTGGAAAGGCAAGATAATGGATTTTAAAGTATCACCTGCCGGTCAATCTATCACGGAAGTTTTAGTTCAGCATGCTTATCTTCACAATGAGCTCAACATTCATGATCTGAATCCAAATAATAGAAGGAAATGCAATTGTTTTCCGATTTAATTTCTTTAGAGTTAAGCAATTTCTTTAAATTAAATTTTTCTTGTGATATTTTTGTTGGTTTTGCAGATTTGTATCCATCAAATTTGGTTGAATGGCAATCAGTTCAATCGATTGCAGGAATAATCGATGTCATACATTCGGATATCGGTATTTTACAATATAAAAGTCGTTCTCCAAAATCACTTTTAGAGTCAGGAGTTTTTTTTTATGATCACACCTATTTTCTTGATAAAAATGGTTCAGTTGGTAGATAAGAGCCATATCCTCTACCAGATTTTTTGAGTGAGGAATAGATTTCTCCTATTGCAGCAATTTCAGAAATTTTTCGATCTAGGCTATATATTGATATTCAGAGTATTTTAAAATGTAGCACTGGATCAAAGAATAATAGATTAAGTTGGTATCTACCTTTTACTATTTTTGTTGATTTTTTTTCCAAATGCAATGTTCGGAAAACGAAAACAATGTATATTTATAAGGACTTGAGTGCTGATATAATCGCCGAGCTGTTGGATGATGGTTGGGATACAAAACAAAATCAACAAGTTGAGTGCAGAGTATGTTACTCATCCATGACATTTAGATATCACATCAAAAAACAAATGCTCACTTTGCTGCTGTATTATAGAAGATAAATTGAATGCAAAAATGTTTGGAAGCCACTTGATCAAGATTTTGGTATAAACCCTCAAAAGCAACTTCAAAATAATAGTGAAAAGAAATGACAACATTCTTGCAATGGTTGAGGTCGAGGGAGATTGGTGTCTCAATCACATTCGATCAGAACTAGACATGTTGCAATTCGATCTACCTCAGTACTATCAATTTCGATTGAATGGTATAAAGGTACGTTATGCCATATAAAAATATTTTTTTTTTTCTATTTCTAAGTGAATCAGTTTCATAAAATATATTAACTAAAACAATTTCTCTTGTGCAAGTAAGAGTAAGGCAGGAAGACATATAAAATGCATAGACATTGGAACATCCATTGAAATTGAAGATCCATAGATTATGAACTATGGAATTTTGTATTATGTAATACAATTTCTTGTATACATCATTTTTGAAAATATATGAACCACTTTTTCTATGAGGCTCTTTCATTTCTATGATATCCATTTCCATGGTGCAAAACACAATGTAATTGCAACTGGATAATATGAGTTTTCGATAACAAGATTCATTGTCTCCTGTAGGAAATGCACTATCTCCATTGGGGAGATCTTCCATCACTTGAACTCCAGTGACCACTACAATCGACGCTTGCCCTTGTTGATGTCTCGTATATATCAGTTGTATTTTTTGTCTTCATTGCCTTGGTCTATATTGTCCTTGTCTTGGCATATTTGGATATGTTCAGAAGATGAACCGATGAAAGCTTTGCTGCAACAAATCTAAGTTTGTCGCATATTTGGATTGGTTGTGACAAGAGTTCCATCACATCATCTTTCTGAACTTATCCCAAAAAAAAACCAAGGTAAAGGCAAGGCAGACCAAGGAAAAACAAACTTGTCGGAAAACTGTAGAAATTGAGATGAATGAATCATAACCTGAATTAATAATAGGAAAAAAAACCAGTAACAACAACCATAGATAAACTGTAAATATATTTCTATTAAAATTTTCTATACATGTGTCTCATCCACATCAAGTGAGATGAATATTTAATCAGTATCAACTATCTATGATCTCTAAATCCATTTCTCCAGTTGGAAGTAGCTTGGATGGAGAACACTCGGCCACTGCAACTGGATATGAATTTTCAATCACAAGCTTTATGGTCTCCTGCCTGAAGTGCATTATCTCCATTGGGGAGACCTTCGGGCATTTAAACTGAAAAAAAAACATAAACACAGTTAAATGTAATTAATCAAAGGTCAGTTAATAGGAATTTGTATATGAAAAAAAAAACACAATTAAAAGTAATTAATCGAAGATTACCTCTTCCAAATTTGGAAGTCCATCTTGTAATGCAAGCCAATTAAAAAGGTGTTTGGCATTGCATACGGTATACTAACCACAGCTGATAGAATCAACCTGCTGAGAGGACTGCAGAATCTAAATTTTAACATTATGAGATATCGGATCAACGCGCATGATGTTAGAATAAAATCTACAACGGACACAAGTGCGCGTCGAACCGGTATCAAAAAAATATTGATTGAATATCAGATCAGTGCGCACGTTATGAAAATTAACCAATCAATAACTACAAGGGCATGTCGAACCGATATTGAAAAATTTATACCTCTGCATCAACTATTTTCAGCTTCGAATATGCTTTTTCATTTGGTACTGGAAAGAGTTCCAATATTTTCTGGATATGGGTCCTAGCAATTTTGTGTGTGTGTGTGTGTGTGTAATAGAATTTCTCTTTAAACAAACTGGATTACACACACCCTCATCATTCACGTACAAGGACAATGCATATAAGCTCGAATGATCACTACAATAAGAAAACAATAAATTTATGAGAATCAAAGTGAAATCAAAATTCATATGAAAAATTCAATATAATAAAATCTAAAAAAAAAGACACTTACTTTGTTATGTATGGCAGCACAAGAATTGGAGGCCCCAGTCTAACTTATTGGAGCATATCATCGTGTAGACTTTTGAAATCATGGAAATCAAATGCAGCCATGAATTGAAGGGAAAATTGTTAGCAACTGTGCTAACACAGGGAAAATAAAAAAATAAAATAAAACTCCGTGGCATGTGTTTTGTAAGACCATGTATGAGTATCTGTCAATAAACTTCAAGCCATGGCATGTATTTTGTAAGTCCATGAATAGAAGCTTAATTAATAATAAAATAGCTTAAACTTAGATTTAGAACTTAGACTTAGGAAACTTAAGATTAAAAATATTTTATCTTAAGTTGTCCTAAGTTAATAAAATTGAAGTTCTAAATCCTAAGTTAGAAGTTCTAAAAAGGCTAAAAACAGATTAGTCCCATAAGTTAGTAGACACTTATGGAAGACCCTCCTTGCCATAAAAGGAGAGGTATTTGCATTGTAAATAACACTTTTGAGGTTAAGCTATCTTGCTCTCTATTTCATTTGTGTTCCCATTGGAAAGGTGCATAGCTTGAGGGAAGGTGCTCGGGCCTCCTCTTGCCTCCTTTTCATCGGTTTTATTGTGGCATGTTCGTTATTGCTTATTTGTTTAGTATTAGCCGCAATCTCATTTATTACCCTTCGGGTGTTAATCTAGGATTAGTCTAGTCACCTTGCTAGTTGGGTAAGTCTTAGCAAGGATTTTCATTGTTATTACTAATTAGTTTATTTCCGTCTCGGGCACTAGTTGGGTAAGCCTTAGTGCTCTCATTCCTTCATATTTCTGTTGAAGCTTTTGTAGAAACTTAAAAAGTGGACGAATCTCTACATCCCTATACTACACCCGTAAGTAGATCTAGCCATCACACTTGTTCAGAAATACTTCCAACAAAAATAATGCAACATCTATAAACAATGGGGTCTGGAAAAACTCCATCCAGTGCTGGATTGCCCCACCTCCTACATTGTCCCCCTAGCATTTTTTCCTTACTTTCTAATTCACTTGTATCTAATCTAGAAAGGGAGAGACCAGCATTGGTCTTCAGCATCCTAAAACTATATCGAGGACCTAAACCATTAAGATACGTGTTTAACAATTGATCATACTATACATATTGAGGAGTATTTACAAAGGCAAGTGAAGGGGGTGACAAAAGTAATACAGATAAACCACAAAAAGAATTGTCATTCAAAATTGATTCTACCTTTATACTAACAAAATCATCTAAATCGTTTCCAAGAACAGGAGGAGGGGAACTAATATTTACGGGGTTAGGAGGAAGAGGAGATTTAGGAGGTGGATATTTATTAGGAGAGGAAAATATAGCAGGAGAAGTTAAAAATGGAGTTCTGGGAGGAGAAGAATGAGACTTAGGAGGAGAATGCCTAGAAGAAAGAATAGTATTTAGAGGAGATGGCTTGGAAAAATCCCTCGTTTTATTTGGAGGGTCAAGAGACCTCCTCTTTTTTGAAACACTCCCGCTCTGTATACAAATAACAAGCCGGGTTGGTTGAGATTGCTTTCGTTTTCTCCTCTCTGAATCTTGTTTTTGAGGAGAGGAGGGAGCAGGTCTAAAGTATTCTGCAAACTTGTCATATGTGTCCCGAAGCCTGAACACAATGTTAAAATCCTTGGGCATGATGGTCACCTCTTGGCATGGACATCTGCAACAACAGTATCTGAAAAAATTTTCACCTAGAAATCCTCATATGCTGTGTGCAGCACCTCAATTGTCGTTAACAGTCCATCTCACATCTGCAGATAGACTTTTTGTAACGTCTCTGATGGACCTCTGTATGTGAGATTTCAAAATCAGAAGATTATTTGTCTTTTGAGGCTTCCGAATATCCTTGAGCCAGGGTGGGTCTCTTCTTCTGCCCCTTGGCCTAGGAGGAGCTGGTGGTGGACAAGGTAACGGTCGTGGATTTCCCTGACCCGCACCTGAAATTGGTATTCCACCTGAATGACCTCGTGCTGTCTATTTGGTCCGCGCCATTAATGTGTAGTATCAAATCAGCGCGCGATAATGTTGATTTCAGGAACAGACCTCAAGTCGGACGCGTCATAGTAACGGATTGAAGGAAGTTGGTTTCGAGCGCGTTGAATCGATATCACATGTATGCAAATAACTACAAGCAAAAAAAACTCAGCGTCGTCGATCAGTATATATAGAGAAAATCAGAAATGATTGCAAACGTGGTAGTTTGGATGTTCGAGGTTCGGATTACGATGATGATTACTCCGAGGCTTGTCAATCAATCAAACTAAGTAGTATGCTATCACACTTCTACCATTTAATGTTGAAATTGATAACGTTAAGCTTTTCGATATAGGACGGAATATGAATGATCAAAGCTTGATTCTATAGATTTTGCATAACTTTGGCCAGTATGAAGAGTATTCCGAATCAAGCTTTGAGCATGCAAATAGGGTCCAATAGTTTCAAAAATTTCGATAATATTTTTGTTCCTAGAATAGCGATTCGATGTGCGCAACCCAAATGCAGCATAACCATCGTCTGCCAGGCGCGCTGATCCGATATCCCATATGCAGAAAAATCATCGTTATAATTTAATTTCTTATCTTGATAGTTTTTCTCAGATTATTAGTACTCCTGTTTTGGATATAGATAATTTTTGTTTCATTCATTTTCAGGACCTTGTACATTCCCAACCATCCTCTAAGCATAAACACAATAGAAAGTACTCTAACCTGCATGACCCTTTCAAAAGAAATATATATTGTGATATCCACAAAAGAATATGTCGTCTTCTAATCAAAGAAATGGCTTTTGTTTTCTACATATCTACTGAAATTCTAGATGATGAGTTTGTTGAATCTTCAACTGTTCCATTGATCAAAGCATCTACATCTGCTCCAGTTGATGTAATGATGCAGATATTGATATAGGGGTTGAAGCTGAAGCATCTATGGCTTCATATTATAAAAAAACTCTCCCTCATTCTATAATCCTCTCTGATTCTCTTCCATATGCATCTCCTATTAATCAATTAACTCTACCCACTCCGAAAGTCAGACATTATCCGTCTTGATGTAACGAAGTGTGAGGTAGCTCCTGAATCAAGGATTACCTCGTGTGTCAGATGTTGATGCTGCACATACGTCTATATACAGATGGGCTGTCGAATTTTCGTTGTTCGATTTTTCTTCACCCATCTTTGAGCTTTTTGGCTCTTCAACATAGGATGAACTATTAATGTTCTCCCGTTTGCCTTGAGGCTGCTTGTTCTTCGGGTTCTGGTAGGAGTATGTGGCTGCATGACACTTCTTGCAACAGTGGATACACTCTATCTTTGGATTTAGCCAGCATGAATCGACAATATGTCCTTTGCATTTGTATCTCACACATACTTTCTTGTCGCCATTCTGCTTCGGCTTTCCTTTGTTCTTCCATCTGCCTTTGTTTGTTCTCTCTGTTTGCTGATCTTGATCTTGCCTTTGATCTAACTCTCTCTTAGACATGAACTACTTCTTTGGCTTCTCCTTGTTACTATAGAGAGCTTGGTCAAAAGCGTCCTTGTGATCAAGGTGCTCATGAGCTTCGACTTCTTCTCGAATCTCAATCACTGCTTTTTCGAGTCTCATAGTTGTAGTTGAATCTTCACTAGGCGATCCTTACATCATGTGTAGTAACGAGCTTCGATCCAATGGGAATCGAGTAAACGATGAGATAGGAGTGGCAATCTAGGCTCACTAAGGTTGTCAATCTTAGCTCAAGAACTGATCATGGAATAGCCCAGATTTGTGCGTTGTTCATCTCTAATGTTTCTTCTCTTTTTGGTCTTTTTATTAGTTTGAGTTGTTTGTGCTTATCTAGATATCCTTGGCTCTAGATCTTCTCCTCAAGAGGTTGATCTTCTCAAGGGAGGTGAACGATAAAAAATAATCTACATGCGGATCTTAATGATCACTCCATGTTCTTAATGTGTGTGTGTGTGTGTGTGTGTGTGTGTGTGTGTGTGTGTGTGTGTGTGTGAGAGAGAGAGAGAGAGAGAGAGAGAGAGAGAGAGAGAGAGAGAGAGAGAATGTAGGCTATTGTAGAGAAAAACTGAATCTTGTGTTTTGATTGGGCCACGTGTGCCCTAAACCTTCATCGACGGGCACTTGACGGCGAGCAGTTGAAAGTTGAAAGGGCAACTTCCAGAATATTCGTGACCTAGAAAGTTCTCGAGAGAACTCTAGCGATGTATCGAGAGAGAAATAAAGAGATATAACCTAGAGAGAGAAAAAATAAGCGAGAGCGTGAGAAGCAGCGGTGGCTGATCGGGAGAGAGAGGAGCAGCACGCAGTATCGGGGAGGAGAGAGAGAGAGAGCGAGGAGCAGCAGCATGAGGTGAGCTGGAGATGGATCGAGAGAGATAGATAGATAAGGTGAGTTGGTGAGAGAGCGCAGAGATGGGAGGTGAGAGAGCAGAGAGAGTTGAGAGAGAGAGAGAGATGAGAGGTGAGAGCAGAGAGGGAGGTGAGAAAGAGAGCGAGGAAGGAGATGGAAGGTGAGAGAGAGATGAGAGGTGAGAGCGGAGAGGGTGAGAGAGACAGCGAAGAGGGAAGGAGATGGAAGGTGTGTGTGAGAGAGAGAGCATGAGGAGAGAGAGAGAGGTGGGAGGGTGAGAGACGAGCGATTTTTGGATTTTAGGGTTTTTTTAGGGTTAGGATTTTTAGGGCTTAGGGACCAAAGAATAGCCATAAAGTGAGGTGAGAGAGAGAGAGAGAGAGAGAGAGAGAGAGAGAGAGAGAGAGAGAGAGAGAGAGAGAGAGAGAGAGAGAGAGAGAGAGAGAGAGAGAGAGAGAGAGAGAGAGAGAGAGAGAGAGAGAGAGAGAGAGACTTTGTGTTTCTTGAGGACAAGTTGTGTTTCCCAACTTAGGAACTTTACAAAAACTAAGTTTAAAATACTTTGTTTAATAATTGTGCTCCATGGCACTTATGTGTTGGACTCACACATGCAGGATGCCAACTGGTCGCTTGTTTCTAATACTTCTGACTCTCTACTTTAATTATGTAGTGTTTGGGCTTATTGTAGAAGCCTCTTGCCATATTTTAGAATATTCCGTGTCGTTCCCAGAATCGGACAACAACCGATAAACATAAAACATTTCACATCATTGACATGCAGTTGATTGGACACACTAATAAAAGCACATGAGCATTTACAACTCTTTGACGACTATGAATTGAAATAGGTCATGCGACAAAAAGATGACATGTTTGTTGCCATCCTAATTTGTTTCACAATTGAACACACACAAGCAATGACATTGAACAAATCATCAAGACACAATTCCACTAAATATACTACATCCATGGTTCAAAAATGAGTTCACAAAGAAACATAACAATCATTTTTTTTGGCAAACTCAAGGAATACAATACATACTTGTTGCAAAAGACTTCCAAATTTAAGTCTTGCAATCACAATACTACAAAATAATGTTCTTTTATGAGTAGTTTGCATCATCAAATCAAATTAAAAAAAAGGAATGATAATCTAATTGTGCATTGGAAACTACATCATTGAAGATGGCCTCATCAATGAAGCAAAAGGCACATTAAAAAACACAATTCTTGAATGTAAAGATTTGTGATATGGATAAAATTTATGAATGCAAAAATTGGAAGGTGAACAAGACACAAGCTTGAACATTTGCGCATAATGTACCTGGACACCAATACATCAGATTGTAAAAGAAATCCAACTGGGACTAGACATTAATAATAAATTCACTAGAAGAGAATTTCCCATAAGACCAGCTATAGTGCACACAATACACAAAGCACATGGATATGATGGCATTTGATTCCACTAGATTATGGATTAATATATTGCACTACCTAGAGTCAGAGAAAAAAAGAACCTTTATCTATTACATCCACTAACAAATGAACATTTTCACATTCAACACCATATCATTATGTGCAGATTACAAAAACAACATAATAATACTATGCCTACAAGAAATGTATGAAAGAAATCTCTAACACTACTTCCAATATACATTTGGTTCCTTAACTTGTCTTGACAAATACGATTTATGATCGCTGACATTGAATGCACACAAACAATGATCGTAAACTATTTTGAATTCATCATGTCTATGTCTAACCAAGCCACAAGACATGCAATACACACAAAGTAGCTCTACATAGACACATGTATACAAATCTTGCAACCTTTTTCCAAACCTTAAGATGGTTACTTAAAAACTTGCCAATAAATATTCCATCTATAATACTAGGCGATTCTAATATAGACACATCAATTGATACCACTTCACTCAACAAACTATTCTCCTCCTATGAATTGCAAATTGCATGCATTGAACCCAAAAGCAACTATCAAACTCAACTCAGACCAAATAGGGACAAACATACTATTTATTCTCGAAGAACTGAAAACACACTGGTCTCATCATCATCCCTCATAGTTTGCTTTCAAACTACCAAACAATGTTGCACATTTTACCAACCCTTGCTCCGTGACTCTTTGGTTTGTTAGTCCTACAACAACAACAACAACGATTTTCCCACAAAATGGTGAGCTGCTGTATCATGCTTGAGATTAGGTTACATCAGATGATATGAGATTAGGTTAGATTAGATGAGATTTGGTTAGATTAGATTATGTGTTATCTCATGGGTTTAATACTATAAAAAATGTGATTTGATCATAACAATTTAAATGAATGAAAGCTAAGAAAGAATGCCTTCTGCTGCTTTCGTCCCCAGCAGCAGCGGATGCTCTCCTCATGGCGCCTCTCAAGCCCTGGAAGACAGCGCCACTCTTGTTGGCAGTGCTGTGCCTCGGCTTCCTTCTACTGCAGTTGATGCCCGCTTCTTTCATTCGCCATCCAATTCACGATGCCAGCGACACTTGGACTAGTGTGAATCCGAAACGCAGCAGTGTTGGTGTGGCATCATCTTTATTACTAGATGACATTTCGCAAAATTTATCAGAAAAAGTAAGTGATGTCAAACAATTTCGTGTATCTTTTACTTGTTTCAGGCATTTTGCTCTCAACTTTGTATTATGACATGTAGATACTATGAGCTGTTTGTAAATATACTCTTACAAATACTACAACAGAGATGTTATAAAGATAATGAAAATGGATTATTGGGAAGTTGACGATAGCTCAAAGTGTCATTTATTCAAAGATATAATATATGTTATCAGTACCGATCTCATCTATAATGTATGTAGTTAACCTAATGTGATTGGAGGAACATTTCTTCTATGCTAGCCATTTCAATGATTTATGCAAATCTGCATATGATCATGCGTAAGTTGAGCTCTGTATTGTAGACACTGAAAATCTAAACCGGAACTGAGAGAGTGAGAAGCTGCACAGATGAATTGTGACTTTCGAGGCTCAGCAAAGAAGGTGAATTTTCTATTTGCAGAGGTCAGCTAGCAGACTGCCGTCAATGTGTGAGAATATGGCACACTCGTTGCTTGACCACCCGAGGGTGGCGTTTTGTTCTGTGTAATATCAATTGCAGAGAGACTCATGTAACACCTGACATTCTCATAGTAGTTGTTCACTGTTAAATAAAGAATGCATCAGTTATTTGCAGACGAATGGCAACATTCATCTAAAAGATGCATCTTAAGTACGATACTATGATAAAAGACAAACTTGCTAAGATTGCGAAAGAAGAGGCAGTGTATGCAATGCTTCATGTGAAGTCTTGGAAAAGAGAAAAACATGCCTTATAATTCTTGACTTAAGTGTCAAATGTTTGTAAGGTTTTACATATTTTTATTATTGAAGACACTAGATATAATCTGTGTGGAAGTCACATTCTAAACATATTTTTGGGAAACACCTTTGTAGCAGGAACAAGGGATGAAGGCAATGAGTATGATAGCATCACAAGGAGCACTTGGCACTAATGGAAAGATTTCAGAGGAGACAATGACACCAGGAGCACACATTTTCCTTTGCACTGATGACATGGACATTCGTCCACTCATTGTTGTCATCAATTCCACCATTATAAATTCCAGGTAAATTATTGTTACTTGTTGAAATGATTTTACTTTAGGGTGCTTAAGCTTCCTTGTCCTTTCACACATTCTTTGGCATGAAATTAAGCTGTATTCGTGGCAGTGTTGTTCAGAGCAAGGTTGCTGGCCACTTGTATCAACTACTGCAGCAGGATCTGGGCCTCTTTTACCATGTTCATAATACAAAGCCTTTTGTATGGCGCGCTGCAAATCATGAGATTGCTCCTTCCGCACGAAAGGGCGAATACTTTCTTGAAGTCGTGAAGCACTTGCATGTACATAGACACTTCCTGAGGAATACGTAACAAAGCCTCTTGGTTACCAGGGAACGGGAATGAATTGGAACGTGACCCTTGGGAACGGGAACGTTTTTGAGAAGTTGGGAACCTGGGAACATCACGTCATTAAAATTTTAAATATAAGTTTGACAAAATTAAAAAACACTACAAGAATGTTTTTTTTAGAACAAATTTAAACTTGAAAGTTATAGCTACTAGCAATTTAGCATATGTAATTTTTTAAAAAGAATTAACCAAACGGTCAAATGCAACAAACAATTCGCCAAAAATTTTGTATCTTTTTCCATTCGCTTCTACCAATGTCAAGATTAAAATAGATTCTAGTTAAAAAGTCTAGCCTCGAAGGCTCAAATGGAATGGCCCCAGGCCTTTGCAAAATCTAGAATCTATGACTATCAACAATGTGAAAGTGTAACTTAAGGCTATGCATCAAAGGCAGATTCTAGGCTTGTGACATTTTGATAATCTGCACTCCTTGCTCTCTCATCGTTAGCCGAATGGGAATCATCTGAACTGGCACGCTCAAGCCCAATGAATCGCTCCTCAGTGAACTCCCCACTCATCTTGTTAAGAAGTTGCAAGTTTGCATTTACAAATACTAGATCATTCATCTTTGTAGTGCCAAGACGGTTCCTCTTCTTGGAAGCTATGTGACCAAATGAGCTCCATAAGCGTTCACAAGGGGAAGAACTGGCTCCTTGGCTTAGGATGTGAATGGCTAACCTTTGCAACTCTGGGGTGTCAGCTCTATAATCCTCCCACCATAAAGCCGATACACAATAAACTTGTCATGCAAGGCATCAGCATATCCAAAGAGACCTCGCTTGTTCCTGTAAAACCCTAGAGATCGGGCACTAACTTAGAGAGAGTCCTTTCCCATCCTCTCGTCACCTCTCCATTACTTTCTGCCCTTACCCTGAAACTTGGGGTCTAAAACAAATGCTGCTGCATGGAGAGGTGAATGGTAGCTGTCCCATCGTGACTGGCATAGCTCTCGTAGCTCCTCAAATCTCTCAGCGTCAAGCTCAGTCCTTTGGATGTGCTCTATGATTTTGTCCAGACTCCAGAGCCTCATATACCTTGTCAATGCAAGGCTCATCACCATCTACAAGTCGCATCATCCTGCGTATGATGGGAGAAACAATGGATAGCACATGATGTACTTGGCCCCAAAAATCGTCGTCAAGCATGATTCTATAGCATTCTTTGCCTGCACAATGAATGTGGATCATGAATGAGGATATTTTACTATTTACATTCTACAAGCTTTATCTACAATTGTGATTTTTTATTGGAGACAACAAAGTTCAAAGAGTTAAGCAACAAGTTTACAAACATAAAAGGTCTTCGAAGTTTGTATACTTGCACTCGAACGAGACTGTGGCCAACGAATCCACTTGTCACCAACCACAAGTTGTCGCAATGCATTATTTTCCTCGTGAAGTCGCTCGAGCATGATGAAATTATATTTAAAACGTGTCTTCAAGAGGTCTTCTGCAGCTATCTTGCGATATATGGCAAGAACGTAATGGTGTCGGGTTATGAATGTCACCACCTCTCTCCTCATCTCAATGATAGTTGAATTGTAAGATAGTTTTCCAATGTCTTTCAAGAGATTGTTTAGACAATGGGCTATGCAAGGGCTAAAACAAACATGAGGATAGCGTGCCTCAATGATAGCTCTTGCTGCTCTATTGGCATTCTGTGCGTGTACTTATAGATTGTTGAGGTCTACCAGGGGCCATGAGTTGTAGTCTCACAACTGTTTTGCCGTCGATCCCGATGTTGATCAATAAAAGGGATATCTGTCACATCCTTTGACAATGTCTCAATCTTAGTACCTGCTCTTGAGCGTCTCCTTGAGAAAAAGGTAATTTTGGGTTGGGAGTCTAGGTGTCCATATTGATCTCTTTCACATATATTTTTACGTAGTAGGAACATCTCTTGTAACGTCAAGGGAACGCAAAGGTCCTCATAAGAAATGAATGTGTGTGTTTGTGTGTGTGTGTGTGTGTGTGTGTGTGTGTGTGTGTGTGTGTGAGAGAGAGAGAGAGAGAGAGAGAGAGAGAGAGAGAGAGAGAGAGAGAGAGTATACGTGCTAGTGGTCCTGATCATGCCGCACATGAAAACATATAAATTTTTTAAATTTGCAGAGAACCGCATCAAATACACTTTCATATAGTTGCACCTGAAAAAGGACATATGGATTGGTTGATAAAGTTGAAGACCTGGTTTCCAGATGTTAATATTGACCTAGTCAGGTATTCTTATTTGGCTGTTGATAAGTGACAATTCTCAAGCAAAAATTTTATTTAATTATTGTATTTGGTTTTGCATTATGGTTCCAAGAGTTTATTATTGCTTGATTAGTTTTGTCAATAGTTGAGGGATTCATTGAACATGCTTTTTGATGCAGGCTTGAAACTGATTTACAACTTGTAAGCCGACATATAAGTTTTCGAAGTGATAGCAAAGCTCGTGAAGAACTTGCAAGTCCATACAACTTCTTACCATTTTATTTACCGCATATTTTCAAACAATTCGAGAGGATTATTTATTTGGATTCAGATGTTGTAGTCAAGGTATGTTGACAAATACTCTACACAATAATTTATAGTTATATATACTTAGTTAAGGACAACTTTACAAGACAAGACTAGACTCGTTATGGGAGTTCTAGGCCCTAATCCTTGATAAGATTGGGAGATCTTACCACTAATTTGATACTAGGACCTCTGGATTATATACACCCTTTCCTAATGTATGGAAGGAAAATCACATTATGTCTTCAAAATCATACAAAAACATCAAGCTACTATATTTCACACGTGTGGATCCGAATATAGCGCAAGATATCACCAATATAGTGTACCAATGGATAGATGAATCCAAGGGAACTCATGTATAAGAATGAAATGAGATGAGAGAGAGAGCATGCTTCTCTTCCCACGTGTGTACAACTATATATAGCAGATCCATGCATCATTAATGATCTTGGTTTCCCTCCATATCAAAAACCTACATTAATGTGGACTAGATATAATGTCTCCAACATTCAAATTTGAATCTACCAAACTCGACCTCCTACTATTTCTCTCACTTTCTAAAAGTGGTAATTCAAAAACATTTGAACTAAAATAACGTTGAAATGACAATCTCTAAGTCTAATATGAAAATTGGCCTCAATTGCCAAATAAAAAAATATGACCAAATTTGACTAAGCTAGTTGAAATCTCTCACACTCCCTCTTCAACTAGTTTTAGCATGAACTTTGAGAATACTCCAAGTGAAGTTCTATGCTTCATAAACAAGTCTTTTCCCAATGCTGTGGTAAAAATATCAGGTACACATTTCCTTGAAGAAACATGTTGAAGCTCCACCTCCTTTGAACTTCAATAAATTAAGGGGCTTTTTATCTTAAAATTAACTATCAAAAGGTGTTTTTTATGTAAAAAAGATTATTTGAGTTTTTTTTTTAAATGTCAAAATAAGAGAATTCTAAAACCCTAGGACTCTAAATTTTAGCCATTCAAGAAAATTTTCTCCAAAAAGTACAATATGAAAAAAGCCCAAATCTTTTTGGCCTTGTTTTGTTTGAAAGTTGTTTCGAATGTCATTTTGAAGCACGTTTGGTATGATATGAGGCAACTATGCTCTAGTTGGTTATTAAATTGCAAGCAACAATCACTATAGGATCATGCCCACACAGTAAGGAAAGAAGATGAGAACTCAACTATTCCAAGAGACATCGATTTCGTGTCATTGCGCATTTTCTGTTGCGTCTGGCAATTGCATAGTCCTTACGATTTCAAAGTTAGGATCAAGTAGAGCTCAAACATAATTTTGAGCTTGAATCTGATAGGCATAGTACCAACATACTGTAACCCACAAGTATAGGTGTATCTAGTTTCCGATATATTAATCAAAGATTTAAACTAGAATGCCAATTTGACAAAAACAGCACTTTACAATGAAATTAACCTGTCAGGCCCTTTCAATGCCTTGTAGATTGAAATTTTCTAATGAAGTTGAAGTTTTTCTTGCCCTTTGGCCCCCTTCAATTCTTTATAAGAAGAACGGTCAAAGTTGAAAGGTGCCTTTCAAAATCCAGCTATGGAGTGTTGGAGAAGATGGTGCCCTCCTCAAAGAACAATCTCTACTACTTTTCCATCTTCCCATCTTCAAGCCCTTTCTCCTACACCTTAGGTTTGCCATCTCCAATGTAGCCAAGCTTTTACAGGAGATTGAAAAGGCTTGTAATGGGCAAATAAGTAAAGTGGTTTTTCTCCAAATGTGTCCTTTGCACCAGGCCAAGATTTTCAAAAACTAAATTCCTCGCCTAAGAATCATTTTTTACCATTCGTTGAAATTTAGGGCCAATTTTTTTTTTTCAAAATTCTAATTTCATTTGTTGTTAATGAATTGTTTTGACGGGCAACAAGAATGATATGAAATTATAACCCTTTAATATAGCACTTAAACACATTTACATGTAACACTTACCAATTTTTAAAATGGTCTTACACTTGGTTGATATTATAGTTGCAGCGGATCGCGATCCGCTGCAAAAACGTTTCGGATCATGCGATCCGGAACCTCAGCGATCCGCGACCCGGATCGCAATTTTTTTTTTTTTTTTTTTGTGGAAAAAGGAGTAATGGCCAATTTTTTTTTTTTTTTTTGAGTTCAATACTAACTAAACTGTAATTGAATGGTGGACATGCTTTTCCAATAGATATTAGAAATTAGTTTTGAATGGTGTTTTGATGCCAATGGTTTGCAGATCTACTAATTCCGTTTTCTATTAGAAAATGATAGAAAGAGTTAGAAGGAGCCTTCCTTAGACTGGCGGGAATTGTATACTTCTTTTGGAATAGCTGAAACCATCTACTAATGTCCAAATTGAAACCATATGAAAATGCAGCCAGTTTTCTTAAACCATCTACTGATGTCCAGATTTCTAATCAATGTAACCTGCAGCCATCTGAAACCAAGCAACAGATCTGCATAATAATTGCTTTTTTGATATCCTTTCACATGATACCCATATTGGCAACTATACAAAAAAAAAAAAAAATTTGCGTTTCGGGAAACGATAATGGGAAATCCTGGATCGCATTCCGGATCGCGGACTGCAACCTTGGATAAGTTTAATGAAATAAATTCCTTTATGAATCAATTTGCAGGATAAGCTCAAGTGTGTTGGAAGGGTTGAAGATCAAAGCACCCAACATTCATTCCCTGTAGGAGAGAGCATGGAGAGAGAACACACAGTGCTTGCATGAGAATTAGCACAAGAGAATACAATGAGGAATGTCACATGAAATAGATGACACAACTACTGGTGTCTTGATGCATTTGGTCTACCTTGTTCCAAGATCCATTAATCACATTATCTGGCAATTGGGCCCTTTTAGGTCATTTATTCTTTAATGAGTCCATTGCTAGTACATTTAATATGTAGATGACCGAACTTCGATGTCAAACAATAAATGTAAGTAATCTAAGAGAATGGCTAACTATTAAACTATGATAGACTTAGTAACTAAAGAAGTAGCACATGTTGACCACTCTCGTGAAGTCACGTGCTGTCACGAATGGATGTGAAGGTCATACTTCCATTAAGAAGATGATGCAATTGAGTACTTCTCAATAGCATTATTGCTGATTCAATAATCAGTTTTCACACTTCGTAATCTTAACAAAACACCTGAAAGCAAGATTTCTACTTTCCTTGAAGAGGAACGTAGGATGTAGATCAATCTTCATACACATCAAGTGCTTTGTTTGCTAAGTGGAAGTTGTGAAAAATGCTGAAGGCGATTCTATAGACATCTAACAAGATACCAAATATTACTACTATGGTAAGTGTGGACGTTGGGTCATTCCGTGTTGCCAATTGGCAAAAGAAGGCAAATTTGGTGGTTAAAAAGACCATGGATAAGGATGTTGTGAAAGAGATCGTAGGCCTCTACACTGTAGAAGAATCTCCTATTAAGAGTGCCTCTATGTGCACATTGGGATATCCGTCTATAGGGTTATGAAAGTTTCACAATCTCACCACCACCCTAAAAACCGATCTCCTTGTAATAGACGACATTGTGACTTTGCAGAGTTGCCAATTGAAGGAAGCTTTGGAGGTTTTATTGTTTACTGTTTTTTATCAAGTTATATCTGTATTGATTACAGTGTATGAAATGAAACTTTCGTATGAAAGAATGATACCCAAAGAGTAGTTTCCTTGCCTTAGACAGCAAGGAGAGTAAATAAATGACAATGAATTTCTTTCTATGTTACTCATCTTGTCTTTTCTCCTCATGAAATGCAAAAGCAAGTAATGAATGCTGAGGCACCTTTGATTGAAGGAACTCTTAGGGAAGTTCTGCTGTACAAGGCTATAATAGATATCGCACTTGAACTTTTGACTTTAATGGTGTGTGCTAGGGTGACATCCAAGAGCTCAATCAGTTGGATTTGGAGGGCAAAGCTGTAGCTGCGGTGGAGGATTGCTCTCAGATGTTCAAAATCTATTTCAATTTTGATTTGTTAACTGCTATTCTAGAAAAAGAAAGACGTGACATCTCCTGGCTGCCATATAAATTAATTGAGCCAAATACTTGTATTTTCAACCGTGGTGTACTTCTTATAGACGTAAAGCGGTGGATTCATGAGAACCTGACAGAGGCTATTGAATGGTGGATGGGCAAGTTTCGTGAGGCAGAAAAACCTCTTTACAAGTATGTATTCCTTGGTTGTTGCTTCACTATTTTCCCCACGATGAAATCTTGGTTTTCGTTACTTCAAGTTTTGAAGCTATTTGGAAAGGTTTGACAGAGACTATAAATAAGTTTTAATCCATGCAAAATCACATTCCAGAATTAGGATTATGGCTGTAATGATTGGCATGACATACCTACATAGATGTGTCAAGTGGGAAATCTTTAGCATCAATCATCCAGCCAGTCTTTCAGACCTAGAAACGGACGCTATTCATTTCAACTTGATTGCAACATCTGGTCATAAACATACTCGAAACCTTATATGGTGACTGTGCACATTTTTTTAACAGGTATGGGCTCTCTCAACCTCCTTTCTTACTAGCTCTTTATAGGAAGTATAAAAAGCTTGAGGTGACTTGGAATGTACGTGGATTAGGCCGTAATGAGTTCAGTGAAATTGAAAGAGAATACATGAAGACAGTTCTTTCAAAAAAGCCAGCTAGAAGGCCTTTTCTTGCTCCTCTAGCTGATGGAGCTAAGGTTCTTCACTTCAATGGAAAATATAAACCGTGGAAGAGGAATCGGCTGTCCCATCCCAATAGTCAACCTGTGTCGCTTTGTGGACTGAAAGCTATAGATTGTGCTGAGCTTTGGTGGCATTATCTCTCACCTGTTGCAGATGCCTCTTTGAAGCCAATTGACAAATATGGCTTGAGAACAGATTCAAATGAAGCTTCTCAAAGAACGCAACTGTTGAACGACACTGCAGAGCTGCTCTAAATAGCTTCTTTGATTGTCAAAGCTGTTCCTTTAGCGGCTACAGTATTCCGGTCTACCTTAGGAAATATCAGCAAAGCAGTGAATTTTGGCAAGCTGTAACATACTAATTCAATTTGGTTTCCATTCTTTTCTGAAGCTCCCTGATAAAAAAAGGTGGGAGATGAGGCTTAAGGAGTTAATTTACTGTGCTGAAAAGTATTTTCAGACACAATGAGAGATTATTGTACATTCAATGAGAGATTATTCTACATGGATGCTGTTGGCGTACATTTATATCATGGAATAAGAACCTAGTTACTTTCTTCTCATGGGCTTTTCTCCGGAATTCTTCTCTTTCTTATGGCTTAGAAGAGTAGCAATAGAAACTTGGTACCCTCTTATTAAATGTGATAAAAGTATGGATACATTTGGACACACCATTGTGTTTGTTTGTGCCCTGGGTAGCGTTGTTGATGACATGGATGTGATAGCATAAGTTAATGGTAGAATAACATTCTGAATAAGGCCTGAATTAGGATAAGCACGTACAAATAAATACTTGCTTGTTACTGTGTTAGTCTTATATGCCAATTGAAGATATCGCAATGTATTCTCTCCCCTCTTCATGATGTATTTCTCAGGGAGAATCACATGAGCTCAAATATATTTGCCCCCTGTACTTAGTATGATGCAAATAGAATCGAAGGAACGGTCTCTTTTCAGAAAGTATTCCTATTGTTATGAGGTAAGCAATTCTTAGCAATCAGCAGTGGTAGTTATGAGTTTTGAAAGATATTCAAAGCTTATTGTTGGTTACTGAAATCATGAATGGATTTCACACCTATAGTTGTGTGACTCATGTTTGCAAATAACTGATTCCTGCAGCCATAGTTTTCCTGATAGACTGTTGAGCTTTCATGGTAAAGATTGGTCAAGGGGAGGATCTTACTTCTCCAAAGCTTTTCTTTGAAAATTCAACCAGCTTATTGGTTGTTGAACCCCAAACAGGTAGTTAGCACCATGGTGCATAAGAAGGCTTTTTGGATAAATCATGACAGGCAATGAACTTGATCCAAACTGACTTATGATTGGTCTTGGGGCCACCAACATGAGGTGGGGCATAGGAAAGGGGAGCGGAGACCTGCCATTGAATTTTTGGAGCTTGCTGAGCTTCCGAGTTTTTGATTGCTGAACTCCACCTATATTGGCTGCCACATTTTCTCAGTCCTGAAACATACTTTTTGGATTTGGAGCATCTTTGGGGCTTTTGAGGCTTCAGTGCAGCTCTTGGGCTCCATAATCTGTCGAACCCCAGACCCAAGCTCCAGAGCTAGCTCAGCTCCTATGGCTTAACCATATTGTCTTTGAACTTGCTCTAGGAGTGTGAGGGTCACCAATCAGTCTTTTGGGAGCATTTACTTGCTCCCAAGTCAGCTTTATCACATATACCCTCTTAAAACTCTATGAGACCAAGAACATTGCAAATGCCAAGAGCAACTTTTGAGCCTCAAGGTGAGAGAGACAGAGAGCATTCAAAATCATTTGTGAAAGATAGCATGTTTCACTTCTCAACTCGGTGCACTTGATGAGCCTCTTGGGAAGCATGTAATTGCATATAACATGTGAAACACTTATCCTAGTTCATATGATGAGCTTATTGCTACCTTATGAGATAGACAAGAGAGACTTGATTTCAATATTGCATTCACAATTGTAGCAATAAGGTTGTCAATGCATAAGACGCACATCATCCTTGAAGTATTAGAACTGTCCTTGTGTTTAACTATTTGTTGTTATAAGGGAGTGGAGACTCAAAAAACTAGTCCATGTATATCATTAATTAGTCGTAGTTCAAGAAACCGCTAAACTATATGCTAACTATACTAACTAGATGACCGTTAGCTTTTACTAACTTGCTGTTAGAAATTTGTATATACTTAGTGAAGAAAACGTTGACATTTGCAATAATGCAAAGTGTTCTTGTGAGAGTAGATTGTCTACGGGTGTTTGTGTAATCCATTGTAGGCAACATTATTTAGAGAAAATGCATTTTGATTTCCAAGGAGGGCTTGAACCCGGGACCAAAGAAACTTTGGATGCCAAGCTAACCAAGTGCGCCAACCCTTGGATATTTATTTAGAGAAAATGGAATGTTTAGGTCTACAATCTCTTGCTCTTGGAGAAGATACCCAATCTGTTCTGTTTTAACTTGATCGGAAACTCTTGCCTTCTCATGAGGTAATGCAAGCCTTGTTCTCTATTCAAACTTTTTAACTTCTTTTTGCTATGTTTGAAGACTTTTGAAGCGATACATGGTTTCTACTAACTAGTTGATAATGCACAAAAAGTGGACGAGGAAGGGCTATGTAGACTGATCCTTATTTGAGAACTAGTCATGGGCCTCTCTCATCTATTCACAAATGTTTGTTGTAGGATGATGAAACACGTTGCTAAGGTGAGACCTTAGAATCAAGTGCACGCTTAGGACACAAGATTTTCACTGAGATGCAATTGCAATTAGCAAGAAAACTTCAACAATCTCAATATTGTAGTTTCTATGTTTATTTTGATGATAGTATGAAAACTCTCACAAGGTCACCTCATATCTAGATGGAAAATAGCCCTTGATTGTCCAGAGTGGTACAATATGTTCACAATAGAAAGTGGAAACTTACCACGTTGCTACACAAGTTTCTATAATGCAAATAACGTCTTCCTTTGGCTTTGTTTTGTGTTTGAGTAATTTGAAAAGTGCATTGTAGCCATAAGATGCCATTGTCGCACAAGGAATCAAAGCAAACATCAATGGATTGTAGCCCCAACCTTACAATCGCAAATGGAAGATGCAAAATCTTAGGTTTACAGATTGAAGTCAAAACAGTATCTCATGTAAAGACATCATACAAATGATTTTTTTTAGAAATCTCTCTCTCTCTCTCTCTCTCTCTCTCTCTCTCTCTCTCTCTCTCTCTCTCTCTCAACTGACATTTTGTGCAGTTTTTGCATCGTCGCCCTAAAATTTCCACCATGACCTATTTCATGTTAACGAATTCTCTCTTAAAAAAACTCTATTCATTTCAAGCATCTCTCCCAGAATTGGAAATAAAGTTTCCAAGAGCATGAAGTCATGCAATTGGCACCTAGCTAAAACCATAATCAGCAATACTTCAAGCATGCCATTGACAACCAGCCAAAACCATAATTAGCAACTTCACTTATGGTAAAGATAAGTCAACCATAATTAGCAATGCTTATGGTCAAGATAAGTCAATGGTCAAGGTAAGTCAAAACCCTCATTTCGAACGGACGAATCAATACACAGGAATCACGTTTTGTCTATCCCAGCATACTCTCTCTCTCTCTCTCTCTCTCTCTCTCTCTCTCTCTCTCTCTCTCAAATAGAGGTAAGGGTGTGCATATTCCAATGCACACATACAAAGGACAAGCTTTGCCACTCGTACCAACTTGCAAAGGTGGAATGTAAAGTGTAACAAACAATTACATGCCCATCACATCACAAAATTATAGGAAATACCAATCCTTTCATGCTTAGATTTTGCAAATGCCTTGCAAATTGTTTCAATAATGTAACATATACTTGAGCGCCAAAACACGAATTTAATACAAAAACAAATTCACATTAGTTCTTGTCTTCTTACTTCTAAATACAACTTTAAAAAATCAAAAAGTAAAAGTGTTAGTCGAATTCTTATCAAATGCTATGACATAGCTTGTAGTTTAACAAATATGTTCCTTTGAGATTTTCTTGTTTGTCTTTGTTTGTGCGGTGGATTGCATGTTCTATTGAGTTTTGAAGGCGTGGAGTTGGATCTAGATTAGTTTTTGAGTTGGTTAGACAATGACAATGACTACTAACACAATAAATAGACCATCCTTGTGAAATTGTAAAAGCCATCTATCTTGAGGTTTGGGGGTCCTCTTTCAAAACCACTCATTGTACATTTGTAAATAAGTGATCAGGCCGAAATTAGAGCTGGATTAGCTCGTGGTAGTGTAGGCTGATTACACTTGGCTTGATGCTAGAGGATTAGTTACATAGCACCTCTTGATTTCATTTGTCAATTTGGGCCAATCATAAAGTGAGGTGCACCAAAATGGTCCAATCATTGTAAGAGGTGGCATGCAAGTGGTCCAATCAAAGTAAGAGGAGATGTTTTAGAGGTCCAATCATTTTGCACCATTTTCACTCATGGATCTCGAGCTACTATGAGTGAGAGTGAGAGTGAGTCCACACTTAGTCGTTTGTAACAAGATTGAGATCCAACACTTAGAATAATTTTGACATTCTCTCTCTACCCGAGAGCTTGGCCGGACTCTGATTTTCAGATTTTTTACTGGGACGTCGGACCTCGACGTGTCAGATTGCGACAGATTATGAAATTTTTGAGCATACATCGGATGCGGACGTCGGAATTTGCGCGATATGTTATTGTGGTAGAGAGAGAAATAGGAATAGAGCAAGCCAATTTTATACTTAGTTTTTTTAATCCAAAGTTGCCTCTCATTATGTGTGATGAATGGTTTGCAATAGATGCATGTGCTCTTGCCTTAGATTTTTGAGCTAGTATGCTTGTTTTAATATCATTGTTTGAGATGTCCTCACACGTGTGAAAAGTACACATGGTATCAGAGCCTACCTAAGATTGATTTGTATCTATCAAGTGTGATGAGATTTTGGCTCGAAATCTAGTTTTGAAGAGTGTAGTTGCATCTCAAGTGCTATCATAGGGATTTTTGGATAAAGAGGGACCTAAATCACATTGATTAGATCCATGCTGGGTACTATACAAAATTCACTACTCAGAGACGTGTGAGATTAGTCAACTTTGACTTGATGGTGTGTGATAGCTTGCTAGAAAGCTATCTCCAAGGTTGATCCAAAAATAATGTGTGATAGCTTGCTAGAGAGCTAGTAAAGTCTAGTTTGTGTTGCAATTTGTTTCAACTCAATTGGATGTGTCTTATGGAAGTTATAACCATTGAATCAAGTAGGGCACCCAACCTGGTTGGACACATCAAGTTTGACTCACATATAGCTTGTTTGATCAAAAACTCATGTTTTTACTTGCCAATGTTAATTAGGTGTGATTTTGTGTTCATAACCACATAGATTCATACAAATAAAGTAGATTTGAGTCTTTTGTGGTGTCTTTGAGCTCTTTACACGTGCTTAGAAGAAGGTGGATCAAAATCTTGTTGTGCTTCATTTTTGAAGTGATGCTAGATCTAGATTGAGAGAGATTGTCTAGATATTGAGATTGTACTCGGCAAGAATGGCCCTTCACTACATCAAGATGAATGTATCCAATGAAGTATTGAGAGAGATTAGTACCTGCACCTCGGCCAAGGAGGCTTGAGGCACCCTAAAAGCCATTTATGAGGCCAAGAACACCTCTAGATTACTCACTCTTGGGAATCAGATCTTCCAAAGCTATCAAAAGAGTTATGAGAGTGCCTCAAACTTTGTCATGAGAGTAAATAATCTTCATAGAGAGCTTGCATGCATAGGAGACCATCTTAATCAAAGTGAGCTAGTCCAAGTCATCCTTAATGGATTGAAAGATGAGTTTGACAATATTGGACAATCCTATGCAATCAAGGAGGAGCTTCCAAGTTTGGAGGCACTTCAAGGTGTCCTTATTTTTGAAGAATGTAGGCAAGTGAGCAATCCCTTGAGATTCAACAAGCTTTTTCTCTTTATTCACCAAGGACAAGCCAAAGGGGAGGAGCAAAGGACAACAACAACATTTCAATAGAGACAAGGACAAAGACAAAGCCAAAGATGGAGATGAAGGCCATTCATCTCAAGCTTCAACATCTAATGGTAGGATGGATTCAATCTAAGTGCTTATGATCCATCTTTGTATATAAAGCTTGTGTTATTCTCATCATATATGTAGATGATATCATCTTGTGTGGAAATTTCATGAAACTTGTTGATGAGACAAAAAGTGCATTAGGTAGTGAATTCAAATGCAAGATCTAGGTGAGCTTCACTACATCTTAGGCCTAGAAGTAGATCTTTATCAAGATCATGCATTTATTAGTCAATCAAGATATGCTCTTTCTATGCTTAAGAAATTTCATATGGAGAATTGCAAGAGCTAAATTTTTATTTTTTGCAAAATGTAGTATCTTACAAATAATTTTTTTTTCTTCTATTTGAAGGTTTAAAATTTACGAGAATTTTAAAAAATCTTAAGGGCTTAAAAAAAAAGGGTCCTCCGCCACTTCTTGTTTCAAAAGATTTCGCGTTTTTGGCATATTATGAAACTTTAAGTGTATCAATAAACATCATATTCATAAAAGGGTTGTAGATAAATTTGAAAAGGAATATTACGACCCAAAAATATCCATAAGTGAGACTTGTAAAAAAATTTCATTCATAATAAGGGGCCTTCCTCGCCACCCTATATGCTTGTGAAAGATCTTCTTAGCGCCTTTACACCTAGCTCAACGACTGTATAATATGGTCGGCCTAATGGCGCTGCCATAGTTTGATGGCCATTTTATTGGGTGGAAAGGTCACTAAAAAGACCACTATGCAATACCTGAAACTAGGCACACCTCATAGCCAACAATGCATCAACTAATTTTCTTTCATGCATTTCTTACTTTCTTTTTATTAAAATGACCAAGTCGATTTGAATTGGATATGAATATTGGATCTACAATACACCGTCCAGAAGAGTTGTTTATGGTGTAAATTTCTGAACACAAAGAGCAAAATCTACTATGTAGACACGTACTTACTTGGAATGTATGTATCATTGTGCTTTGATTGGCAAAATACATGATTAATCAAAGTATTGAATCATTGCAATTCTAGCAATTTGGCTCTTTGGGAGCCGGTAGTCTCCTAAAAGCACTTGCTTTGCCATGGTATTGTGTTGGACTATGGATGTTTTTTTTTTTCCTCTTGTATGTGCTCATTTGTTTGGTGGATTGGAGTTGAATTCTCAACCTCAAGCAGAGGTAATGAAATCCTCATCAACTCAACGGTGGCTAGAACATTGGATTTTTTGGAATTGGTTTGGAGTTCTCGTTGTATTGATCCAGGCTCATCTCTTTCGCAATCGCAGAGCAAACTTGCACAGCTTGGCAAACTGTCGCGAAAATCCACCTCTGCCCGAACAAAGGGATAAAATCGGCCTTGTTCAGTTTATCAAGGACGTCAATCCCTGGACTGGCCAAGGCAAGCTGCAAAAAGAGTAATAAGCTTCAGCGATTGAGGTAGCCGTTTTCGATTAATCAAAATGTGGAAACTCTAAAAGTGAAAAAATACAATTTACTGCTATCCACTTGATTGCATCTAGAGTAGAAGATATTGTTGCTTGTTTCTGCATTTACTTGCAGATTCTTTATTATTGGTAGATGAAGACAGAAATCGATCTACAAAAATATCTTTTGCAATTACCTGGAGGCTTCTTCTTTGCAGGACCGTCTGAACATTCGTAAGGTCGCTCAATCCTGTCGTATCGATGCTCGTAACAGCTGAGGCGGTTAGGAAGGAGTAGATTAGAGTTGGTATGATGGTTCATGCCAGTATAGAAATTGACATCGTTGTTAAAACCATTTAGTTTAGAATCTCGAAAACTATGCACTCTTCAGATGCATTTATGGCAATTTTATGAATACAATATTTAAATGGACTATGTCAGAAACGTCACAGGAATTTCACTTATGAACATACGCGTTAAGTCCAGGATTACGTATTGAAGAGGCACTCCATTTCTTTCCTGAATGCTCTGTTCCTCATCATCCACCCATCGTAATATCCTGCAATCTCAGATTTAGGCTGCATCTCTCATGTGCAAATCGGCTCTATGCAAACAAATTTCTTTCAGAAGTTAAGGAGCAGGTTTTTGGGTGCGTACTATCTTAAATATATCATGTTCTAGCCATCTGAGCGTAACACCTTATAGATAAAGAACACCTCATGAGAATGAAGCATAATCTGAATCATACTTAAACCTACAGTACTTCTGGTTGATTCCAGCACCTGAAATTGTCAGCCTTACCTTTCCTTTAAATAGTTCGAGTTAGAAAAATAGATTGCACTGTCAATGCGAATCAGAAGAATTCCCGGTATTTGAGAAGCATTAGAGTAATGTTCGATATCTTGGTAAATGCTTGTTCCTGAAATTCTCCCCAGAATCGCTGTGTGGGGCCTAGTAACATTCAGCAAAATTTTTCCGATAGAGATGCCCACCTAATGCATCAAAAGTAATGTGTTAAGAGGAAGCACATTAAATGCAGGACTGTCCTAACCAGAATTGTCTTCTACCATTACATATAAATTCGAGTTGCCATCTCAGATGCTACTTGCTTCACAGTTATGTTAAGGACTACGCTCTTCATGTTTTGTATCTGATTATTTCTGGTGGAAAATTATATGTCTTCTACCTTACTGGTCAGCAGTTTGTAGTCGAGATAAAAATGAGCTTGATTGTAGCAAGATATTTGACTTGGCCCGTATTTTTATTTATCTATCACATCTTAATGTTTCAAAACCTTTCTCATCACCTAAGACTAGTAGAGCAACCAGTATGCAATACTATTGCTTCACTGACAAGAGTTGAACCAAAACATTTGAAATTTAAAAGGTCATAATGATGGAGGTCCATACAGCGATTAGGAGACCAAATGGAATAGAGATGAAGATTACTCCAAGACAAGCTCCCATGCAAGCGAGGAAGTCAAGTTTATCAACTTTCCAAATAAAATAGATTCCTTTCAGATCAATCAGCCCAAGAACGGCCGCCAGAATGATCGTAGCTAAAATGACGTCGGGAGTGTAGTGAAACAGAGGTGTCAGAGCTAGCAATGTTATCATGACAATAGTGGCCATCACAATGTTTGAAACTGCTGTTTTGCAGCCTGCATGGTAGTTCACAGCTGTTCTTGAAACCGCACCTGCAAGACGTTGACATGGCTAAAAATAAGTGACAATATAAACATTCATCAAAGCAAGGAATGCCGCTTTAAATCTTCATGAAACTCATATGTTCCTAATTACGTTTCAAGCAAATGTTGTTCAGCTTTTTATATTATTGCACGTTTCCATTATTCCCCTAGGCTGCAAACTCTGTACAATTTTGCGTTTTTACATTTCAATAATCTGAAACCTATACTCTATTCTTTAAATCAAATACATCACTTCAGTCAATAGACGCTACTTGACAGTAACAGAACTTTTTTAGTTTCGATTATTTATTACCTGTTGTCAGGTAGCAAGACATGCACGAGCTTCCCAGATTAACTATCCCTAAGGCAATCATTTCCTTGTTTCCATCGATCTGATAGTCCTTCAAAGTCGCAAATGTTCTGCCTACTGCAATGGCTTCCTGAACAGGTCAGAAGCAAGTCTTGATCAGCCACTAGCTTACAGTTCTGTCCCTTGAAATTCAATCCGTTTCATGATAATTTCGCTGGTAACTTAATCTAGCGGGAAATAAAAACGTTGCTTGTGCATATTATGCTAGGATAAGCTCTGCTAAAAAGGTATTTTCCACTACCGTCAATGCCACCATGCCTGATATCAACCCAATCTTCATGGCCTTCATAGCATAAGGCCCATAAAGGTAGAGCTGATTTGCCGAGACAGGATTGAGTCCCTTTTTCAAACTACCAACCTGCAATGACAACATCAGACTCTCGATACTCCCCAACACATAAAAAGGATGCTGAAAATTTGGAAATTGTTAGCTCTTAATTAGCATTCCTTGTCTAGCACTATTCGCACCACTGACACATTTGCTCTACTAATAATTAAAAAACATTCGATACTCTAAAAAAGCCCTTCCAGGCAGCTACTTTGAGGTAAGTCTAAGCAGAGCTTATCGTTGACAGCAAGAATGTTTTTCTGGCTTTAAGATAGTCTTGCACTGAAAGCCACTAAAAAAAACAAAGAGCTACACAAGAAGGTAATGTTATGCTTATCGAAATGTACCAAAGAGAGACCTCTTAATCGAAAAAGAAAGAGCTACTCACAATGCTAACGTTATGCTTCTCAGCATGTGTCAAAAACACAAATAGTGTCGATAAGAAAACTGACACCAACGGGGCAATTGCTGCTAGCCAGAATAGATTCGTTTTCCTTTTGCTCTGCACATAATGTTTATCGCAAAAATTTCTCATAAACTTCAATTGCACCCAAGATGCGAAAAACTCAGCAAATTTATAATACACGATCAATGCACAGATTCTTGTGCATGCATTAATACGCCCGTAGTTTTCATTCAAGGAGTATCTAGAAAAATGATGCTCCATTTTAGACAGCAATATATAGTCATAATATTATTCTGGAAACTGACAATTGTAGATAGTCTATGCAAGGGTTTCTGATATGCATTCTTATTTCCATCCCCGTTTTCTCCTGTTAACAACAATTAAGGAAGCGTATACTGTACGAGGCATTTTCAGCCGTGATTCCTATTATTTGACAGATTTGACAGAGCAGAAGATATAATAATCAGTAACGACTGTTTGAACTAACTAAACTTTTCACTAAGTACTCCACAACAACATGCTTAACATCGCAGTGATCAGTCAAACTTGTCAGCACAAGTGAAGTCTTGAGACTGCTAGAGAGAAAAGATAAAAAAATACATACAATCTCCTTTGTCACCAAAAGAAATGTCAGGAAGCAAATTGAAATCAAAATTGTCCTCCAGCTCCACTGTCCACAGCCACAGGAAAACAGAGAAAGTTAGTAGGGTCATAGACTCGCTCCTTATAATCTATTCTTGCTTTTTCCATAGGCATGCCTTCGTATGCTTTTATGTTGTATAGAGATTTCGTTATAGAATTCTCTGGAATAAAGTTTCTGCAAAGGCTCAAAACACTTGAACCATAGGAACGTGGGTGACCAATATGATGCCATCACAAATTTTTACCGAAGATTTCATCTCATATTTTTGGCTCGAAGCTGCAAAGGATAACAAAGATTCGGTGACTCGACAGAAGTTCTGTACATGTCCAAATTTTTGGTTTGTACCTTCTCAGGATGTTCCCATACGGCATGCATGACCGAAATAACGTCTGCTTTATTAGTGAAATGCACAATCCCAAGAACCCCTCTCAGTTGCTGAAGAGAAACTGCAATTGCTGCCCCTGTTATAAATCCAACAACGGCTGCGTGGGATATAAAGTCGGTGATGAAACCGATCCTGTCAAACAAACAACCTCCTGAGTGTATGATTACACTCCAGATTCGATGGCATTTTATAGACTTGGTAAGAATTGGTAAACTGAAACATCACTCCGACTTGGTTTCTGTATAGTAGTTAAGCAATTTTTTGACCATTTCAGTTAGAGACTATCTTTTCAGAAATTGCAGCCATAATTTTAGCTACTCTCTGTAAGTACTTTGAAACTTCGAAAAATGATACCTGACTTTCTTGGAGAAGCTTATAACAATGAACGTTAAACTGTGTCTCACATACCCGTGCAGATGGTAGTGATTTACTTAGGTTTAAGCACTGTAAATATTCTCATTATACATGGCGTCTAACATTGACACCTAGCTACCCCTCTACTTCAGTCTAGAGTTCTCTAAACATTCTGGCTCGAAGGCTTACTTCAACCATTTTGTCTATGGTTGCAGTCAGCAGATATTCTCCGAAGGTTTCTGTACCTGCATTCGCGTCTCTTCCATCTGACTTGAAACTTAAATGAGCACACCGATGTGAAAAATCTGCACCATGGATTTCGTTCAAGTTGGAGGTGAATATTAAAGACTTACAGGAAAACTACGATGCTTGGAATCGTCAGGCTTCTTGCCTATTCATGGATAGACTTAAACAATTGGTGATCGTCATAGTATCAAATACTTAGAGGCATAGTTGCATCGTATAATACAAGCGTATAATACGGTGCCATAAAATACGTGTATTATACGTTTTTGGCTGAAAAATATTTGTAGGGCTAGTTCTAAATAATAAATAGCCCTACCTGCACCTTTTGACAATTGACAAGTTTTTATCAAATATTTCATGTGCGGTCTACAATTTTCTTCAGAATTTTGTTCTTATGTTTACGTTTGAACGGATGAACACTAAGATAAAATCATTTCATTTTCGTTTTTGAATAAAACTATCGAAAATCAAAATATTGTAATCAAAGTCGTATAATACGTTGTATTGTACATATTTATATAATAGGTCAATTATACGGTATTTTACTATAAAATACGTATTATATGCAACAATGTGTCAATATTCTATGCCATATTTCTGGATTTCAATTCTGAATGGCTCGCAAGCTAGGTGGCTTATACCTTCAAAGAGCTAAGAGGGTGAATACTCGAGGCACAATTTGAAGGACTTTGAGCTTAAGCATCAATCGATTGCAAACCCAAGTTCATTCGTTTTTTAAATGCAGTTCACTGACAGTAGTGCACCTATAATAACTAAATGCATAAAATTTCCAGGAGCCTTAGTAAGTTACCTGAATATTCCAAGTGAAGCTTGAAACACACCAGCAAAGAATGTAGCTGTGAAAGCAAGACGCACGTAAGCCTCAGGATTGGTTTCTTCATTTACGTCTTGACGAAGTAGCGTGGCCACTAGAATGGATAGTATAGATCCAGGCCCAATTGCCAGATCTCTGGAGCTTCCGAAAAGTGCATATAAAAGTGGTGGCAGGAAGCTGGAATCTGCCAATGATCCGTTAAATTTTTTCTTTTCAGTTGATACCAAGTGGCATTTTTACGACTGATGCTTGTTAGATAAGGAAAAAATAACTAGAAATTCTCTACAAGTTTTGAAGAACTAAATCTGTCATGAATGACGTCTAAGTGGTTACCTCCAATTTTATTTGGGCAAAAAAACTTGTTAGAATGGTCAGTTGAAATTCGTAGCAGGAAGAACTATGTACGCGCATGCCCACATGCATCTCTCAATCTAATGTCTATAGAAGCGCCTGATATGGAGAGGAAAAGAAAGGGAATTTGGAGTTGCAGAGTCAAAAACCATCCATAAGGAATGAAAATCAGTACAACATTTTCTGTGGCTTAAACTTTATTCTGTTCTATTTACTGGATAGATCAAGCATGGTGTTTATAAAGTAAACTAAGCGTTAAAGAAGATATACATACAGAGCCCAATGATCGGCGGCAGGTTGGCCAATTTTGCATATGCAATTCCCTGCAGAACGGGCCAAATATAGAGCTCAGAACGTGAATCATGAAGCATAACGGTGGAAGAATATTTACGTGGCTTACAGTAAGAGAGACACCGTGTGTTGACTAGCAAAGTTACCTGAGGAATTGCAAGGCTTGCAATCGTGATTCCAGATATGAGATCAGATTTGAAAAAGTCAAAGTTGTATTGGGGTCCCCATTCCAGGATAGGAAGGGCATACTGCATGCCCAACAAACATTTTCTGCGCCTGGATTGGTTTCTGAACTGACGAAATGGATTATCTGGAAATAGCATTTCCTTGCTGATATCTAAAAACTCATGCAGTGTACTTTTGGGTGTTGGCATTACTACCTCATGCACGCTACGCAGCTCATGAGCAACTCCAAAGGCTCTCGAAGCTTCAATTTCAGTTTCATGTAACTTTGTCTTCTTGCTGTCATCGGCTTGTGAGTGAAGACCATTATTATCATGAGCTTGATCAGCCTCTTTCCAGACGCCTCTCTCAACGTCTCCCATAATGTGCAGCGGCCTTCTTCACAATTTTTCTGCCGCGTTGTTGTAAACAAGGTGCCAATACTTTCCCTTTTCTATTTGAAATCGAGCACGTTTTGTGCAGTTCTAATGTGCACGAGCATTTTCTGGTTTGCCTGAAATGACACTTTGCCTGAAGTGACTCATTCGAATGAAAGACAAGCTGCGAACGCTTCAAAAGTCCAGCCAATGCACGCTCCCAATCACCGAATACACCAATGCAGCCAGAGATTTTGCAAACAGTGCAACTAAAATGTCAAAACTTGAAATGTCAGTTGAAATCCCCAATCAGCTATCTTGCGAGTTTCCTGTTACCAATGCTTGTTATACCCAGCTTTGTAGAATATGAGGTATAAGCGATCAGCTGAACGTTTATGGTATAAAATGCTGAGGTTTGGAGAATGAGTTTAGGGCTATAGGTGTAGTGTCACACGCATATTGAATTGCTAGACGTGGATGCGAAGACACAATTTGTCATTTCACATTATGAGAGACATTGTAAATATTATAACGAACTAATTGAAATCTTCGAGGATTGCAAGAGCCCCCGAGTTTCAACTAAGCATTCACGTAGACAAGAATCAAGATCATGAGCTGTACTAGGGAGTAGGGAGCATGTCGCGTGTGAACCCAGTACTAGCGTACTTCTTGAATGGTAACATCAATAGACATGTAAGAGAGAGAGAGAGAGAGAGTAAAAAAAAACTATGACAATCAGGTTAAACAGATCATCCAGGGCGTGTTAGCAGAGCCGAGATAAATAGAAGAATCAATAATGGTCAACGTCTAGGAGAATATTGAAGCATTTGCATGCTGCTGATCTGCCAGACACACAACAGAGATTGAAGGCAAATCCGAAGCAATCGCAGCGTCACTTCTGACTTCTGAGCTCAACTGGGAGCTGAGCAATTCATGGCGGATTACATGCTGCAGCTGCGATTTTATAACCGATGCAGGGTGGATGAGCAGTTGGTAGCTGAGCTAAGTGAACAGGTACGTTTGTATCCAACATTTTCAGTGGGGACGACCAGCGTGGACTGTGGTTGGCCCTGAACAGTACCCGGAAGCCTCAGAACCTACTTAATTTCTGCGAGCTACATGATACAAATCAGATGCTCCCGTCAGGATACGGAAAGGAAGAGAGCGACATAAAGCTGACGAGTCCCGGAAACGAACTTTAAGGTATTCCGCGTGCTTTTCGATTGCAGAATGTTCATTTTCTGTCGTGTCACCTCTTTGCTACATATATATACATGCACTAACTTTATCCGAAAAACCGTTAGAACTTAGATCTGTAAGACTTAGGTTGACCCTTGTTACAAGTAGCTGCTACCCAGCTTTATAGTCAATTTTTAGCATTGTTTTTTTTTTTTTCACTTTGAGAGAAATCTTGTCACCCTTTTATTTATTTTTCAGGATTATTGTCCTCCACGAGATCTGAGAAAAAATCCCTAATAATAATTCACCACTTGTTGCAAAATTCACTCTTGTTCTTCTTATTTAGCTTTGTGGTGAAGTGTGAAGCTATCATATCAAATGTTTGAAATTGTGTGTGATGTGTCTTGTCGTTGTGTGTTGAGTTTGAACAAAAACTATTTTTTTGAATAATTTAAATTTAAAATTTTTTTTTTCCCTCAATTCATTTTTTTGGCATTTGAGTTGTTCTTTCACAAAAATCCTTTTGTTTTGTGTTTTTTTTTTAAAATTCTAGACTTCCACAAGATGGGAAATAAAGCCTTAACTAGCTCACCTTTACTAGGTTATTTTGCCTTTTCTGTCAAGAGGTAAGCTATTGTGATCATATGCTTAGAATTGACATCTCATTGTGTGGTGATTTTGAGCAACAATCTCTTTCTTTAAAGTGATTTGAATTAAATACTTTTGAAAAAAAGGTAATTTTCAACAGCTGAATTATTCTTTCACAAAGATCACCGTGTTTTTTTAATTTAATTCTAGTTTTTTTTTCTAAGATTGTTTTAGCTTGATAGAGTTCTTGACCTCCATAAGATAGGAAATAAAGTCTAACCAATTTACCACTTCAGTGGAAAGCATTTTCTTTTTAACTTTGCCATAAAGCTACAAGCTATTGTGATCTTATGTTGAAAATTCAAATGTCATTGTGTGGTAAGTGTGAGCAAAACACTATATATTTTTAGATTGTTTATAATTGAGTTGTTTAAAAAAAACATCAATTGTCAACAATTGAAATATTCATTCACAAAGATCAATTACTTGTCTTGTTTATTTTAGAAAATTTGATGTGGACCACGAGATGAGAAATAAAGTTGTAACTAGCGCACCACTTATTGGAAAGCCCTCTCTTTCTTTTATTTGATTTGTCACAATAAGCTATTGTGATCATATTCTCAAAATTGGTGTCATTGCATGCTGAGTTTAAACAACGATATACCATTTTTCAACATTTGAATTAATTTCATACAAGACAAAGCATGTCGTGATTTCAAAGATCACTTTGCTCCAATGAAGTATTTTCCTCCCATTTCTTACTTTAGCTATTTCTCCTTTTTTCCAATTCTAAAGGTTTTTCATAAAAAATTTGAACTAAGATATGAATCAAATGTTGCTCTTTAAAATTGTCAGGAGACAGTCTACATGTCTGTAAAGACTTTAATGTTGATATAAACTTTGACCAATTTATTAGATTGATTTTTTTGGTAAGGATAATGCTCAATTATTATTTTTTTGCAACATATCTTATGTTCATTTGGATAAGAGTAGAGATTCTAAAAATCACTTTTTTCTAAAGTAGAGATTCTAAAGATCACCTTGTTCATTTGGATAAGAGTAGAGATTATAAAGATCACCTTGTTCTAATTGTGTTTTTCTCTCATTTTATAGATTAGCTGATTTTCTTTTTTCCAATCCTAAGAGTTTTCTTAAAATTTTGAACCAAAATAAAAATAAAAGGAGTTGCTTTTAAAACTTTTGAACTAGAATAAAAATCTATTAATAGGAGTCAAAGAAAACATGCTTCTCATTGAAAAAGCCAAGCTGTATGCCAAAAATGTGGATTCAAGTTGGTGGGAAGAATTCTTTCAAGATCAAGAGTCCATATTCATGGATCTAACAACTAATCGTACTAGTTTAGCAACGCCTAGTTTTACCATATCTTGACAATTTGCACACATCCACCTGAAATTGCTCAAACATGAGATAGAACAAGTAAAGTAAACTTGAACAACACTTCCTTGCTACTCCTTTGACCTTACTTGAGTCTTCAATAACCTGCAAAAACAGATCCATAACATCTTTGCCAATTGACTCTCCTTTGATGCTCTTGACTAGCTCCAAATTGCCAACTTCCCTTTTAACTAGTTGAAGTCCTTTGAGATCAACCTCTTGATCATCAACTTGACATTGAAGTCATTGAACAAACTTTGTTTTCCAGATCCATTACTTGAAACTTTCATAGCAACATCTACACAAGAAGATTCACCAAAAGATGTTTCATTCTTCATAAGAGCTTGATACTCAAGATCCATTGCTTGGATCCACTCCTCTTCTTTCCTTGCTTCATCTACACTTGTAGGTTCATCAAAAGAGGTTAGGAAAGCAACATTATTTGCATAAACTATTTGCTTACCCTTTTCATCATATGTGAGCCTTAAAGGTACTTGTCTTTCCCTTGATGTTCTCCTTGGCTTTTGACTTGATGAAGGTCTATCATCATCACCATCCAAAGTAGGATCCTTTACATCAACATCAAGAATGTTAGATCCATCCACACATTTATCAATCATGCTTAAAGACACTTTTGGAATGTTCCCCTCATCAAAGATGACATCTCTACCAACAATCACTTTGTTAGTAGAGGGAATGTAAACTCTGTAGGCTTTACTCACCTCACTATATCCAACAATCTTGAAGATGGATTCTCCTTGGTCCTATCATCAAGAGTAATGTTGACATAGCATGTGCATCCAAAGGTTCTTAGAAAGTTGACACTCGACCTCCTCTTGAATAGCATCTCAAAAGGTGTCCTTCCATCCAAAATAGCGCTCGGCCATCTATTGAACAGAAATTGGCACACAACAAAGCTTGATCCCAAAATGATTTGTCAAGATTAGCACTTAACCTCATGGCTTTAGCACTTTGACATAAAGTCCTATTCTTCCTTTCGGCCACTCCATTTTGTTGTGGGATCCTTGATGTTGTATACTCCCTCTTGATTCCATGCTCAAAAACAAAAGGCCTTGAACTTGGTAGATATGTACTAACCACCATTGTCACTCCTTAAGCACTTGATCCTTGTGGAAAATTGGTTCTCCCTTGCATTCTTGAACTTGATAAAGACATCATACACTTCATCCTTGCTCTTTAGGAGATAGATCCAACAAAATCTACTAAAATCATCAATGAATGCTACATACATCTTAGCTCCACTATTGCTAATTGTAGTAAATCCATGAATATCCGAATGTACAAGTTGAAAAGGCTTTGTAGATCTAGATGTAGATCTAGTATAAGGTAGTCTATGTGACTTAGACAAAGCACAAGACTCACAAACATGATTGATGCCACTTAAGGAACTTGGAAGACCTATCACAATCTTCTTTCTAGCCATTACCTCCAATGACTTGAAGTTGAGGTGTCCCATCCTTTTATGTCAAACCTCTTGAATAGGTATTTGCTCTCTTGCAACACATCCAACTTGGTTAGCAATAACACAAGCATCTAGTTTGAACAACTTCCCTTGCCTTTTACCTTTTCCAATCAAGACATCCTTCCTTTTGATCATACAAGCATCTCCATCAGACTCAACCTTACGGCCTTTACTTAGCATTTGACTCACACTAAGCAAATTCATGGTAATAGATGGAATAAACAAGACATCCTCCAAATGAACATTCCTATTTGTAGAGAGAGAAATAGGAATTGTGCCAATCCCTTTGATTGAACACTCACCATCATTGGCTGTGTAGATCACCCTCTTGTCATCTCCATATGCCAACAAAGAAGTGAAGTACTCTCTGTGAAAAGTTATGTGTGAACTTGCTCCACTATCAATCCACCAAGGATCTAGATCTTCATCATTAGCAAACATACATGAAGACATCACAAAAGCATCATCATTTGCATCTTGAACATCCAAACCATCCTCATCAAGAGTAAGATTATCTTGCTTGTTTTCTTGATCTCTCTTCTTCTTGTAGCACTGACTTGAAAAGTTTCATTTGATGCCACAATAGAAGTACTTGAGCTTTGATCTATCCTTCTTTTTGCAAAGCATCCACTTGATCTTGCCCTTTAGACCACTTACTTTTGATTTTGCCCTTGAATTTGCCCTTTGTGAACATAGCCTCCTCTTGAAGTGTCGATGTAGATCCACCTCTTGCTTGAAGCCTATATTCTTTATTGATCAAGATCTCTTGAAGATCCATCAAACTTGGCAAAGTCTTTTGAATAGCAATATTTTGAACAATGTTAGCATGATCATCCAACAATCCATTAATAATCACTTGAACAAGCTCTCCTTCCTTAATGCTCTCATCAATGCAAGCCAACTCATCATTCAATGTTTTCATCCTCAAAACAAAAGTACTTGGACTTTCTTCATTCTTTTTCAAACAAGAAAAAATTTGCCTTCTTATAGTCAACACTCTAGAAGTAGACTTGGATTCCTAAAGCATCTTCAATGAATCACAAGCATCCTTAGATGAAATACACTTACCAACTTCCTTGAGAAGCTCATTGGTAACATTCATCTTGACAATGTAGAGAGCCCTTTTGGCCCTCTTATCATACCTCATTTGATCTTGTTGTGTTGCTGGTCTCTCCTCCAAACCTACAACAATATCCAAAACATCATTCATCTCAAGAAGTGAGTCCATCCTCACTTTTCACAATGAATAGTTACTTGAGGTAAGCCTATCATTGGCTTCCAACATGACTCCACTTGAGGTTGTCATGTAGCAATGACCTGATCTTCTTTTTCAACGTGTTTCAATGCACAAAGCACTCCTTTGAACAACAACAAATGTTTTCAAAAGAAATCACAAAGGTTTGAAACTATCTCATAAATTCTCTTCTAATACTTATACCAAGCAAATCAACACATAGAATCATAGAATTTTGATCAACCTATGATCTATCCTCAATATAAGGACTTTTGCCACTTCCTAAGATTGAAACACACTCAAATGAAGTCCAGCAACCTCACTATCTAGAGATTCAATCAAAATTAGAGTTTTGACAAAATCACAAAAAATTGACTATTCCAAATCTATATGCAAATGTTGAAAATTTGATATGCAATCTATTAGCCACTACTTAGGCTGATCCAATGATCCATAAATTGGACAAATCCAGTATGTCAAATCAAAATTAGAATTAATCAAGTTTGTGAACCTATATAGGGTTTTGATCTACAAAAGCAAAAAAAATTTTGGTGTAGAATCCTCTCTAGCATGCTCTAGCCTTGATATCTTCACCAAATCACTGATTAATATGATTTTCTCCTTCATAACTTGAAACACAAGCTTTGATACCATGTGAAGGATTTCAGATCATCTGTGATCCAATCCACAAAAAGATCTTGGGTTACAAAAGAAGTTACTCCACCAATTTGACAAATGTAGAAAAATGACCTGACATTGCTTATGTCGTGTTCAAGATGAGTCAATTCAATACGAATCTAGGCTCGAAGATCGCGAAGCAAATCTTGCAGTACCTTCAACTAACGAAGGACTTTGGGTTGTGTTATTCTCGTGATGCAAAGTTTCAGATGCTTTCCTACAGTGATGCTAGTTGGGCATCTCTTAAGGACGATTGCAAAAGTGTCTCAAGAGGATGTACCATCGCAGCAGCAGGAGCAATTCTTTGGGTCAACAAAAAGTAGACCATTGTAGCTCAATCATCTTGTGAAGCAGAATACGTAGCAGCAGTGAAGATGGCCAATGAAATCACTTGGCTCAAACAGTTCCTTGACGAACTAGGTGAAATGAGAAATGAATCTCTGATTTTGCAGACGGACAATACATGCGCAATACACCTGACAAAGGATCTCGTGCTTCACTCAAGGACGAATCACATTGCAATCAAGTACCACTTGATAAGAGATCTGATCGAAAAGAAGAAGCTGCAGACTACAAGATGGTTGCTGACATCTTCACAAAGGCCTTAGACAAAGGCTTGTTCGAGAAACAGAGGAGCAGACTTGGAGTTATCAAGCTATCATGCTTTGAGAGGGAGCTGAAGAAACAAAATGTTTCTGTTACCAAAGCTCTGCTAGCTCTCGACTCCCAACTTGACGAATATCTCAAAGATCTCAAAGACCTCGAAAAAAAAGATCTTGAAAATGAAGATCTTGAAGACCTCAAAAACGAAGATCTCGAAGAACTTGAAAATGAAGAACTCCTAGTTTGACAGAGGAGGAGACCAAGTTATTGGCATAGGACCACAATAATGACAATGACTATCGACTTGGCATGTCTTTTGTTCAGAGGATTCATTTTTCTCATAATGAATATCTTGATTTTTTATAGACCCATGATCAAATTAGCCCTAAGTTTTGAATCCAATGTTTTAAGGAGACTGGGCTAGTGTTTGACAAGACGAAAGCCTCGGAGGCCTTATGAAAGTATGAATATTTTTTTTCAACTTGCTTTTAGGACTGGTGCAATTTGGGATCTTCAAGATGAAATTTTTACATTGTGAGAGAGCTGTTTGATCAAGGGGGAGAGGTAGGCTAAAACTAAAGATTTTTCCTCCATTGCCCTCCGAAAGAAAGACAGAACCACGGATGTCTCCATCAAAATCTTGCTTGATGATATGACGATCACATATTGGAGATTGACGCAGGACATCAAAGACGAGAAAATTGTTATTTTGATTCTTTCTCGAATAGAGTTGTTGGATTTGTCACTAGAAGAAATGGCAAATGTGAGAAATTGTCAAAAAATTGGAAAATCTAACTTGATTAAACCACATAAATTTGTACATAGGTGGGTTCCACACATGTGAGTACATGTGTGTTTAGGCTATCCTAGATAGTTTAGATCTCATTCATATGGTGAGAAATTGTCAAAAAATTGGCAAATTTGACTTGATTAAACCATGTAAATTTGTACATAGGTGGGTCCCACACATGTGATTCCATGTTGCCACGTGTGTAGGCTACCCTAGATAGTTTAGATCTCATTCATAGGGTTAGTTAGACTTTTTTGGTCATAATTCCTAAATTATAGGGCCAAATTTTTTGAATCATGGATGTGGATAACCAACCTACCCACCAACTTGGAAAAACTCTAGGGTTAGGTAAGATTGACAAATTAGGGAAAAAATGGTCAATCATTTTCCTTATTACATGCTGGATTTTCACCTAAATTGAGAGGAGAAGAGCCCTATTGTACATACAATCTGTCATTCCATAGTGAGGAGTTAGAAGTTTTTTGAGCACATTAGCAATCTTGAGGTTTCTACACGTTTGTCTTGAGTTTTTGTGAATGCTTTGAACTTGATTGCACTTAATCTTTGATAATAGGCTGCACTAGAGTCCATATTGACTTCTTAAGCACTTGATCTTTGTGGAAAATTGGTTCTCCTTTGCATTCTTGAACTTAACAAAGACATCATACACTTCATCTTTTCTCTTTAGTAGATAGATCCAATAAAATCTACTAAAATCATCAATGAAAGCTACATACATCTTAGCTCCACTATTGCGAATTGTAATAATACCATGAATATCCAAATGTACAACTTAAAAAGGCTTTGTAGATCTAGTTTGAAGGTCATCTATGAGACTTTGACAAAGCACAAGACTCACAACAATGATTGATACTTTTAAGGAACTTGGAAGACCTATCACAACCTTCTTTCTAGCCATTACCTTCAATGACTTGAAGCTGAGGTGTCCCGTGCTTTTATGCCAAACCTCTTGAATAGGTATTTGCTCTCTTGCAACACATCCAACTTGCTTAGCAATAACACAAGCATCTAGTTTGAACAAGTTCCCTTGTCTTTTACCTTTTTCAATCAAGACATCCTTCCTTTTGATCATACAAGCATCTCCATCAAACTCAACTTTGAGGCCTTTACTTAGCAATTGACTCACACTAAGCAAATTCTTGGTAATAGATGGAATGAACAAAACATCCTCCAAATGAACATTCCTATTTGTAGATAGAGAAATAGGAATTGTGTGTGCCATCATTGGCCATGTAGATCACCCTCTTGTCATCTCCATATGCCAACAAAGAAGTGAAGTACTCTTTGTGAAAAGTCATGTGTGAACTTTCTCCACTATCAATCCACCATGGATCTAGATCTCCATCATTAGCAAGCATACATGAAGACATCAAAAAGCATCATCATTTGCATCTTGAACATCCAAACCATCATCATCAAGAGTAAGATTACCTTGCTTGTCTCCTTGATCTCTCTCCTTCTTGTAGCACTCACTTGAAAAGTGTCCTTTGATGCCACAATAGAAGCAGTTGAGCTTTGATCTATCTTTCTTTTTGCCATTTGAAGAAGCCTCCCCTTGAGTCCTTTAGACCACTTACTTTTGCTTTTCCCCTTGAATTTTTCCTTGATGAACATAGCCTCCTCTCCAACTTGAGATGTTGATGAAGATCCACTTCTTGCTTGAAGCCTATATTCTTCATTGATCAAGATCTCTTGAAGATCAATCAAACTTGACAAAGTCTTTTGAATAGCAAGACTTTGAACAATGTTAGCATGAGCATCCAACAATCCATTAAGAATAGCTTGAACAAGCTCTCCTTTCTTAATGCTTTCATCAATACAAGCTAACTCATCATTCAATGCTTTCACTCTCAATATAAAAGTATTTGGACTTTCTTCACTCTTTTGCAAACAAGAAAAGATTTGCCTTCTTAGATTCAACACTCGAAAAGTAGACTTGGATTCATAAAGCTTCTTCAATGAATCTTAAACATCCTTTGATGAAGTACTCTTACCAACTTCCTTGAGAAGCTCATTGGTAATATTCATCTTTATCATGTGTAGAGACCTTTTGGCTCTCTTGTCATACCTCATTTGATCTTGTTGTGTTGCTGGACTCTCATCCAAACCTACAACAATATCCAAAACATCAATCATCTCAAGATTCAGCGATTCCATTCTCACTTTCCACAATGAATAGTTACTTGAGGTAAGCCTATCATTGGCTTCCAACATGACTCCACTTGATGTAGCCATGTAGCAATGACCTTATCCTCTCTTTCAACCTGTTTCAATGCACAAATTACTCCTTTGAACAACAACAAATGTTTTCAAAAGGAAATCACAAAGATATGAAACTTCTCAATTCTCTACTAGCACTTATACCAAGCAAATCAACACATAGAATAGTGAAATTTTGATCAACCTGTTATCTATCCTCAATTTAATAACTCTTGCCACTTCCTAAGATTGAAACACACTCAAATGAAGTTCGGTAACCTCACAATCTAGAGATCCAATCAATATTAGGGTTTTGACAAAATCACAAAAAATTGAATATCTCAAATTCTACATGCAAATGCCAAAAACTTGATATGCAATCTTATAGCCACCACTTAGGCTTTTCCAATGCTCTAAAAATCGGCCATTTCCAGTAAGTATGTTTGGAAATTGGAATTGATCAATAATATAACTCTATATAGGGTTTTGATCTACAAAAAATTCAATCTACATATGCAAGAAACTCGATTTTGGTGTAGAATCCAATCTAGCATGCTCTAGCATTGATATCTTCTCCAAATCATTGATAGATGTGTATGCTTTCTTCATAACCTGAAACACAAGCTCTGATACCATGTGAAAGTTTTTAGATTATTAACATCCAAACCTACTAAATGATCTTTGGTTAGAAAAACAAGCAATTCACCAATCTTGACAATGTAGAAAAATCAGCATGTACACTAAGAATGAGATGCAAACTCTAATAGATCTTAATCAAACATGAACCAAAACATAAAATAAAGTTGTTGTCTATAAAATAACATTAAGCTACTATATTTCACACGTGTGGATTTGAAAATAGCAATAAATGAACATTCTACATACAAAATTGCAAGATATCACAAGTATAGTGGACCAATGGATAGTAGAACCCAAGAGAACCATGTTTAAGCATGAATGAGATAAGAGAGAGAGAATTGTATCTCTTACCATGAGTTACATCCTTATATATAGGTCCAAACCTAAATTCAAACTTGGTTTTCCACCATAGTAGAAAACCCTACTATTATTGTGACTAGATTCAATGTCTTTACTACTCAAATTTGAATCTACTAAAACTCGTGTAATATGAATTCCCACACTTTTCAAAAATGTTTATTCAAATGCTTTTAGACTAATATAACTTTGAAAAGTCAAACTCTAAGTCTAATATGAAATTGGCCTCAAATGCCAAATAAACAAATGTAGCAAATATGACTAAACTAGTTGAAATCTCTCACATCATCTACTCCTATATTGAAGTTAGGGCAAAACTTTCAAAGTATGATGACAACAATTCCTATTATGCTACTGAGTATCATTCATTAGTAGGAAGCCTTATCTATTTTACAACTAGTAGACCAAACATTGGTTATGTTGTGGGTCTAGTAAGCCAATGCATGCATGCACCAAAGCAGTCACATTGGAAAGCCACCAAGCGTATTTTTAGATATGTGAAGGATACGAAAAGGTTTGGCCCACTTTATTACTAAGATGATAATCATGTGAAACTTGAAGGCCAGGTCGATGTAGATTCGGGTGGAAATATGGATGATAGACGATCCCCACTTCAAGGTATGTTATTCACATTGGTAATGGCTGTTTTTCTTGGTCCAACAACAAGCAGAATACATTGGCCCTATCATAGAAGTTGAGTACAAATCTTTGGAGAGTGTTGTACAGGAAGATGTTTGGTTGGGAGAGCTACTTACAAAGATTGAAATTCAGCATGACTCTAGGAGTATCATTTTTTGTGATAGCCAGAGTGGCATACAACTTGTAAAAAATCATGTTTATCATGCTGGGACTAAACACATAAAAATTAAGTATCAACATGTGCTTAGTAATGAAATTAATATACTGCACTCAAGTATTGTAAATCAAATATCTAATTTTCTTACAAAACCCTTGAGCAAGGACAAGTTTGAGATGTTTAGATATAAGCTTTATGTTTATGACATTGAGAGCAAACTTAAGCTTTAGGGAGAGTGTTGGAATTGAAAGTTCAAGTTTACTATGACGGTAGAAATTCGTCAATACAGTATTTTCCATTTTTGACAATGTAGAAATTCGTCAGTACAATATTTTCCATTTTTGACACACGTCCTTGTCGTCATGGGTAGAATATGTTATGTATGTGCCACATAGTGACACAGGTGTCGGGACTTGGTCCCGTTGGTGGCAACCTTCTTGCCATGTAGGACTGCCCCAAGACTTTTTATGTATATAGTAGTTACTATGATGAGAGAAATACCACACGCTTTCAGTTTGGCTTGAATATTGTCTTGCTAATGAGCTTGATAGCTTTTGTTGTTTGGTAGCATTGTGCACGTCTTCAAGGTCATGTCAGTTTGAACTGTAGTGATCACCTTAATGGTGCTTGCTAAGGGGAGGTAATAGCTTGCACTAGTTTTTCCTTCAACATAAGAAGATTGTTTGCCAAATTTTGATGTGCCACCATAGTTTTTATTATTATATCTTGAGACATAACAATTTCAAGATTGGACATAAGTAACACCAATACCATATTCAAACGTATAATAAAGCATATTGAATGATATGAATAAGGAAACAAGGTGATTTGAAATATCACAGGCCAAAGTTGATTTTAAATATCACACTAAGCTTTGGTGTGTGAGCTCAATATACATTCAAATAGTTAAAAGTGAAAAAACAATGATTTAGATTTAAAAGAATAAACAAAAGTGAAAAATGATTTATAATGCTCAAAGTCACCCAAGAGTGACAACTTTTAGCAAATCATCATAGCTAAACAAAATTAATAGTCTTTTGTCCACCAAAAAACCTGCGTTATGTGAGAATTTATATACTCTAAAATCTATACTTTGCACTTGCTTATATACAAACATTGGCCTGTGCAAGTCTAGATGCTCTTGAGTCCATACTAATTAGTGTATCTGGCACTGGACTGATTCAATCAGGAATGTCGGTGCTTATAGCTGGAGATTTCACTATCTACATCCTACTGTGATGTGGACAAGGGTGAACCTTGGTGAATGCTGTATTGCGATTTGACATTCACTGGGGAAATAGATTACATACAAGCTTTATACAATACAGCCTCTTAATTATACAAGCTGGTGTTGAGAAATAAAGAGCGATTTCATTGCTTTAAGGATCAAAGACAAGTCGACGAGCATTCGCTGTCCCACCAATATCGCCATCTATATTGCGCTTTTGCTTTAAGGTTGTAGCTAAAATAGAGATGTTACTGCCAATAGTCGTTGCATGACATAACGCTGCATCAGTCACGTGGTCCGTTGGACTTGGTAGCTTCGGGAAGGAGGAGGAGGGCAGCGGCGCCTCATGATCTTATATATTTTCTGCTTTTCGTTACAGCGCTTTTCTGAGTTACCGATGGAGACTAATCACACCGACGTCAAGCTATAATTATCTGTTGTCTACTTTGTTGTATAATGTCAATCTATTCTTGAGCAGTGTTCTGAAGTATTTTACTGAAACTACCTTTTCAGTTGAAATTCCATGCGTAAAGATGGTCCAAACTTCAGACGCCTTTGCAAACCAAAGATCTTCTAGAGCTTTCCCAAGCTTAAATCATGATATTCTATTTGTAGATTCATTATTGAACTACCTTTTTATTTGTTTTAATCTCCCTTGCTCTCACTTATACCTTCAGAGCAGATTCTCTTTCGCTTTTATCCAACCAATGCCAAAGTGTGTATGTCTACGGGAACTGGAGACAAACCATGGTTCCCAGGAAAATTAAAGTAATACCTCATATCTTTGCTTTAATATATATATCTGAGAGCCACAGAGAATGATTCCTGCAGTGAGTGGGTCGGCTGATCCTATTCAAAGCACAAGCTATAATTACGAGGCTAGAATTTTCGTGGATCAATGTGTTCCACAGGTCATTGACTTGAGCAACCGGATAAGTTCTAGGCGTACCCCTTTGCATCATCGGATGGCTCCATCAGGCTGATGCTGGGAGAATTTATACTCATCGTTCTTAATCACCGTGCAGTTATCGAATTCCAGGATCTGCATATGAAATTCGACCCCACACGGCCATTTAGTCTAGATCGTAGTCCATCTTCCTCTATTGGCGTGAGAGATCCGCACCCTTTCTTTATTTTTCCATCGCTATTGGTCCCTGTCACCTCTTTTCTGAAAGCTACTAGAAATATACTTACTGATTGGGATCGTGTTGACGACGTAAGCTATAGAATCTTTGAACGCAATCGCTCAACGGAAACGCGCTTTGGAATCTCTCTCTCTCTCTCTCTCTCTCTCTCTCTCTCTCTCTCAATCATATGTTTCCCTTTGTCACCAGTACTTAGCCCTTAAGATCCTTTTTTGTCAATTGATTCTTCTCTTGCAATCAATCCTTGCACTCAAGGCTGGAACTTTAGAACACATTTTAGTAGGCTTTATCTTTCTCCTTTATCTTTATAATCTGCATAATTGTCCAGCTTTTGTCCCATCTTCTCTCTTCACAATTCTCCTGCTTTTATGGCTGGAAGTTGGGACAAAAGCATGTGGATGCATAGCATTATGCCAAAAAGCACATAAGAAAATAGTGCTCATAAAGCTCACAGGCTTTATGATGTAAAGTCATGCACATAAACTCTAATTGATAAATGTCATCTAGACATCGATTATAGGGTTTTGGCAAGCATTGGTTACCACTAAAATGTTATTTTTGCATCATAGTGAATTTTCTTTCCTCTATTTGATACATGTAAGGGAGTTAGCCTTGACACCTTTTAGGTCGGCCTTGACACCTTGGGCTCCTACTCTTGGACATAGTCCTCATAAGTGTAAATCCATCTTAGTAGGCCTTTATCCCTCACCTAAACCTAAATTTTAATTTGGTTTCTTTGAGCCCAGAATTTTCAAATTTTCATTATGATGACTAGCTCAAAAATAAAGAGATTAAGCTATGTATGGATAGATCTTGATGTTAGCTTTCTGAAGGTACTGATTACTTTTCATTTAGATCATTATTAAGGAAGTTATGTTTATTCTAGTGTGATTGGGTCAAGATTGGCAAATTTCAAAAAAAAATCTTCATATATCGAGTGAAAGAGGAGATTTTCAAAGTTTCTATTTTGAACTTTCCTTGTTGTTGTAATTTTTTCACATTTTTCATTTTAAAGTTTGTGTTAAAAAAAAAAAACCAAGGCTTGCCTTAGAAGTTGTGCCCCAAAACACTCGCTAGGTATTTTTTATTTTGCTATTTTAAATTTTAAATATATTTTTTTAAAATTTCTTGATAAAAAAAAATGCTCACCTACGCGCCATGGCCCTTCAATTCTTCTTAAACACTCACCTTCATTTCCTCAGAGCCAACTTGCTCGCCTATGCCCCTCTGATATGATATGTAGCTTGGAAATAAATTTGATGCTATTTTACATGCATATGATGTTCATTCAAATCGCCACTCAATGATCTTAAATTATTGTTGAGCATATATTCACTCATCGTATTAATTATGGGTTTAAGTGGGTGGAGAGAGTTTAAGAGCTTCTTAAGAGTTAATTTCTTTCTACATTGAACTTTTCTTTCAGCTTTAAAAATAATTTCTTATATCCTTTGTATTTGACTTGGTGGACCTTAGCCCACAAAATCCATATAAACTCCAAAGTTTAATTACCTTTTATTTGCAAAATGGAGCCTGACTTTGATTCTAATCTTGAATATGACAACGAATATAAATATGAGGATCAATCTAACCGTGACTATGGAGATTAGTTTCATGGGCACAGTAATGGTGAATCCAATCCAACATGTGTCATATGGAGACTCTATGAAACAACATGAGAAGCATTCTAATAACATAATGAGTTGTGCAATAATCAGAAATGAAGAACTACATGGCATTTTGACTATTCCTACTTATTGTCACGGGCGCGTGTGTGGGACTGATTCGTGTTCGTCCACTTCGTCTTCTTTATCGCGAACAATTTTCTGTCTTTTAATTTTCTTTTGTGCGGAAGCCGTTACAGGATCCCAGACACTCGACTACGCATCACAGGATATATTTTATTCTAGCAATCATGACACACAGCACAAGAAGAGATGTACGAAAATAGAGTGACTGTATTATTAGGTTTTAGTTTAGAGTGAATTCGTCAGTGTCTCGCTTGTTGGCGGAATGACATTCTAGTCTTTCATTGTGTTTTGCTCGCTGGCAGACTTTCATGCACGGCTATGGTGTCTTTACTTTCTTACTCTATTCGCTACGTCTCTCTCTGTCTCTTACAGACCTCTGTATTCACATATTATTGTTATGATCCAGAGAGGATCGTTTATACCTCCACTATGTGGAGTTTACAAGATAGCTAAACATCGAATCACATGACTAGTTAACACTAATCAACTAGTTAGTTAGTCTCCGTCGTTGCTACTCGTTTCAGTTGGGCGTGAAGTCCGTTAAGCTGCCAGCTGGTAGCGCGAAAGATTTTTTTTCGTCTGATTCGTAATCTCCCGTTTGCTTTCGTTCTTTTCGTTTCTTTTCGTGGTTTTCGTTTCGCGTCCCTTTTGCGGTTTGCAGTCTTGGAGGTGTGTTTGCGATTTGCGATTGATTCACGAATCTTTCGTGCTTCGAGTCAAAGACACGTTGACTATCACGAATTGTTCTCGTTCGACCTTCATGTCTTGTTCGTGCTGCAACAAAGTTGCACGAGTTCACCATTTCTAACACTCCCTCTTGAACCTTGAAGCTTTGTTCGTTCAATCCAATTGTCTCTCTTTGCTTGGTAAAGAGTGGCTTGTCGAGCGGTTTCGTGAGGAGATCTGCAATCATATTTTTTTATTTTATGAACTGGACCTGGAGCTCTCCTTTCGAGATCAAATCTCAAATATGATGGTACTTTAGAGGAATGTGCTTTGTCTTTAAATGGAAGACAGGATCCTGGGACACATAGATGGCACTTTGAGAGTCCATCCTCATCTTGCTTGGCCCCTCTTGTGGTATCCCGATTGCCTCCAATATCATTTGCAGCCACACTACCTCATTCGCCACTTTTGAGACTGCGACATACTCAGCTTCGCAAGAGGATTGAGCTACCAAGGTTTGCTTTTTGCATATCCAGCTTATTGCAGCTCCGCACGCTATCATACATCCTTCAGTAATGGACTTGTTGTCATCTTTGTAGCTCGCCCAGCTCGCATCACTGTAGTGATGCAGCTCGAATCCTTTTTCTTCGTTTCTAGCTCTATAGGTTATCCAACATTCTGGGTACCCTTCAGATACTGTAGGATTCGTTTGGCCATTTTCCAATGTGCTAGACTAGGATTGGAACAGAATTGGCTCAATGTGTGGACAGAGAAGGCCAAATCAGGTCTGGTACAAATTGTTAAGTATATCAGACTACCGATTAAGTTCTGGTAGGGTATACCTGCCATCTTTTGTTCTTAATCTTCTGTTTTTGGGCAATCTTGTTTCGTGAGCTTGGCTCCAGCTATCATTGGTGTGTCTTTCTCTTCACAATCCATCATGTGGTACTGCTTCAGCACTTTTCTGGCGTATTCTGACTGACTCAAGTGCAATTCGCCATTTATTCGATCTCTTCTGATCTCCAGCTCTAGACATTTTGTTGCTTCTCCAAGATCTATGATTTCGTAATTTTCATAAATCTGACTCTTCTTGTCTTTGATCAACATCAAGGAATTTCCTATCATCAAAAAATCATCCACGAAAATGGTCAGTATTACAAAATCCTTTCCTACTCTTTTGATGTAGACATTACAGTCTGGTTGAGTAGGATTGAAGTCTAGAGACTTCAGAAGACCATCAAGCTTTTTGTACCAGGCTCTGATGCCTGTTTTAGAGCGTAGATGTATCTCTGCAATCGACGGACATATTGTCTGTTGTCGGGGTCTTCATAGCCTTCAGGTTGCTTCATGAAAATTTCCTCCTCTAGATCTCCATGGAGAAAAGTTGTTTTCATGTCAATCTGGTGAATTTCAGATTGTACTGTGTGGCGTATGCAAGGAGCAGCCTTATGCTTGTCATCTTGACCATGGGAGAATATGTGTCAAAATAGTCGACACCATATCTCTCCGTGTAGCCCTTCACGACAAGCCTTGCTTTGTAGCGGCCAATGGTGCCATCTGATTTCAGCTTCTTCTTGTACACCCATTTGCAGTTGACTACTTTTATGTTTTCTGGAAGTGGCTCTAATGTCCATGTCTCGTTTCGCCTCATCGACTCGATCTCTTCTGACATTGCCTGTTTCCAGAATTCTCCCTCTGGACTCTGGATAGCTTCTTGGTATGTTGTTGGCTCTTTTGTGAAGCTGCAGTACTCGAACTGCATATCTTCGATCCATTGAAGATTGTCAGAATAGTGGTCTGGAGGTTTTCTTTGTCTTGTTGACCTTCGAGGTTCGTTTCGTCACTGCTCGAACATTTCTTGTTTGTGGGGTCGATCCTATGTTTCATGCTGCTCTGGAGTCTAGGGTCCTGCATTCTAATTTGATGATTGTCCTTGATCTCCCTCTTGAATAGGCAGCAGTGTGAAGATCTCATGGCCTCTTTCATCTTTGTAAGTAGCCTAACCTAACTCGAGCTACATCACTTTCTACTTTGGCCTAATCATGCTCTAACATTTGTACTTGCCTATTTTGCCTCTAATGCCAAAAATGGCCCTATCACCTACTCACACATGGATAGATGTCTCTAAAACTTCAAGTACTCCTAACTCAACATGACTAAGTTACTTTTGACTATTTTCCACACATGAACATGCCCCACACGTGTGAGATTTACTCTCATACAAGAAAATACAAAGTATCCAAGCTGGATTTTGCCAAATTTTTGCACTCCTCAAAAACTAGCTTGGTAAGGTACTAGATCAACCAAGCAGCTTGTGAAACTTATTGAGTGGATCCTTTGGTATGAGTAAAGACTAGCCAAGGGATCCTCCATAGCAGCAACTTCACCATATCCATGATAAGATTTCTATGATAGAAATCACTTGCCAATTCCATTGAAGAGCATTCCACCAATTTGCCACCATATCCTTGTGTTTCCTCCATGCTTGATGATGATCTTTGACTTGAAATCTCCACTTGATGAAGATGGCTGCACCATAAAGAGTGAAATCTGAGGCTTCCATGCCTCATAAAGATCATAAGATGAGCAAATGTGATGATTATCAAGATTTTCAACTCTAGCTTGACTAGTCTACATACTCAGAACTTTTTCCATGATGAATCTACTCTTGAAATCAAACACTATCTTGATCTTCTTGAGGCTAAATACTTGCTCAAGGATGTAAGAGTTTTTCATGGATGATTCACTTAATCTAAAGAGAAGTTTACAAAATGCCTCACAAAATGTAAAACCATGAATTTTCAAACTATGAGTGACAAATTCTTGCTCTTACAAGATCCAAGAGCATCCATTTGATGACACCATATCTTTCTTTCAAAATGTTTTGGAAACATATCTAAGCCATCAATGACAAGAAATATGTCCATACAATAGGCATCATTTGCCTTACTCCAACTTTGAGATATAGAAATCTCAACAAAGCAAGATGGTACATCAAATAATGGAAGAGAAGCATAAATGAAAATGTTGGAGTAGATACCACCTGAAACTTGCCCCTCTTTGCCATGAAAAGTGAGCCACATAGACTCAGCCTTGCCTCTTGAAGATCCCCTTGAAACCATGTGTTGAGAAGACTCCTCCTCAAGCCTTGGCAAATCTCCATCATGCACTTGGATTTTTGGCAAATTTGAGCCTCTTGATTGAGATTAGATCCTCCTTATTCCATGTATGCAAATGAATATTGGCAAAGCATATGGATCTTAAGATTCTCAAAGCATCAACTACTGCAATCTTCATATCGAGCACCTTTGATAAGAGATACCTCCAATTGAAGTTTTCAAGTAAGTAGTCACATGAAATAGCACCATCTTTGCTTTTATATGATGAAATGAAGTCATCCAAATTAACAAGATAAGGGAATTGATGAGAAGTATACCTCCTTGGAAATAACTCTCCATGTGCTTTTGCCAAAGCACTACCTTCATGAGTCTTACCATCTTGGAACATAGGTTGAGGTAGATTACTTGCCTTCTCCTCCTTGAGATGATCCAATCATCTCTTGGCCACACTTCCACAAGGATTAGCATCAATCTTGAAAAGATTACCACATCTAGTCCCACTTGCAACCACATCACCATCCCTTTTAACCAAGCAAGCATATTTTTCAAAATCAACTTGAAAACCATCATCTAGCATCTTGCCAACACTAATGAGATTCATAGTGAGGTTACACACATAAAGTACATCGTTGAGAATCATAGTGGAATCAACACAAATTGGTACACTACCAATTCCATATATCTTGCATTCACCATCATTAGGAAAGGATCCTTCTTGAAATGTTGATGTAGCTCTTTTTCCCTTCCTCTTGACTTGTCCTTTGTGAAGTATGCCTTCACCTCTCCATCATTATTCAAGGAAAGTTGATTGATCCTCATAAGCTTGTTCTCTTGCCTACACTCCTTGGAAATAAGAACTCCTTGTAGTGCCTCCAAGCTTGGAAGCTCCTCCTTGATTGCATAAGTTTGCACAAGATTTTCAAACTCTTCCTTCAATCCATTTAGGATCGCTTGCACTAGCTCTTTTGGATTGAGGTATCTCCTATGCAAGCAAGCTCTCTATGAAGATCTTTGACTCTCAAAACATAATTTGAGGCACTCTCATCACTCCTTTGGAAGCTTTGAAAATTTTTATTCCTTAGTGTGAGCAACCTTGATGTGTTCCTTGCCTCATAGATGGATTTTAATGTGTCCCAAGCCTCCTTGGATGTGGTACATGAACCAATCTCCCTCAACACTTCATTGGAAACATTCATTTTTATGATAGGTAGGGCCATCCTAGCCCTCTTTTTGTGCTTTTGGACCTATTGGAGCTCTTGAAGCTCCTCCTCAAGTCATAGCACAATGTCCATCACATATTAGAGTGTGAAGAATTTCAAATCATTAAGATCCAAAATATTCCTTTGATCTTTAATTAGAAAGACAAGCAACTCACCAATCTTGCCAATGTAGAAAAATCAACATCTACACTTTGAATGAGAAGCAAGCTCTAATAGATCTTGATCAAACATCAATCAAAACATAAGCTAATGTTATTGTCCGTACAAAAATAGTAAGGTATTGCATTTCACACGTGTGGATCTGAAAATGGCATTTAATGAACATTACTACACAAAGAATTACAAGATATCACAAGTATAGTGGATAGTAGAACCCAAGAGAACCATGTATAAGCATGAGAGAGAGAGAGAGAGAGAGAGAGAGAGAGAGAGAGAGAGAGAGAGAGAGAGAGAGAGAGAGAGAGAGAGAGAGAGAGAATGTCTTCTCTTCCCACGTGTTACATCCTTTTATAGGAGGTCCAAACCTAAATTCAAACTTTGGTTTTCCTCCATAATGAAAAGCTTACTATTTTTGTAACTAGATTCAATGTATCTACTACTCAAATTGAATCTCTCCAAAACTCGTGTCCTATAGTTTCCCACACTTTCCAAAAGTGTTTATTCAAATGCTTTTAAATAATATAACTTTGAAAAGTAAAACTCTAAGTCTAATATGAAAATTGGCCTCAATTGCCAAATATACAAATATGACCAAAGTAGTAAAACTAGCTGAAATATTTCACATAGAGCAACAAAATGGACTCCATCATCACCTTCCAAATAGCATAATTGGAGGTGTTCAATCTCTCACCATGCTCCAGCAAAATGGAACCTAAGGAAGTCATTTTCCTTTGAGAAATTCGCTTGTAATGGATCAAAAGGTGTTGCTTCTCTCTCAATAATGGATCCTTAAAAGGTGTAATGCCAACTCCAATATGAGATCTTGCAACTTGGTGTGATACCTATCTCACAAGCTCTACCAATCTCTCCAAAACTCGTGTTCTATAGTTTCCGACACTTTCCAAAAGTGTTTATTCAAATGCTTTTAGACTAATATAACTTTGAAAAGTCAAACTCTAAGTCTAATATGAGAATTGGCCTCAATTGCCAAATATACAAATATGACCAAAGCAACTTGGTGTGATACCTATTTGACTAGCTCTACCAATCTCTCCAAAACTCGTGTTCTATAGTTTCCCACACTTTCCAAAGTGTTTATTCGAATGATTTTAGAATAATATAACTTTGAAAAGTCAAACTCTAAGTCTAATATGAAAATTGGCCTCAATTGTCAAATATACAAATATGACCAAAGTAGTAAAACTAGTTGAAATTTTTCATATAGAGCACCAAAATGGACTCCATCCTCACCTTCCAAATAGCATAATTGGAGGTGTTTAATCTCTCACCATGCTCCAACAAAATGGAACCTAAGGAAGTCATTCTCCTTTGAGAAATTCGCTTGTAATGGATCAAAATGTGCTGCTTCTCTCTCAATAATGGATACTTAGAAGGTGTAATGCCAACTCCAATATGAGATCTTGCAACTTGGTGTGATACCTGTCTCACTAGCTTTGCCAATCTCTCTCAAACTAGATCAAAGTCTCATCCCAAGATGAAGCTAGGAGTTGGCTGTCTCTCAACACTACTCTCATTGCAAATGATGGAGAATAGTTTTTCATACCTATCCTACTTGCTTGCACAAATTTCACACAAAATCACAAAAGTAGGCTAAAACTCAATGAAATCATAGTTTTTCAGTTTCTAAATGCCTCATAATTGTGAATGGCATTACTACGCATTGTCTCGTGTGATTTGCAGTTCCCCAAACAAACAAATTAGAGATTTCTTTGCAAAACTCTCTCGCAAATGGCACTTTTGACACAAAACTTGGAAGTATTGTAAAAATCACTCAACTCGACAGATTTTCAATCTGTCTAATGCCACCCTGGCCTTTCTGATGCCTCCGGGACTATGTTTTTGTTTCCCACAGATGATTCTGATCCAAGACCTACAAAATACACCGAAGAAGGATTTCTTTCAACTTTTTGCCTCTCCAAGCTTTCACCTCCTATGAAGGACTTTCTCACTTCATTGCGGAGCCTGTAAGTTGTATCCACTAATCAGGCATGCAGGCCCTATCAGGCTCTGATACCATGTAAATAATCAAACAAGCAATATCAATCAATCACCATAAACAATCACCATAAAGAGGAAGAAGAACACACACAATCACAAATCACTAACTGAATGTAGAATACAATATAGAGAGAGAAAACTAAGATGACTAGTAGTCTAGCCTACGGCTAATTACAGGTGGTAACAGCTGTCAACAATAAAGTACATCGTAAATAGTAACAAGTTTATCATTGATTTCTAGCAAGAAATATTGGGCTTCTTTCTAGTAAATGCTTCATAAGGCATCATAGTTTTTCCTACCAACAATGACGTAGTAAGATCTAGCCCGAGGAGTGAAGCTAATATATGCTCTTCATGGTCTTCTTTTCTTATTTATTTAGGACTTGTAAAAAAGGATGAATTTTTCATCATTATTCAACAACCATAGACTATTGGAATTCTCAAAAGAAAAGAAAAATTTGCTTTATTGAAAACAGAAACATCATATAAACTTATTTTCTCTATTTTAATGAGGTACCTAAAACATTTCTATCTTCTAAAAAAATGCTTTAACCAGGAGAGCAGTTTGAGGGCACTATTTTTACATTCTCAGGTTATGAGCTTTGAAAATGTTTTAAAATTTAGTGGAATCTTCTAGTAAATGAGATGAGTAACATTCAATGACTAGTTGGCATGCCGTGTGAATTTACTTCTTTATTGCAATTGTACGTGATGTGGCCTTGGTATCTGCATTGACAACCCTGATAAAGAAAAATTGGCCCATTTCTTGATAGTTATTATTACCTTATCAAAGGACAAATTCTACTAATTTGACACGTTCAAGATAGGCAAAATCCAATGTAGCATGCTCATTTCTAAATGATAGCTTAAATGTCTTTACATAGGATAAATTAGTATGTCAATTAGTATAGATATACGTACAACACACTCACACACAATAGGATAGAATGATAATCTTAAATATAGTTGTGGCTTTTGGCACTAAAGATTGAGTTCTTGATTTTATGCAACAATAAAAGCGAATATAGATTGTACAACTTTCATGATGGTTTTGATTTTTTTGAGCATATTTTCATGATTTCATGGCTAGCTTTTTTCACGAATATTATAGTCTATGGAAAGTCAACTAGCTTTTGGTTTTTTTTTTTTAAATTTAGTTTGAAGAAAAGCACTTACATTGTAATCATTGGGATGTTCCCTTATGGCTTATTCATCTACACTTACAATAGAATTGGATTAAGTACATTAAATGTTTCATCATTTTAGACAAACTCGCTTTTTCAACTAAAATGAGAATTCCAATCTTGATTTTAGTGTGATATTTCTCTGCTACATGCTTTACATGAAAAAAAAAAATCAAACTTGTGAAGGTATTAGATTAACTACTATTCCTAGTTAGGGTATTGACAAGAAAATAAATCAAATAAAAACATCCAAAAAACAAGCATATCTTATAGGAAATTTTCTCATGGGATAACCTAGCTATGATATCTCATAATATGGCCAACTTCTTGAGGCATTAAAAACACATGTTTTACTACCAATTTTGGCTAAAATTTGTCCTAATCAAGGAATCTGTATGGAATAAGCAAATTTTGAAACTTTGAATGGTTGACTTTAAGTTATGAATCTATGTATTTAAAAACCAAACATTTGAGTGGTGGCTTTTGCATTGCTATCCATAGCTTAATAAGAAATAATCACAAGCAAATGAGAAAACTATATATATTTTGTAGTTTCGTAAACAATCCTAATACAAAAAAATGACTCATAAATTAATGCAAAAGTGAATGCATGGGTGTGAGTGTGTTTGCACCTATCAATTGTTTTGAGCAAATATCAAAACATGTGTACACAATCCCAAATGAATCAACACAAAGTGAATACACGGTTACAAAGCCCTATAACAAAATTTACTAATGCAAGATGTTCATGACAACATGATGAGAATAACATAGTCATGGAGAGGCATCACAAAAGCAATGATCCTTAATATTGAAAATTATTTTATGGTAAGTGCCAACACACGATCTTAGTTGGTATCCATGTCACAACTTGTAAACGTTGTAGAGTTACATATCTTGTATAATATAAATCCTAACCAATCTTCTTTTTCTTTGAATTCGCATGGTTTCTTAACCATTGAAAAACTTTGCCATTTTTTATTGTTGGGCCATTTGGATTAAATTTTTCCAAAATGGTAGGACGATATTGTATTTTCTACCCTCCAAGATAGCACCTATTAGTAGTGGCAAGTGAACCAATTTATGTTGCCAATACTTTTAAGTAAGACGGTATCAAACATTACTGCTATCATGTGGCAACTAGGTGAAACAATTTTGATCAATATCTCATGAATATATCGAGTTATACTAAAATTAGTGTATGACCCTGAAAAGCTAATGACATAAGATACTATTGATGTCATTAAAGGTTGAGATACTATTGTCATTAAAGTTGGAAGTCGTCATAGGATGTGGTATTGTTGTCATATCTACCCATGTCGTTGAAGGATCCAATTGTGGTCCTACTATTCCCACAATTGGGTGCTTTTTGAGACTAGTTGAAGTTGTATAGATAGTGTCACCCAGTAAGTGGGTATGTGACTTGTTAAGTTAGCCTAAATTGATGGTGTGTGAGAGCACTAAGTGTGTTCTCCCATTGAAAACACATTTCTTTCTTTCAGAAGATAAGAGTGGCTACAATACTTTGAGCATGAAGAGATCCATAGATTTTCTTATCATGTGATAAATGCGTTTACTTATTACTTGCCTTATCAAGGGCCACCACCTACCAACATTGGTTGGGTTGAACAATAAACAATCAAGGTGAATGACAAAGAAGCTATTAATATGCTATTTCCAAGAAGAATGACCCATGCATGTGCTAAGTTAATTGAGAAGCTACCAGAGTTTCACTTTGAGCAAACACAAAATTTCAAAATAGGGGTATATGATCCTCCACATTGGTAAGCATGCTATCGAGACGTTGTCTAAAATTGAGTGAGTGCTAGTTAGATTCCTTTAGAGTTTGCTAGTTAAATTCCTTTAGAGTCTGCAAGAGTGTAACTAAGAGCTATAATAAAAATAAAGATGTGAGAGCAAGTGTAGATAATTGGAAGAGAGGAGGATAGTCAATTCTAGTATGGTTAAGTAAAGAGTGTTCTAAAAAAGTTGGCCCAAGTATGTTAGAATAAAGTAGATTGTGCTTGAGGTCCAGTGAAGACCAGTTGTATACAGTGGCTTGTTAGTCGACGGGACATGCATCCCATAAGTGGCCATTCTAGAGAGGGAACAATATAATGTGTGTGCATAAGCTCTTTGGTTTTTTAAAAATCTACCTATGTTGGGTTGATTACTCCTATCTGAATCCGTGATTCTATTCTGCTAGAATTTTAGTTTATAGCCTAGCAGGATTGTGCATAGGACAAAGAGACTATGAGTGCAGTCTTGAGAGATTGACATTCTCAACCGTTGAGGAGAATTTTGAGAACATGACTTTCTTAGAATTTGCAATATACAATGAAAAATCGGCCTTGCTGGAGTTTTAAAGCATTAAATCAAGCATATAGAGGTTTGTTGAACTCGGGATTGGAAGCCTAAGGTTTTCCATAGTATCAAACATCATTCAATTTGGTTGAAAATAGAGAAAATTGTAGTTAGTTTTCTAGAAAATCCGGCTAGGGTTATAATTTTTTATAACTCTACCATTTCAAGGCCATTTTCAGGGCTGTAAAGCCCAGACCATGCTAGCAAAAGTCACTGGATATTCAGGGTGGCTTTAGTATTTTTGTCCTCAACATTTGGCCCACATACGACTTTGAAAATCAATAAAGAGATTTTTGTGTCAACTAGAGTTTGTAGAGGGAAAACCTTGAATCTCTTAGTGTCAAAAGCCATTTTTGGTGCTATATGAGGCTACACTAAGGTGCCTTAGCAATGGGGAGAGGCTACCAGGAGGGTGTGTTTGGCCATAGAGGAGGCAGCCAAATCTTTGAGCTTTTCTCCCTCACAAGACCCATTTTCAAGAAAATTTCTATAGGAGTGTGTTCCAGCACATAGTGTGAAAAATTGCCTACATTGGCAAATCTAGCCATGTAGAATATTGTACATTTTGTCAATATTGTTTGTTGGTTACTTGAATGGCCAAAGTGCCACTTGTACATACACACCTAAAGTAGGTTACCACGAGTCAAGAGGAGTGGTTGTGTCTATTTGGTAGTGATTCCTACTTTGTAGGATCTAGACCATGATTTATGATGAGATTTGTACCTACCATGCACTTACCAAGCATGACTCTTGGATCTAGGCTAGGGTTTCCACATTAGGGCAAGAAAGTGGAGTCTACTTCCTTATTAAATGCTGGATTTTCACCTAACTTTGCAAAGGAAGTGTGTTTTACTATGTATTTCCATTCTCCATAGTGAGAAGATAGAAACTTTTTGGAGCCTCAATAAGAAACTCGAGTGTCCTCTCATTGTATGGTGATTACTCTATTTTTCCAATGAAACCCAGCTTTGGCACTTTGTAAACACTGTCTACAGGCCGTACTACAGCCTTATTTCCACACGTGTGGAGTTGGATTAGACTATTTGATCAATGCTTTGATTGTCTCTACTTGTTTCCTATCAAGCTGCTAAACTAGATCTTGTTTTATGATGACTAGTTTCTGATAGATTGTTTAACAAGCATACAATCACCTTGTGGATCATTCAAAGATCCATTTATGGTCCTTAGTACTGTACTTTTCACATGGTATCAGAGCCAAGTACAAGTCCATTGATCTGTGTTTGAATCTAATCCAGTTTTAGCAGGTTTTGGTGCAAAAAGCTAGTATTGGAAAGGCGAGCTGGTATCCACGTTTTGGTGAGGGGATTTGATCCCAAACTTTTTCAGGATCAAAATCCGTACTGTTCACACGTGTGGGCATCTCTGAACCAGCATTTAATAACCCATATTCATTGGATCATAGAAAATTCATATGGTGTTAGTTTGATGTAATTTTTGGTGCAAATCCTAGGATAAGCTACCAAGATCACTTGCCATTGATTAGTTTTGAATTTGTTTCATGAAAACTAATTAATCTAGGCTGATTTCAGACCTTCTTAAAGTGGAAACCAGGTCTTGAAAGTACATCAAAGTGAATGAGAGAGATAGAGTAAGTTTTTGTCCAAGAATAGCCAAGATTGGCAAGATTTGCTTGAGTGTAGTTTTCATCTCATCTTATCTTCATTCCAGCTTGTGAGGGAGTGATAGAATGTGATTACAAATCCATCTATTGGATTAGAAGTCAACATTTGAGTGAAACACTGCAAGTTAGAAACCTTTGTGAGTTTCAGGTCCAAACAAATCTATATCTTGTGTGTAGAATCTTGCTAGTAAGATGGGATCAGTAGGAGCCTACCTTCTAGAAGCTAGTGAGAGGTTAAATTCTACCAATTATGCTATTTGGAAAGTGAGGATGGAGTCACTAATGGTGCTCCAGGATCTTTATGAGTTTCTAATAGATGATGAAGATGAACCTCTAGGTGCACATGAATTAGTGAGATACAAGAAGAGGTCTAGGCTTGCACTTCACTGTATTAAGATGAATGTAAGCAATGATCTTTTAAGGGAAGTATCATCATGTAAGAGTGCTAAAGAGGCTTGGGAATCTTTAAAATCTATCTATGAGTCTAGTAACACTTTGAGGGTCCTCATGCTTAGGAATCAGATTCTACAAAGCATGAAGAGGAGTGATGAGAATGCACAAGATTATGTGCTAAGAATCAAGTCTCTTAATAGGGAGTTAGCTTCTATTGGAGAGAAGATTCAAGATAGTGAGCTTGTTCAGATTGTCCTAAATGGTCTAGGGAGTGGCTTTACAAATTTGGTCCAAAGCTTTGCAATCCAAGACACTTTGCCTACTATAGAAAAGCTACACAGTGTATTAGTAGCTGAAGAGTGTAGGATGTTGCATACCAATGCAAGAATGAATGCTATTTCTCTGCAGGATGGTGATGAGAAAGCTAATTTCTCATTCAAAAGCAAGAAGAAGACCAATGGCAAGAAGAAGCACTTCAAGGAGACCAAGGAGGATGATGAGGCTTCAAGCTCAAAGGGCAAGATCAAAGACAAGTCCAAGTACAAATGTTTTTTCTGTGGAAAGAAAGGACATTTTGCATCAGAATGTCTCAAGAAGAAGAAGGCACAAGAGAGCAAACAAAGCAACATTGCACATCAGGAGGAAGAGGAGGATGAAGAGTCATCCTTGATGGTTTCCAACAAACCACCATCATCCAAGAGCAACACCAATGATTCTTGGTGGATTGATAGTGGGGCAAGTTCCCACATGACATATCAAAAGGACATATTCTCCACCTTACTTTCTTACAATGACTTAAATAGATCAATCTGTACTGCAAGTAGTCAAGAATGTAAGATAAGTGGAATAGGAACAATTCCCTTGTATGTGGGATCATCCAAAAGGACGAATCTAGATAATGTTCTTTATGTTCCTAAGTTAACCAAGAATTTGCTTAGTGTTGGTCAGTTAATGGATAATGGCCTAGATGTACAATTTAAGCATGGAGTTTGTTCCATCCTTAGAAATGATGAATGTATAGCCAAAGGCTTTAAGCAAGGTAGATTATTTAAGCTTGATGCTAATATTGCAGTGGAGAGTGTTAACTTGGCAAAGGTGGAGCTATCAAAGGTAGAACTGTGGCACAAAAGGTTGGGCCACCCCAACTACAAAGCCATGGAATCTATGGCTACAAAGGAGCTTGCAGTTGGACTCCCCAAGCATTTGTCAAAGTGTGGGAAGAGATGTGAAGCATGCAGCCTCTCAAAGGCTCACAAGCTACCCTTCTCAAGATCTACATCAAGATCAAACTCTCCTCTTGAACTCATCCATTCGGATGTTCATAGTTTTTCACATGAGTCTAATGGTGGTGCCAAGTACTATGTAATCTTCATTGATGACTATTCTAGATTTTGTTGGATGTACCTCTTGTCTAACAAATCAATGGTGTTTGATTCTTTTGTAAAGTTCAAGACTTTGGTAGAAAATCAACTTAGTACCAAGATTAAGGTATTAAGGAGTGATAATGGAGGTGAATATGTCTCCAATAAGTTGATTGACTTTTGTATTTCTAATGGCATAAAGAGGGAGTTGTCATGTCCATACACCCCTCAACAAAATGGAGTGAGTGAGAGAAGAAATAGATCTCTTTGTGAGTGTGCTAAGGCCTTAAGGCTAGATGCTTCTCTATCCAAACCATTTTGGGATGAAGCAATAACTTGTGCTAACTATTTGTGCAATAGATTGCCAAACCAAGCCATTGGAGGAATCACACCATTTGAAGCTGTATTTGGAGAGAAGCCCAATCTCAAAGATCTCAAAGTTTTTGGATCCACTTGCTATGTACACCAATCCTTGGATAAGAGAAGGAAGGATGACGCAACATCCATCAAAGGCATCTTTGTGGGATATGGTGAGAATAGCAAAGGCTATAGAGTCTTCAATCCCATCACTAGCAAGGTGATAGTGAGTAGGGATGTTATTTTTTATGAAGGACATGCTTGTGATTTGGATGATAATGCTACTAATCATCTTGATGCCAAGGATCATGCTAGGATGGAGGAGGAGCTTCCAAGTGAAGAAGAACTTGAGGATCCACCTCAAGATGCAAGAACTTCAAGAACTCCAAGAACTCCAAGAAGATCTACAAGGGCAAGATCCGAGCCATTGAGGCTCACCTATGATGGTCAAGGTGATCAAAGGGAAGGCTCATCATCTTTCACATCTTATACCTTTCTTACTTCAATGTTAGATGATCCAACATGCTATGAAGATGCTTGTAAGACTAAAAGTTGGATGGATGCTATGCAAGTAGAGTATGATGCTCTTATTGAGAATCATACTTGGGATCTTGTGGATCTTCCTCAAGGGAAGAAACCTCTTGATTGCAAGTGGGTGTTTAGATTGAAGTATAATCAAGATGGATCAATAAGCAAGCATAAAGCTAGGCTTGTTGCCAAAGGTTTTTTACAAACCAAAGGCATTGACTATGATGAGACTTTTGCTCCTGTGGCTAAGCTTGTTACTATCAGGTTGATCATTAGTCTTGCTACAACCTTCAATTGGGAGCTATTCCAACTTGACTTCACAAATGCATTCATCAATGGTTATTTGGAGGAAGAGATCTACATGAGGCAACCCGAGGGCTTCATCAAGGCAAAGCATGAAGGAAAGGTGTGTTTTTTGAAGAAGAGCCTTTATGGGCTCAAGCAAGCACCTAGAGCATGGTACTCTAGGCTAAACTCTTTTCTCATTTTCATCAATTTTGTAATGAGTGCCTATGATCCATCATTGTATATAAGTTTTCATGATGGCATGATCATTATTCTTGTTTTGTATGTAGATGACATTATCTTGAGTGGTAATGATCTAGATGGAATTAGAGATGTAAAAATTGCTTTAGCAAAAGAGTTTAAGATGGTAGATCTCGGCCTATTGAGCTTCATTCTTGGAATAGAGGTTATTAGAGGATGTGATTTTAGCTTCATTTGTCAATCTAAATATGCTACATCCATCCTAGATAGATTTGGAATGAAGAATTGTAAATGCATTGAGACACCAATGGAGCAACATGTAAAAGCATCTATTGGTTGTGATGAAGCATCTTTTGAGGACATCACATTATATAGAAGGCTTATTGGCTTCTTGATCTATTTAACTATAACTAGACCTGATCTTAGTTATAGTGCTGGAAAGTTAAGCCAATTCATGCAAAGTCCTCTAGTTTCACATTGGAAGATGGCCAAAAGAGTTCTTAGATACATTTCATTCACTAAGAATTTGGGTATTTTGTATAGAGGAACTAATCTTGGCTTAAGAGCCTATAGTGACTCGGAGTTTGCAGGTGACAAAGTGGATAGAAGATCAACAAGTGCCTTTGCCACCTTTCTATGTGATGGAGTAGTATCATGGCTTTCCAAAAAGCAAGATACCATCTCCCTATCTTCCACAGAATCCGAATACAAGGCCTTGACATCAACATGCAAGGAGGTCTTGTGGCTCAAAAGGCTATTGGTGGAGCTTCATGTCATGGAGGAGGAGATCCCTATCATCTATTGTGACAACCAATCAGCCCAATCACTTGCAACTAATCCTACATTCCATGCAAGGAGCAAACACATCGAAATTGCTCATCATTTCGTGAGGGAAAAAGTGCAAGCTAAAGAGATCAAGCTCCAACACGTGCCATCATCAAGTTGCTTGGCTGATTTGTTTACTAAACCTTTACCTAAAGATTCATTGTCAAGCTTAGATCTTCAATTGGAGTTATTGATAAAAGCATTGTGATCTCCAAGGCTAGATTTGAGGAGGAGTGTGAAAAATTGCCTACATTGGCAAATCTAGCCATGTAGAATATTGTACATTTTGTCAATATTGTTTGTTGGTTATTTGAATGGCCAAAGTGCCACTTGTACATACACACCTAAAGTAGGTTACCACGAGTCAAGAGGAGTGGTTGTGTCTATTTGGTAGTGATTCCTACTTTGTAGGATCTCGACCATGATTTATGATGAGATTTGTACCTATCATGCACCTACCAAGCATGACTCTTGGATCTAGGCTAGGGTTTTCACATTAGGGCAAGAAAGTGGAGTCTACTTCCTTATTACATGCTGGATTTTCACCTAACTTTGCAAAGGAAGTGTGTTTTACTATGTATTTCCATTCTCCATAGTGAGAAGATAGAAACTTTTTGGAGCCTCAAGGAGAAACTCGAGTTTTCTCTCATTGTATGGTGATTACTCTATTTTTCCAATGAAACCCAGCTTTGGCACTTTGTAAACACTGTCTACAGGCCGTACTACAGCCTTATTTCCACACGTGTGGAGTTGGATTAGACTATTTGATCAATGCTTTGATTGTCTCTACTTGTTTCCTATCAAGCTGCTAAACTAGATCTTGTTTTCTGATGACTAGTTTCTGATAGATTGTTTAACAAGCATACAATCACCTTGTGGATCATTAAAAGATCCATTTATGGTCCTTAGTACTGTACTTTTCACACATAGAACCATCTTTGTTCACCACATCAAGACCTCTGAAGATTGATGGCAAAAATAGACAAATCAGGGGAAAGTGATCTCAATGATTGGATTAAGATGGACAGTCCAATTTAGTCTAAAGGGGCCGAAAGTGCTCTGAAGGGCATATATAAATTTCTTCATCAAAAATGGCCTCGAGGAACTCAAATTTTAGATTAATTTTTCTTTATCAAAAATATTTACTTTAAAATTTCGGTTTTAAAAAGTCAAAATATTTGTTTTGAGACTTAAGGACTTCGTTTTTTAGCAAACGAAAGGCTATGACCTCCAAACAAAGTGCACTTGGACTAAACCTACAAGTACGGTATGTTGAATTTCACATGTGTGGGAGTGCCACAGTGTGTTATTGATCTCCTAAGACTTTGTGATTGCACATAGATTCAAAACCAAGATCTATTCCATAAATCTAAGGCAAGAGCACATTACTAAATGCATAAATCAACCATATAGGTACTTTCACACATGTGGAGACTTGTACTACAACAAAATAAGTATGAAAATACCCTCCTCTCACGTAGAGAGAGAATCCAATCAAGAAAACTCAGGTACAGAGAAAACCAATTGACTCAAAATAGTGTAGAAATCTCATAATTCCAAAAAACTCAAAATACAAGTAGATTGATTTCCTATATGTAGCTACTCGAGGTATAGGGGAATGTAAGATGATTGGACCCCTTCTTTCCCTCCTCAAAATCCTATTGGTTGAGTGACATATGAGGCCTTAATCTTGATTGGACCATTTTGAGAGATGCTAGCTTTTTTATTGGTCACTAGCTCTCATGACAACACATGGAAATGTGTCACTCACCAAATCCAATCATGACAAATGTAAGTAGCCTAACCTAACTCGAGATACATCACCTTTGACTTTTGGCCTAATTATGACTTGACATGTGTATAATCTTGTTTTGCCTCTAATGCCAAATTTGGCCAAATCACCTACTTACACTTGGATAGATGTCTCTAAATTTTATGTACCCTTAACTCAAAATGACTAAGCTATTTTTGACTTTTTTCCACGTGTGGAAACATGCTCCACACGTGTGAGATTTACTCATAAACAAGAAAATACAAAATAGACAAGCTAGATTTTGCTAATTTTTCACATAATAGGCAAAAATAGAGTGTTAAACATGGGGAAAAAAATGTCCGATGGTCCCAAAGCGATTTTCCCATTTCAAGGACCTTGTAGTGCAAAATACGTGGTGAAAAGCATTTTGTGTTTTGCAAACTTTTTTTTGGTGAACTTGCCACCTAAGTGATACAGGGGCCTAGTAAAAAACATTTGACAAGTCAAAACTATCAACTTTGAGCATCGCCATTGTGCTCATAAGGCCTTATTTAGCCTTATGTTTTTGAGCCGTTTAGGCATGACAAATATGGGCGAATCCATTTTGAGCAAATTTAGCAAGCTGGAAGAGATATCCAACTACTTAGTGTGGAAGTTCGAGATGAAAAATATGATCTGAGTGGAGATGAGTTACAAAATGTAGTGGCTGATGTAGATTTGTCCATACATCAACCTCTCAATAAAGGACCATAACATATCTATGATGTTGTGATGCCAAGGCAAGCATGGGAAGTGCTAAAGAGATTAGTTTGAAACATCAAATCCATCTCATGTTATGTTTTTGAAGTCAAAATTGAATGTGTGAATGGAGCAAGAAGAGAGCATTCAAGCTTACTTGACTCAAATCAAGATGCTAAGAGATGAATTGCATTTTATTGGCGAGCGAGTACGTGATGTTGAACTAGTACACAATACCTTGTGTGGAATTAGAGTCATACTAGATGTTTCTAAGCGGAATAGCATCAAGGGAGAGAATTCCTATCTTCAATGAGCTTACAAAAATCTTGATTCAAGAGGAGCAATGGTGAGAAGTGGTCAAGCCTCAACATCACAACACCGATGATCTAAATTTGGTGATGCACCAAAAGCAAGGCAAGGGCAAAAACAAAGTGGAAGCAACAAAATCCCAAGACTCAAGACGATAAAACTTTGTTGAGCAAAGGCAAGAAAAAGAGGAAATACTTTTACTGTGGTAAAAGGCCATTGAAAGAGTGAGTGTCACAAATACTTGGTGGAATCTGGCAAGGAAAAGCCAAAGCAAGCTATTCATCTTGTCAATGAGGAAGTAATTAAAGATTTGAGCATCTTCTATTAGGGCCCTCTTTGGACTTAAAAAGGGCCTCTTCGCTATTCATAATTAGTGTAAATGACAATATGTGTACTAGTCCAAAAAGGGCCTCTTCACTAATCATAATCAGTGTTAATGACAACATGTGTACGAATAAGAAAGTGAAAGTTGAGATGGGATGGACAATATGACACGACACATCCAATGGTGTAGATTAGATCTCTAAATGCTAACTCATCTTCTAAATCTAGTTCCTTAACCCATATTAATGATAATGTAACAAGGCCTAAACTCAAATTTTAAATGAAAATACCACTATTTTTTCAACTGCTTCAAAAGCTTTTTCTTTTAACTTGGTATTAGATAAATGGGCCCCTTTGGGGCCCCATTTTGATCAAAAAGATTAAAAAGAAAAGCTTGGCAATGGGGGGAAGAGGACAAAATCAAAATGTTGAAAGTAGAATTCGCACAAGATTGATGCTTTGTAAAGGATGTGACATTGGAACAGGTCTAAATCCAAAAAAGACCCTATAAGAAATGCCACGTAGATTGACAAAGTTTATTAATGTAGATTACCAAAACAAATTCATTTTCTACTCAAATGCTTTTTCCATTTCTGCCCAGGCTATTTTCAATGCTTAACCATTCTATGTACATTACAGTGTGTAATTCATTAAAAATAGTATAAATTTTAATCCATAGCTCCGTTTGAGACAAAAATTATATCATTGGCTTTCCAACGACACCTTATATGACCTACTTCTAAGCTAGTGTTCAAAAGTTATAGCCATTCAAGGTTTCAAAAGACCCAATATCTCTTCTATTTTTGGATAAAGGACTCTCTTAACCAAATATCTCTTTTATGCATGGATAAAACACCCTCTGAATGAGAGGGTACTCTATAAGCGCACAACAGAGATTTTGGATCTTTTTTTTAAACTTTGATTTGCTATAACTTTTGAGAAGTTGCTTAAAAATAGGTCATATAAAGTGTCATATGAAAGCTCTCATCGAACGCTTTCCAACGATATAATTTTCGTCTCAAACAGACCTACGGTTTAAAAGTTATACTATTTTCTATGATGAATTGCATATTATACTATGATAACATGTCATGCTTGCGGGCTGCTACCCCCGACACCAAACTATAGTATAATTAAGAAGAAAAAAAATTCAATTCTAATGAGCTACGTTACTTAGATTTTGAATTTGAGTGTTTTGATTGGTCCATGTGTGAGAAACATTTGAGAAAAATATATAAAGAGAATCTTTACAAAGGGTCTTTTTTGGATTAAGAACTCCTCTAATGATTAGGAATACTTATCTCATCCATTTCCTCACAAATTGACTTGTGGCATAAGAGGTTTGGTCATCTGAACCTTGGAAGTCTCAATGTGATGAATAAATTGGAGATGGTAATAGCATTGTCGAAATTGGATGATCAATCAAAGACACTCTGTGAATCATGTGTTTATGGGAAGCCACATCGCAAACAATTTAAGTGAGGAAGGGTTGCAAGGACAAAGAATATATTGGATCTAGTCCACACAAACTTATATGGACCTATGAGAAAATGTTGATAAGAAGAGCTTACTAAACCATTACCTTCATAGATGACATGGATTTACTTTCTAAAGAAGAAATCTTATGTCTTTGATAGTTTCAAGAGCTCCAAAGTTATGATTGAAAATTAGACAAGTAGGAAGATCAAGATTCTAACATCTAATAATAGAGGGGAGTACAAATTCACGAAAATTGAAAGTTTTGTGATCAATGTGAAATCAACAACAATTCACACAAGCCCATACTCTACAACATAACACGATCATGGAGTGCTAGACCATGTTTGTAGAGATGAAGCTACCAAAGGGATTTTGGTCTACAACTTGCAATAATACCACAGTCTATCTCTAGAGTAGGAGTTCTACTATTGTGATACCAAAGGTAACCCTAGAAGAAGCATTCACCAAAAGGAAGTCGAAAGTGAGTCACTTGAAGATTTTTTGATGCAAAACCTTCGTTCACATTCCCAAGGAGAAAAGAGCTAAACTTGACATGAAAGTGTTAAAGCACATTTTCCTAGGTTCTGATGATCATGTTGAAGGCTACATGTGTTCTGATCATTTGGAAAGAGAAGTGTACATTAGCCACAATGTCACCTTTGATGAATCGACAATGTACAAGGATGAAGATGCTAAAAAGGATGACACATCAAGTACTAAAGATGGTCTTATAAAAATCAGCCTGTAAAGGTTAGCTCGCAGAAAATCTCAAAATACTACAAAAAAACACCAAACACATGCACTTTTTTCATGATTTTTTGAGTTTCTTTGAGAAGTAACTCTCACAGCTTTGTAAGGTGGTGGATGTGACTCAGATACAAGTAGATACTAGTCTGAAAAGATTAGTTCCCAGAAAATCTCAAAATTTTATCAGAACAACACTTTTTTCATGATTTTTTGAGTAACTTTTGCAACTTTGTAAGGTCGTGGATCTAACTTAGATACAAGTACATACTAGCCTGAAAGGGTTAGTTCCCAGAAAATCTCAAAATTTTGCAAAAAACACCAAAACGATGCAATCTTTTCATGATTTTTTGAGATCTACCAAGAAGTAACTCTCGCAAAGAGTTGTATAGTTAGATCTAATCTAGATCTAGCTACTATGAAATTTTTGTGAAGATCCAATGGACAGATTTAGAAATATCTAAGAAAAAGTGCTGAAAAAGTGCCCAAAAACTGAGTTTTTTCAAGATCTTGAAAAATAGGTCCATCAAGCACTCTCACAGACCTCAAATTACCTAAATATGGTCCAGATAGAGCTACTGTAGGAAGGCTGAAGGTTAGATTCACTCAGATCTAAAGAAATCTCAAAAAAAAAAACGACAAAAGACCAAGAAAAAGGGCACAAATCACACTATTAGCCAACTAAAACTGATCAAATCTTGTCAAATCTAGGTTGCAGTCACAATATCCATCAAGATCCAACATCCCTGGACTAAACCAAGTGATTGAACCTTAGATCAAGCCGATCAGTACCAAGAAAAATCAGTACCATCCACATCTGTCACCGTCCATACCATCCATCCATCACTCTTCTGTTCCATCTCCATTCCATCTTCCATCTTCCATCTTCCATCTCCTTTCGACAGTGTAATCATCATAGTGTTCGTCTGTTTTATCCATCCATTTCTGTTTTTATTCTTCCATCTCTGATCAATCTCCACTTACTCTTTTCTTTTTCTACTCACTTCAAAAAAAAAAAAGACAAGTGGGACACCACAGTTGTACAACCCTTGAAGCAATTACGTACTTCACGAGAATACTGCATTCCAGCCATGACTACCAAGTTTGTGATATTAGCTACATTTCAGATGTGTCATGATGAGACAGTTCACCAATACACCAGGTGAATGTTTGATCTGGTAAAAAATGTTGATCTACTAAGTCCAGAGACCATAATGCATAACTTCTATTTTGGATTATAGGACAACCCCTGGTATGAAGAAATTCGCATCTTACACTTCATTACCACAGATCTGTCGAGATGTAGTCATTATGGAGAATCTTATCATGAAGAAGAGAGTAGATCACTCCTATCCAAACGCATAAATATTGGATGGAAAATCAGGAAAGTCTAAAAGGTTAATGCTAAGTCGAGCATACGAGGAAGGCAATGAATCATCAGGGAGTGCAATAGAGTCAAGCGAGTCGAGTGAAGCAGAAGACCAAGAACCTTGCAGCTCAGCTTGTCCTCAAGCTAGCATAGTCAAGTTTCTTGAGAAAGACGAATGTACATACTGCTTTGGCAGTCATCCAAGTACAAGATGTCCAATCAAGAATCCGCGCTTATCACAAGGACATCCATGCCGAAATTGCCCGATGCAAAATTCACAAATAGCTAGGAGGCATTTGGCTTATGTAGATCGAGATGCACCTGTGTTGACCAATCCACCTACAGACAGAATGCACTACAAACGAGAAATCCTTGTGCCACCAGATTATGAAACAAGTGACGAGGAGGACAGTTCGACAAAGGTCCCAAGGTTCACAAACGCACCCATGGGCAAACAAGTAACACCATCACAGAACACAGAGCTGGTAGAATCTATCAAGCCAATGATAGTTGAGGAAGTCAAGAAATTAGCAACCGAGAAATTCTAGCAGGTTCTATCAAGGCTCTTGGAGCAATCAATGCACAAATTTATTAGTGATGAATTAAAAGGAAACCAGTGTCACCGGAGCGACTTGAAGACAATGCAAGATCCGAGGAAAAGTGCAATTATGTAGCCTTCAAATGGAAAGTGCAATGACAAGGGGAAGACTAAAGTTGAGGATTTCCCTTCAATGAGCAAGATTCAGCCAAAGTCGGATGGTCCCACAATGCAACAGACCTCCAAACCAATGCCAAATTCGGGTATAACAGTACTTAAAAGGCCAAATCTAGGGAATCCAAGCCCAAATAGGCCTTCAGTCTAGCAAGAGCCAATGCTTCAAGTATCAAGGTCTCATCCTCAAGCAGTACTATTGACTGCTGAAGAAAGTCTTCGAGTGCGGGCTTATCATGAGCATTTGGATAGACTAAGCAGCCAACAAGCCATGTCATATCCGCAGTTCCAATTGAGTGAATGCATGACAATACCACTAGGAGAAGTAGCGCCGATCTATGAGGATCATTATCAACAAGCCTTACTGTGGGATCCTCTGATAGATGGTGTCGACTACCCATTTGTCGATAAACAAGGTTATCGGGCATGGTTACCGTACCCTTATGGCACTATTATTGAAAATCTATCAAGTCCAAGTTCTTGTTGTTCGTCATCATCCAATAAAGCCTCAGGTTTTACGTAAGTGATCTCTATCCACAATTTTCTTGAAGCATTTATGTCCCAACAATAAACGGGCCGACAGCACCTCTCCTCCACGACAATTGTAGACAAGTGCCGAGGGACCGGCACTACTTTAGGCCAAGGACCCTGTTGTGGGTATTTCCTGTACATAAATAAATAAGTGGGTCCCGCCACTCAAAATATTGTTGGCCAAGCCTCACCTAGTGGAACCTGCCACAGTACAGTGTACAATTAGAATAGTAAGTGCAAGGCGGTCAACCCGGCCCAATGAGCACATTAATTAAATAGTTTAAGTTGTGTTCTAGTGACTTGGGCCTTAGGTGCAAATAAAATAAGTTAGGCCAAAGTCTAAGTTACAAGGTTGAGTCAAAGTCAAATGGTGGTACTCTCTCTCTCTCTCTCTCTCTCTCTCTCTCTCTCTCTCTCTCTCTCTCTCTCTCTCTCTCTCTCTCTCTCTCTCTCTCTCTCTCTCTCTCTCTCTCTCTCTCTCTCTCTCTCTCTCTCTCTCTCTCTCTCTCTCTCTCTCTCTCTCTCTCTCTCTCTCTCTCTCTCTCTCTCTCTCTCTCTCTCTCTCTCTCTCTCTCTCTCTCTCTCTCTCTTCGATCATATGAGAGCTATTGTCTCCAAGGCGAACGAACTTTTTGGTGCTATATGTCTCCAAAATTGAGGTACCACTCCTCAAGTTGTTCGACATGGTGATGGTTCACCATGAAGGCATTCTGCTCATCATCATCTTTGACAATCTGCTTTAAGTTGATAGTTGCATTGGCTTGTTGATCCAGCTATTTCTTCTTGTTATTGTTGAATTTGAGTATTCAACAATCCTGGATCTCGTGGTTCATTCTTCTGCAGTATTTGTAGAACATCCTTTTCTTATTTTGTGCAAGTTGTTGATTCTAGTTCATATTTGACTTTTGTGACTGCTTCTTATTGTTGTCGAATTGTTTGATTATCTTTTCTTTTGACTGTTGCTTCTTTGAGCTTTTCTTGGTGTGTAGAGCATGCGAGTCTTCAATGGAGGACAAGGATCCACCATTCCTTCTAATCTCCTCCTGCAGCAACATAGTTATGACTCTAGACAAAGTTATTTCTGAGTGAGTCAAAATCATCATCACCCAATTTTTATAAGAGGACGACAAGCTAGATGATAAGGTCATGATAGTGTCTGAATCCTTGAACACTGAACCTATTGTTGTCATCTGCTCTAATAGAGTCTTGAATTGATTTATGTGATTCTAAAAAGAATCACTTTCTAACATTCTTAGTGAAAAGAATTTTTTTCTCAATTGCAATTTGGAAGTGACATCTTGCACTTCGTAGAGCGTGCTCGGAATGTCCCAAGCTTCCTTCGAAGTTTGGGCTTGTCTGATATGGCCAATCTGTGTGTCAAAAATATTGAGAGTGATTTAGACAAAAGCCTTACCATCCTTGAGCTTCCATTTGAAAATGGCTTGCTCATCGACAGTGGGAATTAGTTCAACACCTGAAACTATTTCCTAGACTCTTTGGCCATTAGCACGACTTTTATCTTGAATTTCCATAGGTGGTAATTTATTCCATTGAGCTTGTCTACCATCAAACCAGACTTTGATTGTGAATCCATTAGAAAATTCGAGATGGATGTATGTAGATAATAGATTGTGTGACATCAAAACAATTCAGTAAATGTCTACTCTTTATCAAAACGTGCAAGTTCTGATATTGTACACGCTCTATTAGACTAATTGCTTGAATGTCGATATCAGATAAACGAATCGGATACTATACACGCTCTGATACCATCTCGAGAAAACCATGTGGAACGCAAGGATTCCTCGGTACATGAATCTACGTCTATCGGATTCAAAATGTTGTCAATAATCGAGAGTGGTTCTACTTGATCTGAGCTTCAAAGTTGCAAGGATCAATACAATCGATTCCGTAGACATGCACAAATTTGATAAGATGTGAAAAACTGAACAAGCAAGCAGATCGGAACTGGAACATTACCACCAACATTAACTGTCAATTACAAGAACAATTTAGTCTACAAATTATGTTATCTACATGTAATGCATCAGACAAAACAAAAAGCAAAACACACAACACTTACACAGACACAACTTTGTTTACTGGGAGCGATTTGATTAAGTTGAAATTATGTGTACAGTTTGAGTGCATTTAGATGCGTGATCTTCCTAAAATGATACTTTGGAAACGAAGAGAAAGATCGAATAATTGCACTCTGATTGAATGTCTGATCGATTCATCATCATTTAGACTGATCTGTTATTGAATATTTATACATGGTAGCAGTACAATAACAAGAATGCTTAATGAATTATGATCTAGATTTAGGCACTACGTGCTGTTAGCAGTCACTATTGGGCAGATTCTATTCCATTAGAGAATTTGTATAGTCAACAATCAGATCGACAGCTGATAGTCGACTCAACAACAATTTATGTCGAGTGTCTTCAATGGGTTCAACAAATGTCAATAAGAACAAATTCGACGAAAGGTCGATTCGAGATTTAATTCATATCTATGTGGTCCCATGTAAACCCCATCATTAGGAGTTTCTTTCATCAACTTTATAGATGATTTTTCCAAGAGAACCTATGTCTTGTTTATCAAGCATAAGGATGAAGCATTCAAATGCTTTCAAGAATTCAAAGCAAGGTCAAAAGTTCAAATTGGCAAGAAGATCAAAGCATTTTGAATTGATGGAAGGGGAGAGTTCACCTCGAATGAGTTCAAAGCTTATCTCTCAAATCATGGCATATCTCATCATATTACAGCAAACTATTCACCTCTGCCAAGTGGCTTTGTTGAGAGAAAGAATAGACTTATTAGAGGCTACTAGATCAATGTTAAATTTATCATGCTAAGTTGCTTACAAAGTTGGGGTAAAAGCCATAGCTACAACATGTTGTCTTCAAAAAAATTCGAGTACAAAAGTTGTCAATAATCAAACACCACATGAAGCATGGTTTGGATCCAAGCCTAACATTGGTCACTCGAAAGTATTTGATTGTCTATTATGCACAAGTGCCTAAAAAAACTAGGAGAAAGTTAGATGTAACTTCTACCAAATGTATTTTCATTGGCTCTTGCCAAATATGAAGCTTATAAAGTATATTTGACTATTATTTTGCCATTTGTAAGCAAAGATGTTGACTTATACCAACCCAAATCAACCTGCTGAAATTCTACTAAAAGATATACTCAAGTATTTTGGACCTCCATAGAAGAACCTACCAGTGTATCAAAAGCAATGTCCGATTTAGATTCTACAAAATGTCAAGAAGCCATGCAAAGTGAGCTCAATTCACTTATCAAGAATCAGACATGGAGCGTTGTTGATCCTCCTCCTAAGAAAAAGGTAATTGACACTAGATCTTCAAGGAGAAATATAACCGTACTGGTAAGATTTCGAAATGGAAGGCAAGATTTGTGGCCAAAGCCTACACTCAATTGCACGACATAGATTACAATGAGACATTCAACCCAATTGTAAAAATGTAGTCAATAAGAGCTCTTCTTGCTTTGGCAACTTCTAAAGATATCCATCAGATGAATGTAAAAACAACATTTCTTAGTGGTGCAATTTAAGAAGACATACATCTCACAACTTGAACGTTTTAAGATTAAAAGACATGAATATAAAGTACGCAAACTGCATAAGGCATTCAATGGCCTAAAACAAGCTCTTAGAGCTTGGTATGACGCGATCAAGGTAGTTCTCTTTATGAAATCTTGTGATGTCAGCCAGATAAGTGATGTCTAGTTTGCTTCAATTTTGTTAGCAAATAGAAAATTGGATGAAGATAAGACTATGGTTGTCACCAAACTTGTTACTATGTTGTGACTCAAAACAATCTCAGAGATGCAGGCTGCTATGACCATAGCAGAAATGGGTAGCCAGCATTCTGAGGTCATCTTTGTTTTGGTGGCAGAAGACAATTGTAAGGAAGCTACTAGAAAGTCAGAGACATCAGAAGAAGCACTATGGTCATATCCAAAAGGTTACCAGCTTGAACAATACAAGAGGAGGATTCTCCACCAGTGCAATGACAACCTAAAAGAGGTGGAGAATATGTCAATTTGGTAGAGAGGATTGATGCTCAAGCAACAAAGGACCAAAAAAACTTAGAATATTGAAGATAATTACAAGACATTGGTTGGATGTCACAAAAAAAAGTGTGACGAGCAACCAGTAATGCTTGTATGAGTGAAGAGTCATTCCTAAATGAGGGTACACAATGAGAAATGTGTCACACTGAATGTATGTTTCCCATGAACAATTCAGGGCAGTACGGGTCTATGATGAATTTAACCTTTTTGTGAAAAGTCAAGATTTGCAAACTTTTCTGACTTGGTGGAAAGGTTCATTGCCAATTAAGCCAGAAAGAGAAGTGCAATGGTTTGTAAGGGAGTTAAAGCAAGAAATCAAGGATTAAATCTAAAGATTTAGGCTTAAGACCTTGAAATCTATGATCTATTGTGCTATGACAAACGAGGCATTGATTGAAAAGTAAAGAAGATTGTAACAGGGGATGCAAGAACCAGGAAATTAAGAGATGATAATGTTTAAGGTGAGGACTTTGAAGGACGTCACAAAGAATATAGGTTGTGTCATGAGAAAGTAGGCCTGAAACATGTGAACAGTTAGATATAGAAACAAGCTCAGTCGAGAGTTGAATGAAATTAAGTAAAATCGGAGCACAATCGCAGTTGTAGCCCAGAAAAGAACACCTTTGCAAGAGACCAGAAGTGTGGTGAACTGGGGCACAAGTAGTAAGAGTATGACCAATGCCAAAAGGGTGAAAAGGGCAATGGAATGGGGACAAAAAGGGAGGTGAAAACTCGAGAATAGTTTCAAATAACAAGGATCAAGCCAATGACGATGAAAGGGGCAAAAAAATGAAGTAATCAAAGCACATCAAAGAAGAAGAAGAAAGAGCACAAGTGGAGACTATGAAAAAGTTTTTTTAAGCTTCAGCATTTGCTTGTGTAAAAACATCAAAGTGGGTTCTGTCCACAAAAAAATTTATTGTGGATATTGCTCTTGGACACACTTTGTAAAAGTTTGGAACAACAATATACTACTTTTAACCTGAGCAAGGAATGGTGGGCTACCAAAGTGGTCAAGTTGCATCAGGAGAGGGAACACAGTTACGAAAGTAGCAGATGAACTATTTTGATCAAGATCCCCTCCAGACACTAGTTTGGGAGAGAGCTTATTAAGGTGGCCTGTAACAGTACAATGGTCAAAAGATAAGTTCTGGTTTTGCAAGAGAATCACAGGTAAGAGAGAAAAAACGCTAGCCAATATATCTGCAGCACACTGTGTGCAGCATACCTACAACAAATGTACCAGATATCTGATAGAGAAAAATCTCTGTGAAAGGACCTGTCTATTCATGCTAACGATGGGAATATGGTTTATGGCAGAGGAAAACTGTTCACTACTCTTCCAATCAAAACCAGCACCATATTCAAATCAGTAGGATCAGAGGAAACGAAAGAAAGCAAGAGGAAGTACAAGAAACCAACGGAGGATTGGTTAGTATTTTAATCACCACAATAATAGTGAAGACTGAGATAGAGAATGAATTTCTATTTCTCCATGTCAAGGTGTCCTCGTGATGACAGGATCTTTAACCAGAGCCAACCACGCCTATATTACAGTTGTCTCTCAGCCTGCTGGTTGCAAAGTTGAATTCACAACAGAGCTTGATACCATGAGAAAGTTGGATGGAAAGTTAAATTATGCCTTTCTGTACATTCATGTGAATATTCCCTCTAGTTGTAATGATAAGAGCAAAACAAAAATGATCATAGGCTTTCCACAAGCTTGCAAATATCACTTCCAAGTAGCAGTGACAAAATTAGAGAGTTATGAAACAAAAAAATAACTACTAGAGGATTCTAAGCCCACTCATTACCCAACCCTCCAGCAAAATATGCGGAGTATAGAGTACAAAGCATAGAGAGTTCTTTTCAGGCATAGTCACTGCAGCAGCAAAGGCTTGCCCTTGAAACAAAACATATCTTGCCAGTTACCTCATAATTCAAGCACTAAATTCTTGCTTCAGCAGAACAGTTATGCTATGGATCTCTTACATCGCATAAGCACTGGAACAAGTGAGAGCCAAGCTCATACACACCACAACAGAATCATATCTTTCTTCTTTGATGATATTCCAAATTAAGTGTGTTGCTACCCCTGGTATCATACAAATCTCCGTCTCTAGAGCAATTCCAGAAAATAAGTCAAGGGACCAATTTTGGCTAAACTTCCAATTGAACGTCAAAACCTAGCAGCATCAGGCCGAACTGGATAACAGCCACATAGTTTTCATGTTTCGTACAAGTGCACGTCCTTGCAAGGATTCAAGAGAAAAATAAGGCAAAGAAACTAACGATGTAATCAACTCGTTCCAGTAGCTGCAGTACTCGTTTGTGCTTCCAAAACCTCTAACCGTCTCTCCATCATTTTGAGCTTGTCATTGAGAATGGCTAACTTGCTCCTCGTCGTGCCTTCTGAAGGCCCAGACCACATTCTACTTCTGATAGCACGAATGACACTTCAATATTACAACAATATCCGTCTGCCCTGAACCTAAATTCACAGAAAATTAAAACTTCCAAGACAGAAAATCAATTTGCTGGCTTTGTGAAGATGATCTGCTCAACCTCTGAGTGCACATCTGACACAACACCTTTGCCCTAACTTAAATTCACAAACAACTTCAAACTTCCAAGACAGAAAATGCATTTGCTCATACGGGCTTTGTGAGTAGAGCAACATACAAAAAACATTTCTTCTCTGATTCTAAATCCCGACATGAATAAGAAACGCTTATCAAACTGCAACAAGAATTCGAAAAGGCAACGCACATTAAGAGAGAGCACATTGGAAAACTGACGATTGTCCCAATCCTCCTGGACTGCAATCCCACATTCTGATTCACTTTGTTGCTGCTTCTTGCATTCAATTTGGACATATGTTCAACTCCTCATCAATGATTCCGCCTGCCCTCTCAAAGCTTCCCATGCTCAACTTTCCTCCCTTTATTAGATACATACATATATGTATGTACAGAAATCATAGATGAGCCTTTCCCCATTAGGTTTTTCTTGAAATGCATTAATTTTTTTTTTTTTAAGAAGAATTATTACTCTTTTTTGTTTTCTTTCAGGTGCAGGCAAATCTGTCATTAGAAAATAAAACTTCCAAAATCACAGAATGCATTTGGAAGTGTAGGATAAAGTCCCAAGAGTAGGACTTTACCTCTCATAAAGACTGGGCTTGGGGAAGGCAGCCCAAAGGCACGGGGCCTTTACAAGGCAGAAGTAAAATGCCTGGTGCCAAGGGATTTACATGGCATAGAAGTCCTGAGCCCAAAGTGTATGTTGGTATCTATCATGAGCTGGATGCTGCAGACTTCCAAGTCTGGAGACGCAGATAATGAGAGTACCTTTGACCAAGCAGAGGCTCCAAGACTCTACAGTTTTAGATAAAAACATACTTGTGTCTTCATAAAGCTTAAAATCAGCTTTACTTTCATCAAGACTAGTGCTAAGAAAATAAGAGCTGAATGTACTCCCAGGTACAAAGCATCCCAGGCCCACAAAGGGTGGTATCAAAACGTTTAAGGTCACCAATTTTGGGATACCCCTGTAATTTTCCATCCCTTTATCTGTAATCTTTTATCCCTTCTGCACTGAACAAAAAAATATCTGTGTTCACAAAAGTCTCCCTACCAACCTTTCTGCTGGGGATGGAAATTGGAAATTACGTATTACTTTCAATGAACAGAGAACTTAAGTTTGTGAAAGTGGATGCTAGCAAGTTCTTATGCAAAATGGATTTTCCCTTAAATGTCAGTGGGCCTGCTATAGCTGAATATTTGAATGAACTTGAATGGCAAATTCTTTTGCAACTAACAACCCAGAAAATTATGTAGATAATCTTATTTTTACAGTGCTGTTGATTAGGAAAGAGCTGCAAAATCGCCCATTCCGTCACACAAATTGTGCTGAGATATTTCCAACTCAAAAGAAACAAACAATCTATTTCACAGACTCGTTAGCCAAAGATCAAGTTCCTCCATCAAATGTTTAATTGGAATCTGCCATGGAATGCCAGAACCAGTTTGACCATAGCACTGTGAAAACCCATCTCGGTTTATGCCATTTATGGTAAAAGCAAGGAGCATAGATTTCCTTTCCTTAGCAGGTAAGGGACAAAATGAAGTCCAAACTGCTCACAGCCTTGGATAGTTACAACAGGAGAAAAATTGTTGTAGGTGCCCAGTTATCAATGTTGCACTACAGGGACCAACTTGGCAGAAAAATGAGGATTTCAACCCTTATGGAGAAATGTAGAGAATTACAAGATGACAATACCATGATATTCATCTAGTAATAAGTATTCTATCCTACAGACCAGTTTTTTGTGGCCCTAACCAGAAATTATGTATAAACATGTGATTATGTTGTTAAATGTGCACCAGTCATGAAGCGAAATAGATGATTAAGTGGCACTAGTTGGCATCATGGGCTATAACACTAGCTTTCTGGATGATCACTGCCTGCTTAGGAGTATGATAGTCCACTGAGGTTCTTAGCAATGCATTTGGAGTGGACATATATTCCAGTGCTTCTGTTACAAACCTTTAATGGTCTTATACTTGAGCTACCTGGGATTCATGATGTAGCTCACCATAGCTGCTGACACCATACAAAAGTCCTTTAAATTCATCTATCATTCTTTTGGACAATATAGCCCACAAAATTGAATATGCCAATACGAATTCGGGGATGATGTGATTAATTGACAGGATAGACTGCTAAGTTCCAGCAGTACTTTGTACAAGTTGAAGTATGACTGACTGTAGCCTGTCGCCAAAAACTTGACGAGAAAAGTTGTGCTCTACATGTTCTCTAGCATCCTTTCCCATCCTCTCTGCATTTGTGGAGTTACTCAGCAGCAAAAACAATGCTGAAGAAAAATTTTCAGGAGTGGGCTCACAGAGAAAGCCCGTTTTAGATGCCACTATGCTCTCCATTGGACCACCACTATTGCATGCAATAACAGGCTTCCCCGCTGCCATGGCCTCCAACGGAACAATACCAAAATGCTCTTCCTGCAAAGAAGATTTACTTAGTACAGATTCGCACATGCCACGAGTATTATACCCATAGGTTACTAAAAACAGGACAAGTTTAACCTTAACGGCTCCACAAGCTTCCACTCTGCAGGTCACAGTAGGCAGTTTCACCTTATGTTTTCGAAATAATTTTGTCTGAATTTTAAAAGCGTTTGAATTTAGCAGCAAGGTTCTGTTAGCATAATCTTGAATCAAGACACCACCAACAATTTGCTCATTACTTCATAACTCACACTCAGTTATGATGTCCCAAATCAAAGCAATTTGCTGAAAATATTTAGACGCTACAATTGTTACCCCATGCACAGAGCACAAAGAAACTTTCCCTTCCGTAACAAACTTCATAATGTGATACCTGAGGAGTGTAAACAACGCAAATGCATGCAGCAAGAAGAGCATTTCTCTGCACAGTTGAGCAAGATGGTACAAAGATCACGTGCTCCATTAAGCCCTTTTCTTCAGTCAGAGCCTTCAGCTCTAGCAGATACTCACGATTCTCAGCAAGCCGCTTATCATATCCACCTGTTTGAAGAAATAAAAGCTGATATTAATCAATATCAGAAGAGGTGCTTGAATCTATAAGAAGTCTATGTGTTGTCCTGTTGTTCAAGAAATCAGTAACGAGAGGCAGATATATGCTAAGAAAACATCTACAGGTAACATCAATTCCATCTAACTTGACATGTTTTCATCATGAAGAACAGAAACATCTAATTACATAGCATTGCTAGTAGCATAACAGGGCTCACTTTTGTGGCCAATATTAGGAAGCACCAGCTTAATAACATTCTGGCAATGGCATTAGATGCGCTCAGGTAGACAATTACAATCCTTGAAGATTACTGGTGGTAACATACGGCAATTGGTAGAAATGTAGCTGAATTTACGAATCTCGTTTCTTAAATCGAGCTTGACGCCCAAACAGCCCATTGCTACTCCTATTTGTAAATTGGAAAATATTCTTGACCCTGAGTTTATGTACATTGGAGGTAATGGGCTCATATCAATCTACCATGAATATAATTGTCAATACATCAGTAGTGACCTCTGATATTTTGCAAATTTATTTTACGAAGTTCATTTACTATTCAAAAAAGTAAGATAGCATTACATCTAGCAAAATATCCGAAAAACTGATAAATGCTTAAGGTTACAAGGGTATAAGAAGATTTGAGGTCATTGGGACCATACCATATTGCCATGACTAGATGAATCTAAATGAATGTCACATGTGGTTGATCACTAAGAATGTACCGTGTCGTATGAAGAGGAAAGAAGAATGCAGTCATAAGCAAAATGTCTAAAGAACACCAATACAGCTGACGAAAAAAATGTTCCTATGTTGATGAAATGAATAGAGAAAAATGCCAGAGTAACAAATGATCAAGGACATCTTGAAATCAAGTCAGAACTCACTTAAAAAAAATGCTTTCTTACCTTAGATCTTGATGGGCCAGTGAGTTAGGGCTGGGGGCCTGATAACAATGTTGACAATAAGTGCTAGGTTCCAAGGGCCAAGGTCAATAAGATCTTGATTTCAATTGCTTATAAATAGGTACATGGGGCCCAAACACTAGCACGAGTGTAAATTAAGAACATGTGGCCTGATGCGCAAGAAGCTGCCTGTGAAGCACCTATAACTCATGCAACCATTTTAAGTTATTTGGTTCCTACTCAAGATAGCATTTTGTATTATATATGAAATATCCATCCATTGGTTTTCAGCGCCTGTGATCATTTTGGATCACAAAAAGATCGATAGTATCGGAAGCAGACAGAAGCACAGCAAGCTAAGTTGTGTAAAATGCAAAACCTAGGAAACAAATTTCCAGCAAAGGTTTGGAAAAATATTGTACATCTCAGATAAGACTAGCTAGAAACCTTTTTGCTACAATGGGACAAAAGAAAAAGTGAACCTCTTCCAAAGGTTGAAATGAGATCTGGACATAAATTGGCCAACCAGGAAATAAGCAATACAAATTGCCATAAACCATAAGTACATAAAAGAATCTGCATGCAAAAATTGGGGTGAAAGACTGACTGATCTTTCACAAATGCTATTTCCTTATTCTACAACATCAACCTCTGGCTGACAAGTTTTAGTTTTTCTCTGCAGTAACACTAGGATTTACAGCAACTATGAAGCTTGGGTTGAAGATTCTAAAAAAAACATTTTACCTGCAAGGACCAGCTTAATAGAGTCTTTCACAAAGGTATTGCTTATGGCAGAGCCATTAACGAGATCAAGGCTTGACAATTGCTTCAAAAGCACTGCAAAAGCTGAAATCGCTAGGCTGATATTTTTCTTCCTTTCGAAACGATTGATGGAGAGGACTATCGACCTGTTCATATGCACCAAATCTTATGATGCTGTAACATACCATATTCATCACATAGAGAACACTACTTGACCATAATACAGTTATCCCTTTTTCAGAATAAGAAGCTATGAAAAAACTGTAGGGTCATATTTAAGACCTCTCTCTCTCTCTCTCTCTCTCTCTCTCTCTCTCTCTCTCTCTCTCAAGAATATCAGGAGGAATGGGCATACGAAGCAGAAGATAGCTGTGGTATGTCAGCCAGTGCCAATTGTAACTCGGAGCATCCTTTGTCAAGAGATGCAAATTCTTGTGTGTTTACTGCTGGGTAAAGGACAGTTGGCTGGATACCTTTGGCATGCAAACGTTGAAACGTTTTTTGAAAGATGGATGCTGTAAACTCACTGTTCACCAAGATACGATCTGCCCTGCCTGCATGAATGATTTCACACCTTACACAAACACAACATGTAAATAATAACTTAATAAAAATTTACTACTGAGAGAAGATGACACTGGAAAAGCATCAGCCTACTATAACATACACACCAAGAAAAGCCAGTAAAAGAATTTGCTGCGCTCCAGAAAACTTTCATCAAACTTGGATCAAGTAGCATGCATATCTGGAGACATGAGGGAAAACTATAAAGGTACGAACTCCACTACATTAAAGACTCATAAAAATAAATGGTTCAGTATGGTTACTTGTGATTTCAATTCAGTTTGTTGTGACTTAGATGGGGAGAGAGAGAGAGAGAGAGAGAGAGAGAGAGAGAGAGAGAGAGGGAGAGAGAGAAAGAGAGATTTTTGCACGTGTGTCTTATCTCTTCAATATGGTTCAATATGGTTTCATCCATGATTCAGTATGGTTCAATACGATTCAGTGTGGTTCCTTATTCAGTATGGGTCATTATGGTTTAGTATGGTTTCAGCCATGATTCAGTATGGTTTCTTGTGATTTTGGTTCGGTTTGTTGTGATCTCACATAGAGAGAGAGAGAGAGAATGTCAACAATGATAGGAAACGTGTTTTCAAACTTTTCATTGGTCCACGTTTGCCCTAAACTGTCATTGATGGGCAGTTGAAATAGATTTGAAGCGGGTTTGAAAGGCAAAGACGTTGATTGTAGAAAGAGAACACGTGCTTTTTGAAGGTTTTAGAAACAGAATTTTCTAGAGAGAGAAATCTTGAAGATCCAATGCACGATTGAGCTATGGCGATGGCATGAAGGGCAGCAGCTAGCGTTACTGTAATTCAGATCCTGTGAGGGAAGCAGCAGAGGAAGAGGAAAGAACCGCAATGTTGGTGCGGTGCAGGCTTGGCAGCGGTCGGCAGTGAATCGAGAGAGGAGGCGAAGGAGAGGAGATGGCAGGTGGAGAGAGGCGGATGGAGAGAGAGAGAGAGAGAGAGAGAGAGTTGTTTAGGGTTAACGTTTTTTAGGGTAGGGTTTTTTAAAGGTTGTGAACAAAAAAATAGCCATAATGTGAGTTGAGAGAGAGAGAGACATAGAGAGACACAGAGATAACAAAGACAAAATTCCTCTTGACAAGTCAAGACCAAACCTTTTAAACCCTTTATTCTTAAACCAACAAGGAAAAAAATAGCTGAAAAGTATTCACGGTACATAAAGCACTGTAAAGCAAAACCTATTTCAAGGAGCCTGGTACATGCCACCATCCCACCACACAAAACCACGCAAGTTAGCATAGTGAGGAAGACAAGTGTCACCGTTGAATGTCAATTGTTATCCATGTACAAAATAAGTTCACCCACTTGACAGCATGATTCTAACATGAAAAATATATAGTCCAATCTTCCCTATCAAGCACTCTTTCTAGCGATAGGCCAAATTCTATTTTTACTGTATCAACACTTTTGTCATTCTTATCAATATAGTGGTATTGGTCCTTATCATTTATTTTAAAAAAATATTGACAGTTAACTGCATTTAACTGCACATAGCAAAATAGGAAAAGCTTGGACCCGTAAGAAGGTATAAGGGCAAATCCATGCCATACAAATCCTTGTACCTATTGTATATTGCATAACAGGTTGTGTACTGATGTCGTGACTCTTGAGCATATCCATGCTTTCCAAGAGTATACAAGCTATCCCCCTATTTTATGATACGTAAAACCTAATCATGTAGTAATAACAAGTCATACTATACATGTGCCCACATACATCAATCATAGAGTTTAACCAAACCATTCACAATAGAATTAGGGCAAATCCATGCCGTTTCAATCCCTATGAATGTCATTACTCTTGCCCAAGTCCATGTGCTTTTAAGAGTATTTTGGTTAAAACCCTAATTTATTCGGACATTATCCAAAACATGCATCGGTTCAAAAAGAATCAAAGCAAAAGCGAGCTTTGGTTGTTATGGACTTACTTTATGAAGCATATGCTATGGTTTATGTTATTCGAGAATATTGCTACATACACATTTATAGTATCTGCTAAATATCATTCCTATTCATAGTTTTAGAAGCAACACCATCTTTTGAGAACATACAACCAAAATACAGTTAGAGCCCACACCTGAATGGTCATCGTAAGGGATTCTTGTGACAAAGTCATGATTTTACCAAAACGTATGCTTCTTCTCACGAGACATAGCATGTAACAAATCCAAGTCTATATTAAGAGACGAGTTTCAACGAGCCCTAAATGAGTGTTAAACATTGCACTATAGATTAGCATCATCTTTCGAACCCTAATTGTCATTAAGAATGATCTATACATATTGAAATAGATTAGAAACAAAGCATTTTGTATTGTTGTCCTTAGTGTACTTAAAGAAGCATAGACCTCTTGATACATGCCTGAGTCCACAAATTTCGAGCTTTGTTTCAAGCATAAGAAGTAATGCCGACTTTTCAAGTGCTAAGAATGAGCAAGAAACTAGTTGTAAAGGACATAGATCTATTTTTCAGTTGTTATGTAGAGGCAGTACTACAATTATGCATATGCCTTATTGAAGGCATTCATAGCTCAAAATATGAATGAAAGGGTGATGGTTCATCGTTGTCCCACCAGCTATGGACCACTATAAAGTGTGTGCAATCATAAAAGTCGGGAAAACCACGTATTGGGAGGAGGACCCTGTAGATTTGTCTAAAGGTAAATGAATTTTTAACCCTAAAAAGGGCTTCCTTCAGAAGGTTCTCTCCACCATGCCACACCCTCTCTCACACACACAGACACACACTACAGCTGTCCCCAACATCATCCTAGACGCCACCACGTAGTTGCAGCCGGCATTTGGGGCTGCAGGCTGCCTGCCACGTTGGCTGCCATGCTTGGGACTGCCCACAACCCAAGGTGGATGCCATTCTCCATTAAGGAGCAGCTGCCGCTGCTCCTGGGTTTGGATATGTGAGCCTTTGGAGAGGCCAAAAGTATGTTGAGAAAAAGAGTAATAAGAACAATCATTAGATGGGAGAACCATTGCTAATGAGTGTAGATGATCTTGATGCTCAAACACTCAAGTGAAATTCTTCCCAGAAGAAAATTAGTAACAATTGGTTCCTTCTTCCTTCTACCAGACACTAATAAGCAATAAGATTTGGTTCCAAGGACCTAACGAAAAACATTAAGGGCTACCAAGATACCATCCAAATACCTTAAGCCATCCAATATAGCATGTCGATGCAAATACAAGTAGTTGATAAATCCAATTTTCGTCTTTCAAACTTATGTTTTGTTGTATATATACTATAAGGTTTCACAAGTTTCAAGAGCTTTTCTATTTTTATGAATAAACCGTGAGGAATTTGAACTCGTGTTCAAGGGATACAAAGTCTTCCCAAAAAATACCTTTTGTATACTAGTTGTGAGCATTTAGCAAAATTTAGCCATAATGAAGATAAATGAAGGAGTATAAAAAAAGGGATCTGACAAGTCCTAAAAGCTTAAGATGTCAAGGATTATGAAGGTTTGATCTCCACTATTTATGAGCAACTTAGTACCAAGCTACAACTTTATGGGTAACAAGGTCTTGACCAGATCTACAAACATCTAGAAGAACATGTGTCATGAATAAATCATTTTCGCAGATATACTTCACTTCATCCTTGAATGCCTCTTGTAAAGAACTGAATGAGAAAAAAAGTTTGACGCTTACTTGTGGTGGCTTCTTCAATCCAGTCAATTGGCCTCCTATACAACCTCCTCAAGCTAGTTGTATGTTGTGCAAGCAACATATCAGGGAAATGGCAATAAAAAAGAATCTGCAATAGGTTGAGAAATTTTGCTTCAATGTATGTATCCAACTCTATTCAAATAAGGTCTCAAAATAGCATACGATTGAAAAGTAGACATCACCTTGGAAGACCTCTTGAGCTTCAATAAAGGTATTACTGCAGAAACTTGGTCCACCAACACCACATCAAAAGTATCCGAAAAAAGCACTATGCACATTGCGACCCAAAGACATCGTACATACGCACATAATGCATGCAAGTGTCGAAAAACATGTCGAGGTAAAAAGCTTCCATATACCGTGACCGGGAAACTTCCTGTTCAAACCAAAGCATCTCATGTTAACCCTTGTTGAATATTGCAAGTACGTCATAGCACTATTCATATTAGTAGCAAACCTACATCCATTATTTGTTATCTTTGCACTTGAGCAAGTTGTACCTAATTGCATCAAAATTCTGCTATACAAGGATTGAAAGTTGTGAACAAATATGACTAACTGATACAAAAGGGGGGGGAGGGGAGACCCAAACTTAAATCATAACACATTTGGAGCCAAAACAGCCCACTAATCATTGTTGATTGGGCGCTCCCTCAGATCTGTAAATTCCATTTTTCCTCCTCGAATACTTATCAGAAATTGATGAAATCAAAAGCAGTTGTTTTCTATTAGAAGGGTGCCATCACTAATAATGATTAGAGGTCAATTAGAGGATGATTAGAATCTGATTTTTCAGATCTGATCCTGCTGATTGGAGTGGCCAGCAAGTAGAATTCATTTCCATTTTGATTCATTGATTTAGCATTGAGTAGAGGTCACATAGACTTGAACTAGGATCAGAATTTGGGATCCATTACTTGTTTTTTCATTTCTACTTGCATGACAATTGCATGTCAAGATTTCATATTGCATGTTTCCTTCCTAGTTGTGTTAGGCTCAAGTAGTCCCTAGGGTCCTGGGCTTATTGTTTTAAGCTATTCTTAGCATCATCATTCCACGTCACATAGCTGCCTTCAAGAGGTGACCTCCATGGAGAATCCTCTCTATGTAACTCATTGTTCTCATTATGCCTATGGCTTCCGAGGGAAGAAGATTGTTTTCAACCAATAGGATGGAATAAGGAACTGTTTGCCTCACTCCCATGTATGTAGTAAGAAAACACTTTTGCAATGTTCAATTTTAGCCCACTCAATTCATCCCAAATCTCACACCCATACAGTAATGTTCATCTCACTAGTGCCCCATGAAATTTCCTCTTATGATGCCATCTCCATAGATCCATACGGTGACATGATGCTTCCCTTGCTCACCCATTAATCAATTGCACACGTGCTCCAAGGAAGTAATTGTGACCCTTCAATCCACAAATATTTGCGTTCCTGTGCTATTTCCATCGCAATTCCATTGTACAAAGGTAGGGTCAAACTTTTGATAAAGAACTTAAGATTTTTTCTTTTACGGATTGATAGACAAAGAAGCCCGACTCTTCATAGAATTGTTTGACAACACTTGGGCATTGTTGGAAACCTCATGGAGTATTACAAAGAACTAAATTGTCTACATTTAGTAAAAGCTTAATGACACTTAAGGACTAGAAATACCTCCTCCCTATTGGAATCCTGACGCCACCAGTCAATGTTCACAATAAGGCCCCACAATACCCACCTAATCTATGTAAAGGTGTGCCCTTTCAACTCACCTTTTCTTTTCACCCTTCTCCTTCACCTTGTATATGTACCATATCATTCATTATTGTGGAATATTGGGCTTGGCTTCTTCTCTTTTCTCCCTCTTGAAATCTCCTTTCCACTCCTACTTCTTGGCTACTCTCTCTTTGCTTCTACTCACCTAATCTATGTGAAGGTGTGCCCTTTCAACCTACCTTTTCTTTTCACCCTTCTCCTTCACCTTGTGTATGTACATATCATTCATTATCATGGAATATTGGGCTTGGCTTCTTCTCTTTTCTCCCTCTTGAAATCTCCTTTCCACTCCTACTTCTTGGCTACTCTCTCTTTGCTTCTACTCCTCTTGGCTTCCTCTTCTTCTCTATAATTTCTCATTTATTTTCATCCTATGTTCTCTCGTGTGATCTATTCCTCTTCTCTCATTCCCTAGAGCCTTGACCTTCTCGACATTGGTAGAGCAAAAATCACTATAGAACACAAATTTTCAAAGATTTGAGTCCAGCCATTTCAACAATAAATATTACAAATCATTGAGATACTACACCACTATAGATATGTATCCTTCTCAAATTTGTGATGCATGCAAATAATCTTCTAAGTGTCGCCTAATGGAATATGTAGTCTTTCGACAATTACCCACCATGTATCATGGCAAAGTTTAAGACACATTCCATATTAATGCCAACTTTGTCCATACGTGGTTTGGAGGTTGGGTCCTATTTAAAATCTCTCTATATAAGTTGGCCCTTTCCAAACTCATGTGGGGGGTCTTGGACCCTATTTTTTAATCTCTCTACACTTGGGGCCTTTATTACCTACGAGTTTCGACGTGGGGCCTTTAGCCCTTCACATGTCAAGGCCCTTCAAGCACTTCAATATTTAACTCCATTCAACTCCTCTTGTGTAACTCCCATGACCTTTGGCTTTTCAGGTTCTCATGAGGCATTGTATAGCTATGTGTCATAGTCATTCTCCATTGAGAATTTATTACATTGTTCCTCTGGCCATTTTATTCATTGTTAATTCAAGTTATTACTTTTTAATTAGGTCTCTTGTTTACTTTTGTGAATGCTTGACCTCTACTTTTCTAGAATGATTGTAGAAATTTAACCTAATATCAAAGTACGTCTAGGAGCAACACCTACAACAAGGAGACAGCTTCTTCTTTAAATCGAATTTTCATTTAAATTTTTTAGTTTTAGGCTAGAGGAAGTCTAGTTTTCTAATTTTGCTCATAACTTCTACATAACTTGTCTGTTTTAACAAGTTGATCTTCCTCAACTTTCATAAGCTTACACCCACAATCATATGGAGTTGAGATGGGTTTCCATTCTCATCCGAAATTTTACAAGAAGTTCATGTGCATACTTAGTTTGAGAAATAAATAGTCCATGTGCTACTCTCCATACCTCAATCCCTAGAAAGTACTATAGTGAACCAAGATCCTTCATATCAAACTCTAATGAGAGATTCTCTCTTATTATTTTGAGTCAAAACTTAATTAGAACCTATGATGATAAGAGCATCAACATACATCACTACAATAACAATCTGATAATCTTTTACCATACATAGTTACATGCAGATTCGAATCTGCCTATTTGTAACGATTTTAACTTATTTAAACCGATTGCCTTGTCCAAATTGCAAACCTTGTCTTCTTGTCCTGCTACTATGTATTCCTTAGGCTGCTCCACATAGACTTCCTCCTCTAGAAAGCCATTCAGGAATGCACTCTTAACATCCATTTGTTGGAAATCCCAACCAAACTAAGATGCCAATGACAAAATTGTCGTCATAGTAGTTAACTTAGCAAGTGGTGCAAAAGTTTCTTCGAATTCATACTTAGTTCTATCAATCCACTTGCATCCAATTGCCCTTCGTCCTCTAACTCAAAGTCAAAGTCATCAGTGTCTGTGGAACTGCCAAACAAGGAATCTATAGATGACGTTGAGGGTGCCATGTGTCGTGGTGAGCCTCTGCCTCTGCCTCTTCCCTGTACCCTACCTCTCCCTCTCCCTCTCTCTCTCCCTCCTGCCCCCTCCTGACTGGCTCCAACTGCTCCTCCTCTGCTACTCCCTCTAGGTCGCCCTCTCAACTGTGATCTCGTAGCTTGGGCAGGCCCTATAAACTCAGAGTCGACCTGGCCCTCAACTGCCTGTGAAACTCCAGTCCTCTCTACAAACAAGGCCCCCATAAAAAAATTTGAAATTTTTTTTGCGTTCTGGGACAGCGTTTCTGGTCCCGAAACGCGCGATCCGCTGCAACTCAACTTCATTCATATTGGTCCTGATCTTGATCTTCACGCTGCTTTTCAAGCCCTGCTGATCTTCGAGCTCCCTGTTTACTTGACTCTCCCTATTCCAAGATAACTCCATCTTTGATAGTCTCGTAGTACCACCTAGGTAACTTTCTAGTAAATGGTGTAAGATGCTTCCTGCATTGTGAAGTTGGAGGTGAATAAGTTACCCATGTACTTGACCTCCCTTTTTCTTGTCTCTATCATCTAGGCAATGTGTTGGAGAAGGCGATTCATGCATTGATTTAGGTTCATGTAAAGGAATTCTATCATCTCGCTCCTTCTCACAAGATATTTCAGTATCTTGATGAGATCCCAACTCATCAAAGATAACATCCATGCTTATTATGACTTTCTTTCCTTCAATGTCATAAAGCTTGTATCCTTTTTCTTGATCATCATATCCTAGCATCAAACACTTTATTGCCTTTGATTTCAACTCGGCTTTCATGTCCTTAGGTATATGAGCATATGCAATACTTTCAAACACTCTCAAATGACTTACACTAGGTTTCTTAGCTGTATAAGCTTCTTCCAGAATTTGATTCTCTATCGCTTTAGTGGGACTCCTATCCAAAAGATAAATTGTTGTTTTAACTGCTTCAACCAAAAATGAATTTGGAATATTCTTACTCTTAACCATGCTCCTAGCAATTTCCACAATAGAACGATTCTTTCTCTCTGCAACTCCATTTTGTTGAGGCGTTGTTGTACTTGCAAACTATCTCTTTATACCATCGTCCTTGCAAAACATTTGAAATTCTATAGAAAGATACTCTCCCCATTTATCTGAACAGAGTATCTTTATTTGTCTACCTATTCCTTTTTCCACCTGTGCCTTAAACCAAGTAAAGCATCTACATGCCTCACCCTTATTCTTGAGAAGATATACCCATATCTTCCTAGAATAGTCATCCACAAACACCATAAACTAACTTGCTCCACCATGAAACTATTTTCATAGGACCACAAAATCTGTATGAACAAGTTCTAGAACATTTCTTACTCTAGTTGTACTAGAAAAATAATAAATATTCTATGATGTTTTCCAAAGACACAACCTCCACAGAACTTGCTTGAGGTAAACCTATAGCCATATTAAATTTTCTCAAAAATATGCAGACTATTAGAATTCAAATGTCCAAACCTCTCATGCCATAACTAACTCGTCCCTTCGATATCAGCAATTCCAACTTGATGACTTTATACAATCTTCCTACAAGAATCCCTTTAGCTACCACTTCATTGTTCTTCTTCTTGATAAGACATCGTTCTTCATCGAACTGTACAACCATATGTTGCTTTGCTATTGCTGAAACTGAGAGTAAGTTCTTCTTTATGCCAGGTACATGAAGATCATCCTTCATATCACCAACTTTTCCTGAAGGTAATTGAATATGTACCTTCCCAATTTCCAACACCCTTGATGTCGTAAGTATAATTGTCTCCTAACTTGACATTTGTACCATCATCTAGTTGTTGAAAACTAGATAGCCAATCTCATCGTGGTGTCATATGCTTTGATGCTCCTGAATCGATAAACCAACATTCTTCTTCCCTTAAGAAATCACATGAAGATGTTAATGCCAAAAATAATTCAAAATTGCCAAGATCCAAAGCATTTCGTGTCAAGCCCTTCTTCTTCTTCAGCAAAATTTCCTGCCTGTTTCTTCTTGTTGAACTTGTTTTTCCATCACTCCTTTGCATAATGACCATGCTTACCGCAAATAAAGCATTTTCCTTTCCTATTAAAATTTGCTTTGTCTTCATCTTCCTGTTGGTTCAATTTATTGTTGTTCTCCCAATTTCCTTGTTGCCTTTTCTTCCTCTTGTTCTTTTCAACTTTCTTCGAATTTTGTCCGTAATCCTTTACTATGTCCGCTTGGTCTTTGAAATCTTCCTTGTTCATGAGATTATGACGTCTCATCTCCTCTTGTAACACAATAGAATTCAATTCATTAAAGGTAGGCCTAGTTTCCCATAAAGATAACATCATGACAAAATTCTAATAAGCTAGTGGTAAGCTATTAAGCATAATGAATACGAATACTAAATCCTCGAAGATCTTCTAGAGTTCCTTTATTTTCTCCAACGATAGCAAACAGCTCTTCAATAGCAAGTGCTCGCAATCCAACAGCACCACAAATTTGTTCCTGCAACATCTGAGAAATGATAGTCTTCAATATGATCTGCCCTGCAAATATGTTGATGATCATTTGGCTATCTGGGATCGATAAAATTCATAGATTTTCAATGTCCCATCCTGCAGATTCGTAGGCTATCCTCCAATGATCTGCCTTGTAGATCTATAGCAATTTGATTCCAAGGATTGATCCCTCTTGTAGGGATCCATTATGTGCAATCCTCCTTCAAAAACGCTGCAATCATAAGCAAATCAGACGCACCTATGCTCTGATACCATATTAGAAATATGAGTATGATTCAAGATAGAGGAGTAGATAGTCATATTAGTACTCACACAAAACAAGATGATTGAGCAATAGAAGCAATTCTCAGATTAATCATAAGTCTGAAGAACTAACTACAATGGAATGAAGGTTGGGCACCAATCCTCCTTATTTTCTAGTAGCCTTAGCAAAAGCTAAAAGCATAACGCTAAAAGCATAACGCAAAAAGCTAAAAGCTATAAGCTTGTTCAAATCTTAGTTCCTATACGTGGTAATTTCTTACATCCTATTATTGAATTATAGCACCCTACTACATGCAAATGTTCTAGGGCAAAGCTAAAAATAATGTGGGCCCCTAAATATAGCTCACAGGCATGGCCCCTCAACATTAGGGGTCATATAATTATTAATTTCTAACAAGTGGAACACTAAAATTCGGACTTCCAACTTCTTACTGTCATTTTTCTGATGTTTGCTTGTAGCTTCATTGAATTTTGTCAGTTTTCTATGTTCTCAGGATCTTAGGAAAACTATTAATAGGAGTCTTTTCAACATGAAAGGAGAGAAATTTTTTAGAGTATGGAGCATAAAGATTCAACTTTCAGCCCATCTACGATTGCTTCAACTTTGAGGATCTGATTTCGAAAGACATCGAAGAACTACAAGCTGAAATTCTCAAAATAGGAAAAGAGGTCTATGTTTCCCAAATAACTGATTTATTCAATCAAAAGTTTGTTGATGGCTTTCCTGATATATGAACACATAGCATAATTGTACCCTTTTACAAACATGGGAATAAATTGATCCATCAAATTATAGGACAATTATGAATACTTGCTTATCCTATTAGAATCTTTGTAAATAATCTTCATAAGGTTTCTTCACAAGTGTGAAACCATATTATAATACTATTTTAGATGGGTCCAAGTACCTTTGATCATTAAGATACACAAATGGTCTTTATTTGATGTAATTTGTTCATATGGACCAGAATTGGTAGGTTAAATGACTCTATAGAGAGAGAGAGAGAGAGAGTCATCTCTCGGTTATAAATAGCAAGTAGGCCATGTAAAAAGTAGCTGAGTAGTTGATATTGTTTTGGAAAGCATTCTCTAGAGTCTACAATTACTATCTTTATTTTGCTCTTTTCTCTACTTATCTAGATTGCCTGAAAGTTATGAGCATTCGACAATATTTGTGACTACACAAACTGATATGACATTGTCAAAGTTGATTACAATGCTGCCTCAAGAAGAGATAAGAAGAGGTAGAGCATCGTAGCTGGCGCGGACTAGCCAGTGTAAATCTATAATCAAGTCTAAAAGGACTAATTTTGTGGATACACTTTTTATCACTATATGAAACTTCTAAAAATGGAAAATAGCATTTCCCCCTCTATTTCCTTGATGCTTATATGCGCCCTAAGTATATCCTCTTGTGTTTGGTTGACATGATTTTCTTCACTCATTTCTCAATATTTTGTTGTTCACATATTCTAGGAAAAAAACTATCTTCCTAGATTGTTTCTAGTCATATTTTAGTGGATATAAAGTCTGGTTTTCCATTTTTCCAGATCTAACTTTTCACTTTGTAACATAGATGCAGCGAATCGTGATTCGCTGGGTCTGCGATTCGCGGGTCGCGATTCGTGACCCAGAATCGCCAAAAAAAAAAAAAAAAAAAATTGGAAAATTAGCTTATTGCTGAAATTTTTTTAGGGGATCAATAGTCAAACCAGCGTTTTGCCTCTCAGAAGTGCAGTAGATGAGGCACAAACAGATCTTATTTTCAGTAGCTATCCGGTTGTCATTTGCTCTGGTTTTCAGTAAATGTTAATGCTACAGTTTGGACTATCAACTATATGGATGATGATCACTTTTGCAATCGTTTCACTGGAGATGTGAGTGCAATGTACATACAGTTGGGGGCATAAATATTGGGCCCTTCTCAGCGCGCATTTGGACCCCATTTTTATCTTAAGGGGGCCGGTAGCATTTTTATCTACAGTGTCTATATAGCAGGAAGCTCTAGGGGGTTCGGGGGGCGGTAGCCCCTCGAGAAACAGGGGGTCCGGGGTGAAAACACCCTTTTTGGTGTTTCGCACCCGAAACAGTCAGCAAACTACACAATCATAATCCCCTCGATCAAAGCTTTCATCTGATACCCATATTGCCTAAAAAAATTTCAAAAAAAAAAAATCGATTCTACACGATTCTGGGAAAATCCTGAATCGCGAATCGGGATCGCAATTCTGAATCGCGCTGCAACTATGCTTTGTAACAAGTAGAAACAATTTTAGACATTTTTACATGCATTACAAATCTAATTTTTTTATTTTTCAGTTTTGAAACTTCATTTTTCAACAAGCTATTTCACCTGAATTATGGCAGAAAATACTGGATTTAGCATATTTACGAGTGAGAGGGATAAACTCGATGGTTCTATAATTAAAGCTCAAACTATCCTTGAATTGGCTGAATTATGGGATACAATTTTTAGTTTGGAGATTGAGCCTCCTTCACCAAATGGATTTCCCTCAAGGGAATCCAAAAATCTCATTAAGGGATCTAATAAAGCTTTTGGTCTTGTAGTGGCTTCTCTATAGCAAAAGTTGCTCAATTGTAAGAGGAGAGTATCATGTCTTTTCTTACCGAGATCAAGTGCCTTCGAGTAAAACTCAAAGAAGTTGACAAGGACATGGTTTCATTGATTTTGAATGGACTTCCAGGTCCTTTCACATGGTGGTAACTTTTGTTATGACCCATGCTAGCTTGCCAACCTCCTACGAAGAGTTGGCTGATTACCTTTGCAAGAAGAAGCTTTGCATGAAAGCTATGGATTAAGATGCGGCAGGAAGCGTGATGATGCCGTAGTGGCTGCTTCATCTTCTTCACATAAGTCTTGACAAGGCAAAAATAAGCAATGGCAAGCAAAAGGGGCTAATAAAACCCAGATTACATGTACCTTTTGTAGCAAGGGGAATCACAAAGGAGCTGATCTTGAGGTAAAATCCAGTAAACATTCTTCTTCAAAAATATGCTTGTATTACACAAAGAGGGCCATGTTGAGGCTGATTGTACTATGTCGGATCAAGGCTACTTCTATTGCTCTAAGAGCTAAAAGGAAGCCTAAAGTCTCCAAAGATAGTACATTTTGGCGTGTGGACACACCCATGACATCGTCACACATGACTCCTCAATTGGAATGGTTTTCCAACTTTGAGAAAGTGGACAACAATCTTCATGTGTTTTTATGGTGATGGAAGCAATTTAAGTGTGGAAGGTCATGGTAAAATTCCTCTAAGGACTAGGAATGGTAAAACCGTTACTTTACACAATACTCCTTATGTTCCTAAGCTTACTAAGAACCTATTTTCCGTTGCAGGTTGCATCGATCGTGAGAAAATGGTTGCTTTCAAGAAAATCTTGTTCTTGTGAAGAGCTCACGGCCTAACATTGTGATTGCAAGTAGGTTGCAGAAAAACAGTGGCCTATTCATGTTAGAGATGGAGGCATTTCAACTACTATGTTCAAGGGGACAAAAAATTCAGTCCATACTATAAGCGGCCCAATTTGAAAGTAAAGATCAATGATAAGAGTAAAGATACCTCAGCCTTTCCTTCAGGGACCATCAAACGGGGATGTAATTCTTTGTCAATCAAATGAGTCAGATACTCACCAAAGGGTGCTCCCCGGGCCCTTCTCTCTACTCTCTAGCTTCGACAAGTGCAACAAGAAGTCACGGCCCAATGCTCTGTGGCTGCGTCATACAGGTGGCATGTAGGCAGGTGACAGTTTTCCCTGCCTGTTGGCGCAGCTTTCTGGTTGCTCAATTGAAAGTGCCACTTTGTAACAATAGACCTTGCGTGAGAGGGGTACAGTTGCTTCACATACACATCAATTGGTGTGTTTACCTTGGGCGATTCAAAATCTATACCACTAGTTGTAGCAATTTCCTTGGAAAGTGCAGTTATATCATATGACAAAGTCTTTGATCACTCAAGACCCAAAAGAGAAGGCAACATTCCATTGGTCTCCTCTAGAATTGTTCTAGCTGCGCGCATATCCTTCAAAGCTTCATGAACTGATCAACCATAAATTGTAGATAGTATTCTTCCGTAGTACAGCCCTCCTCCCTTATCGTCCTATACCTAAGAAAATCCATAAAGAAAGTGTTTAACATTAGAGAGAAATAGCTTCAGGGGTTTCTGATTTTGTAAACTGTGAGATACCTATTTGGTATCCAGATCATATCTCAGAATTTTCCCAAAATACCCCAAAATATCCGATCAGTGGTTTCTATATCAGCATTACTATGGTACCAAAATCCACCATGCTTTGTAACCATTTCTGGTGGATACCAACAATCTACTCCTAGATTTGTGATTTAACAAGAAGGATTAGAAATGATATGTCGTCACATTATTAACCGCTCCTAGTTAGTAATCAGCTGCTTGTACCCCTTTAATCTGAGAGTATCAACTCTAGGGATAAGCCTTTCCAAACTAATAGGTCTAATGTGATCCATGTATCAAATTTTCCATTTCGCCCATTAGAATTTTCGGTCCCTTGAATATTATCATTCAGCTAAGGAACAGTGAACAAATAGACATATAGTAATTGCTATATATTCCTTCAAAGAGAATTCAGAAATCTCATAACAATTATCAATTGTGTTCTGAATGAAATATTCTCTTCTGAATAACCGTGGAAAACTGCAAGCCGTAGTTGTCCAGCTATCACAAATCAAATACCAAAACTGCAAATGGTGGCTACATAATACGAAAACCTTACTAGGAGAAAATGCCCTAAAAAAGCCAATGACAACTTGGTAAGCGAAATGCAATTATGGAGAAGAAAGTTTCACCGTTTATTGTGTCCTCAAAACAGCGATTTCGATCGTGATGCGCAGTGAAAACGTGTACATAGTGTCCACGTGAGCTGAGCTCTAATGCTGCATCCACAATCAACCTCTCTGCACCGCCTACGACAACACAGCTAGAATTAGAATAATGACCATGAACACACCCTGCGAAAGGACGGCACTCAAAAGCAAAATGCAACCTAAGCATGAGAAATAGTTGAATCTGACAATCTTCGAACAAAACAGATGATACTATATACGCTTTTCTTGATTCCTCTCCGCAAATACATGATGAAGGCAAATCCACATTCTCAAAAGTGCAAAATCAGCCACTGTAGGCTTTGAATGCCATCTTCATTGTTCCCAAAAACACAAATAAGTTACTAATTTCACAACATACATAAACGAGAAGTGTTAGGCTTTCCATAGTCGACTTCTAGTTTCTTGCTGATCAGACAACGATTCTACACTACAAAAGAAGCTAGACAGACGTTATGGAGGTGGATAGAAGACATAAATAAGGAATGATGTGGAAAAGCGCTTACCGATGCCAAGATCCGGATGGCAAATGGCTATGCGGAGGCGAGAATGCGAGGAGGAATTCATAAGTATCAGCCTTCGACACGACAACACGGATGTTACGATCTTCCACCTATCACGACAAATAATGAAAAACAAGAAAATGGAATGAAACGATCGAGTGTTCGGGAAAGCCTGCATCTCTCTCTTTATCTCTATCTTCATAATGGAACCGACATCTTTCCTCAGAAACCAATTTCAAAAAAAAATTCACAGGAAGTTCACTTTAAAAAACCTACAAATTTTTTTAAATGGAGTAAATTTTAGGTTTGCATTTTCACATTAAATTTTTGTTGAGTAAACTAGGTATATCCTTATAAAAGTCAGATTAAGTATGTTTATTGAGTCAATAAAATAAAATTCTAATGTAAATATTTAATGTTTTGCCCACAAAAAATGCAGGATCTAGAAGGCCAAAAGTTTTAAAAATCGATAACTTAAAAAAACATACAAGAAATTGAAGGGAAACCTCCTTGAGGTTTGCCTCACCTTGGAAACGATCGATTCGTTCAAAATAATATAATCGTACGTGCGTTCAGTAATGGTTAGGGGCTTTTCACTGGCTAATTTGTGGTCTCCCGTACTGGTTGATCCAATTTATCAGAAAAATGTTGCACAGGAAAGTGCCTGACTGCTCACACACCAAAGGACAAGATGATCAGTGAGAAAATCCGGAAACAATCCTAGAAACCTGCGCTGCTGGAGAATGCTACAATGGAGGCAATGGATCTGTAGCCAACGACCCAGCGAGCTGATGAAGAGAGCTACAAAAGGCAAGCAGGTTCTGATCAAAGCGCAAAGCCAGTCGGAGATGGAGGGCGACCTCAGCTTTTGGCCCTACAATTGGGCTGGCAGCCACCTCAGCTCCCACATTGGGTGATTCCGTGTGAAATGCTTTTTGGTTTTAATGGAGAATCTAGAACCTGATCAAAGAAACTTTGGATGTACTATGGAATGGGCCTGGCACCAGCCACTCTGCCCGGTAAAGCTTTCCAAAAAAAATTTAGGCGAGACCCGGAGAGACTGAGCCTAAAAAATTTTGTAAAGTTGAACCGGGTAAAATGGCATGTGCCCGGCCCATTCCATTGCGTAATGGATTCTTTGACTTTTCCACATGCCATTAGTAAACCATAATCTGTAGTCTGACTTTTTTTGGACCTGTCAGAAACTACCACGTGGCAGGCTGACGCGGACTAATGCGCGTTTTTTTTTTGTCAAATCTTTTTTTTAAAACCCACTGATGTTTTCTGCTTTCTAAAGTGCCAGAAAAAGGGGTCTAATCATCACAAAGAATCCATTACGTTAAGGTAACCAACTAATCCAACCGAGTTGGGTTTCCCATGTGAAATGCTTGTTGGTTTCCAAGGGAAGGCTAGAACTTGGGACCAAAGAAACTTTGGATGTCAAGCTAACCAACAAAGCCAACCCCATTCAAATGGAGTGAGGGTCTCAAAAATACTCTCAGCCAATAGAAATGTAGAAATAGGATTAAGAGGACTTAACCCCTGCTGCATGTGAAACCAGCCTAAAGATGCAGATCAAAGACTCGTGTGTTCCCTTCTTCATGATCTCTTTGTCCAATGCTGCGTTTTTGGAGAATGTGCAAGGCTGACATTACATCTACATTTTTTTGTAGGGGCTGAGAAATCACGATTTCATTTTTCTGTGGGCCAAGACAAGATGGTGCCTCTCCCTCCATAGAAAGCCTCGGAAGTATATGCTGGAGCTGCCATCTATCTCAGTAAGAAGTTCTTCATGGATTACAACTGCAACCTCCCACTTCACTTCCTTCCATCATCTTTCATCTTTCTTCTCTGCTTAGCATTTGCTACTTTCAAGTTTAATCAGAATACATTTGTTTTGAACAAATCTTACTCAAGCATTTGCTCACTAGAATGTCATTCTTCCATCTATGCTAATAAATGATAGTTTGGCTGAAACATTTATAATGTTTCTGGCCCTTGTATAAATTGGATCCATACCAGCAATGTTCGTGGGCTTTTCAATGTCAACTCTTAGATAATCATCACCAAAACATCAAAAGCTTTTCACACAAATCCCCTTTACATGATTTGCATTCCACATTGCATCCTAACATAACCATGATCCAAGAACACCGATATGGTTTAATTAGGCTACAGATTTTTCAACCTCTTTACAACAGAACTCAATGATTGAGTGAAGAAGAAGAAGTTGAAATCTTGCCACAGTTTGAAGCTTTGAACGAATACAAAGTCGTGTCTCTTAATAACACCACCTCAATACTTGAACATGAATGCCTGGATACATATCTCAAAATTGCAATAAACTAGGTGCTTGCAATGCAAAAATACAAGCAATGCTTTGTCTCATCCTCACTTTGACAGCAGGGCAAAAATTGTTTAGAAGCCATTGATGTCATGCAACCTACAAGAAGATCTTCCATTGAAACTCTTCCAGCACAAAACTTGAGCTTATCTATTGGACACTTTGGGCTTTTTCCTTTTGTTCATTCGCATTCTTCTGTCCAATTATGATTGAACCACTCGCTTGTAATAGTGGACCCTGAGCTATATGTAAGTTGTTGCATAAGAAATATCATCATAATGGATTTATCTAGTGATGCCCTTTGAAATATGATGACCAAAGTCTTCTATTTGTGTATGTGTGCCCACGCGATTCTCTCTGTGCCAAATCTTGGGACATCACATCTTGTGTATGCTTTCTCTCGTTATTTAAAATATTTTGGTTTCTTAACTTTTGCATGGTTAATTTTCCTTGACACCCAGTGTAATGATTGCCAAGTGGAGATCTTATCAAATCCTATAACATGCAACCAAAAGGACACTGTGGAGCAAAATCACCCAACCAACAAGAAATGGCTAGTCAATACCCTAACCACTTCACCTCCAAGCCAAGGTGAATGAATACAAGTCCAAATGACTAGAGAATATTCTCTCTAGGATCCCTCCATTCCTATCAAAAGCACCTATTCTTGCATATAATAGCATTCAAACACCATGCAAGTGCTCCATAGTCCAATTATAGGTCTAGGCCCTCATAAGATTATTAATTACATTATCGGCCAAGTCCGGAATGACGGGGCATAACTAACAACCTTATACACTAGAGTACCAGCTATCCATGTCAGGAATTATTCTAAATCCCACATATTGGACATGGACGTAACATTCTTCTCCCCTTGAACTACTTCTGTCCTCATAAGTGGAAACTAGGGAAGTTCTTGTTTATGCTTTCAACCCTTTTCACAAATCATCATCCTCAGTCCGACCCTTCCACCTAATCGAGCACTCAAAGATAGAATGATTTTTCAATTGTTTGTTTTGAGTACTCTTTCACGTTCCAAAGATACATTAAGCGATAAATCCTCCAAGTGGGTAAGATCCTCATCAGATCCAACTACATCACCTTCATATAAACTTAATTTTAACCGGCTTGCATGAAATACAGGGTGAGCGGTCGACCTAACCTGAAGATCAAGTTCATAAGCCAAAAAAAAAAAAAAATTATAGTCCGAAACGGTCCACAATATCTGGTAGACAGCTTATAATGCTTACTTGTATGCATAGTCTTAGAATCTTTCGAAATTATAAGATATACCCAGTCGTCAACTTTAAAATCTTTGGAAGACCTCTTAAGATCTGCATAGTGCTTAGCTCTATCATGAGCACTACGGATACTATCGCGTGCCACTTGCAACATTTCATGCGTATCATGCAGGAAATCCGCAACTTTCTGGATCCTTACAAATTCATCTCCACATGTATCGGAGATCTAGGTTGAAAATCGTACATCAACATAAATAGACTATACCCTATAGCAGAATGTTTTATACTATTGTAAGCAAACTCAATTAAAGGAATGTAATCTTTCCACTTAGACTGGTTGTGAGACACATATGTCCTCAACATATCCTCCATAGTCTACCATCTGATTTAGGATGATCAGTAGAACTAAAACTAAGTAAAGTTTCTAGCTTATAATATGCAGCTGACCAAAAGTGATTCTTAAATTGGTTAACATGATTCTGAAGTGAATCACCAATCGACATATTGAGAGTGAAGAATTTTCATCGTAGATGTAACTTAGAAGTTACGTCTCTCACATCATATAGTGAGCTCAAGATGTCCCATACTTCTTTCAAAGTTTGAGCTTCATCTATGTGGCCAATCTGAGTGTCTGATATATTAAGAACAATAAGTGCAAAAGCTTTACCATCCTTCGACTTCCATTTTGAGTTGGTACGGTGTCGTCTTCATGCTTCTCTTTTGTACCTGTGACAACATTCCACAACTCATTGGCAATTAGCAAGGTCTTCATCTTAAATTTCCACAAGTAGTAATTGGATCCATTCAGCTTTTTGTCTACGATAAGACCGGCTTTACTCTGAGAATCCATCTGGAATTTTAGTATGTCGATATATCGATGACGTTAAGAGAGATATACCGTGTTGTGTTACAATTGGAAATCAACTATCTGATACTAAAATTTGATGCCACAAATTCAATAATATAATATTGTGAAAAGTATCAAATGATATCAATTTGATATCACACAAGATATCGAGTATTGGAGCCCCAGTATAACAGATCGTTCTGATATCATGAAGGTACGTTCTAATATTATATATTAGAGCTCTGATACCATGTTGAAAAGAGGTGATAGCAATGACTTATCGAGCGCAACGAAATGGAGCCTACTTTCCTAATGCATGACTACGCATATCAATATTGAACAAAACATAATGACAGAAGTGACGTTCAATCTTATAGTAACTAACTTTGAAATCGTTAGTACTGTAGTGATTACATAGCCAAACAATGAATTATCAGACAAAAATATGAGATTTATCAAGTACAAAACTATCACAGAGATGCATACATTCTGATATAATACTGAACGCAATAAATGCTAGATTGATTCAACGTGAAACAGATGATGATGAGCACAAGACAATTGCAGATAGAAACTGCATACTCTAAGCTATCTTTGAGTAACTGAAGATCTCGTTGCTCATAGTGCACGTCTCTAATGAAAAAAAAAATTTAAGAGTAATATCATAATTAAGATATAAAAAATCTGAAATATAAAATAAAAATAAAAATAGTACTACTATTGATACCATGACAAAAATCCCCAACTTGGGTATCAATATGAATAGTAAAATAGTTAATATTGGGTGTCCAGTTCTAGACCAAGGTATTAGAAATTCATATACTAGTCGGTTCGGTTTTTTGATACCATGTGTTGATACCCATTATTGATACCAGTCACGACCCTATATACCCGCCCAATACCGGTTACAATATCGAAGGTAAACACAATCATGGGTGTAGCACTTTATGCCTTGAAGCAATCTGCTCTAACATGATTTCAAATGATCAATACTTTTCGTATTGATCACGACTACACACCAAGCTCTTTAGATTCAAATGTCTATTTCAAGTCAGTGCAACATTCCTTTATCATTCTCACTTTGTATGTGGACGACACATTGCTTTTCAGCAACAATATCGATCTGATAAAAGAAGCTAAGACAATGTTATCTTTTGAATTCAACTTGACCAATCTGGGTGAATCTCATTACTATCTAGGTAATCAAATCCAAAGAGACAAAAACCATAACTTGATTTATATTTCTCAACAAAGATACATTCACAATGTTTTAATCAGATATAATCTGATGAATTGCAAATTAGCTTTTCACCAATGGATCCATGACTCAAGATGTCGAAGGACCAGTGTCCCCGAACAATCGAAGGGAAGGAGCAGATGTGTGAGTATTCTTATCATTCGATAATAGGATCTCTTATGTATGCAATGATCTGTACCAGACCAAACATAGCTTTTGTAGTCAGCTCATTAAGTCAGTATATGACTAATCGTAGTATAACACATTGGAAGGCACTTATTAGAGTCATGAGATATCTTTGAGCTACTATGGACTTTTGCATTTGTTGTGGAGCAGTCAACAATGACAAACTCAATTTTCTCAATGGTCATTCAGATGCAAGTTGGGCAGGAGATGTAGACACTCGTAAATCCACTTTTGGATTTACATTCTTCCTCAACAATGGTCCTATTGCATGAAACAATCGCAAGAAAAATTTGATAGCCCTATCTTCCACTGAATCAGAGTATACCGCAACCTCTCAAGCTACAAGGAAGCAGTATGGTTGAGAAACTTACTTTCAGATATCAATCTGAATGAATATGCTCCGAAAATTTTATTTTGTGATAATCAAAGTGCCATTGCTTTATCAGCCAACCCTAGTTTTCAGTCTAGGATAAATTCTCATCCGATCCAACTGTATCACCCACTGTAGTACCGACGATTTCAAAGTTAGTTACTATAATATTGAACGTGACACTTTTGTCATTATGTTTTGTTCAATATTGATAGGTGTAGTCATGCATTAGGAAAGCAGCTTCCATTCTATTGCGCTCAATAAGTCGTTCACTACCTTCATCTTGTCGTCATTGCATTATCACCTCTTTTCAACAGTCCAATGCAAACTTTATCATTGCTTGATGCAAAGTATTTTATTACCTTCATTAACATATATTCGAGAAGAATAGTTGTTATTTCATTAAGCAGAAATCGGAGGCTTTCAACAATTCAAAGAGCATGCCGAAAATCAAACCGGTAAAAATATTAAAGCACTGAGGTCCGACAATGGGGGAGAATACATCTCTGCCAAATTTAAGGAGTATTGACTTAGCAACGACATTGAGCAACAACACTTACCGGCTATTCGCCTCAGTCAAATGGTCTTGTTGAGAGAAAGAATAGAACCTTTGTCAAATCGGCCAAGTGCATGCTATCACATGCGACACTTTCGAAGTCCTTCTGGGCTGAAGTAGTTTCAACTGTAGCTTATATTCAGAACAGATGTCCTACTAAAGGTCTCTCGGACAAAACACCATATGAAGTATGGACAGGCTCCAAACCTTCTCTATCGAACTTACGAGTTTTTGGATGTATCGCTTATGCGCAAATTCCACATGATCTCAAGAAGAAGCTCGACTTCCAGAGTATCATATCGATTTTCATCAGCTACACTACTTTAGATAAAGTTTATAAGTAGTATTATCTTGTCGAGTTGAAGATATTCACTAGCCGGGATGTCATCTGCATCAAAGATCAGTTTATTGACCTCAAAGGTAAGGGCAAAGCTCATATAGCTAAAATATCATACTCTCCTGAAATATTGAACTAGTTCCAAAGATGACTATTCCTTTTGAAGGTCCAAGCTCATCTACTCCCGACGAACAACTTATCAATGTCAAACCCAAAGACGATGATGTGGCAGTTCAACAACTACATCATGATGAAGATTATCAACTTCAATCATCACCCAGAAGGTCGACGAGACACTCAATCAGCCCGATTTTGATCTCTAGAAAGAAGCTATGGATAAAGAGTATTCATCTCTTATCAAGAACAAGACATGGAATATTGTCAAATTACTTGCCAACAAAAATGTAGCTGATTGCAAATGGTTATTCAAAATCAAATACAAGGCAGATGGAAGTATCGATCGGAGAAAGGCTCAACTTGTTGTCAAAGGATTCTCTTAGGTACAGAACTTCGACTACACTAAGACCTTCAGTCCAGTAATTGAACATTATTCTATTCCACTTCTATTGTCATTTGCTGCTACTGTAGATTTGGAAATACATCAAATGGATGTAGAGACAACATATCTTAATGGAGTTATCGAAGAGGACATTTACATTGTGCAACCTTAAGGTTACAAAATCGAAGGTAAATACAATCATGTGTGTAAACTCCATAAAGCACTTTATGGCTTGAAGCAATCTGCTCGAGCACGGTTTCAAAGGATCAATACTTTCATTATTGATCACGACTACACAGTAAGCTCTTCAGATTCGAATGTCTACTTCAAGTCAATCAGCATTCTTTTATCATTATCACTTTGTAAGTAGACGACACGTTGCTTTTTAGCAACATTATCGATTTGATAAAAGAAGCTAAGACAATGCTATCTTCCAAATTCGACACGACGGATTTTGGATGAAGCTCATTATTGTCTAGGTATTCAAATCCAAAGAGACAGAAAGCATAAGTTGACTATATTACTCAGCAAACATACATTCACAATGTCTTAATCAGATATAATCTGATGAATTGCAAATTAGCTCTCTCACCAATGGATCCAGGATTCAAGTTTGTTAGAGTTAAAAATCAAAGTTAATCTGATATACATTTTATGTAAGCTCTAAATGTGATGATGTAATTAATGTACAGTTTATTTGGTTTACTGTATATGGTTGTGATCGGGACGTGACCCGTTAGGATATATTGATCGAGCACTAATCTCGTAGCCGACTACTTGAGTTAGCCAAGTAGCCACACATAGGAAGAATTAACCTATACAGAGTTATTTATAGTACTTGCTATACTTGGGGACATGTCCCAAGTTTGTCGGTCGAATTTGACATATTGGGCCTGACCTTAGTTTGACAAGTGGTAGGCCAATTTTAAAATACCCGCCTTTTCATGCAGTTTGTGAATCTATATGTACAGTGTTTCTTTGTAATCTAATAACTTTTGTTGTGCCATCTATGAGAGCTTGTGAGGAGTGGCTATGGTGATTGTGTGATGTGATCTGCATACTACACTAGATTCTATCGGAATTTCAACTTGGTATCAGAGCGTCGGGTGATGCAGGTATGCACGATCCGGTGGAGCTATGGGATAGCGTCTTTCACCAAGAAAATAAGCACTCAAAGCGTCTCAGGAGAGAGGACTCCATACGGGGGGTATCGGTAGTCCGGATGGCAAGAGATGACAAAGTTCCTTCGATCGGAGCTTCGAGAAAAGACAACTAAGGTTTCTACCAACAAAGCCATGGATTTTTCTCTACAGAGGACATTTCTAGATCTATAAAGCATGGATGGTGGGCGCCCTACTATAGAGGAGCTGCTTCTAAAAGGTCGTGGACAGCCGCGCCCTCATTAGGATGCTGGATCGATCGGTAGCAAGAGGTCTTCAAACCCCAAAAAGTTTGCTAGGGTTTTTGTAGGAAAAAACTTGGATCTTGAGCTGTAGGAGTTGAATTTCCAAGCTGTAAAGCCATGATGGTGGGTGCCCTATAGGAGTGGAAGTAAGGCCAGGAGGCCGTGGGCAGCGGCGGTGTCATCAGAATGTTGGAATGATTTGAAGGTGTTAGTCAAAACCCTTATTTACCATAGCTACAAGGTGAGAGAGGAAAGAGGAGGAGGAAAGAGCTCGTGCGAGAGGCCAATTGAAGTAGGAGGGTAGTGTCTTGAAGTGGGTGGCGGCTATAGGAGAAGACTTCAGGGTGCTAAACGACTACAGACCATTGATTTAGGACCCTCTTACATCAACAATAAAGATTGAATCATCGTGGGTCGTCGGATCAATGCCAAGCCATGGGATGGGCTTGATGTAGGTTGAAGGGGTCCGAAGGGCCATTGGGCCTTCAACTTCTTTAAAAATATTCATTCTGAAATGGAGATTGGACCCAAAGGACATGAAATGCCATTCTTCATTAAAAATCTTCATAACAAATAATCAGTTCAATTTTGCAAGGGCAATTTTTGGAGAGGCCTATCTTTGGCTAGAAGGCACATTTTTTGGCCACCCTTGGGCCAAAATGACTCCTGAAACTGGCTGCTCAGAGCCAGTGGACAGAGACATCACATAGTAGGGAGAAAGATGTTTGGGGTGTTTTCATCACCATTTTATCGAGCGGAGTGCGGGTGACCTAGTGATGGGCTACATTCGCTATTTGGGTACCGTAGGGCCGAATTCGGGGCAATTTTTGGCTGGTGAAACCTGCTACAGGGCGGTAGAATGAGGCATTACCACTTACTCTTGATAGGGTAACAGGGTGTTTGGAGGCGGTAAATGCAATATTGGGCCGAATGGTAGCGGAATTGTGTGGAGAAAACTAGTATTGACGACGGAAGTGCAGTTTGACGGCATGACTACTCATCATTGGTGACAATTTTGAGAGGGCAAGCAATCACAGGTGAGAGGTAGGCATGGTATGCTGGTTACAGGTGAAAAATTCTTGTGATCAGGTTCAACTCTTGGGGTTCAAACCAACCAATGTCAAGTGGCATTTTGGAGGAACGCTCTCACATGTATGATCGACAGTGGCATTGTCGAGTCAGGTGATAACTGCATTGACACACGCATCTGTAGCTTGGAAATTTCTCGTTCGGAGGGAAATATGGGCTAGCTTGGAGGTACACACATATTGGTGGTCACAGGTGATGGAAATCCTATTTGGTGTCAGTTGGAAGCCATTGGGCAAGATAGCGGATTTGCATTGGACGAGCTATGTGTGGGACACACAGAGGATGAAGAACGGGTCAATAATCACACTTTGGACGCTCTTGGTGAGTGGTGAGTGTGATAATTTTGTGGTTTTGCAGTTGATAAGTCAATTTTGATCAAGTCATTATAGTTGTGGAGTAGTGTATCAGGTTTGTCATCGAAGAGATACACTTCAACTGCCAATTCGGATAAGTCAACTCAATATGCCATATTAGTATTGCATCAGGGATGCAGATTCCAGCGATGACAGGGTGCAAATCATTTGGTTTGGGCCATGGAAGATCTCACAGGTTCACTTGGAGGGATATTGGCATGCATAGTCATGTGAGGGACTTGATGGTGGCTTTGGAGTTCACATCTCAGTGTATTCTCAAGGAGTGGTTTAGAACCATTCACAGAAGCAGCTTGGAGCTAGCTTGGGAGAATACAGGTGGGCACTACATGGTAGATGTTCAGATCTTCGAGATCAGTGATGGCATTGGAATACCTAGTAGGGATAGCACTGTAGGGTGACATGGGATGATCATCAGGGGGCAACTATTTCAGACTGGACTTGAGTCATTGGCATGGACAGGACTTACAGGTGAGATTCATGAGCCAGCTCTAGGTTGGAGAGCTGATGGAGATCGCACGGGGTGTGATCGAAGGGCAAACACTATGATGGGTATTTTGCTAGCGATCTACTAGAGGGTACACTGATGACGAGGACTTCAAGGTGTGCTCATTTGGGAGTACAGGATGACATTACAGCAGGGGGCCAGTTTTGGACATTGGCATCGATGGGGATACATCTACCATCACGGGTGTGGATAAGCTATCTATAGCTTTCATATATTTGGCTGTATTTGCAGGAGTCTAGGCTTGGCACAAGTGTTGGAATTTCCATGGTGCAGATTCTTAGGTGGTGCCTAGAAGAAGTCACTCAGGGCCATATACCTCAATATGATCAGAGAGACAGTAGTCTCGGGATCCCGCGAGCGGCGACTCAGGGATATGTTGGCGTTGGCATGGTGTCAAGTGGCACATAGCCAGGGAGAGCGAGCAGATGCTAGGAGATAGGTGGAGCAGGTGATGCTTTGGAGTTTGGCTTGTCTAGTAGGATGGTGACCAGGATCGAAGACATCAGATGCGCATAGTATGTGGATGACGAGTCCATTGGGGTGGCACTCAGGGAGATGCTACAGTTGCTCAGGTATGACATATCATCTGATATATGGACGACGTTCTTCAGCTGGTGCATCATGTGTGATGACCTAGGGATGGGTCATGCCTACTTGGAGGTAGGTGGCATGGAGTGTACCTGGAGGTGGTACATATCCTAAGGGCATGGAGTGCATTACGGAGTGATGTAGATCCAGCATGCCCATGGTTGTGAGGCAGTAGGGAGGAGATGGTTGCTCAGGGAGTGACAATTGATACTTTGGCGAGTGATCGGGTGAGCTGCATGGTCATATGCACAGTAATCTCCAGGTTGGCATCACATGTTGTTTCTATCCATCATTATTTGGTAAGCAGGATGCAGCTTTTGGTTAGACCCAGTTGGAGTCTAGTTGCACTACAGGTGGACAGATTCTTGGAGAGTTATCAGCGGGTAATGGATACTTGGTGATCAGATTGTACAGGGTACAGGGTTCTGGAGCTATCCTACATGATATGTTATGGATCGTGGGTGAGTTGTTCATCACGATAGTGGATCTAGTTTGCATTTGCTTTGGCTTGGACGCTATCATGAATGTTGTGGAGAGATAGGCACCTTGGTGAGAGGCCTATGTACTAGTCAAATCAGAGTTGGCAACGTCAAGCATGTGAAGTTGAGCCTACATGGGATGTAGGAGAGGCAAATCATCATAAGCGAGCTACTCAGGTATAGCCTATGGTGAGGTTTGTGTATATTCATTCATTGAGTCCTTGGTAGACTCTTGTGCTTAGTGCATGGGGAATGGATGGGGATCAGCTTTCATGACTTATTGGACAGTTGGATATGCTTGGACGTGAGAGCATCTTGGTACAGGTGCAGGCCATGGTTGAGGACTTGATTTGGTGACCAGTGGTGTAGCAGCGGATCTACAGGTGGCATAGGTGTTGGTACGACAGGATACTACTTATGGACAGGCCTTGGTCATGTATTTGACGCTTTAATATTCGTGTTGGTTTGCATGAGTGTGTGTGGGCTTGCATGTTGCCTTGTCACGGAAGTCTAGATCTGAGTCGGAGTGTTATGTGATTGTGCATTTGTTATAGTGAAACAAAGTAGTCATTTATGCTCATTGACTTGTCATTGTCTACTAGCTATCTATCTAGTGAGGGTATAATCTTATGGTGGCAGTAAGATTTCCTCAGGTTGAGCCTTAGTCGCTCATTTATGCTAGCTTTACAAGTTCGTACTTGTAAGTGTTTGATAGGATGTTAGCCTAGCTAGATGGAGGATGTAAGTCTCATGGTGGCAGTGGGATTTCCTCAGTTTGAGCCATGTCGCTCATGTGGTCCACTCGTGTTCAAGTCAGATTGGGGACGAGTCAATTGGTCGAGAGTATGGTAGACTCTCTGTATGAGCATTGTGTTTGCGTGATACTTTGTGAGTCAAACCTGGTGGTTTGTTGGTGTGCTTGAGTGTGAGTCAAGTACAGAGTAGCAGGATATGCATAACATCTTTTGGACACTCCAGACATTGCTACAAATTATTGTTTTTCACTCTTATCACATTTGAGCTTAAGGGAGAGAGTTAGAAATCAGAGTTAATCTGATATACATTTTATGTAAGCTCTAAATGTGATGATGTAATTACTGTACAATTTATTTGGTTTACTATATATGGTTGTGATCGGGACGTGACCCGTTAGGATATATTGATCGGGCACTGATCCCATAGCCGGCTACTTGGGTTAGCCGAGTAGCCACACATAGGAAGAATTAGCCTGTACAGAGTTATTTACAGTACTTGCTATACTTGGGGGCATGTCCCAAGTTTGTCAGTCGAATTTGGCCATATTGGGCCCGATCTTAGTTTGACAGGTGGTAGGTCAATTTTAGGACACCTGCCTTTTCATGCAATTTGTGAATACTCTATACGTACAGTGTTTCTTTGTAATCTAATAATTTTTGTTGTGCCATCTATGAGAGCTTGTGAGGAGTGGCTATGGTGATTGTGTGATGTGATCTGCATACTGCAATATTTGTAATACTTTAAACTTAGAAAGTCTAAGTTTAAAGTTAATTATAAGTTTAGAAGTTCTAAGTTTATTTTGTTAAGTGAACTTCATACAAGAAGTCACTTCTTAGAATAACTTAGAAATAAGCTTTGGGAGTATCCCATAAGCATCTTAGCATATGGGCCTTCCACTCGTTGTATATATAGAAGTGGATTTGGGGGCCTTAAGTAACACTTGTATAAATCCAAGCTTTAATAGACTAATCTATTCCTGCTTAACTTGTGTTTCCATTTGTGGATAGAATACTTGGTGGTAGGTGCTCGAGCCCCACTAAGCTTTCCTCAACTGATTTTATGTTATGGTGAATGTGCTTATGGGATTATTATCTCTCACCTTGTTTATCATTCCCTTGTGGAGTTAAGTAGAATTGTTTAGACTTTAGGTAAGTGATCACTAGTTGGGGGGTAGCCATAGTGGTCATTGGAGTTGGGTTAATTTAGGATACTCTCTAGTTGGGGGATGTCATGTGCCAAACTTAGCATTCAAACATCTAATCAATTCATTAACATCAAAATATCATGACAATGCAAGAAAATCAAGAAACTAGTCAAAATTCAAGAAACTAACTAAATGTAGCCAAACTTTACCAGAATGGGTATTATTCATGATTATTGATCATTCACAAAATAGGGGCCTGATTCTAGAGCATGATCATAGCTCTCATGTGATTTTAGGTATATGAACCACTTTCTCCATCAAGAAAGGTCTCAAAGAGAAGCTCCAAGATCTCTTAAAACTCAAAATTACAAAATGAACAATAGTCTACAAATTTAGCATGACCTCGACTATTTATAGTAGTCATTTGTGCCTCTACTATAAGCTTGACTCCTTAATTGGCTAATTTGGCCTTACAACCATTATTACAAATCTGCTATTCACAAATATAGCGAGGTTGTTCGAGCCACCTTGTTACGGCCCTAATGGGGGGTTTGTACTATTAGGGGGCTGCCTTGGATATAGGGGCCAGGCCTAATTTGGATAATAGTTAAGTAGTACCTTAGGCTATGCCTGCATGCAGTATAGGCATGTGTGTTGCATCCTAGTATGGATAGGACGTACATGCACTGTGTCTTTGCTATTATGAGTTAGGAGTACCTACATGCAGTGGACATGCATGGGAGTTAGGCATGAGTTGATAGCACGCTTACATGTGAATTCATTGCATGGACAGACAAGGGAGGGGCTTCTCTCTCTATATATACCCACTCTTGTGTCCATTTGATTCATTGAGAGTCTGCGGCCGTTATGCTGTCGGATTGGTAAGCGCTTCCTATCATAGAGATTTGCCATACTCCCTAGTGCTCAGGGGCTAGATCGGACGGTCTAGGTTTGGTTGGGACGCTTTAGTCCACTACAGTCGCTTGTTGTGTTCTTAACGCTCATTCTCTATTGGAGGTCTTGGGGGACGTTTTATTGGTATCAGAGCGGCCAATTGGAGCTTGTGAGCAGCTCGGTGTGGACCAAAGCGTTGTGGAATTGTATCGATGGAAATCCAAAAAATTTCAGTAAATCAGTGGTCTTCCAAGTAGGTGTTTAGTCCTATTTTTGTTGAATCAGTTTTGGAATAGTTTTTGGATTGTGTATTCGTTGACATCTTTCCATTTGTGAACCTAAAAGGGTAGTTTCCGCTTATTATGTTCCGATTTCTTGGTTTGTGAGCAGATTGGTTGCATGGGGCTTCGGAATCTTCTTCCTAGGATGGGATGTTAGATGGAGCTTGCTGCAAACTGTTTATTGAGCTATGTTTTGATGATAGGTTGAGAACTATGATTTTCATTCATGCATAGCTTGAGCATATTGTAGGCTCTAAATTTTAAGGGTTTGAGAAATCTGCATTATGTGGGTTCTTACAAATCAAAAGCTTTTAGCAAACTAAGATGGAATCTGGAACAGTAATGAAGAATGAATATAATTGCCCAAGTTTTCAGATGGTTGTCTCCTTGTGAACCCTTTTCTTTCTTTTTGTGCATGCAAGAAAGTTGAAGACTGCTTTGTGATTGAAGCTTGTCTTCAAAGAAAACTCTGTTGCCCGTACAAAATCTAGAGAGGGGTGCTTAAATCTTGAATCCCTGCTGGGCTGCAAGAGATCTGTCAGTAGTAGGGCTACTGGTGGGCGGTTGTGGTGCCATTAAACCCTGTTTCTTCTTCACCTAACATGCAAAGAAGAAAAACCCTGATTCTACACCAATGAATCCACAAAAGAACTAAAAACCACATGGCTGTGGGCGCTATCCAGCGTCTCAGGAGGAGCAGCTATAGATCCGGGGAGGAGGAGGTGCGATAGCCTGTGTTCGGGCTCTCTCTCTCTCTCTCTCTCTCTCTCTCTCTCTCTCTCTCTCTCTCTCTCTCTCTCTCTCTCTCTCTCTCTCTCTCTCTCTCTCTCTCTCTCTCTCTCTCTCTCTCTCTCTCTCTCTCTCTCTCTCTCTCTCTCTCTCTCTCTGGTGGTGGATCCAACCCTCTGTTCGCGATCTGACTTTTGGGTTGGAGGGCGCGAGTTAGGTGAAGAAAAGAAGGCCTCCTCGGATGGCCATAGTCTATGTAAAGTTTTTATGGGTTCTTAGAACATTCTTTTGATCCTAAGTCGAAAATTAGTCTCTGGCTTATTTTCTAAGTGTAAGATGACGATTGCTAAAAGAATTGTTTTTTGCAGGATTTTGGATGGTTACACAATTCTTATCGCAATTCTTTGTTGTGTTGGCAGTTATGGCCGACATGGAACAAGAATTATTCGGTGAGGGAGTTCCGTCACCAGTTCGAAGTGTGGGAAGCCCGGACAATGGTCCGCAGTCTATTCTGGATGTGATAGGCAAAGCACTGCTAGAAATCCACTAGAGTAACAAGCAGCAGGACGAGCAAATCAAATTTCTTTTGTCTAAGCATGATGCAACACCTTCTTCACACTTAGATTTTCAGCCGGAAGTTTTTTCGGAGGACAAGAATTTAAGCAGTCGACAGGAGTGGAGTCTTGGATTAACAGGTGGAATAGCTATTTTGGTCTGCATGGAGTACCTGAGGAGAAGCGAATTTCTTCAGTACTGATTTATTTGGAAGGAAAAACCATGTCGTGGTGGCGAGATCTCGATCCTAAGCCAGTCACTTGGGATGCTTTTCGGGATGTATTCTTGAAAGCATTTATGATTGTGGATGAAAGAGACTCGTATCAGCATTTTGTAGAGCTTAAGATGGGGTCGTGTGACTTGGACACTTATGTCCAAGAGTTCATGGACCTTCTTACTAAAGTGCCACATTTTTCGAAAAAGTATGCTGAGTGGCAGTTTGTGATTGGATTGCCAGCGGATTTTCAGAATGAATGCAAGCACAATTCTTTGAACTCATTAGAGGATGCCATTCGGATTGCACGTGTGTACGATCAGACAGTGGTAGCTTCTAGGAAACGAGGGCAAGAGAAAAGCTCAACAAATTTCCGACCACAAAAAAAGTCAAAAAAGTGTATTGATGAACTTGAGAGTATGGCTTATCAGAAATCCAAGTCAGTGAAGAAATCGAAGAAAAAATCAGACGGTGGTAGCTTCTAGGAAACGGGGGCAAGAGAAAAGCTCAGCAAATTTCTGACCGCGAAAAAAGTCAAAAAAGTCTATTGATGAACTTGAGAGTATGGCTTATCAGAAACCCAAGTCAATGAAGAAATCAAAGAAAAAATCTAAGTCATCAGTCAGAGATGCCTTCAAACAGGGGTTGTGTTACAATTGTGGCAAGGCGGGCCATCTGGCTAAAGAGTGTCCATTAAAGAACAAGTCCTCAGCTAATCTTATGGCAGTTGATTTGCCAGCAGGTAAAATGGAAATTGATGTTATTAATAGAACTTGTGAATGTCAATTCAGTACATTGTCTTTTGGTCCTCACAATTTGTTTTGAGTAAGGGGCAAGTTGTTAGGGAAAGATGTGAATGTATTGTTGGATTCAGGCAGTATTCATAATTTTATTAATTCTCAACTTGTGCAGAGATTCCTGGTGCCTACCAAGCCAAGTGACCATCGTTATGTGGTTAAGATTCCGTCGGGGCGCAGATACTGAAGTTTTTGAAGTAATGGTTCCGGATTTGGAGCTAAATCTTCAAGGCCATATTGAGAAAATTGATTTCCATGTTCTAAACCTGGGCCAATCGGACATAATTTTAGGATATGAGTGCTTCTTTAGTAAATTTGATAGTTTGCAAATTGATTTTAAAAAGCATGAGTTACGATTCATAGATTCTAGTGGTAAAGTTGTATCCATTTTTGGTGATGATACTGGAACTCAGTTTCCGATGGTTACATCTGCGGAATTAATAAAGGAAGCTCACAATTTTGATTGTTACTATCTTGTTTTAAAATTTTGCTTAAGTGGAATTGTTTCTGAGTCTTCACATGAAATGATAGTACTAAATCAATTATTGACAGTAATTTTATTGTGAATGATGAAAATCAGTATGGTAATTTAGATCATGACCATGAAGAGAAACGATTATTAGCAGATTTAAAACAAGAATTTAGTGATGTTTTTCCAAGTGAACTTCCACATGGTCTATCTCCATCTAGGTCAGTAGATCATAAGATAGAATTAATTCCGGGTAGTCAACCTATCTTCCGACAACCGTATCGGTTTAGTCTGAAGGAAGAGGAGGAAGTGACTCGACAAATTGAGGAGTATCTTCGAATGGGTCACATTCGGTCTAGTAAGTTGCCATGGGGGGCGCCAGTCCTTCTTAAGGATAAGAAAGACGGTACTTTCCAGATGTGCATAGATTACAAGGGGTTGAATAAAGTTACCATTAAGAATAAGTCTCCTCTACCTAGGATGGACGATTTGGTTGATCATTTGGGTGGAGCTAGATATTTTACTAAAATTGACTTGCGAACTGGTTATCATCAGTTTCGAATTCATCCAAGAGATGTGTCTAAGACAGGTTTTAGGACTAGATTTGGTCATTATGAATTCTTGGTGTTACCGTTTGAATTAACAAACGCTTCGGCCACTTTCCAGCAAATGATGAACGACTTGTTTCATTTATATCTGGGAAAGTTTGTTGTAGTGTTTTTAGATGATATACTCATCTATAGTAAAACACTCAAAGAGCATAAGAAGCATCTTAGGACTGTCTTGAGGATTTTGAGACAGGAGAAGCTTTATGCTAAAGAGTCGAAGTGTAAATTCTTTGAAGAAGAACTGTTATATCTGGGTCATGTCATATCTTGGAAGGGAATTATGATAGATCAGGAAAAGATTAAAACAATTATGGAATGGCCGAGTCCACCTCTTGGGATTTACTGTTTTCTTCCGTAGATTCATCTTGAATTATTTGTTGATTGCTGCACCTCTCAACAATGCGTTGAAGGGGATAATTACTCGAAAGGGTAGGCCGAGTCCACCTCTTGTGTGGAATGAGACATTGGATGCAAGTTTTAATAAGCTTAAAGAACTAATTGTCTCAGCACCAGTATTGATCATAGCAGATCTGGATAAATCTTTTCTGGTTAAAGTGGATGCTAGTGATTATCCGGTTGGTGTAGTTATGTTACAAGAGGAGAGGCCAGTTGTTTTTGAGAGTAAGAAGTTGTCTGATGCACAGACTGGATATACAACTCATGAAAAAGAACTATTTGCGATGGCGCATGCGTTGAAAACGTGGAGACACTATTTATATGGTAGTCAATCTATAGTGTGCTCAGATCACTAACCATTAAAGTATTTTTGTAATGAGAAAGACCTTAGGGGTCGAAAGGCTTGATGGGCTGAGCTGATGCAAGAATTTGACTTTGATTTGAGATATATTAAAGGATCGTCAAATCAAGTGGTGGATGCCTTAAGTCGGATTGTAGAGGTGAATGAGTTGTCATTCACAAAGATCACTATTGATTTCTATCTTTCATTTTGAGGTCTTTATGAACAAGATTCTCTAGACCTATATGGCAAAGAGTTCTGAATGGATCTCAATTAGGAACTTATTTGCAAGGTGATCAGTTGGTTGTGAAAGATAAGAAGGTAGTGGATGCTTTTTTCCATTCAAAATGGGATTTTGTTCCGAAGGGGAGAAGTGTGTGTATCAGGAGTGGATGCATTAATTTTTTTTTTTTATTTGAATGTCATGACGCACCTTGTGCTGGGCATCCAGATATACATCATACTCTAGATTGGTACGAAGGGACTTTTTTTGGCCAAAGCTGAAACCTTTCGTAGAATCTTATGTGTTGAACTGTGATCAGTGCCAGCGGAATAAAGCAGAGCGCTTAAAAGCTGGTGGACTTCTACATCCATTGGATATTCCTTCTAAACGATAGGATAGTATTTCGATGGACTTTGTAGTTGGTTTGCTGAGGACGAATAAACAGAATGATGCAATTTGGGTCATAGTTGATCAGTTAACAACATTTGTTACGTTTATTCCGATAAAGACTACAATTAAAGCGTCTGATTTAGCTCAAGTGTTTGTTGAACGTTTGTTCAGGCTATATGGGTTGCCATCTAACATTGTTAGTGATCGGGATCCTAAGTTTACAAGCCAATTTTGGACAACAGTGTTTGAAAAGCTTGAGACGTCTTTGAGCATGGGTTTGACTGATCATCCAGAATCCGATGGTCAGACTGAGAGGACTAATCAGACGATGGAGCAAATGCTTCGTGCATACGTTTCACTTAGGCAATCTCAGTGGGAAAGGTATCTTCCATTGATTGAGTTTGCTTATAATAGTAGTAAGCATTCGACAACTGCGTATAGTCCGTTTTATGCTTATATATGGATTTCAACCTAGATCTCCGATAACGGTTGAAACTGAGTCGATTAAAGTTCAGAAAGTAGCGGATTTCTTGTGTGAAATGCAAGAAATGTTACAATTAGCACGTGAAATGTTTTAAGTGCCAAGGATCGGGTAAGACATTTTGCTAATCTGAAAAGATCGCCTTGGGAGTTTCAAGTTGGAGATTGGGTGTATCTTAGAATTCCGAAGGATTCTAAGGTAATGCGCACTGGGAAGCATTACAAACTGTTTGCTAGGTACATTGGACCTTATAGAATCTTGAAAAAGATTGGATTTTTAGCTTACCAATTAGAGTTACCAGAGGGAACCAAGGCTCATCCTGTGTTTCATGTAAGTCATCTGAAGATGAGTTTACATGAGGGAGATCATGTTGGTTCTGGTACTAATCCATATTCCTTTGAAGACTTATTTGAGAGGATTCCTTTAGAACCTAAAAAGATTCTTTATACAAGATCCAAGCGATTGTGAAATTGGGATGTTATTGAGCATCTGGTTTGTTGGAAAGGATATTCTAATGATGAGGATTCATGGGAACTAGAAAGTAATCTAAGGAAGAGTTTCCCGGACTTTGAGTTTTGAGGACAAAACTAAAATAAGGGGGGAGGTATGTTACGGCCCTAATGGGGGATTTGTACTATTAGGGGGCTCCCTTGGATGTAGGGGCCAGGCCTAATTTGGATAATAGTTAAGTAGGACCTTAGGCTATGCCTGCATGCAGTATAGGCATGTGTGTTGCATCCTAGTATGGGATAGGATGTACATGCACTGTGTCTATGCATGGGTCTTTGCTATTATGAGTTAGGGGTACTACATGCAGTGGACATGCATGGGAGTTAGGCATGAGTTGATAGCATGCTTACATGTGGATTCATTGCATGGACAGATAGGGGAGGGGCTTCTCTCTATATATACCCACTCCTGTGTCCATTTGATTCATTGAGAGTCTGCGGCCGTTATGCTGTCGGATTGGTAAGCACTTCCTATCATAGAGATTTGCCATACTCCCCAGTGCTCAGGGGCTAGATCGAACGGTCTAGGTTTGGTTGGGACGGTTTCGTCCACTGCACTCCCTTATTGTGTTCTTAACGCTCATTCTCTATTGGAGGTCTTGGGGGACGTTTTACACCTTATTAAATGTCCTAAGGACTAATTATAGTCTACTTTAGCTCCATGGCCATTATCGACTAATTGTTTTTAATCTTCATCTACTACATTATCCAGCTCTACAGTTTTATGCATGTTTCTATACAATCTGCATAAATTCTCCGAAATTGCTCAATTTTCAAGAAGTACTAATTGGATGGATGCCAATTCATAATGGCCAACTGGCCATTAAGACCTACGACCTAATTAGTTGTCCTACTAGACTTGCCACATTTTTGCTTAATATAAATAGCTGATCATACTTCTAATATTTTCAATCAAGTAACAGCTCTCTCAAGCTTTCAAGCTTGAACACTTTTGAGCATTGTAGCTCAGTTCTTTAGAGTTCATTTAGAGTTTTGCTATTAGCGCTTACTGCTTATCAACGGAAGTGCAATAGGACAACATTCGGAAACAATACAATACACGTCATTATCGCTACCACGTTTCACCTCCTCCACCTTCTCATACATAAATAAGCTTGAAGCCTTACCTTCTTCCATTTTCACACCCATGCTTTAAGTGTTCGAGACATCACCAATGGAAGTGCTAAATGTGCTTTGATTTGATCATGTGGAGTGCAAAGAGAAGCAGTTGGTTCTACAATAAAATCTTCATCGATCCCGCAAATGCATCCACAACGTAATTTAGAAGTCGAGCTCCAACAAGAAGACAAAATTTTCAAGGCAACCAGCTCTCGAAGTAATGGTGCAGCAGGTGATCTCAGAAGACCACTGCCAACTATGTATTCCCATGAATCAAAATAACAACATGTGCAGCACTTCCACCCAGTTCTTTTCCTTCTCTGCCATTTCATTTCCCAATCATAATTATTTCACTTCCTTGCCATTTCATTTCCCAATCATAATCCTTTCACTTCCTTTGTCATTCATCTCCCAGTGTCAATATTGCCACCCTTGTTATTGCCTAAGATAATGTAGCTCATGCAAACTATCTAATGGATGATCCAAGCAAGCAAATGAAAATGATCTCGATAAACCAGCTCCAAGATTCTGCCAGTTTTATTGAGCTGTTCAACAATTTTGGAAGCTTACCCTTAGGGCATTGTACACGACAACATCCAGCAAAGTGTGCAACTACCTAAAAAGTCTGCCGCACCTTATTGCGACCTCATTGGCGTGGGACCGCCAATGCTATAAACGAGAGGGATAATGTTAGCCCCAAGGAATCCCTTGTATTTAATGGCGGTATGAGAAGAGTTACTGTGGCATGTGCTTTGTAAGTCCACAAGTAAACTCAATTTTGTAAGCAATAATGCTTAGGAACCTTAGACTTAGACCCTTTTCCATTTAAGTTTAAGTATTACCAAGAAATATTTGTAATACTTTAAACTTAGAAAGTCTAAGTTTGAAGTTTATTCTAAGTTTAGAAGTTCTAAGTTTTTTTTGTTAAGTGAACTTCATACAAGAAGTCACTTCTTAGAATAGCTTAGCAATAAGCTTTGGGAGTATCCCATAAGCATCTTAGCATATGGGCCTACCACTCATTGTATACATAGAAGTGGATTTGGGGGCCTTAAGTAACACTTGTATAAGCCCAAGCTTTAATAGACTAATCTATTCATGCTTAACTTGTGTTCCCAGTTGTGGATAGAATACTTGGTGGTAGGCGCTCGAGCCCCACTAAGCTTTCCTCAATTGGTTTTATGTTTTGGTGAATGTACTTATGGGATTATTATCTCTCACCTTGTTTATCATTCCCTTGTGGAGTTAAGTAGAATTGTTTAGACTTTAGGTAAGAAATCACTAGTTGGGAGGCATCCATAGTGGTCATTAGGGTTAGGTTAATTTAAGATACTCTCTAGTTGGGGGAAGCCTTAGAGAGCTAACCTAGGACATTCCTTAGTTGGGGACTGCCTTAAGAAACTAGTTTAGGTCATTTTCTCTCTCTAGAAGGGTGAGCCTTAGAGGTTTTATTATGCAAGAGAACATAAGAATGGAGTGGATCAAACCCCACCACCACTATACTTCAATGTCTTTTAGGAACCCTAACCCTACTAGTTGGGAAGTCATAGTAGGAAGAAACCCTAAAAGACAACAAAGATGTCAAAAGACCAGTGTCCCCAAATAATTGAAGAGAAGGAAAAGATGTGTGAGTATCCTTATCATTCGATAATAGGATTTTTTATGTACATGATGATCTGTACCAGGCCAGACATAGATTTTGTAGTCAATTCTTAAGTCAGTATATGACCAATCCTGGTATAACACATTGGAAGGCTCTTATTAGAGTCATGAGATATCTTTGAGCTACTATGGACTTTTGCATTTGTTATGGAGGAGTCGACAACGACAAACTCAATATTCTCAGTGGTATTTCATATGCAAGTTGGGCAGGAGATGTAGACACTCGTAAATCCACTTCAAGATTTACATTCTTCCTCAACAATGGTCCTATTTCATGGAACAGTTGTAAGCAAACTTCGATTGCTCTATTTCCACTGAATCATTGTATATCACAGCCTTTCAAGCTACAAAGGAAGCAATATGGTTGAGAAACTTACTTTCAGATATCGGTTTGAATCAATATGCTCTGACAATTCTATTTTGTGTTAATCAAAGTGCCATTGCTTTATCAGCCAACCCTAGATTTCATTCTAGGAGTAAGCACATTGAAATTAAGTATCACTATGTCAGAAGCAAAGTTCTCGACAAAGAGATTGACTTGCAGTACTATCGAATGCAAGATATGACAACGGATATTTTTACTAAAGCATTAAGCTTGGATGCACACAAGAAATTTTGTGAATAACTAAGTTTGAAGGTCAAAGCATTCATGGAATCAAATCAAGGGGGAGTGTTGGATTATTCTCCTGATTATTGACTAATCATTTTTAATCTTCATCCACTACATTATCCAGCTCTGCAATTTTATGCATGTTTCCATACAATTTGCATAAATACTCAATAATCGCTCAATTTCCAAGAAGTACTAACTGGATGGATGCCAGTTCATGATGGCCAACTGGCCATTAATTAGCTGTCCTACTAGACTTGACACATTTTTGCTTAGTATAAATAGTTGATCATACTTCTGTTATTTTCAATCAAGTAGCAGCTCTCTCAAGCTTTCAAGCTTGAACACTCTTGAACATTCTAGCTTAGTTCTTTAGAGTTCATTTAGAGTTTTGCTATTCCATTTGGGGTAATGGATATTCATCTTTATAATCAAAATTGTAGTGTTCCAGGGTAGCGGGTAGTGCTCACGCTGTGATGAGCAGCGTGAGAGCTACCCGGGGCCCTTTTCTTTTTAGAATTTTCCTTCATGTTTCTTTTCGGGCAGTGGTCACGCTGCCCCATGGGCAACCTAACCCTGCCCAGAAACAAAACTCCCCATTTTTCCAATTTTTAGCTCTCCCCTTTGCCCACCTGCCCAGAACCCTGCCCTGCCTGCCCGTAGACTTGCAAGCTCACATTGCTAGTTCTTAATAGTTACTATATTCAGCCCCTTGTAGTCAACATACATCCGAAAGCCTGTCGCTTTCAGAAGAATAGGAGCACACCCCATGGTGACTTACTTGGCTGAATATGACCCATCTTTAGATCATTTTCAATTCGATTAGTAATCTTTGTCTCTTCTTTCTGAGAAAATTGATAAGGTTATCTAGAGACAATGTGACTACTGAAATTAACTCAATCGTGTGGTCTATCGATCTGTTTGAAGGTCAAGGCATCCAAGGATTCAGATTAAGGGAGAGTGTTGGATTAGTCTCTATGAGATAATTCAACTAGAAAAACATCTTTGAATTTACTTAGTATCTTGTTCTTCTCTCTTTGCTCTTGATCTAAGTCCATTGAGTTAATAATTGTTACAACTACTTAGATGCATTTCAGGGAAATCCCAAATGGATTTGGCAAACAAACAATAAGCTTCATACTGTGAATAACAAATTTTCATTACATTATCTAATGAAATCATCTCAGATGGATGTACACATCTGTCTCCAAAAAGAGTAACTACTTCATTACCCTCCTGAAAAGAGAGCACATGCTTCTCAAAATCTATATCATGAGATTTACTAAATAATCATTCATACCCATTATGTCCGTACGTGCTAAATCTAAAACATGAAAATCTATTAACTCTCTGTAATCTTGAATCCAAACTGGGAGCTTTGGAACTTTGACATCCCAAGTCTCCAATTCCAAACTTGAAGCTAGATATACCTTATATTTATGATCATTGGCTTTAGTTTTCAGGCCGAGTTTCTGCACGACACCAGAGTTAGCTAGTAATCCTCGGCTCTCATGCTCGGCTCTCAGCTTCTTCTGCTCTCCTCCTTCTGAGACCTCCTCGGTCATGGGTGAGAGATACTCTGTGTCTTCAGCTTGCCTCGGCATGTGGGGATTCTCTGGAATCCGCTAACATTATCCACCCCTAATCTGTTGCAAGACCCACTACAACACAGGTGATGTCGTTCCGCTTGGCACTTGGAAAAGCGTGGTCCTTCACTCGCTTCCGTAAAACCAAATGCTTATTATCCGCAAAATTGTTACGCAAAAATGAAGATTTCTCATTGGCCGCTACATTCCAGCCCTCTTGAGAACCTCTTGCGAGTCCTGCTCGCCTTGTCGCCTCGTCGTCTGTTTTCGCTCGCTCATTTTTCGCCCTAGGGCTTCGAACACTTGGAAGCGGAGCTTACTTTTGTAGTTTATTGGCCCCAGGTACTCTCATATCTTTTTGATGAAGCCCATTTTCTGCCAGTCTTCTATCATGGTGACATACCATGAGGACATGAAGGCTGCTCTGTAGTATAGCCAGGCCATTATCTCATGGTCTTCCTCTGACTGGAAAGCTACGTTGGGATTGATCCTGATTGGATCCAAACCACGATCCCAAAAACATTCTTGCTGCATTAGAAAGGCCATTGATCAGCAATATTCGACGCCTGCACGCATAGATTAGCACTGGTCTTGTATTTGTGTCCAAAATCCAGCAATTGTAGCACCTCAGTTTATCCAAGGAGATTTTGTTTGAAATTCCTAGAATCACTGGCTAGTTTACCAATTCAACCTGTGGCTTCTCTATAGGCCATGAATTTCTTCTTTTGAGCGACATGTAGAATGGATCAACTCGTTTTCATGACGGTGCCCTCATGTACTCTTGCAGCCGCTGCTATCTTTTAAGACCTTGTTTCGCCATTCAGGTTGTGGTTGCAGTGCCACAATGATCTCAACCTTGGTGGAGTATTGGCTTTGATCAATCTCTTCTTTGCCTCCCCTCATGTTGGGAGGATACTTTCTCTCGAATTTCTCTAATTCTTTGGTGTCGGTCATCTTACCCCTTGGCATGGTAGGAGAAGCTGTCCTATGTCATTGTGGTGGCCTTGCCAAGTAGTCATCCAGGGCCTTAGTGCCCATATTCTTTTCCTTTGCCCGCTCACTCGTAGACAACTTAGCTGCGCCCGTGTCTTGCCTGGGCGATAATCTTCTTGTTTCTGGTGGGATCTGCCAGGAAGTCGTCATCACCCCCGATGTCAATGTTAGTTTCTGGACTGTCAGGGATGGAGTGATCTGGCGAGAGAGGTGCAGGGATGACAAGTTTAGGAGGAGGTGGGTTTAACAAATTGCACGCCACGCCGGGGGAGCAAAGTTGTTGTAGGAACTCGTCCCGTCGGGCCTTCTACGTGTCAGCTGGACCTTTAGATAGGCCCAATACTTTGCTAGGAAGTGGTGGAGAGAAGGAAGATGAAGAAACATGGTAAGTGGAAATAAATGTTTCAGAAAAACTAAAGGCAGAATAAGATGAGAGTTTAAAAGCGGGAGGGAGACAGGAAAAAGCTCCGAAAGCAGCTTTGGCTCTTTGGCCACCTGATCCTGAGCTACCATTTGATGGTCGGGTTTGCCCGTCCTTATTGTCTACTCCATCATCTCTATCATCGTCCCGTAGTTTCTTTGTGGGAGCACATGCTTGGTCCTTGCATGTCGTGTCCCATAATTGGTTCACCTTGTCCAAGACTTGCTGTAGGGCCTTTTTTGTTTCTTCAAGCAGCTCTTGGGACTCAAGGATAATCTTTTCCTGTCTAGTCACAATATTTTAGAAATTCCTCTTCTCGGCTTCTCGTTCTTGGATCAGTCGCACATAGTTTTTCATCCGGATGGCTGTGGCCTGTGGGGCCTAAAACTGTATGTCCTCGAGCTTAACAAGAGGGGCATCAATTGTCATTACACCCGACGATCCGTATCGTGCTTGGTCAATCTAGGTCATCTGGTGCTTCAGTTATTGCTGAACCTCTTCCAAAGTTCTTCTGCCCGACCATCACGGATCTGATTTCATCTGTTTCTTTGTTTTTTCTTTGGCCAGCTTCTGTTGTTGCGCGATCTCTTGGCCCTAGTATTGGACCTTATTCTGTTGGCTTATCAACCAATGCATGTGGTAGCTTGCTTCGGATAGGCCGATCATCAAGTGCTTAGCTGCTTCAAATAGCTTCTCAGGGTTAGCGATGGTTGGGTACTGATCAGGGGTGTGGGATGGTGAGGCTAATCTAAAAAATAAACGTTGTGGAGGAAATGAAGATGGAAGTGGAGGGAGTGGAGAAACAATATTAGTAGAGATGATGGTTGTTGTGGTGGTGGTGATGGTTAGTGGAGGGGTCAGACCTCCTCTTGACTGATTCGCTTTTTCAGGTTCTTCATCACTGATTTCCATCAGGTTTGCAACATCAAAATATTGTGAAGTGTCCAAGGTATGGACTTGCTGGGCCTGTGGTTGTTGGTCGTGTGACTGCTGCGCTGCTCCCGTGTCTTGGAGAATGGTACTCCCCACTCTCCACCTCCCAAAAAAATAAGGTGCCTTTGGTGAAGTTGGCGTCATTGGCGTGGTAATCAACAGGGTGGGGTGGTGACTTTGTCTTGTGGTCCAACTAATGTTGATGTTCTCGTGTCTGGTGCTGTTGTAGAAGTGGCTGCTCCATCACCCTCGTTGATGGTGTGTGAGGGTGATGAGTGTTGTTGAGATGTTGCTTGGGAGAAGGAGTTCTCATCGTCTGAATCTGAATCTTATGATGTTGTTCCATCGGGTGATTTCCTCCTGGCATGAAGCTTTCGGCGGATGCATTGTTGCCTTGTGTCTGGCAACTGGACCTTAGAGGTGTCGGCTTGTTGAGCTGTCGATGATGCTACTGTCTGTGGATCTGGTTGAGGGCTTGTGTACCAGTGGAATAATACTAGTGATTGTCCTTTTGGGTGGAAGCCCTGATGGTGAAGTGGCCCTTGGGTGTGAACGCTTGGACTTTTTGGACTCAATAAGAATGTCCCATGCTTTGTCTACAACTTGTAGGTGTTGTTGAAGTTTGGGCCCATTTTGTACCTGGTGGAGTGTGATATCAGTCATGAGATATCCCAGGACTGTTGTTGACTACTTGTTTTTAACACAGTCATGAAGGCAGTTCGACGCAAACTGTGCCGAATCATAAAGATTTTGGACATGCAGTCGTGAATCTGCCATTATGTGGGATACAAACGTGGGTACCCGTAGCACCTTTGTTCTTGATCAGTATGCACATGCCGCTGTCAGTTGTTGATCATTGATGGCCTCTATGCAGTACCCGTCTTTATTCTTCCATTTCTCCACTGAGGGGTCGATGTACTTGAAATACGCTGTCTGTTCAAATCTTCTAGAGCGTCCTGGTGACAACATTTGGTCCACGAGGGAGCCCGAAGGGTTGCAAGTCTGCCGCTGCAAAAGATATATTATAAACATAGTTCCTGATAGGGGAAACTATGAGTTGGCACGATCTTGCAGTAGCATTATAATTTTCGTACGCCATGTGTAGCAGGTACGAACTCTGATACCCAGTTAGGACAGGGATTTGAAACTCAATTGCCTTGAAAAAGGATTCTGCCTGTTGGTACCATGTCTGCATCTCTGTAATATCCAATTTGCACAGCTAAATGTTGATCTTATTATCATCGGAATCATTGGAACTGGAACTCGGGTTGGAAGACATGGTAAAAAAAATGGAAGAAATAGTGTTATGGAAAAAGTGTATCGGTTGAGATTTGAGACATGGTTAAGGGTGGTGTCGGTTGACATTTGACTGGTGGCTTCGATCGAGATGGAACGGAGGGCTTCGGTCGAGATGGAACTGAGGGCTTTGGTCGAGATGGAACGGAGGGCTTCGGTCGAGATGGAACTGAGAGATTCGCTTGAGAATTGAGTGAAATGCTTCGGGTGAGAAGGTGCGTGAAGGATTGGTCGACAGGAGATTGGAAAGCTGTGGGTGAGAAGGTAGGTGAACGCGTTGGTCGAGATGGAGTGGAAAGCTGTGTGCGAGAAGGTAGGAGAATGCGTTGGTCAAGATGGAGGCGAAAGATGTGTGCAATGTGAATGATGTTCTTGAAAGGGAGGTTACGGAATGAGGTTGGATAAGGAAAAATGGAAGGTATAATGTCTGAAAGCAGAAGATGTTGAGGTGTTGGTCAAGGATGGAGATGTTGGGAAGGTGGATAACTGTGGAAATGGATTTGTGGAGGTGGTGAGAAACAAATGTTTTATATTGATGATGTTGTTTTCAATATTGAAATGGGAGCATGATGTACGCCCGCATGACACTACCCCTCAGACTACGAAAAGTTTCAAACGGATGTGCATTCTGCAGGCGATGTTAGGTTTGGAAAGTTTTGGTGATGGCGCTCTCAACGGCGATCAAACTACGATGGATGATACTTGGTGGAGGTGGAGTGTAACCGAGGACGGAAGCATGGAACAAGAGAGCGCTAGAATCGAGCACAAGAGCAGGAAGATCGCCAGCAGATTGTCGCAAGAAACTCCAGAATTCGCACTTCGTTGAGGTGCGAATGGCATCGTTGTTATGGCATTTATGGACGTTGTCGTCTGGCTTTGGGCGAGATGTGACGTGATGAATCTGTTGAGTTTTGAATTAAAACCTCCGGTTGAGATTTGAGTCTTGGTTGCCGGTTGAGATTGGACATGAAAAGCTCCGGTCGAGATTTGAATCAGTTGCTCCGGTCGAGATTTGAGTGGAATACTCCAGTTGAGATTTGAGTGGAATACTTCGGTCGAGATTTGAGCCAGTTGCTCCGGTCGAGATTTGAGTGGAATACTCCGGTCGAAATTTGAGCCAGTTGCTCTAATCGAGATTTGAGTGGAATACTCTGGTCGAGATTTGAGCCAGTTGCTCCGATCGAGATTTGACTTAGGTGCTTCGGTTGAGATTTGACATGACGACCTCCGGTTGAGATCTGTCAGACAACCCGTCGGTTGAGATCTGGCTGGAAAACTCCGCTCCAGTCGAGATCTGACTGGAAAGCTTTGGTGGAGATCTGGCTGGAATGCGCCAGTTGAGATCTGACTGGAAAGCGCTGATTGAGATCTGACTGGAAAGCTTTGACTAGAAAGCTCTGGTTGAGATCTGATTGAAAATCCTTTATGGAGGAATGGAGCTGTGTGATGCAAGTGAATAACTCCAGGAGGAAAACATGACTATGGCTCAAATTAGAAGTTCTTCTTGGAAAGAAGTATCTCAGTGATTGGATGTACGATTAATTGAGAATATTGAGATATCATACAGACAGAAATGAAATGGGCCTAAAGTGTGACAAATCTTGTCCTTATGACGTAGTCTATCATTTGTTGACCTAAGATACACATGACAAATGTGTATTTATAGAAAAAGAAGATTCACATAAAGTAAATATATACATGCATGAATTATAAAATAGAAAAGGATACAAAAATACGCATGCATAACAAAGCAAGTAAGGAAAAAAAGAAAAAAAGAAAAAGTAAAATATATACCAGGGGAATACTGTTAAATTGGGTCAACAAAAAACAACTCCTTGTAATACCGCCGTAGACGACCACCGTTGACGACAATGTCCAAGAGTATTCCGTCAAGTGTTTGCAGCTGGACTGCACCATTAGGAAAGATTTTATTAATAACATACGGCCCCTCACTTCAGAATTTCAATTTGCCGAGGTGCTTCTTTGATGTATAAAGAAGCACCTGGTCACCTAAGTGTAGATCCTTATTGCGTAAGTGACGGTCATGCTAGGCCTTTTGGTGTCGTTTGTTAACCAGTTATGCGTGGTAAGATATGAGTCTTGTCTCGCATAACTGGGCTAACGTAAATAGCCTAGTCTTTACTTGTTGTTCGATTGTAGCTTTTTCACAGAGATCTGTAGAAAAAGCTTCCATGACTCTTAGCGAACGTACTAAGAATTCTACAAGCATTACCGCCTCTTGACCATACACTAGATGGAATGGGGTAACCCACCCAATGGCTTTCTTCGGGGTGGTGCGGTAAGCCCAGATAGCTGAGAAAAGTTTTGTTTCTCAATCTAAGCGACTGGGTTCAACTATGTTTGTCAATATTTTACATATCGTCTTGTTAGTTGATTTGGCCTGGCCATTACATCTAAGATAGTACGGGGTGTACTCTTTCGGTGAATTACAAGGTAATGGAGTAGCAAATTATCAATGACAACATTTAAAAAATGCGTGCCGCGATCACTAAGTAGCTCTATAGGACAGCCAAAACGCGTGATAATTTTTTCATAAAGAAAACGCGCTACAGTCTTTGCGTTGGCGTCCTTTGTTGCCCGAGCCTCAATCCATTTAGTGGCGTAATCGGTGGCTATGAGGATATAATGGGCTTGGGTATGTTTCACTGCTGGACTGATAGGTCCAACAAAGTCAATTCCCCATTTATGGAACGTTTCGCCTTCTATAATGGGAGCCAGTGGTGTGAAGTCTGCTTTCATATTTTTCTTGGCTCGTTGACAGACATCACACGTTTTAATGACAACAAATGTGTCTTTAAATAAAGATGGCCACCACAATTCTGCTCGAAGGATAATCTTCGCGGTTGCTTTAGCAGAGAAGTGGCCGCCACCAATGCCCTCATGAGCCTGAGATATGATAGGTCGTATCTCAGATTCATAAGCGCATCGTCGGATAATACCATCAACGCCCCTTTTGTAAAGTTGTCCGACTATTAGCTGAAAGGGCGCTGCTTTAAGCAAAAGACATGCATCAGAAAGATCATCGTTGACTGGTGCAGTTGCTTTTTCAGCATTAGGGAGCCGAGAAAGGTGATCCGCCATGAAATGTTGGGTTCCTTTCCGAACGACTACACAGAAATTAAATTTCTCTAATATCAACAGCCATTGAGCTATACGTCCCGTTTTACAGGATTTATTAACAATATATAACAGGGCTTGATGGTCGGTGTAGAATGCAAAGGTCTGGCCTAGTAAATAATGTCTTAATTGTTGAACAACATAGACCATAGCCAATGCTTCTCTCTCGGTTGTAGTGTAGTTTACTTCAGCAGGCACTAGTTGTCTGCTCAAGAAACGTATTGGGAAGTCTTTGCCATACTCGCTCGGTTGTGCAAGAAGACCTCCAATGGCAAACTTACTGGCGTCAGTATGCACATGGAACTCTTTCGTGTAGTCCAGCGAACGGAGTATGGGTGCCGTGGTAAGGGCTATTTTCAACTCCTCAAAGGCTTTAATGGGTTCTTCAGTCCATCGAGGATCTACCACACTAAATAAACGAGGCGTGCCTTGCCGGCATAATTAATTATAAAGATGCGATAATAATTTGTGTGACCGAGGAAGACATAAACTTCCTTCACTGTTGTAGGTAAGGGCATTTCAACTATAACCTTGATTTTTGAAGGGCCGGTGAAATACCGTCCTTTGAGATTATATGTCTGAATACTACCACATGGGTTACCCATATTTGTCATTTATCAAGGTTTAGTGAAATTCTGAATTTACGACAACGAATGAAGACTTTCTCCAGTGCGTCAAGGTGCGTAGCCACCGAGGAATGTACACCCAGATCGTCGAGATAAATCTCGACAATCCGATGTAACAGGTCTTGGAAGGCCAGTTGCATGACCCTCTGGAACGTTGAAGGGGCATTGCATAAGCCAAAAGGCATGACATTATAAGCGTAAATCCCATTTTTTGTGGCAAAGGCCGTTTTATGTTTATCTGCAGGGGCTATCTGAACAAGTAAATTTCCATCCAAGAAGCTGAAAGCTTCAGCTCCTGCCATTTCCTCTAAGATTTGGGTCGTTAAAGGCAAGGGAAAATGGTCTTTCTTTGTAACCGCATTGAGGTTCTTTAGATCGACACAGATATGAAGTTTGCCATTTTTCTTGGGTACAACCACAATGGGTGATACCCAATCAGTAATTTGGACTTCATACATGAAGCCAAGATCCAGCAATTTTTTTATATCTTCATCGATTATCTCGCGATGATAGACAAGGTTACATCTGTAAGGTTTAGCCCTAACAAGCTTAGCGTTGTCTTCTAAAGGAATCTTATGGACCGTTACTTCAGGTGGGATTCCTTTCATTTATGTATAGTTCCATGCAAATACATCCCTGTATTTGCAAAGTAAAGTTTCCAGATCAGAAAGTTGTGCTGACGAAAGGTGTGCACCAACATGAACTATTTATCAATAATTTTATTTTTTTGTAACTGAGGTTTTTGAGGTTTTTGAGTGGGTGGTGTTGTTGCCTCACTATCATGGTCATCGAGAAGAGTTGACCATGGCTTTTGGTGATGTTTCGCCATAGACATCGCACGTGTTCTCAAAGACTTGAAGAAATCTTTGAGGGTCAGTGTTGCCGTCGTACTTAGGTAAATCTAATTTGGGAGTTCGTTTTTCAATACGCGGAACATTATTTGCAAAAGCTCTGTTTAAGTGAGCTCGTGCATGTGAAGATTCTGCAGCATGAGAGTGTGGTCGATCGTATGGAGCTTCAAAACGCATGGGTTCCCATCTGTCAAATGAGTTGGTTGAGGGCTCTTGGACTTGGGATTTCATCCTAAATATCTACTAAATCGAGCTTGTTCAGTAGATGGAGAGACCATCTATGTCAATTAAAATATGTTTCCTAAGTCTCTTGGCAAGCATGGGGAAAAAGAGAAGAAGACCATCATTAATAATGACTTAATTCTCAAGAGAAAAATACTAACTTAGGCAAATATTGGAGGCCAAAATTGGTAGGCTTCTTGCACCTAATGCTTTATTTTACCTTACACAATTGCACTTCTTGTTATATTGTCTTTCAATAATGACATTGAAACACCAAATTTCTCAAACTTAGAGCTTCATTTGTTAACGTATTCCACCTCCACCACTTCCTCTCAAGAAAATTTTGAGTCCAAATCTATGCTGCTTCACATTTCTTTTCTAATTTACTCAAATTGCTCTCCCTAGCACATGCCACCTTCTTGCAAACCTCATAACCATCTCATTAAAATCAAGATAATCACTTATAGTCTTGTTAAGTAGGTTGGGCATAAAATTTGCTCGAATGCTAGTACATTGTAGCAAAGGTGTTTCCCTTAAAAAGATAAAAAAGTTCAAACCTCTCATAGAAATTTACTTTTCAAGTTTACATTTCCATCATGAAGAATATTCTATGGTTTATTATCGTTCACTTTTGAAGTGCAATAGTTCATCCAAAGATTTATATTCCTTAGAAAGCTTTGCGGATAATATCTTGATTGGCTTGTTATGAGAATTTTGCCCATCGGTTACTTTTTAAACCTTTTTCATTAAGGTTGTTGAAGATCTCAGGTGCAAATTATAAGGAAAGTGGCATGACTTGCCAAAAAGAGAATCTCAAAATATACTATAGATAATAAAAGCCAAAATGTGTGACCCATAAAAAGGGGACAAACTGCCATCCTTTATGCTTGAGAGAGGATTTCCTAGTGACCTTTTACCTTGTTGAATGGACATAATGTTATGGTGAGGACGACATCACCTCAATTTTGTCTAAGGCCTAACGTTCTGGGCATTCTAAGAGAGGATTTTCTAGTGAGCTAGCAATGATTCTTATGGTGAGCTCCACATCAACTCAATTTTGTCAAGGCATAATAGTGTGTAGCAATGATTCTAGGATCATTGAACCAACTGAAAATGTCCAAAAAAAACCCAATCTCTATTGAGGCAGGGTAATGTTTTGCATGCATTTGAAAGTGCCATCAATGTGGACAGACTTCAACTAGAGAGTTAGTGCTTAACCAATAAGCAACATGCAATGCAATCTATTCCCAAAAGAATACCAACCAAATACCAAAATAAAAATCAAGTACAACGACCACTAAAAAGACTTATTACCTCCAAGATGGATGCGTGTTGCCAGCAATGGGGAAAATTGTCAAAGTATAGGAATAAAAAATGAACTAGCAATGGGAAAAATTGTCAAAGTATAAGAATGAAACTGGCATTATTTTTCTAAAATCTATATCATGAAATTTTTGAAGGCTTAGTCAATTAAAACTTTTGTGTGTAATAGTCCTCGAAAATTTGAAAGATTCCAAAAATCAAAGTTTTTTCGTGATAGCTCAAAAAAGATTTTCCGAGCACTCTTTTTTTTGGTGGGGCGGTGAGCATTAATGGCACGATAGATTCTACATCAAAACGGTCACATTCCTGCCACGTGGCATGTCTCGCACTGGACTCTTCTGGTTATTTGACACGTGGCAAAATCTGAAAGGTTTCGACGAAATCGAACGGTTGTGGGCTTCAAACCATCGCGTCAAAAGGTCAGTTTGTGCGTCATGGCCGCATCATATTCTGGGCCGGCCTTCCTCGCCTAAGGCCCACCCCCTTCCTACTCTGCTGGCTCCTATCTTAATGGCACGATATGGCCAGAGCGGGACCACCGTTAGATCCTGTCGTCAACGTCTAGATTCTGCCACGTATCCAATCTAAAACTTTAGAGTAATCCGATGTGACACGTGGCGGAAATCCAACTGATTCACGATGGAATATAACGTGCGACAAAGCTGGTAGCCAGCTGGTCACCTCCCTAATAAAGTCGTCCATCAAATCCCAATAATTCCCGATAATATTTTTGTTCTCTTTTGTTTGTACTCATTTGCGTGCCAGTCGGATTCGAACTCGTGACCTACGCGAGAGAATAATACGTCCTAACCAATTCGCCACTTTATATGACTGATATTATTATTTTTCTCGTCAAGACTTAGTGCCCAGCCGACGTACCTTAACGGCACGAAGCTATACTACGCACGATCGTCTGAGAAGTTGCCACGTGGTGGAATGATCGGTTGGATGCTTTTAATGACTAGTTTTGGATACGTGTCAACAGTTTGAGGTTACCGATGGAGATCGAACGGTAGGAGATGGAAACTGCGTTGTGCGATTAAGATGCGAGGAGCCCAGGCTATCGGATAGTACATATTACCTGCTCGCAGTGAAAGGTCAGTCCAATCTAACGTTAGGTGTGTGCCACGTGGGCGTGACTTGGAATCGGAGGGCATCGGACGAGGCGGATCAAAATGCGTACAGTGCATCGAGGATTCGTTCATTGATCCTGCCTGCCTTATTGACGAGAGAGCTTCGTTAGGTAAGGATCGTCGTTGCTCGATTGATCGATCGTAAGAGCGTCCTCGACACGCTCTTCACGGTCCACGCTCGCTCCCTTGCTTGCTTGCTTTCGATCCAGTTACATTTCGATCCAGTTGCTTTTGATCCAGTTACATTTAGATCCATTTTCGTACAGATTCTTGTAAGTTTTTTCGATCCACTTTTGTCGAGGAAAGATGAGGGAAATCATCAGCATTCATATCGGCCAGGCCGGGATTCAGGTCGGCAATGCCTGCTGGGAGCTTTACTGCTTGGAACATGGCATTCAGCCTGACGGTCGCATGCCTAGGTAAGCTTTTCTGTCGCTTCTAATGTGTAAATGGTAAGATCTGATGGTATTGCGCTGTGAGGAGGTGAGTTTTTTCTGAGTTTGAGCTAACCGGGTTTTCTGGCATCGTTGGGACAGTGATACCACTGTCGGATATGCAGGTGACGCTTTCAATACTTTTTTCAGTGAGACGGGTGCCGGTAAGCATGTACCAAGAGCTGTGTTTGTGGATCTAGAGCCAACTGTGATTGATGAAGTCCGATCTGGCGCATATCGGCAGCTCTTTCATCCAGAGCAACTTATTTCGGGAAAGGAAGATGCTGCAAATAACTTCGCGCGAGGGCATTACACAGGCCAGTTGGTTTTGTGTTTACCTGTTTGCCCCAGTGTACTTTAGAAATTGTCGCTGCCATATGCTCCTTTGCTGGAATTGGTGGTTTTTCTTAACTTAAATCTGTTCTGAATTGCCTTTTATCTGTCAATGCAGTTGGTAAAGAGATTGTCGATCTCTGCCTCGATAAAGTACGGAAGCTGTCTGATAATTGCACTGGCCTGCAAGGCTTTTTGGTGTTCAATGCCGTTGGAGGTGGCACAGGATCGGGTCTTGGCTCTTTGCTGCTCGAGCGTCTTTCTGTTGACTATGGAAAGAAATCTAAGCTCGGATTCACCATATACCCTTCTCCATTGGTGTGTCCAGGCTGAGAGTCCTTGTGCCTAGCAAATATTCTGGTTTTCTAATGTTATACTTGCTTCCTCAAACACGCAGCTTATCGGAACCTTGTATTAAAAGCTTCACTTGTATAAATCTTATGGTTAATTGCAAATTATTTTTTATTTAATGTTTCAGTATAGTTAAATTGCACAGTATGTTAATGTTGATCTACTTCTTGATGCAATGACTTCATTGAAGGTCTCAACTGCGGTAGTCGAGCCTTACAACAGTGTGCTCTCCACGCATTCTCTGTTGGAGCACACGGATGTTGCTGTCCTTCTGGATAATGAAGCCATTTATGATATCTGTAGGCGATCTTTGGATATCGAAAGGCCGACGTACACAAATCTGAATAGACTGGTCTCTCAAATTATTTCTTCATTGACAACTTCTCTGCGCTTTGATGGAGCTATCAACGTTGATATAACAGAGTTCCAAACTAACCTTGTTCCGTATCCTCGCATTCATTTTATGCTCTCATCATACGCTCCAGTTATTTCAGCAGAAAAAGCGTATCACGAGCAATTGTCTGTGCCGGAAATTACCAATGCTGTCTTTGAACCATCCAGTATGATGGCTAAATGCGATCCTCGCCATGGTAAATACATGGCTTGTTGTCTGATGTACCGCGGAGATGTGGTTCCTAAGGATGTAAACGCTGCAGTTGCAACCATCAAAACTAAGCGGACGGTACAATTTGTTGACTGGTAATTCTTCTGGACTTGCAGCTATTCCCTTACCTTTATTGATTTTTCCGAACTAACTTGCATAACCCCATCGAGGGTGAAGGACGTTTGTACTACAGATCCGATCCTTCTTTTCCTTGTGTATGTAACAGATTAACATCAGTACCTTGATCCAATTTTATTGTATTTACGTGTGATGGTAGGTGCCCTACGGGATTCAAATGCGGAATCAATTATCAGCCTCCAACCGTCGTGCCTGGTGGCGATCTTGCCAAAGTGCAGCGAGCGGTCTGTATGATCAGCAACAACACAGCTGTTGCTGAGGTCTTTTCCAGAATAGATCACAAGTTTGATCTTATGTACGCTAAGCGTGCATTTGTACACTGGTATGTCGGAGAAGGAATGGAAGAAGGTGAGTTTTCTGAAGCTCGTGAAGATCTTGCAGCCTTGGAAAAAGATTATGAAGAAGTGGGTGCAGAAACGGGTGATGCAGATGTGGAAGGCGATGAGTATTAACTGCTTGGCTGAAAATAAGCTCTTCTAGTAGGTGACATTAAGAATCTGTAGGAGCCATTGTTAATTTAGAAAAATGCAGAAGTCGTAGCATTTTGCTTCATCTCTTTGTTATTAGTTTACTATTATCATTATTAAACTATCGAAGTGAAAAACAGATCCTTGATGCATTTTGTTCATTCAAATAGCCTATTTTCCTCCTGAAATTTTCTTCTCCCATTCATATGGTGGCTTAGATTTGGTGTTTATGATTATGTGGTTTTTATTAGTTTTGTGGCCATAGCAAGTGAGCTATTGTGACAATTTGCTAAGAGCTGAAGTGTCATCATAGGTGAGTTTGGGCATTAAAACAAGTCTTTCTTTTTTATTTTTCAAAAATAGAAAACAAATCTTTGTTTTCTATTTTTGAACTCTAATGCCCTGCCCAGGGCAAACTTTCTCGTGATATATGAATAACCTTGTTTTGCTTGTTTTCTTTGTTAGTTTGCCAGACATCTTACAGGGACCTAGAAAATATTGTTATGGCTGGTAATTTTTGTGAAGTATTTTGATTGACGGTATTGGTGATTAAGCATCATGTAAAAACCAAGTCCTGTTTGGCTTATCATGAAGCTTGTGGTCTATTACTCATCCGCACTTTCAAATGTGATATGCCTCCTTTCGATTTCAGGTCTGAGAATCTCAGTTTTCAAATGCACCTGAAATCAGATTTTTGGTTTTTGAGAAGGAATTACAGTTTCCTTTATGGACGCAATCTGGTGAAATGGAATTGTCAATTTCACACGGTTGTGTAACAGTGCTGGCCAAAAATCTTTTTTTTAACCTACTAAAAAACCTACTACTTTTAATGAGAGAGAGAGAGAGAGAGAGAGAGAGAGAGGAGTTGAGAGGAGAAGGAGAGCGAGGCTGAAGGCTCAAGCAGTCGCTGAAGGCCTACGGCCGCTGAAGGATGAAGGTTGCATTGAGGCCCTGCTTATTTGTAGCTTGTAGGCCTAATGCCTTTTTTCAGCAAATTAAAAATTACAAAGTTTTTTTTACAACTGGTAAAAAAAGTATTAGCCCTTTAGATTAGTAGGCTCTAAGAACCTACAACTATAAATTTAGTAGGTGAATATATAAACTATAAATTTAGTAGGTGAATATATAAATTTAAAAATGAGCCTATAAGGCTTTGTAGGTTTTTCACAAGCACTGTCAATGTGTAAATTGCACAACCTTCTCCGAGGAAGGTTGTGTGAATTAAAAAAAAAGACCTGAGATCTGAATTTCACACCTGGAAAGGTACCTGTCTGCTGCCCTTCCAACTGGGGTGCCTCTGCCCTCCACCCTTCAAATCAGCAAGATAAGAATTGTGTAAGCATCCAGCTGCCCTTCTTATGATGCATTTTTTTTGCATATATGCTGTTGGGGACATGGTTTTAGGGAGGTTTCCCTGAATCCAGTTTTGAACTGAACCATGATTTTATATTTGACCTAGGAAGAGTTGGTTCAATTTGATCACATTTGAGTGAAATTCCCTCTAAGAAATTCAGTTTTTGAATAAAATTCCATTTGTTTCCCAGTCTTGCTGTGTATTTCTCTACCATGAAAATACCAAAAATTAACAAACTTTTTGACAAAGCTGATTGTAGACAACGTGAATTCAGGTGTTTTATCACTTCTATCTGTTCTCACAACATGCAAAATCAACCTCATGTTCATTTAGTTTTTTCAATACGGTGTATAATACACTTAAGATTTCGAGGAAGAAGATTAGGAATACTCAATATTGCATCTGCACATCTCTCTATCTGAATGAAGCTATCAATATTATGGTAAGGAATGCTGCTCTGCCTTGATGGATTCCTTTGTGTGTGTTTAGAAGAATTACAAACTTGATGCGAACAAGACATGTAAAGGTAAATTGGTATCACTTTCTCTAGCCTATGATGTATTGCATATGTGTGTATGTACACACTAGTATAGATGGCTCGTGTAGTAGTATAGATGGCTCGTGCAGGATTTAAAGGGGCCGGGTTGGGGGTTCCTACAGTGTTGGGCGGTTCTCACATATTTATGATGCCCACCGGTTCAGGGTATTGCCTTTTTTTTTGGAAATCGAGAACCGCCGGTTTAGGGTATTGGATTACATCTAAAATATTTACACCTGGCGGTTCTCAATAATATCTTATAAGATAAATCTTGGCAGTTCTCAATCTGCCGGTTATTCCTCTATTAAAAACTGCCGATTCCTATATCAGGTTCTCAATACATACTATTTTTATAAAAAAATATTAAAAATCATTTCAAAATTTATCGTTGCATAGTATGTTAAAATTCCCTCACATTATTTATCAAAAAACAAGTGGAAGCCACAAAAAAAAATTGTAAGTGCACAAAAGGGTGGCAAGTAAGAGTTAGGAGTTATGAGGCTTGAGGCCATTTGAAGTTAATTCCCTATTTCGATAGTTCCTATTTCAAAACTAGTACTAATGCGGGGAGTAAGAATTTTTTTTTTTTGAAATGAACTTGGATCCCAAAGTGAGTTGCCGGGAAACGTGGTCTCACAAGGAAGCCCTGATGAATACTCTATACTCTACACTCCACCCGTGAATTTTTTAGGATCATCTCGGGCTTACGAGTTGTAATGGGCTGTCTTCAAAGGATGGCTACTTCCAAGCCCTCCGAGAAAGGGGTACATGTAGCTCTAGTGCCTGCACACCGAATACTATATCCAAGGCCTTTTCTAAACTCGATCGAAAGGCTGGGATAGAGTAAATAGTATACCTTGTATTGTGAATTGATACTCGGGTTATACACCCCTCCAAATGACGGTTCGGTTCTCAACCTCAATCTAAGGCTCAAAGGGACCCGACGGTTCTCCACCATGGCCGGTTCCTACAAAAGAGCATACCCGCCGGTTCTACATAGAAGCCGGTTCTTGAGAAATAGTGTACCCGCTGGTTAGGGTCTTCAGAACCGGGTTGATAACTGGGTTGAGAACCGGAAAAAAAATCAATACCCGCCCAACACTGGTTCCTACCCAATAGCCTTTTGCCTTGGGAGCGTGAGAGCCTTAGGGCATTAGTGCACCATGGTGGAAGGCCTAGTGTTTTTCCCTAGTTAATGCTTTGTTGTGACGATGTTTTTTTAAATCTACATAATGCCCATGTGGACAACCGATGTTTGGCTTGCTACATGTATGTAGCAACCATTGGAGTTTTGGTGAAATGTGCAAATGGTTTGGAAACACATGAAAGTCTTTTCAATCCTGAAAGTTCTATGGAAAGATTTTGTGATGTGACACTAAAATATGATGAAAAACAAGCACTTTTCATTGATATGTTGAAAATTACATGTTTTCAAGGATCCATGTCTAAAAGGAGCACAAGGGCAATCTAAAAACCATGAAGTCCATTCAACTAGCTATATTTAATGATGCATAACTAGAATTGTAAACCTAATCATGAGAATTTGATAATTATCATGATTATGTATGAAGAAGCTAATTGAATAAAATGAAGATTCCTAAGATTAGTATTATCGCAAATCATGTGGAAAAAGTACAATATGGACCAAGAGTGGATCCTAATATGATCCTCAAGAGGGATTGGATGTTAGATTTACTTGATCTATCAATCTACAAAAGATTAAGATCAATCTAGATCAATTCTAGACATAAAATCCTAACAAGAACAATCATGAATGAAGGTAAATGTACTTGCTGGTTTCACACATGTGAAACCCTGTCAGAGTACAGACTCCAACTTGAAAATCAAGTACACTATGATAGAACCTCAAAACAATCAAAACAAATGTAGACAAATTGAGAGAATTACACAAAATTGCTTCCAAAACCAAGATTAGTGTTTCTTGATGATTATGGCCAAATGTGGCTCTATATATATAATAAGTGGGAGCTCGTGGTATTGATCATCCCTCTGATCCCACATGTGTGAGGGTGCTTTGTCATATGATGATTCATCATGCAAAACTGACACTTTGACAAACCCTTCTATTTTGAGCACTTTTGGTCCAATTTCTTACTATATGGAGATCAACTTGGAAATATTCTAGAAGTCAAAACTCGCCTATTTCAGCTTATTCCACACGTGTGAGCTGTCCTCTACACATGGGATGTGACACCTATTCAAAGTATTTGGCTCATGCAATCATAGATTGATGCCATGTGTCATATATCTAGAAAACTAGTTTTTAGCCATTTTAGCCACTAGAACTTGAATTAAATCATATGTACAACATATATGGTACATGACAAGTACACTAGTTTCACACGTGGGAACAGGCTCCACACATGTGTGTTTATCTATATACAAGATTTTTGACCTCTACCAAGCTTATTTTTGCATTTTTCACAAATCAAATTTATTGAGTTGAGATTGTTTATTAATTTAGTTGTATTCATAAATGCTTTTGAACATTCGTTGCACTAGGTGGTGTTAATTTAGCAGAATGTTATTCCTTATTTCTTGACAACTAAAAATTCTGATCAATGTCATTTTTTAGTACTAAGAAATAAAATTTGTGGTCATTCAAAAGCCAAATGTGTGCCTACCAACCTATCTTATTCAATCAAGATATTGTTATAAGAAATTGTGAATTTGTTGCTAGCTAGATTAAGTGGCCTGATGATATATTTGAGTATTTTGCGCACACAATTGATCATCATGAGTTTTTTTTTTTATGTGATAAATATTTAGAAGTAAAAGCACAAGGTATTGTTAAAATTTCACAATTTTGGCTTGACCAATTTTGGTCATATTGCTTGTGAATTGTATTATGGTCATGTTGTGGCTTGTCACACGTGCCAAATAGCATAGGATACTCTTTGTAAGTCTCATTCCTAACCTAGCATAGGAGTGGCACCTTTGGAATGAGTCCAAAGTGTGCTTAGATAAGCTAGAGAAATTCTAGGAGCTAAAAATAGCATGTTTTACACTGTTTCTGGATCTTGAGATCTTGACCCCATATTAGGGTGGATCTAATGACCTATTAGGTTAGATGTTAGGGTTAGGTTATGATAAGTACAGAGATGCCCTAAAACCTTCATATCCAAGCTTGAAATGTATAAATGTATGATGGGATCTCCATCCAAATATGAAGAAAAATTGAGTTTTTCCACTTCTATCAACATTGTCTTTTGGTGGCGAGTTATAGCTATTGGATGTGAGTGATTTTATGCATTAATTAGTTGCTTTGGAAGGTACTGAAGTTGATTACAGGTCTGAGAAGCTTGCTGCACTTTAATTTAGTGTATTTTTATCAAATCTATGTGCCTATTGTGGAGTTAAATGCCAAATTAGCTAGATTTGGTAACTAGGCTTGATTCTAGCTCATAGTTTGGATCTAGATCTTTGATTTGTGCATCCTCCATCACTTTTAGGAGTGATTGGGACTGAATTTGCTGTAAAATTTTGTCATGGTATCAGAGCCTAATCAAAAGTGAGCTTTAGATTTGATTATCTCAAGCTTAGATCCTAGATTTGAGTAGTATTGGCTTTGTCCTTACTACTAGTTGCTAATCTAGTGATTGTACCTCCAAATTTGGTTTCATTTGAGTGAGAATAGATCAAAGGGAACTTGTTTTGCTGAGTTATAGCTGCAAGATTGAGCCATTTCCATTCAACCAAACCAAATTAGAAAGTTCTTATGAGTTGAATCTTGGAGTACATGTCTCCTAGATCAAGTGTTTTGACGTTTTCTTCATCTAGAAATGCAAAACTAGTGAAAATTGTGTTTCTATTCTACTCGATTTTGGATAGGTTTGTGATTGAATATGTCAATGCGATTCAACCTGAATTTAGAAGGCTTTATTTGTGAGACATTTATATGCTATAAAGTGCTTTTGGTTCAATATAGGTGGATTCACCCTTCTTGTGAAGTTGAGATCAAGGAGGAGACTAGTTTTAATCAAGGAGGAGACTAGTTTTGATCTATAGGTTTGGATCTAGTTTGGATCTCGAAGATTGATCAAGCTGAAGATCACCTTAGATCTTGTTGAGAAATCAGAGAGTGATTCATCTCAAGTCCCAAAGAGAGTGGGATAGCTAGTTGTGATCATATCTTGTACAATCTATCTTGTTTCTTTGAATCTATTTCCCTATCATTGAAGATGGCATCCATAAGTGCCTATCTTTTGGATTCTAGTGATGGATTGAACTCTTCAAATTATTCAATTTGGAAGTTAAGAATGGAATCCATCCTTAATTATGCAAGATTTGATGGATATTGTAAATGGATAGGAAGATGAGCCAATCCATCCACAAGAAGCAACTAAATACAAGGTAAGGTGCAATATTGCACTTCATTGTATTAAGATGAATGTTGCAAATGATTTGCTCAAAGAAGTAGGAGCATGTACCTCAGCCCAAGAGGCTTGGGAGACTCTTCAAATGATCCATGAGTCCAAGAATACCTCAAGGTTACTTTCCCTCAAGAACCAAGTTCTTCAATGCTTCCAAGAGAAAAGTGAGAGTGGACATCAATTTGTTTTGAGAGTAAAAGATTTGAACATAGAGCTTACTTATGTTGGTGAACCTATTAAAGAGAATGAGCTTGTGCATAGTTTTGAATGGCTTATGTAGTGATTTTACTAACCTTGTCCAAAGCTATGCCATCATGGGAAACTTGCCTACAATTGAAGACCTTCAAAGTGTGTTGATGGCCGAGGAGAGTAGGAAGGCTCATATCAAATCAAGGATGAAGAGGCTCTCCATCAATGATGGTGATGACAAAGCCTTATTTTTCAAGAGAAAAGGCAAAGCAAAGACCAAGGAAGGATCATTCAAAAGGGAGCAAGCAAAGGATGGATATTAAGGAGGATCCACATCATCACAAGTCAAGCCCAAGAAGGACAAATTTAAGATAAAGTGCTACTATTGTAGCAAGATGGGGCATTATGCCTCGGAATGCTTCAAGAGGAAGCAAGATTAAAGCCAAGCCAACATTGGACAAGAGGAGGAAGAGAGCTATCATGAGGACTCACTCATGATGTCAACATTTTCATCATCAAATGTCAAAGGTGAAGATCCTTGGTGGATAGATAGTAGGGCTAGCTCCCACATGTTGGGTAAAAGGGAGTATTTTTCTCAACTCACACCTTATGTAGGACCTATAAAGTCCATTTTTACAACAAATGATCATGAATGTAAAGTTGAAGGTGTGGGATCCATTCCCTTATGCTTAGGATCTTCCAAGAAGACTAAGATAGATGGTGTTCTCTTCATTTCTAGAATCGTTAAGAATTTGCTTAGTGTTGGCCAACTTATAGATCATGGTTTCATTGTGGAGTTCTCTACTAATATATGCAACATCAAGAAGAATGGGAAGATCATAGCAAGAGGAAGAAGGTTTGGGAGGTTGTTTAAGCTTGATGATTTTGTTGATCCTAACCAATTTGTGATTGTAGCCAAGGAGGACAAATTGACCACAAATGATTTGTGGCACAAGAGGCTTGGTCACATCAACACCAAGTCTATGGAAGCCACATGCAAGGAGGAGATTGCTCTAGGCCTTCCAAGATCCATGGAAAAGGAGGAAAAGGTTTTTGAAGCATGTGGCTAAAGCACATAGGTTGCCTTTCTCTAACACTATCACTAAGACTACTCACCCTCTTAAGTTGATTTTTCTAGCACAAAGAGCAATGGTAGAGCCACAATGTTTGTAATATTGAATGATGAATCCTCTAAGAATCATATTGGCAAAGATATGGTTGAGATCAAGGAGGAGAGGAGGAGCAAAATCCGAGAGCTTCAACTATTCCAAGGAGAGCCAGAAGAGCAAAGATGGAGCTATCAATGCTCATTCTTGTGGACAAGGAAAAGCAAGTTGGAAAGGGGGGTACATTTTGTACTTCATTTGATGAGTTTTTGTAATGAAGTCCCTTTGAATTCTAAAGTATGGATGAAAGGTGTTTGTTATATCTACTTACTCTTGAGTGTGCTAGAAGTAAGCATGACATTTTCATTCATAAGTTGAAAGAATTTGACTTCATTTTCAAAGAGGCATATTGTGAACCTTGTATGAGAATAAGTGAATCATCCTTGAAGGACACTTATATCTATACAAGAGTATTTGGCCTCATTAGTTTCAAGTTCAACAAGTATGTAATGCAAATTGCAAGTGGTAAGCAATTGTGGACTAGTAAATTTGGTATAAATAATCTTGGTGATTGTTTTGTTGACTTGAAAGATCATATTGAGAAGAAGAACATTCAATTTTGGAGACTTCAAAATAAAGTCCTTGAGAGTCTTGAAGAAGATCATGGTTTGGATCCATGTTTTCATCATCAACACCAAGAGGGAGTGAGCATGATGAAGAAAAAAGACATCAAGGAGGAACCCGAGAAGGAGCACTTGTCTCAAGGAAAAAGAGACCAACGTCAATATGAAGGTTTGGATAAAGAGAAAGGAGCAGCAAGGAAGTTTATCCATATCTCCCTTTACTAAGTCCTTTGATGATGCTAGTATGAACATTGTTTTTCATCCTATATCTTATGATGATGAAATAGTGATCATTACTACTTTGATTGGAGTTCCAAATATGTATTCAAAGGCCTCATATTGTGATCCATTCACTCTTGAATTTCCAAGGAAAGAAGACCTTCATTGGAAGGATGCCAAGTTGGACTTCATTGTTTTGGTGGATAAAGTCAAGATGGTGATATCTCAAGCTTTGATTGTATGTGCTTCATACAAAAGTTGGATCTTATGGAAAGCTACTATTTTTCATGTTTATTTTGAGGAGGAGACTCACATTTTGCAGCCCAAGGTGATCATTCAACAACCTACCAAAGACAAAGCTTGGATCTTGAAGACAACATTTATTGAAATCTCACTACATTTGAGAACTTGGAGCTCAAATCATATTCTTATCATGATGAGTGATCATACTCACTCAACAAAGCAAGAACCTGGAAATTATGTTGTTTTTATCCATGTATTAATTATTGATCCAGGATAGTCTCATCAAGCTAAATTGTTCTTTAGGTAATCTTTAAAATAGATGTATGATGCATGAATCAGAGTTCGTATGTGAACTCCATTGTATCAAATTATCTTATTCTTTAGAGTCGGAGATTACAAGAGAGAGTGAGAATAATTCAAGAAGTAAAAACATAATTTAATTTGTAACTAGCATAGTAGGATCACAACACACATCAACCCAAGGGTAGGTAAAAACACCATCCTTTTTGTGTTGTCCTCTTTTTTGAACCTAAAATAAATGGTAAAAACATTGATGATCCTCCAAGATTCATGCCAAAATCTCTAGTTGCCAAGTTTTGCCACGACACTTTTCCTTGCCAAGCACCAACGCCTCATACTAGAAATTTTCATAACTCGATTACTAAAAGCAAAGATAGAATTCCAATTTTTGAAAATATTTGTCCTTGACATATCGTGAAGAAAGCCATGACTCTTCATTCCAAAGGTTTGGCTAAGATCATACAAAATCCTATCAGACTCCATTTCCCTATGCAAAGTGAAAACAATGTAATTACCTTTAAACTACAAGATAACACGATTTCTATCAACTTTGAAATAGAAATGATGAAGATGAGTGCACAACTAGCTCTTTTCTACTATCTTGAGTCCATACCATTCTTTGTCATAATGAAAAACTACATCCATCATGCATGTGAACTCAAACTTGGTAGATGACAAGACACTTGTACTTGCTTGCCTTGATTTTTAAGGGAAATTATTGTGGACGATTAAGGGTCTATTTTATTTCCTAAAATTTACCAATATTCTCACCAAAAAATTTTATCATTGAAAATTGAGAAAAGAAATAGATCACTGACTAATAGTTGACAATATCCCATTATGCTAGGTAGTGACCATACATTGGACAAGTCTCAAAAGAATCTACTCACATCTCCCATCGCTTGCCAAGTTGGCAAGATTATTTTGAAAACTTGTCCTCCTCATGGTTAGCCGTGAGCCATGGCCGCCAGATTATTTTGGGACCTATCCAACTAACGACCATCACCTACTACATAATGTTCTCGACTTGCTTACTGGCAACTATATTTTTTGCTAGCATTTTGGAAAAGCCAAAATAAATTGTGTGTTGATATTATTGCAACTTAAAGTTTGACCCTCGTAGACAACATATTTTGCCGTTTTTGTGGCAACTAACTCTTGCCAGACCTCCCGTAGCTAGATCTCATTGAGATAAACTCCCAGACGAGTCTGTGAGAGTTCATCTTGTTCTAGTGAATTGTTGAAATAGATGGAAAATCATCAGAAAAAGAGAACTCTCGCACAAGTAACTCTTGCACCACGGTCCATTGAGTCCAAAAAGTCATTCTCCGTCAGTGATCAAGTTTGCAAGAGTTAATATTCAGTATTGATGAATCTGTAGGCTAAAAAGTGACCAAAAACATCATCAGACATCAATAACTTACCTCCAAATCCAAGGTAGAGCCTCCAAATGTCCTCCAAGCAACCTGCAAGCTTCAAGATGCTCCCCAACTCCAAGCTAGGATGCCTCCACCTGCAAGTAAGGATCTGCAAGCCTCCATGGATCTCTCCTCCACCTGTGTCCCTACTCTTTAAACACAAAGATAGATAACAAGCTGGCCTCAAGTATTCACCACGCAACCATAGCTAGATCCAAGCTCCAAGCAAGACCTATCTAGCACCCCCTTGCTAACCATAAACAAATCACAAGCATACCACAACACTCCATAGCATTCTCAAGATCCAAACCCTACTTATGTCCCATACCATAAGCAAGATCCAAACCTCAAGCATACTACCACAAGAAAGCACTCTACACATTCGTAGCAACACTAATATAAGCAAAGCAAACAAGAGAGATCTCTCCCCTCCCAATGGGCGCCCTACTACCCTCATATAGATGGCCCATGGCCCCCTCCAATGCACTATGGAGTTCCATGCACATCCAATGTGAGAGAGAGAAGCCTAGGGGAGTTAAAGAATCTCCAAGAGCCTCCATAGGCTTATGGAATGTCAAGAGACTCCTTCCATAACCTATGACTCTTTGAATGCCTTTCTTGTGGGAGTTGGGAACTCAATGGACACTTTAGAAGGGTGCCCTCCTACTAGGTCCCATTGCCCAAGTTGTGCAAGTATACTTTGGTCCTAGACCAATAAAGTGATATGGTTCAAGGTTGAGGCCCAAGGTTTAGAAAAATAGTCATCCAATGAATTTCTAACACCTCTCTAGGTTCCATATCTCCATCCAAGGCATAGACACCTACTTGCCCTTAACCAAGGACACTAGTACCTTAATCTAAGGTACCTACCCTTAATACTAAGGGTATACCTTATCCAAAGGTCACGTGACTCCATACCTCCAACTAAGGTATAGTCACTTGCCTGCCCTTATCCAAGGGCACATACCCTTAATCCTAAGGGTACCTTGCCATTTAGCCCCCAACACTAAATGGACTATTAGGGGTCTGAAGTACTGCTAGTTACATAGGTATGTAACATTAATGACTGTTTACACCATCAAGAATTACCATTCTAGATGGGAGAGCCTGAAGTTCCACAAACATAATTTCTCACAAGTCTATTGACTATAGCAAAATGAACTTCCCTCGGAGAGTTCATGTGAATGGCACCACAATCTAAGAGCGTTCTGGCAGAATGGATCAATACGGAATCTGAACCAACAACAAAAGAGGATGAAGTCACTGTGATAGATGGGGGATCATGAGTCAGCTTGATCTCTACTACCTTATATCAGAAATGAGATTTACAGGGACTAAAACCAGCAAGATTTTATATCAAATAGCTGATCAGTCTTGTGTGAAACCAAAAGGTGTAGTTGAAGACAATCCAGTAAAGATAATGGGAGTGCAATTTGTAATCACCTTTGTGGTAATAAAAAATCCAGAGTCTCCTTTTGCCTATCGAGTCTTACTAGGACAACCTTGGTTGAGAGTCGCGCAAGTGGTTCACAACTGGGGGACTGGAAACTTCACCTTCAAGAACAGAGAGCAAGCAGTAAAGGTAGATCCAACCACTTGGGCGGTAAAACCTATTACTCCCAAGGTTGATGATGATTCATCCACCCGGACAGACCATAATATTGACCGCCCGAGACCAACCAAGAGAGGTCATTATGATTCTCAAACTGATATTGTTCATGGACTAAAGCATTAGCCACAGTTGACTGTATGGTTGGGGGCATGCATGTCAGCCAGAATCAGATACAGAACCTAGCACATATTCACCGAAATGGTACACCCTAGATACGCTGATAACTTACGGGGTGGCATGGTTAGAACCTATAATCGAGCAAGTCGAAGATGATTTGGTACCCTGGCAACATCCTTTTCATACAACGAAGAAGCTGAACTAACAGATGAATAGATCCTGCAATGTATGGATCTTGATCGATTTGGAATGAGTTCCAAGGTGCCATCCCTATCACTAAGAAGAATCAAATAAAATAGCATTATAATCAGGTGATCCATTGGAGTGACCTACCGGAAGAAGCGATAACTATAGTTGATGTAGATATTCGCAATCACGAAGCGAATATCAAGCTAGTTCCCCAGAAAGATAACAAGGATGTAACCAATCATGTTGACAAAAGAGAAAAAAAGAAGGTATTGGACTCCTTGAAATCCATCCATTTGGAACCAGACGCAGTGTCATCATCACAGATGACTGGAAGTCCGCAGCTTACAAGTTGTGCTAAGATCAACCTATTGAAGGAAGAATCTCGTCGAGTCTCCAAGCTACAGCCCTATATCGTCAAGCTACAGCCCTAGATCTCCAAGCTACAACCCTACATCTCTGAAAGCTATAGTCCAACCTCACCATCAATATGGCATCTTCCACCAACCCAAATAACCAACCATCCCCCCCCAGCCCCTCTGACGAAACCGACACCACTCAAATTGCTCAGTGCGAAATCCCTCAGTCCACCCGCATATACGACTTGCCCACTGACTCTCAGATCGTCTCATGGATCCAGAATGCCCAACCCCTCTTGGAAGCGATGGGCATTTACCCAATGCTTTTCACATGTGCTCTCTTCATAGATTCCATTGTCGCGGCCTTCGAGACGTGGGATGAAGATAAATCTAGATTCTATGTCCAACACCAAGGTACCATGCACCGCGTGCGTGTGAACCCAACATCCCTGGCTACCATCGAAATCGTTTCTGGTGATAGACCAAAGCCTTCACATCGACGCGCCCCTAAAGCCATCGCCCCCTTCCTAGATCCCTCCGTACCCCTACCTCATACGAATGATGAGTATTTGATCGAGGCCATTAACAACCCAGTCATCTCCTGAGCAACTTTGTCGTTGTAGGAAGCTTGCGAAAGGAATACATACAGTCCCTCCTTCTCCATAAACTTGTGGAATCCTACAAGGATTTTCCAGCTGCCAATAAGATTGTGGTAGGCGGGGTGTGCTTCCTTGTGCACCATAGATTGAAGTGTGTTTCTTTTGAAGGGTTAGAATTTCAATCCTCCCTTTTTTTGAAGTAGCCAATAGAAACCAAGGGGAAAGGGCCTCCCCAAGAATAAAAAGGCACCTCTTGTCCACCATTTACCATGCTAATTGAGAGGAGGAGACGTTACCATTTTGAGTACTCAAGCATCCTCATGTGCTATTGCTCTTGTGTCCAATGCTCTTTTGTTTGAAGTTTTCTATTTCCCTTTTATTGTTATTTCATTGTTTATGGTAGTTTAGGCTTTTCCATTTGATGCTTGCAATAGCTAATGAGCACCTCCCTCTAATCTCTTTCTCTCCTTCCTCCTTTCACTTCTACTAAGAATGTGGGGTGTGGTTAGTGTTAGTTTGATGATAGGATAGTTTGGGGTTAGTGTTAATGTGAATGTGGTTAGGAAAGCAACTAAAGTAGCCAACTTGATATAGTTAGAGCGCTATCCTCGTGGAACTAACCCTTTTGACAGGCGGAGGGTTCCAAGGTTGCTCATCACCATTGCTATACCCAACAAAGACCTATCAATGAAAGACTATGAGGGACTACCACTGTTGTTTAAACTCCTTCCAAATGCTACTAACGTTTAAACTCCTCCCAATTTTTATCCGAAGTGTGAAGTAACTAGGCATCAATTTAAGATATGAAACAAGTTCAACCTTTTTATCTCATATTAGAACTATTTGTTTCAAAATGTGATCAAGTCAAAGAGGATGTATTAACAAAATCAACTATCATTGATGATGGGTGAAAATTATGTCTAGATGACAAAGGAGTTTGACATCTGATGCCACACTAGTTACCACACAAGATTTTAGAAATTAGTAACAAAGTCATGCCATGTAGGTGTTTAGGAGATAAGATCAAATTGCTCACATGTCCATATATTTTTGAAACATAGCTTAATAAAATGGCCTATTGGATGAATAATTGTTGGTGAGACTCTATACTCATCTTCCCAAGAAGAGTGTACATGTAACACAATGAACCGATATTGAGTTGAATTCATCAACATTGTCATAAAGGAAAGTGATAGAAGATGCTATATGTAATGAAGTTGTCAGTGCATATTAGTTCATAAAGTATAGGCCAAAATGTCTAGATAAAGACTTTAGCTAGCTACCCTGGCTCTCATCAAGGAGTGCACTGCCTCCATGCACCATGTCAAAGATTGCAACGGTGGAATCCTCATCACTCTTTTCCTTGTTTGATTTATCCTTTTCTTTTTTCAACTATAGATGCATCCATTGACATGCTGTAGTGCAGTGCAGTTGTTAGGTAGCCCTCTAACTCCCAAATGGCTAAGTCTTCCATAACAACCAAGGGCATACTCTTTTGCAAATTAAAAGCAAATAATTCAATTATCAATCCAAAAAGCTAGTTGAAAAGAAGTAGTGCCAACTTGGAAGAAATAGGCTTTTTAGCCATGAGATGTAGACAAATGAATGAAGTTCACAGCAAATATACTATTATTTTAAGAGTCCTTGGGCTTTCAACTCAAAAAACTTTCTAAAGCCTTCGCTTTTTCCAAATTATAGTTAACTATGAAACTATATAACTAATCCTAATTTCCTAGCTATACAATTCAAAAATCCATTCTAGAATCCGAACCTCGTGTTTTGACTTGCTATGACACTCTTACTGCCCATACTCATATAGGGTGATGCTCAAACTGCAAATCCTTGCACCTCAAGAAATTGTACTGGCTCAGCATGCCTCTTGCAACCTCAAAATCAATGTGACGAAAAGGGACTAAAATCGGAAGAACTCACACTTTAACTATTGGCATCAAGGAGCTTAAATTTTTTGCTGATTGTTCAAGCCAGAAAACTGTGAAAACCTAGTCTAGGACACAGAATGACCTTTGCAGTTTGAAACCTGCGAGACGGTTGAAGATTCGAATTCTGAAAGGACAGAAAAGTCCAGGGTTCGCAGCTCCCAGTCTTACACTATTTTCCAAAACTATACGATCGACCGATTGAACCTTGGCTCTTGATCAAAGCTGTACCTTGCAATTCCACGCATTTCACCGCATCCACGAACCTTCATCAAAGCCAATGTCCTCCCCATCAGCAAGCAAATCAATCTGGACAGGAAAACGGCAAAAGAGTAAATAAACTGAGTTTCCAGGTTGATTCTTATCACTGAAGTTTTATGTCTGAAACCAACACGACACAGGAGCTTAGATTTCACTACAGACGAATATTGCGAAAAAGATGCACGTTAGTCAAAAAAGGAGCAGCAGTACAGGGGAAGGGGAATTACAGATGCAGTTCCTTTAAAGTGATGATCAGATCTACCATTTTTAAGTATGAATAATACTAAACTTTGTCATTCTCAGGTCTCAACATATCTCACTCTAATGTCAATCAAAATGCACGGGGTGCAAAGAGTGCACTTTTGGGCCTTATATTTCAAATAGCAAATGTTACTAATAGGAAACTAAAGTGGCTCATAAATGATTGGCCGTGTTGGTTCTCTGTTTCAACTGTATCCTTCCTTGGTTTGTCATATTTCTTGGTTGCCTTATAAGGAGCACATTTTGTTATTAAGAAACTAAAATGATTCAATGATAGGTCTTCTGTTTATTATGCACATATTCATCCCAAAGTTGATATCCTCGGGTCCTCAAGAGGTCTACAATTTTTATTGTTGGCAGCAAATTCAGCGTCTAAGGTCCGAATGGAAACTAACCTATAGAGCTGATAGTTTCCGAGTTTCGCATTATTTGTAGATAAAGAAGTGTCTCAAACTTTTAAAAAACAAAAACTTAAATAGTTTCTAAAGCTAATTGTATTACAGAACAGAGAATGTAGTCATAACCTCTTCATCATCATTCTCATGCGATATAATTATTCGTTTTGGATGATTCTCTCCTGCATCATAATTTTTTGTAAATCTTCCTCTAACGCGAGGGCGACTGTCGGCCAGGGTCTTGCGACAGGCATACTGCATCAGAATATGTCAGTCATGTAGCAACCCGCTAATGCAAAACAGCATGAAATTTTACTAGAGGAAAAAAGACTCCCTACAGCAAGAAGTGCACAGATCCAGTGAAACTGGCGCACGGTGAAATAGAGAATGCTAGGAGCAATATGTCTGCAATAGCTTAACTACTAAACTACAAGGAACTGAACTTTGCAGCATGTCTGGAAATATAACTAAAGAAATAAAATGCATGTATGAATATAAGACCTTAATCTTTTTGTCGAAGTTTCTTTGTAATCGTTTTTGCCGGTATCTTGTTATCCTAATCTTACGCTCCTTTGAATTATATCGTCCAACTTTGAGTCCACCTTCATCCTGACCTCTGTATGCTGGAGACAAAGGGCTAATGCGTCCAGCACTCAATTGCACTCCATTCAAAGTCTGTCAAAAAGTCAGCGAAGTGAGGAAGGCTACCTAGCCCCTGATTTGGTTTTCGCAAGAGGAATGTTCTTCTTGAACAACGCAGACTGCTGTAGTAAAATGTTCCGTTGGCAGAAAGCGATTGAAAGGAAAGAGAAAGAAAAGAGGACGAGGGAGCATAATTTAGCTTTTGTCAGCTCTACAGAGACGATTCTAAAGAGGCAAACTATGTTAAATCTTGTTTCAGCCCTTTGAATAACGACCAATGCAAGCCTGGAAGCCACAATGTTCACGGCAAAAGAATGGTGTAACAATAAGAATTACTGAATGACAAGGAGGAAACAGCCTTGCCAGATTGTCATTTGTTTGTTCGTATATGATATATCCAATAACAGAAATAATCTAAGCATTTGCTCTAGAAAATTTATAATAGCTTCATTAAGTCTTACCTCGATATCACCCGCGCTGTAAACTCTGCGCATGGCTGGTATGATCGACCTCAAATTAACTCCTTGAAAATCTGATCGCTGAGATTGTGCTGATTCAACAGCATCTGAAAGCAAATTTGACGATGATGAATTTGAAGTATTGATTGATGAAGATGGAACTTCCGGACGTGAATCCATAGGTGTCAATTGACGTGAATCCATAGGTGTCAATTGACCAAGATTGTGGCTGCTTGGACTCTTGTGCATTAGATAAGACCTGGAACGGTCATTCGAAGGGGGTGGCAACGGTGGTAAAATGTCCTCTCTCATAACTATATCTGAAAATGAAAGAGCATTGGTGCCGAAAGCCACGCCTTCTCTTGCCATGAAAATTGACTTGCTCTGTTTAATATCATCCTGAACAAGAATATTTTCAACATCATCTGGTCTACTAATAGAACTGCCAGACATCGGAGAGGCTAGCCCACCAGTAATAGCCCTCTCCGTTTTCATTATTCTATCTGTTGCCAACCTGTGATCTCCATCAGAAGCATCTGAAACATTAAAGTGCGTGACATTTTGATGCATGGTCGCCTGCACTGTTGATGTAGCCAGAGAAGAAGTCTGTCTCTTATTATTATGCCGATGAACGGCAGCCCCTGAGTAATCATGGCCATTGCAAATCTTTTGAGCATGAAAATTGGGGTGCTTTTGGAGACGTGTTGATGAGAAGTAATTCAACTTCTTAGTGGCTAAGTCATCCCTGAGAGAGAGTTTTTCAGTTTCATCTTTCATTCCATTTGCCACCAAAGGTGTGCATTGTAAATAGTCATTCTGCATGCAAAAATGAGAATTGGAATTTTTTGAGTAGATCCTTGAGGATGAGTAATTGCAACTCTGGGAACTTTGAAGAGAAGCATGTGCCTCGCATGGGACCGGTGCAGTTGGTAGATGATCCGCAATGCTGGAATCAGGAGGCCATGAGAGCAGCGCCTGATCATGCTTGTCGTTATTTAAAACCTTTAAGCAGCTGTCAGCACCAAAATCTGGCTGTATGAATTGCTTGAAACTATCGAGCTCGTGAAGTAGGTCCGCTCCGAAAAGGCCATCAACGGTAGTCTCCTGCATACATTATGACGCTATGCTCAAGCACGAAGATGAAAACTTAGGGGTAAAAAAAGGCAGAAACGGAGCTCCCATAAATGCAACAAAAAGCATTCAAAATCCTCAATGCTTACTTACACATGCACAATCTGCAATAATCAAACGTGCAAAAGCAGAATCAGCAGATACACTCGGCATTAACAATATGACTTTATTCAAGCAGGAAGACAAAATTAGAAACACCACAGAGCAAACTCTAAATTCAAGTGCACCAGAAACTATATACAATCCTCAACGCTTACTTACGCATGCAGCAAAATCGCAGAAAAATAAACATGAACAGGAGCAAAATCAGCAGATACACTTGGTATCAACAACATGACTTTATTCAAGCAGGCACACAACAAAGCTAACTGTAAATTCAAGTGCACTAGAAACTATAAACAATCCTCAACGCTTTCTTACGCATGCAGCAGAATCAGAGAAAAACAAACATGAACAAGAGCACATACAATTCATCAACATCAACAGCCTTATCATAAAACCTTACCAAAAATTTTTGTTGACTGAAATTCTGGTACTCTGCCAAATGGAGCGATTCTGAGAGGATCATTGCATCAGAAGCTGGAAACAGCAATTCATGATTTGCAGACATTGTCGAGGATAAAGCTTGCAAGGAGCCAAGAAACAAAATCTGCTACCCACAAATTCACTCTCCCTGTCCGCGATAATCCCTCTCTCACTCTCGAGTCTCGATTTCGCTCTCGTTCGCCATCACTTCTCTTTCGTTGTCGAGCAGCAGACAAATACATAAGGTACCTACCTTACTTGGCTGCTGGTTCCTTTAATTTTAAAAGACTGGCCATGAACTTTAATGCCTTATTGGGCATAGACTCAAAATCATGGCATCTCAACTATTGGTAGCCAGCATGAGGATATATAATAATCTTCAGTCCCAAGTCAGAGTACCTAATTTGATCACACAACATCCTACATTTAGACAACACCAAGCCAAATCTTCTCTATGTAGATGCACACAATTTTTTGTGCAAAAATTTGTGTGCCGTAACAAATGTAAATGAAACTTAAAAAAAAAAAACTCAAGCCTTTGGCTTCACTGGGGAGAAGGCTCCGTGGCAAGGGCCTTATTTCATTATTCTTATCCCATTTCAATGAAGACAATGTTATGGACTATTATCTCAAACTTCAAAGTTTAGGAATCATAGGTGATGCATTACAGTGTCGCAATCCACGTCTCATTTTATAGTATATGGATATACAAAGTGGTTTTTTTAATCGTGCATTGCATGCGTATTATAAGAAGCACACAAAAGAAAAGTAAGATATTGACCCATAAAGTTTGGTGCTGCGTGAACTCTCATGATAACATATAAGAAAAAATAAAACCTTGATAACTTTTAATCATATATATTTCTAACTTCATATCTTTTACAAACCCTCGATAACTCTGAATCATGTATATTTCTAACATAAAATCTTTTATACTCCCACAATGTTTAACAAAAGTTCAAAAGCTTATCATTCATTGTGACTAGACAAAGTCTTCTTCTTCTTCTTCTTCTTCTCTCTCTCTCTCTCTCTCTCTCTCTCTCTCTCTCTCTCTCTCATTTTATCTAAAGTTTTTTGTGCTTTTCTTTTTACCTAAAACCCAAAATTTGAAATGCACACTTGGTTATGAACAAGTTAAAGAAATGGTTCATGATTTTTCTTTCATGATTTTAAGGCACCTTATCCTTCTTCGCTTTTTTTCGCTCCTTAGCGAAAAATGCGACACACTGGCCAAGTGGCCAGAATGCCTTAGAAACCATTCTTAAGGCACCTTTTGCTTTTTCGCCTTTTCCCTTCACGAAAAATGCGACACAGTGGCCAAGTGGCCATAATGCCTTAGAAACCATTCTTAAGGCACCCTTTGCTTTTTTGCCTTCTTCGTCTTTTTTGCCAGAATGACTTAAAACTTCTTCGCCTTTTCGTTCACGGAAAATGCGACACACTGGCCAGAATGACTAAAACCATTTCTAACCCACCTTCAACTTTTTCGCCTTTTTCTCTTTGCAAAAAAAGCGACAAAGTACCCAAAAAACCTTAAAACCATTTTAGGGCACCTTCACCTTTTTCGATTTTCTTCGCCGCCTCTAAACTAAGGCACTTTTCACCTTTCTCACTGCCTTTAGTTTAAGGCACCTTTGCCTTCTTATTGCCTTCAGTATAAGGCACTTTTCAGCTTTTTCGTTTTTTTTGCGTTGTCTTGAATCAAAGGGCACCTTAGGGATTTACATACCTTTAGTATAAGGGCACCTTCAGGAGTTGCAAACCTTCAGCCTAAAGGCACCTTCAAGTTTTTTTTGGCTTTTTCACTTGTTTGCTGCATTGGCTGACCGACGTCGCCAAGTTATCAGGAACCCTAAAAACAGCTGGACAACCAAATATCCCAAAGGCGGTTGGCGGTTACAAACTTTGTACATATGCAAAGACTGGAGTAAATAGCATTAAAGCTTGTATCTCTCGACACTTGTAAATATATATATTAGCTGAATCAAGCTATGTAAGTGTTAATTGAAATTCCGTTTACTGAAGGATTTGAACTTGCACACAGATTCAGATTTGCATGTCTACGTGCACAAACGTTGTAGTATAATCATCCAGCCTGTCAGAGGATGATTGCAGGGTCTCGACACTTTGTTGTTTACGAATAAGCACTTGCCAATGGAACAATTAACTCCGTTACGAAGCACGCCATGGTGAACAAAGTCAGATTTGCAACGCAGCACAGTTGCTCAGTTTTCAAGATCCTAAGGTTGCCGAATTTAAGGAAACTATTCTACTTGCAAAACCAGAACTACTCTAAATATGATTGAAAAGCATAGACAAGAAACAAGAAACAAAACAAAACTACAGCATGTTAGAAGTCCAAGAATCAAGAAACTAACCAGCCTTTTGATTCTTGGACATCCCAAGAACATCAAGAACTAGAATTTTAAAGAATATGCAAGATTCATGTCACATTTCTAGCCTATTTAGTTTACTTGAATGCTGGCTCCTACATTAATCCACAAGAAAACAAGGAATCTAATCCACAACTAGGAAAGCAAGAAAACAAATCCACTCTAAATCCACAACCACACACAATATGAATGGAAGGGCATGATTATAGGGGCATCACTCAAGAAAACCATAATGATCAAGGAGCTTAGTGTAGCATCAAACTCATGGAAAATCTTCTTATTAAGCATGGAGTAGATACAATGCAAAAAGCTTCTCTTCACAAAGATGACTGCTTTGGTTGTTGTTGCGACTGATTCGACTCTTTAGGGGTACTCTTTGTCAATATGTTTCCATGCAAGTGAATTTGAGGGACTCTCGTTGTCCATTTAAAGAATGATGATTAGCATGCCAATCCATATGCTCTACATAGTACTTGCAACATGCCAACCCATATGCTCTACAAGTGATTTTGCCAATGAAACAATCATTGCAATCTCAAAATTATTGAGAAATGTTCCAACATATTGTGTGGCATTGTGGTCCCTTGCAAGTCATCTTTATATCCAGAAATGTCACATATTAGACATCTCTTTAACTCCTTAATCTTACAAATAGCCTGTATAGAATGATCAAAACAACCAACCATGTGTGAGTTTTAAAAAAAATATCTTACATACTTTTCTCACAACGAAATAAAAAGTATCAGATTGAATTTTCTAGATCTTTGTCCTTAGAAATTGTTTCCCAAACTCACTCTTTTATTTGTGAGAGAATCCTACCTTGTTACAGCTTATTTTCAATAAGATCATTGCTTATTAGTCTCTAGATAGACTCTTGAAAACTTTGTTTTTGTACACTTGTATATATTTCTAGTCAATAGCAAAAGGAAAGTCAACAAGCGAAATAGTGCCACAAAGAAAAAGCATGAACCACCTTCCTAGATGAAAACTTGAACATAAGAAAGATTGCTGTAAAATTATATGTCAAGCAAATATATTAAGGGAGTGTGACACTACATAGGAATCCAAAGATCTACAATATTTTTTGTTTGCAACAAATCGATGTAATAATATCTAGTTGTATTCTCCTACATACATAATGTATTACCAAGCAATGTTGCATTGTTTTGTTGATAATTTTTTTTGACTTGGATCAAGATTCTCTCTATTGCTAAAGATATGAATGAGACAACTTAAGTGACACAAATTAGGATCATGAGCCATAAGGGTTTTGCATTCTTTAACGGAAATCACATCATCTTTGCAAGTACAAGATTTTAGAAAGATGGCCTTATTTAGACATAACGTGTAACATACAAGCAAAGTGACGATTGAAATTACCAAGTACTTGGGATATGTGAACATAAGCATAAATATGTAATTGAAACTTCGAAATGGATCACATATAAAAGCTCTACCGATACAAATATGAGAAGTGTATTGGAGCATGATTGCAAACAAAACAAGAAAGTGATGTCCTCATATGAATGATATTGTTTTTTCATTGTCATGTAGTTGGATGTGTAAAGCTTTTATATAGTGTGGCAATACCACGTGCCATAAAATTGGAAAACATGTAGGTTTATTCATATAAAAACTTCTCAACTTGAAACATATTTGGCATAAGTTATTACATGAAGTGATATAATCACGTGGGGGGGTGACAATTTGAAACATGCATATAATAATGTGCCATTTTTGTTTTTTAGCATGGAATATGTATAGCGTAAGTATTTACCATAATGATGCTAGTGTTAAGAATATCATTGATCATCTTAATTTTAGCAAAAATGAAATTTTAAATGTGTGTGTGTGTGTGTGAGAGAGAGAGAGAGAGAGAGAGAGAGAGAGAGAGAGAGAGAGAGAGAGAGAGAGAGAGAGAGAGAGAGAGAGAGAGAGAGAGAGAGAGAAGCTATAATCACATTAACTAGTTATTTACCACAAATACTTTTTTAAAAAAACCTACCAACCTGCTAATTATCACTAAGAAAAGTTCAAACATTTTGCGAGTAGATAAATTGCAAGCCTCATGAGTTAAGTCACCTAATCATTGGGGATTATTGCGATGTGGTGACTTGGGGGTGTCATTATTCTCTTAATCTTTGAAATATGAACAACAATTACAAGATCACAAGAAAGAAAATTGTCTCCATTGGTAGGTATCCCACACGAAGTTGTAGAACTTGTGTCAACAAGCATAACAGCTTCAATAAAGAAATAAAAAGTGACCTTTGACAAAAGTTCAATTTGAAATACAATGTAAATACGCAAAAGTGTCATCAATTTTTTGATCAATTTCTATGGATAACCAAGCATTTTAATCGACGGCGACCAATCTTTATCCACATGCTTTGGAGTCCTTTGATATATTTGTTATCAAAGGCTTGGCATCATCAACAAAGGGATTACCTTAATATACTCATAATTCACAATCAAACTTTTTCTTTTAGCATTCAAAGATTCGAAACTTGCTTTAGTCATTATGAGCTATTAAGCTACAAATAAAAACATAGTTTTTGTCTTAGGATATCGTCAATCTTCAAATTTTATGTAGTCAGAGGCTTTTGAACAAGCAAAGAGTCTTGATTTGCTAATAGACCTTGAGAATACAAAACCCTTTGATCACATTGAAAAAGCTTAAAGGCCGATTGGATTTTTTTTTTCAAACTTTTATTCTTTTGAAACCGACACAATGAGGTGTTGGAGTAGATGTCATATGTGATGTTGGATGTTGACATTGAATCACATCTCCATTTGAAATCTCCATACATAATTAGTAGAATCTTTTTTTGTTCCTTGTCACTTGCTTGAAAACTCTCTCATCTATGACGACTGGTTGCTTCTTATTTTTGCACATTTTGAGATTATAGCAAGACTCCCTTGACCAACATCCAACTCAGAACCACCAAAGCAAAACCATGTGGCAATGTCTTTTCTTTCAGTGCAATTCGAATGGACCTTGAAATAGCATTTGTTATTTTACTATGATAGATATTGTCAATACAATTTTTTGTAATAATGTTAATGAGAAATCCACACGTGAACTTACAAGAACATATTCTAACATAAATATTAACTCTAATGTCAACATTCAGATCTACAATGGCTTTTTTTGCATTTGTAACATCGTATCTCTAGCTACAAATTCCATTGCCTTTGAGCTGAGATACGTAAACATTAACCAATTCTCCATTGGTTTCCTCCACATACTGTAAAGAATAAATACCAAGGTGAGACTCGTGAAGAAAAACAAGAAAATTTTGAACACATTGGCTAGCATTTCTTGTGCACCAAAAGTAGAAATTGGAATGTTGACAATGGCACAAGTTTTAAGAGGGAGGTTTGTTTGGTGGTCCTTTCACAAGCTTGTCAAAAAAAAAACTATATTATAGGGTAACTAATGGTGTTATACCCCCCTCCATAGGTTGCGAGCCAATTCTTCATATGAATCTAGGGATTAAAACAAACAAAGGGTTCCCAATCATGGATAATTCTTGCTGAAGTCCATACCATATCCAATTCTACCTAGAAGCCCGATTATCGAAAAATCTCATACCCACCACCAAAGTCAAGTTCTTGAACCATATTCAGAACTCGAGTTGAGAACCTACCAAAGAGCCAATACTTGGTAATCAATGGTGTGCCAAGATGAAATTTGTTTTCTTCAACAATTGCAAATTCTTTTTCCAAAAATGAAATATGACCTACGCAACATAAAAGACTTGTTAACGAAATTGAATACTGCTAACTAAACTAAGAGCTCTTCTGGTAGCATCAAAATGATTTACTCAAGACTTGATTTTGTGTGTGTAGAATCAAAATCAAGGAGAACCAACAACAATGCACTAGGTTGTTAAGCTATCCCTTCTTATCATAGTCAACTCCAACTCTTAAAGCCCAGAACAATTTGTTGACATCATCATATCTACTAGAGAGCAAAAAGCTTCAACCATTTCAATAACTCTTTTCAATAAAGGCTTTTTAAGTCAGAAATTGTTGTGGCAAGATATCAGTCTACTATTATTATTCTCCCATTGATTTGAGCAGCTTATTTGCCATTGATTTTCAGCTACAGAAGTGGTTCTGTTTAACAAACTGGTGAACTTTGTCAAGCATAAATGGAATGAGCTGTATCGTACAATAACATTGCAAAAGCCTTCCATGACAACTGACTTGATAGTTGTGCCCTTTATGTGGAATTGACTTGGATCTAAGAAGATTGGATGAAGCCACTACGGGAAAGACTGATTTCGAACAAAAAAATAAAGTGAGCACCTGTAGCACACTGCAATGCAATAAAATGACCATCAAAAGCAAAAGAATGACCGGATTTAACATTCACTTCTGAATCTAGGATTTTACTTGGGTACTTTTATGAAAAAAATAGGTGCAAACAGATTTCAGGATCTAGTGCACCAAATGGAGCATCAAGAAAGGCGGCATCAGATTAGTGTTAGAAAAGGTTACCAAAAATAAATGGACGTGCTGACTTAAATTTGGAATCCACATCTTTGGAAATCTGACAAACTTGTTACTTCTGAATGTCAACATAATAGCTGCACCTTCAGCACAGATAGTGCCAAGAGTGCGCTACCTACAATCTCTAAATCTGTCTAAATTTTCCTGTTATCATCTAGGCCTTTCATATTGGGAGCACTGGAACAACCAGTTATTCAAACTAAGTAAAATATCTTACAGGTCCACCTAGTTTGAATTACATTTCCTATCTAGAAAGTGGCTTGAAAAAATTACAGTGGATGATCAAAAAGGCAAGGACAGCATTATACTGTCAGCAAAGATACAGAGCCCCTAAAAACTCTGACCTTTACTGCATGGTCATTGGGACTCCATGCAATTAGTAAAAATCATTTGGACCCTTCGCATGATTGTACGTCCATCACTGACCGAGTCTCCAACTAAAATGGATCTTGCAGGCTCTTAGATGTGACTTTAAATGCATCTGAGTAGCAATCGCATAATATTTGACATCAATAGAGTAAATGAAGATCAGAGGTTCACCATTGAATAGTGCATTGAACTACGTAAGCACATCAGATGGTGAGAAGTCTATAAAAAAACACCAAAAGCCCTTTCAGACCCTTCAGAAATTACCAGGAATAAGCTATCTAATACCAGAAACACACCATTACTGCACAAAGAGTTAAATACACATAGACATGCACACTCACAGATCGTGATTAGTAGAATAGCCATACTCCTTCCTATTGATCAGGGCCCTATATTTTTCCGTCTCGTTTCAGACATAAGGTAAACTTGAAATCAGGCAAATTGTAAGCACAAAAAGGGTAAGTTACTAAGTAAGAATGAAGTAAAGATAGTGCTATAAAAGATAATCAATCTGTAGCATAAACCATCTAAGGAATCCAACTTAATTTTCAAATTTTAGAGCAACCAGAAAACCAAACTTTAAACTAAAGTTATCAGCATGGAAGAAAACTTTGACAAGCCTTCTATTGATCAATTTTCTAAAGTAGAAGCCTATCCTAAAAAGCATACCCCCCCCCCAAAAAAAAAAGCTTCATGTTGGATGAAAAACATCCATCATGCAATAAGAAAAGCATTCATAGAAACCCACATTACGAAACAAGTAACTGAACCCAGCAAAAGACTTCTGATGTTTGATGCCTGAAGTTTGTGTTCTCTAACGAAGTGTGAAGGATAGCCTCAACACATGCAGGAAAATTAATTAAGTCTTAAGAATCCCAAGAAGAGATGATTCTAACACTCAACAAGCTGCCTCAAGATTCACAGCCTGATGTACCAAATTTGTTCACTGTATTCCTGCCGAAAATGTTTGCTGCAAGAATGACATAAAAAAGACGACGTCATTGACTGCCATTCTCGGCACCAGATAAGGGTGTAACACTCCTTTTTCTTGGGCTACCACTGATACTCCGGCTAGTATCATGCGGCAAAGGACTGAGACGGGGGCTCCTCACATCAGCAACAGGGCTAAGAGAACGACTTTGAACATCCCCACGACCAGGACTTGCAGACAAGCTGTGAGCCCTATTGTCCTTCAGAGGACTTCGGTTATCTCGCTTTGGAGACCGACTGGAAACAGAAGTAGAATTGTTACGTAATCATCAAAAAAATTCAGTAAAAGGAACCAAGGCAATATGAGGTGAAGCAGACGAGTAAGAAAGGTCTACAGAAAGCTGCATGGCAAGGGAAAGGTAAATGATCCAAACATTTTGAAATAAGTGAATACCAACCAGGATAAATTAAGAGCTCGTCAAGACAAAGGACAAGATAGAAGCATGCATACTTACACAACAAAAGAGTACTAAATAAGTGAGGTGTCAAGAACCTGTAGCTACGACTGCGACTGCAACCCCGAGAAGGTGACCTTGATAAGGAACGTGATAAACGTGATCTGTTTGTAAATTTACATTAATAAACTTGAAGCAGCATATAAACTTAACAATCTTCGCCTATCACAAGTGCAACATACCTGCTAGATGGCCTTGGGCTGTTGCGGCAGTTTCTTTCGATATGGCCTCGTTGTCCACAACGATAGCACTTATCTTTCCAGTCTCCAGCTTTGCAATCCCGAGCCCAATGGCCTTCATTGCCGCAATTATAGCACCTTCCAGTGCCAGGAGGACCTCTCCCATCGTACTCCCTTACAGCACCTGGACCTCGAGGTCCCTAGCAGATGAAAACCATTCCAAATTTCTCAGCAACAGTGAGATTTTGAAGCATGTTAGACCTACGACAGTTTCTTTGCCAAAAACTTGATGTGCAAAGAAAGTTCATATTTTAAAAGGAAAGATACCAGCAATTTCGACTTTTGGGATTTGCACTTCATGAACTCACCCTTCTAGCAAATTCTACAATAATTCGACTGCCATCAACATCTTTACCATTCAAATAGTGCCTTGCGTCATCGGCGTCTCTACGATCACTAAATTCCTGATATCAAAAACATTTCATACCAAAAGCCATCTTGCAGAATAAGAGATAAAGTGCCACGAATACATGACAGTAGCCAACAAATGGTAGACTACAAAATCCATGTTGCATTTTTTCAGCTTTTTATACCAAACAGACCATATGTGGGTCATTGCCACCTAGCAAACATCAATTAACATATCATATGGCTAATAGGCACCAAGAAAAAAGCCAATTGATGGAAACAAGTAAGATTTGAACTAGAAAAGAGAGAAAAGGTAGATATACACACAATAAAGGCGAAGTCGTGCTTCATATCCACTTCTCGTACTCTGCGGAAAGTGTCCAAACAAAAGAGCAGCGGATAACATCAAGCCACAGCATGATACACTGTGAGTCAGTTGAATGAAACACCATTTTCTTGTCTTGGCACTCCACATATGTCCTAAAATAACAAGCATGATGCGATGCACGTCTAGATACGCCAGTGTCCCCATGCCTTCGCAGATAAGGGCCACCATACGAACAAGGCCACCCTCCCATAATCTCCAGGCCGGGGAAAAACCCACCAAACCTTCAAGAAATCATGCAAGATAGTGTTTTTAAGTCTACTCTCAGCTAACTTTCATGTTTCCAGTCAAAGATCCCAAAAGTCTACCTTCCCAAATCCCAAAAGTAAATAAACCTCTTACCCTTCCAAATTTCTCCTTGCCAGAATGATTTTTAGGGGCGTGAACAACAGCCTAATCTTACACCATGCAGCATGTGACAATTAAGATCTTGCTTATGACAAGTTACTCAATCCCTCCCAGGATGAAAATCTGCTATATAAATATTATGAAAACGAAGGTATAAAATAATGTAAATTCATTATTCATGCAACCAAAACTTTATGTAAAAGAATCACACTGCAAATCTATCAAATGCAACCACCAGCCAAACTTTCAAAAACTTATGAGTACATTATCACTAACCTTCCATATTTTCTGAAGAGGTCTTCCAAATCACGACTACGAGTTCGGCTCGACAGTCGCCCAACATACAACTTTGCCGACCCCTCACGGTCATCATACCGCGGCATCCTGCTCTCAAGCTTCTCAAAATCATTAAGTAATCTTAAATACCTCTTTGATTCAATAAAATGAAGCAAAATAAACTCAAATATTGAAATCAACCCAGAGGAATAGAAAATCAAATCAAGAGACAGGAACACAACCAACGGCAAAAATTCAGACATAACAAACATGCAGAGGAATTCAATCACCAAAGCATCAAAACCTCATAAGAGAAAAACTTCCTTGCACAATGATGGAAGAGAAAGCCCTTCTGTTGATGCAGGTTGTGATTATAACGGTCCATATCCCATCAATAATCAAATAGTTCGATTCACGATCTATAAGCCATGGCGAACTAGAAAAGTCAACTGCATATTTAACTTACAAGATACAACCTTTCAACTTCGCTCATGAAGAGTATCTACTTGTGAAATTGGAATATATCCAATTTCCTAGAACTAATGGATGCAAATACATCTTTTAAAGATGTAAGCATGGAGGATTGCACACTTGGGTGTGATGCGGGCAAACACTTTTGATAGTATTGTTTGCAGGAAATCTACTGATAGGAGCTTGATGGCAAAGACTCGTGATGTGTTCATTTGGAATACATGGACTGCGATACAATAGGGCCAATTACAAGCATTTGGCATTGATGGATTGGCATCTACCATCAAGGGCGTGGGTGAGCTATGTATTAGCTTTCATGCATTTGGCTATATTTGCAAGACATATTAGGCTTGGCACAAGTGTTGGAACCTACTTTGTACCAGAATCTTAGGGTTTGAGATCGGGAGGAAGCCTCTGTGGAAGTCACTTAGACAATATTTTTCAGTAAGATCAAGTTTGGGAGACATCGGTCTCAAGATACTGACAAATTTAATTTGAGAAGTCAATGATGTCATAGGGTAAATCTTAGAAAAAATATACATAGAACCAAAAAATTCAAAAAGGATATAAATCAAAACAATACTATAGAACTCAATAAACAAAAATTCTTAGCCAACCAGCATTGCTCATGTCTCATCAATACCCAAACACAAATTGATATCTAAATTTTGAAAGAATCTGGATTCTCTTGGGTAGACCCAGTGTTGACTAAAAAGCAAATGACAATCAACAAGAAAACAGGGCCCATAATATGTACACAAGATTTAGCAAGACAAAATACCAAATACTACAGACAAAGTGGGCTCCTTGTCTCCCCACTTTTTTGAATTCTATTGTTAATCATCTTAAACATACCAATAGCTGAAATACCAAAGATAAAACCAAGATCCTCTTAGAATAGTTCAAACTTTTTTCATGATTTTCTTATAAAAGTAACCCTTATGGAGTAACAAAGTAATTAGATTGCCTGAATGGTTTCCAGAAGCATCTCTACTAGTACAAAGACGAGACAACCTATAGAATTAAAAAGTGACACTCCATATTTAACAGAATCAGAAATATTTAAATAAATATGAGACATGTGAATTATGTTCAAGTTGCTGCATTCTGGCTGCAGCCATTTATATGTCAACCAATAAATCTGACCTATCCTGGCTTATAGAAAGGTCTAAAAAATCGCTTTATCACCACTAGTTCACATGAGACTTTAGGATATAATCCTCCACCAAAAATGCTAAGGTCTTTATATAGAAAGCTACCAAAATCAGGAAGATCAAAAACAAATAAGGCAGCAATATGTACTCTAACATGGACTAATTTATGCAATAATATGGGACAAGTACCACAAGAACTAATCTTTCCATAAATTCAAATTTATAAGATAAAGAATAAAAGTTTGCTAAATGGACAAGCATCGTCAACATCAACAAATTTTGTAAATCTTTTCTTCTTTCAATTGACATTTTGATTTTTGTTCTTAAGCCAACAAAAGTCAAAATGCAAAGCAATCTTTCCACCTTTCAAAGCTTTGCATATTGCCAAAAACATCTCGAATTAGCTTATCAATACAAAACTCTAAATCTTTCATATTGATTTTAGTGTATAGTGTCGTGAAGTCATAATAGGTTTGAAGAAGCATAGGTTAATAAAAGTTTGCTAAATGAACAAGCATCGTCAACGTCAACAAATTTTGTAAATCTTTTCTTCTTTCAATTGACATTTTGATTTTTGTTCTTAAGCCAACAAAAGTCAAAATGCAAAGCAATCTTTTCACCTTTCAAAGCTTTGCATATTGCCAAAAACATCTCGAATTAGCTTATCAATACAAAACTCTAAATCTTTCAAATTGATTTTAGTGTATAGTGTCGTGAAGTCATAATAGGTTTGAAGAAGCATAGGTTGGGTTTTTTTCTTCTATAGTAGGCAATGAGTTGAAGAACTTTATTATTTGTATTATACCAAGATTTGGATATCACTTAAGGCTATCAGAATGACAAAAATCTTGATGATATTTAATTACATTCATACTAGAAAGAGAACAAACGTTATGAATTCCCACTGGATAATGGACTTCATTCAATAACAATTCCAAATAGAATTTTTTACAAACAAGTATGAAATTGTTTAACATTATCTACATACGAAATACCAAAACGTCTATGGGATGTATGAAGAAGAACCTCCTCCTCAGTAGAAAATGAAGGGACAGGCAATAAAGCACTTCCTTTCAACACAAAAACCACACAAGTAGCTGAAGGATTTATAAAAAACAAAAGGGCATTCAGTAAAAACCTTAAACCAGCACCGCTTATTTCTTCAAAAGAGAGTAAGGGGGCACCTCCCTTGCCATTAGCATTGTTCAGTTAATGGTAACTAAAAGAATTTGCTGCCCCACTTGCTGTTGGCTAACACCTCCAAGTTTTGGGTTTCAGCTAGTGCCAACAGAATAATGTACTTTTCGCAAGAAGATAACCAGTCTGCAAGGGCACGGTTAGCAATTCAGACATGTCTCCAGCCCACCAAACTGGCACTAGAAGCACACTCGCATGTGCGAGTGCTTTGAGCACTGCCCAATGAATATTCCTTATGTGCCAAATGTTCATTGGAACAAAACCCACCCATGCAAGGGTACGTCTATGGTATGAAACTGAATGATTTGTTCAAACAGAACTTTGCATTGCCCTCACCATATAGAAGCCGTACGCGCATGGCCCTCCAGTCATCTCGCAGGTGGAGACTGTTTCCATTTCTTTCACAAATGTGAAAGATCAATAATTGTTAATCTATACAATCAAGTCTTGTCGAATTGTTGTTTTGGTAATGAGATAGAAGCCAAAGACCCACCATGTGTCAACTGAGAAGGCTTTAAAAGAACTTTAAACTGGTAAGCAGCCGGGGTTCAAAGCTGGTTTCCAGCTTTTGTGTCTCTAAGATGCTGAGGCCCTCGATGCAAGGGACCTCTCTCTCTCTCTCTCTCTCTCTCTCACACACACACACACACACACACACACACACACAAACACAATACAGTAGTTTCTAACCAGTTTAGGGTTTATTGTGATGGGACATCAACCTGGTTAACACTCACCCAATTACTAACTGCAGGTAGGGCAGCAATCCACCTTTAACACTAACCAATTGCCAGCACTAACGTAGCGGCAAGTAGGGCTTTCCCCCTAAGCACACATACAAACGCCCTAAACCCTCTGAGCTCTCTCTCTCTCTATGGACTTAGTCTAGAGCCAAAAAATATCCCGTCAATGAACTATCTGCCTGTCAACCTAACAACTCAAACTTGGAAGTGACTTGCACATACAAGGCATTCGAAGAATGCAAACACTTAAGCCAGAGAAAAGCAACCCACAAAACTAGTGTACACGCAAATGAACGTTGGAACTGCACATATTAGGACCTGCGAAGTTGTAGATCAAGTCAGGTAGAATACAGAGAAGCCAAGAACTAAAATTTGAGAGGCGAACTGGGGAGCGTAATGTTAAGTTTGCACGTACAACTCTAACATAAAACATAAACGCGAAAAAATAAGCCAAAAAACGTTAACCAGCAAAAATTAGTGTCATAAAATCGGACTTTGAATAAGCATACATCAAGGGCCTCGAAGTTCTAGATCAAGTATACTAGACGTGATAAAAATAGGTAAAACTGTGAGCAAAAGCAAAATTCTAGTCTCAGGAAAATTTGGGCTAAAATGCGACCAAGCATTAACCATTAAAAGAATCTAAGTCTAAATTACAGTAAGGATGTACACCACCAAATATCGAATCGCCGATCAAACAAGCTTTTTCAAACTGTTGATCCAAAGCTAGGAAAAGAAATAATATACTCCCTCACCCTTAATGCAGAATAAGAACAGAACATGACGCCACAAAAAGCTTAAACCTTATTCCTCTGAATAGAAGCGAAACTAGATTCTTGCATCCATTTGCGAGATCCCATCTTACGAACATACAGCAAGTCATGGTTCGCAGTAAAACAGATGGTAGAAAGATGAAGAGCGGCCTACTTCTGGTGCAGAAGAAGCGTTTGCCGTGATCTGATATGTAAGGTGTTCGCTGTAGCTCTCAACCTGCAACACAAGCATACACAAACCCTCGCTGCTGCTGCCTTCTTCTCTTCTCTTCTCTTCTTCTTCTTCTTCCTCTTCCTCTTCCTCTTCCTCCCTCGAGATCCCCTTTTGTAAGCAGTTTGCATAAGGGCTGCCCTCCGCCCAAAGGCACTCTCAGTCTGGCCGTCGGGTGTGACCCGCCGGGGGGTGTCCTTAAATCGGGTGAGGTGAAGGAGGCATGCCTTGGCCGGCACTGATTATTTTTTGTGGTATTAAATTTCATGGGGATGGGGGGAGGGAGGACATCTTTGAAGCCAAGGTCCTTCTTATGGTGTTATTTTTTGTGGTAAATTTTATGGGGACGGCGGGATGGCTTCTTCTGAAGCCGAGTTCCTTCTATCTTCTGCTCGGCCTTGAATCTAAATGACGTTGTTCTCATGTGAGAGCAGTTTTAACCTAACAAATCAAGAATTGCCATGTGGCTATAATGCTCGAGAAATGATGTGGCAAAAGTCTCACAAATATTCCATAAGTATAACATCTATTGTCCACCATTACAATACGTAGGTGTTTCTTTCAAATGCGTGATGAGGTGATGTTTTAAGCCCTTGCCACACCCCACACCCCAAAGAAAAAAATTATCGTGCAACCTTATGTATGGGATAGAGTTAGCGAAGGAAATTAATTTGCGCTTTGGTTCAAATGCCATTTGGGCAAGCCCGCATCTCCTAGGCACCATCGGACTAATATCAATGTTTCAGCCCACCGACTGTGCCACCCACATGTCGTAGGCTTGGCTCACCCACTAAAAATTTGAAAGCTTCATCACACAACATGTGGAGAATCTTTCCTTTTTATCCCATAATGGTTGTTTAACATTTCAATTTATTGCATATATATACATTATCTTTTACATTTTTGTCAAAACACCCATGGGTGCAGCTACAATATTTTCTATTAACATGTCAAGCCCAATCCACTAGAGCAATCTTGTTAAGTGACAACAAGGAGAGGGGAGATCTCTATACAAGATCCTTTTGTGCAACGAAATTATCATGGGGGTAAAATTCAAGTCAAGATTGTGAAACGTGACTAATCACACAACCTTTCACACAAGAGCTGTAAAATTTTTGTCGGTGTTCATTCCCAATGTGAAAGGGTCGAGATTGTAACACGTGGCAAATTACATAAACTTATGTACAAAAGCTTGCATAAATTACACAACCTTCAAAGATTCAAGTGACAGATTGAGTAAGATTAGTCATCTTATTGTTGCCTCCTTGGTGAGGTCATTATAAACTCTTCAACAAAAATCAAGGCTTTGATTTCACATGGATGAAAGGGCCACAAGAAAAGACATATTCTCCATATAATGATGACTTTTAAGTTTTTTCTTGAGATTCTTTAAAAAAAAAATTGAACAAACCTTTCGTCTGGAACATAAGTTACGTTCAACATTTTACTTCATGTCGTGCAGACCAGCATATGATTGATATACAAACAAAATGTTTTTTAGTTACATTAAGTTTGGTAGGATATTCAAAGGATTATAATCCTTGAGTTCCACCACATTAAGTAGTATTTGATAAGCTCATATTCATAATCTAAGAAACTATAAAAATGTTCGATAGTTATATCTCATGAGTGCCCGTTAGAACTAAGTGGTACTTAACCTATTTATGAATATATAATGCCACCTTCACACTAAAACTCCTAGCTAGGGTGGAGCGAGGCCCAAAGAAATAGTTAATATGAAAAGTCTTTGAAAATTTTGAACTTTTTAGTTATGGGAGGTAGATATAAAATTGTTTCATTTTGATTTGTTTCTTGAATTGCCAGCATGCTAGGTATTTCTAGCCACCGACAAATACAATACCTAGAGAATTTCAACTAGCAAAAGTTCAGACTTTAAAGACTTAGAATACAAGATTATTCAAAAATCGACAAGCGTGAAAATTGTAGGATATTTGTGGGGAGAGGGTTCAAGAGAGGTTTCTCGGACACTACTCCAAGGCCCAGAATGCAAGATCTTATACTATATAGTTGCAAAATGTATAGCCAAATAGCTCACACCATGAACAATGGGCTATCCCATGCTACAATTCATGACACATTCATAGAGTTGCGTCATAATGCATGTGGTTGCATAACTACACATCTTAAAAAGATGTCAAAAGTCAAAAAATACACATATTTATGAGCTTGCTTCTCACTCATCGAAATGAGAGAAGGTAGAACTACATGGTCCACCACTTTTGGATGTGCACGTCTAGCAAGATTTTGGACTTTTAGAATGAGCAAGAACGAGGTTTTTGGATGTGCATGACATTTAGGGGCCAACCCATGGTGAAAGGGTTTATCTAACCCACGGATTACGGTACCCTTCATTTTGATATATTTCCTCTTATGTTGGCTCTTCTCCCACAAACAATGTCTCTTCAATTTACTTTGGCCGCCTTTTTGTTCTATGCAAAAAGGAATAAACCTAGATGTGTCAAGATTGGCAAAACAATGTCCAACCATGAAACTAGTGAGATGCACATCAACAATGCAATGCAATGATTCTCAAAACACTAAAGAGATTCAAATAAGTTTGATGACCTATTTTCAACACATAAAAATGATAAAAACGAGAGAATGAAGTACTTTGATTCATGCACAAAAGTTAGGTTCACTATACAAGGCTAGAGGAAGGAAATAGTAGGCAATGTAGACATCAATCTTCCTCTTTGAATATCACCGCCAAAATCAACAACCGAATATACAACTAACATAAAGAGTAAATGATTAGCTATTTATAGCCTTAGTAGGCCACACTAGGGTTTTCAAAGTTAGGGTTCCATGCCCTAAATCTCAACCATCCAACATTTATATGTCTAGATTGACTAGTTTTAGTATTATCAAACTAGTTATGCTAGAAATGAAAAATAATAAGCAAATGGTAAATAAACCAATTCAAAAACCATCCTCTTTGTGCTCTTCTCCTTTTATCTAAGCCTAAAATTTAAGTTATATCCTTTGATGTTCCTCCAGGAACCATGCCAAGAACTCTAGCTGCCAAGTTTTTCCATATATTTTTCCTTTTCAATAACCAATTTTTCACACTAGATTTTTGCATGATTTGAACACCAAAACCAAAGATAACCTTGAAGTTTTGGATTTTACGAATCCTTGTATTTAACATATCATGAATAAAAAATCATTCTTTATCCCAAAGCTTTGACTAAGATCATACAAGATTTTATCAATATTGATTTTCCTATGTAGAGTGAAAATAGTGTCATCACCATGAAACAATTGTAAGATAACTTGAAGTGGAAAGGATGAAAATGAATGCACAACCATGTCTTTGAAACCCTTTTGAGTCCAGCTAAACCTTTGTAATGATGAAACTCATATCCATCATGCACTTGAACTCAAACTTGGTAGATGACAAAAAACTTGTATCTCCCTTCTGTGATTTCCAAGGTCCAACTCCATCTTCCTCAAGCAATGCACATGCACTTGTTGTCTTCCTTTTCACATTTGCAAAGAGCAATAGTGATGCTCTTTGCCAAAGACCAAAAAACCTCACTAGGATTTTGCATAACATGACACAATGGTTAAGTTTGATAAACATAAACCAAATGAGGCTCTCAAAATGGTTTTCATAAAGAATATTGTTCTTCAAGAATGATTCATTATCCTCTATAGACCTCACAACTAGCACCCATAGATAGATCAAAGCAACTATCCATGCTTGACCTGTTAAGGATATATTTTGCATATTTTACTTATTATTAAAAGTAAAAATAGCATGGTGATTCTTACATATTCCCCAAATATGATGAAAATGTAAGACAATGTGTTCCCCCCCCCCAAGTCCACAAACCAATGAAGAGATAGCATGACCACCAACATGCAAAGAATAGAGACAATGTTGATTCTAAATGAACTTGAGAGTACATGAGATCGCAAGAGTAGAATGATCACCAAAATTTCCTGCATACCACCTCTTGAATGCTAGTCCGAGTCTTTCCAAACCATCGTTGATTAGATCTTTGATCACCACCAATCGCATGACAAGATCTTCCTCTTTTTGGTCCACACCAAGATCCACCAAATACCTATCATTAGTAGAATACTCGAAATAGAAGCCACCACATAAAGATTAGTAGAAAACAATTCTTTGCTCTAGAGATGACCAGCATGAGGTACCTCATCCTATTCTCTCGATTTACCATAGCTATGTTCATAAAGAACAAGTATGAAGCATTCAACTGTTTCAGAGAATATAAACAGTTTGATAAAACTCAAATGTTGAAACATGTCAACTGAGATGTCGTCTTCCTTGAAGACCAATTCTATGATTTTAAGTAGAAGCAGCAAATGTAGGAGTTTGTTCCAACAACTCCATTTACCATTGATAGGTATGGACTTGAGACTGTTCAACCACAATCGGAAGATATCCTTGTCATTCACCCAGGAGAAACATCTGCTCAGGGACCTACAATTTGAAGATCTCTTAACCTGATCGTTTTGTCCCTCAAGCGTTAATTAGTCAAGATGAACCTGCCACTTTTGCAGAAGCATTGTCAATGTCAGATGCAGACAGATGCCATGGACACTGAGTACAGCTCATTGATGAAGAACAAGAACTAGAATCTTGTTAATCATCATGCAAGTACAAAACTAATTGACACTAAGTGGATATTCAAACTAAAGCTTAAGCCAGATGGATCAATATCCAAATGGAAAGCACGATTGGTGGTTAAAGGAGCAAGTTTACATAATAGATTACATTGACACTTTCAGTCCAGTGGTGAAGCATCAATCTATTCGAACCTTGCTGGCTATAGCTGCTGCAGAGGATCTGGAAATTCATCAGATGGACATTTAGACAGCATTCCTTCACAAATATATACAAGAAGACAAATTCATTTATCAACCAGAAGGTTACGTGTGAAAATTGTCAACATTTCCTAGCTAGTTTGAGGCTTAAATTGGCAATTTTTGTACATAGTTTTGGATCTAGCATTTCACACATGTGAAAGAGTCCTAGATACCTTTATTTTAGTATATATTTCATGTTGAATATGTCTTAAACTCCAAGACCTTCGAAATGACACCAAAATCATGTTATTTGGACATATAGGCCAAAATTGGCTATTTTAGGCTACTGGTGCCCTAACTTTGGGTCCTAGGTTCTAGAGAGAGGAGAGAGAGTCATCTCTCTCCCTATATTAGGCTGAAATTCGTGGAGAATGGGTTGGAGAAACTTATTGTATTGTTGAGAGAGATCAATAGATCATTGTCACAGTTTCTTCCTCCATTGAGAGCATTGCTTTGTGTATTGTCTTCAAGCTTTTGTGTATGATCTAAAGAGGTTTCCATAGATGGTAGGATACTATTGTAGGGCTGGTATCTGTTGTTTTTGGCTGCCATCAGTACCTTTTATTAGTTTCTTTTGTCTCTTGAATGCTTTGTCAAGTTCATGTGAATCAAAGGTAGCATTAGGATGCTTTGCCATTTCTAGCTTTTGTAGCTTGTTGTGCAAAGATCTTAGCCAAGTATTTTGGGAGTTTGGATCCATTCAAGATCCACTTTTTTTACATGGTATCAGAGCTAGTTGGCTGCTATTTCTAGTAAGGTTTCCATTTATGGTGATATTTGGATGTTTGATCAAGTTCTAGCATGATTATGCATTGCATTGTTGATCAAATCTTACTAACCTTTGTTTTGTGAGTTGAACTTGTGGATCAAAAGCATATTTCAGGTCTATTGAAGATTAGAGGTTGAAAAGAAGCTATTTTGGATTTGATCATAACACCTAATCATTTGTTGATTGTGAGGCTTGTGCATATTCAATACTAACAATGTTCTGTTCAATGTATTGTTGACAATCTCCACTTCTATGGATGAACACTCTCCTTTGTGGATGAACACTCTCCTTAAGTGGATGAACCTTCTCCTTAAGTGGATGACAAATACTCTTTGAATGATTTTGTATTTCTCCAAAAGGCTGAGCAAAGCTCCCACTTGGATGAAAGATCCCCTTTTGTGTGAATAGATTGTCAACAATCTTTTGCATAAAATTTTGGTGTACTTTGTTGAGCATGTAAGTAATTCTCCTAATGTAATTTGATTGGAGCATTTGCTGGAAGGTTTTAACCATTATGCAAATGTGTTTTCAGGTTCTTAAAGCTTGAGGAACATTCTCATGTGAAGTGATCTTAGATCTACATCTAAACACCAAGATTTGACAAGCTAGTGAAGCTAGTCTTGTGATTCACTAAGTGTGTTCTTTCATTCACCTCTAAAGCTTGTAATTATCACTTGCTAGAGTTTATAAACTTTTAGAAGTGTGGTTTACATGTGGTTTTACAGGTTGAATCAATATCTTAGTGTGTTGATCATATGTTGATCAAGTTTGTTCAATTCTAGGTATTCTTGGCAGCCTAGTCTTTTGTATTTTCTAAGAATGCAAGTAACTCTTCACACCATAACTTGATTTGGTCACTTGTTGCAAAGTTTGAGAGCTTAAGCAAGAGTGTGTTCAGGTTGGTTTGAGTTTGTAATCCATGCTTAGTGTGTGCAAAGTGTTGCATGTGTTTTCAATCTTCCTTTCTATGCTTGGAAACCAACCAGGTTCAAGATAGAAGTGTTTTAGGGTCCTAGATCTTCTAAGATCTCCTTATCCATCATTTGTTGAGAGGAAAGTGAGTGCTAGGTGCATTAGGACAGAGCCTAAAAGATAAAGAATCATTATATTCATGGCTTCTAATGGTGGGATCATGTTAGAAACTAATGATAGGCTGAGTTCATCAAACTACTCTACCTGGAAAGTGAGGATGGAATCCTTACTTGAGTTGAATGAACTCATGGACATAGTTGCAAGAACTGAAGAGAGACCACCCATAGCTCAAGAGCAACAAAGGTTTGATAAAAAGGCCAAAAGGGCTCTTCATATCATTAAAATGAATGTTACCAATGAACTTCTCAAGGAAGTTGGTAATAGTCAAAGTGCAAGTGAGGCATGGAATGCCTTGAAGAAGCTCTTTGAATCAAAGTCCACATCTAGGGTATTGACCCTAAGGAGGCAAATATTTTCTAGTAGACAAAGAGAGGGTGAAAGTGCTCATGCATTTGTCTTGAGTGAGGAAGATCTCAAGTTAAAAGGGAGAGATGAATGTGAAGTGTTCAAAGTAGGATGTACTTTGAATGATGCTTTTGTGAATGATAGTGAGGGTTCATTATCATTACCTATATCATTGATTAGAAGTCCAGGTTTGACAAGAAAAAGTACATCAATCATTCTTATGTTGAAGGAACTATGTATTTTTTCATGGCTTCTAATGTTCGAGATTCTTCCATTTCTTATGATGCAACTATCAAGAGGGAGATTGCTAACTTTTGTGGTGTGATCATTAAGAGGGAGTCTTGTGAAGGAAAGGGAAAAGGAAGAGTGACTCTTGGGAAGATTCAAGGCATGGATCTTACATCTCTTCATCAACTCAAAGGTTGCTATGATTGTGGTGGAGTGTTCATGCATGATCAAGATGGCAAAAGGTTGGATGAAGAAGACTACATGGAGCAACTCAAGTGGCAATTTCTCCAAGGCAAGAAAGATCTCATTGGAGAGCTCATTGAGGTCTGGTTTGAGCTCAAATGGACTGGTTTGATTAGGTTTGATACTCAACTTCATCTACTCTACTTCATGTTGGATAGAATTGTAGAAATCTATCTTTTGGTTTATGATGGTGACATTGTTATCACTAACTATAGTGAAAGGTTGAAATCAAGCAATGATGAGATCTTGTGGGATGTTAATCATGTGTTTAAGAGGGAGTATATTCAGAGGTTCAGATCTGAAGATGTTTATAAATGCAAAGTCCTTGATGTTTTATTGGAAGATCAAGATGTTGATCTTGAATTTCTACATCAACACCAAGAGGCAAGTAGCAATTGGAAGCTAGTCAAAAGCATCAAAGGGGAGCCACATGGGCAAACCATTTTGGATATGTTTTTACAGGTTCTTGAAGGTTCAAGTAAGGTTCTTGGAGCAGCAAGGAAGTGTCCTTTTACTCTACCTTATTTGTTTAATCTCATGTATGAACATTGTCATGTCAATGTGTTGGAATTGTCAAAATTCAATGAAACTAGTTCCATAGTTTTGCATCCTTTGGATATTGGAGATGGAATAGTTATCATTGTTGGCTCTTATGATCAAGCACATTCATTCATTCAATGAAAGATATTGAAGTGGTCAATATGTTTACTTTTGGGCAAAGTTCAAGATCTAGCATCCTAGTGTTGGCAAATTGGCAAATTGTTGACAATGTAGGATCAAGGGTTGTATGCAAATCTTGTGGAGATACTTCAAGTATTTCAAGTTCAGGTTTTGCTCATTCAAATGGAGCAGAGAACACATCATTTCGGCATTCATTCACTCAAGGGCTTTCATGGATTGGAGATCTACAAAGGCAAGGTGGTGATGGAGGTTCATTCATGGAGATACATGGTTCTCTTGTGATGAGTCCAAGAAAATCATTTTTCCAGCAAGTGGAGTCACATGTCCTCATAAAGAGAGTAGATCAGATGGTTCTATCAAGATAATTGGTAAGGGAGATAGTCACAAGTAAAAAAGAAGAGAAGTATGTGAAGAGTTCAAAGTAGGTTGTACTTTGAATGATGTCATTGTGAATGATAGTGAGGAAGAATCATTATCATATGAGTCATTACCTAAAACATTGAGTAGAATTTCTTGTTTGAAAAAAGAGAGTACTTCAATCATCCTTATGTTGAAGGTACTAATCATTTTTTTCATGCCTTCTAATGTTTTTGAGGTTTCCACTTCTTATGATGCAATCATTAAGAGGGAGCCTTATGAAGGAATGAGAAATGGAAGATTTGTTCTTGGGAAGATCCAAGGCATGGATCTCACATATCTTCATCAACTCAAATGTTTCTATGATTATGAATTGATCACTCATGATCAAGATGGCAAAAGTTTGGTTGGAGAAGACTACATGGAGCAAATCGAGAGGCAATTTCTTCAAGGCAAGGGAGATCTCATTGGTGAGCTTATTGAGGTTTGTTATGGACTCAAGAGGGCTGGATTTATTAGGTTTGATGGTAATCTTCACCTACTCTACTTCATGATGGATGGAAAGTTTGGAATCTATCTTTTGATGTGCCATCAATGGCATTGTTTTCACTAATCTTTATGGAAGATCGAGATCAAGCATTGATGAGATCTTGTTGGATATAGATCATATGTTTGAGAGAGAGTATTTCTAGAGCTTCAGGTCTGAAGATATTCATATCTTTGATATCTTTGATGTTCAAGAGAAAGGTAAGCAAGTGGAAGCAAGTCACTTTGCTTTACTCACATGTTTTGGAGAATCTTCTTGTGTAGATGATGTTATGCAAGTGGATATTGGTTCTCATGGTTTTCATGCTGGAAAAGCAAGTAATGGATCTGAAAAACAAATATTGTTCAATGACTTTTATGATCAAGAGGCGGATCAAGAGGTTGGTCTCAAAGGGCTTCAACAAACAAAAGGAAAGGTGGCAATTTGGAGCTAGTCAAGAGCATCAAAGGAAGGTAATTTGGCAAAGATGTTATGAATCTATTTTTGAAGGTGTTTGAAGACTCAAGTAAGGTCAAAGGAGTAGAAAGGAAGTGTTGTTCAAGTTTACTTTACTTGCTCTATCTCATGTTTGAGCTATTTCATGGGAATGTGTGCAAATTGTCAAGATATGGACAAACTAGCTACATTGTCTTGCAATATCTTATTGTTGGAGTTGTAATAGAATTCTTGGCTGGTTTGCTGATGGAAATGAAGCTATTGGAGGTTCATTATATCACTCATCCATGATCAAGTTCTCAAGTGTTGAGCTACTTGATGCCAATGTTTGGAGATTGTCAATTTTTGGTGAATTCATGGTCATTTTCTTGTGTCATGTAAACCTTGAAGATGGACTAGTGCAACCTACTTGGTTTATGGAGCCATGTGGTGCTGGATTTGCATCATTGATGTACTCACCTACTCATGGATTTCCAAGGTTTGATGGTTTCTTGTGGCAAGATGGAGATGGAGGCTCATTCATGGAGTTTTATGGTGGAGACATATCAAGAAAGGAAAAACTTGGAGGAGACAAGCAAGCAAATGGTCATCGCTCACATTTATTGTTTGATTGCTGTAATTTTCCAGAGAGTTCAAAGTTTGAAACATGGGGGAATCATTTCATTTACATTCTATTTGGTTCTTCATGTTACATCTTGATGTGTAAAATTGATGTAAGAAATAGTGAAGCATCCAATTTGGACACTATTCTCTATATCAATTATAGAAACTACTTTAGAACATTAAAAAAGAGATCTATACTTAGGATGGAGATCATTCTAAAGTTGGATCAAAGTAGTATGGCTAAAACTATGCCAAAACTAGTTGAAGAGGGAGTGTGAGAGATTTCAACTAGTTTAGTCTACTTTAGTCATATTTTGGTAAATTGTCAATATGAGGCCAAAACTCATTTTAGGCTTAGAGATAAACTTTCTCAAGTTATATTAGAGTAAAATAATTCAATAAACACTTTTTGAAAGTGTGGGAAAGTTGGTAGTCGAGTTTGAGAGAGATTCAAATTTGAATGTTGGGTACTTTGAATCTAGACCCAAAAATACATTTTGGAGGGAAAGCTAAGTGGCCAAATAGGGTTTGGAACTTCTATAAAAGGATGTAACTCATGGAGAGACACACCTTCTCTCTTCTCTCTCTCATTTCATCATTATACATGGTTCTCTTTGGGTTCTACTACTCATTGGTGCACTCTCTTGATGATATCTTGCAATCTTGTGTGTAGAATGTTCATATTTTGTTTTTTTTTTGGTTTCACACGTGTGAAATACAATAGGGTACTGTAATTGTATGGACAACAACTATATTTTATGTTTTGGTTCATGTTTGATCAAGTTCTATTAGAGTTTGCATCTCATTTTGTGTGTAGATTCTGATTTTTCTACATTGTTTGCTCCTTATTGTAACCAAAGATCAGGGACATGGATTGGATCTTGAATGATCTAAAATCCTTCACATAGTCTACAATGTAAAATGTCGCAAAACGTGGGTAATGTGGAAGGATCGACTGATATCGAATTAGTAGAGCACTAATAGAAACAACAGCTCTGATATCATGTCGAAAATCCGTGAGTTATCAGGAATGGGTTTTGATAGAAACAGAATGTTGATACCAAATCGAAAATTTGCGGAATAGCAGCATAAGTCAAGCAACGAATGGTTGCGGATCGGAAGAACGTAAGCTAGTAGCAAATAATCAAGATGGATAATTAGTAACAATGCGCAATAGAAACAATATAGTAGTGTAGACAAAATTGCACTCTGATTGATTGAAAATTGAGTACAATGGCTTGAAGCAAAATTGGCTTCAGTTGGTTGGTCATTGAGTGTAATTACACTTGCTTCAGAAGTTTTTCTTGAATAATATCTACATCTTCTTATTACAATCAATCAATACCTTACAAGCATTAAAGTCTATCTACTACATTTATTACAACCGTCATAGTAATTGTAAATGCATGTACAAAGTAGGCGGACCATCAACGCCGCATCGTGGGTCGGATTTTTCTAACCGACAATATCGAAAAATATATAGAGACTCGGGAAATATACAATGACTCGAGAAATTACGAGACTGACTCGAAAAATACGAGTCCAGTCGAGTCGATCCGGTATCAAGAAATTATAAAACATACGAGTCGAGTCGATCCGGTATCGAGAATTTATGAGAAATGTGAGTCGATCTTCTACTTTAAAAAAATTTGAGTCTTCTTTTCTGGTTTTCTGGTATAATTATATATAGTTGTCAGGATGCTCATTACTGAATGGATTTGGGCTTTGAGCATTGAAATCCAACATACTGAGCAGAGGATGAGCTCCATATTGTCTAGTGATAGTCGACAATCATCGAAGGTGTCGAATGAGTCGAGTCGACTTGTTTGCCCTTGAAAAGATGTCGACGGAGTCGAAGTCATCGATAGACTTCGGTTGAGTCAGTGAAGTCGACCTCAATGAAGATCCTGCTCTGCTTCAAGTAGTTATATGTACAAACTGTTCGACTTATGCGAGTAAGGTTGTTGTCGTTGTAGAGAGAGAATATCTTGGTGCTCAAGAAACGAGGTGAGTAGGAGTGAAGATTAGCCTTTAAAACTGATTTAGGCTTGTCCTACACTTTGTCAGAGTCATGTCCTTAACTTTTGAGGCTCTTTGGAGAAAGCGAAAAGTGCGACATTTTGTCAAGTGAAAAACGCGACTCTGCATATTTGCTTGCAAATCCTGACAGACGAAAAAATGCAAAAACTAACATCGCATTTTTACACGAGATTTCGGACGGGAAAAAGCTTCGCCAAAAATGAAAAACCGAAGCCACCAAGGTAAAACTCCATGTATTTCCTAACAGGTGAGAAAGCCGAAGTGAGAGAAAATGAAATGCGACACTGTGGTAAAACTCCGTGTAATTCTATAGATTGTGTAAAAACACCTATAAAACTGTAGATTGTAAAAGAACGAGGAAAAACCGCAGAACCGGATAAAACAATGGATGAAGATAAAAACCGATTAGTCGACTGGTAAGAAGGAGAATAATCCAACAAAAAGGACACCTATGGAGCGGAACTACCCAACAAACATGAAATGGCTAGTCAATAACCTAACTACTTCACCCTCATGCCATGGTGAATGAATGCAAGAGAGGAGGGGCTCCTGGCTTCAAGGATAAAAGAATCCAATAGGTAGATGGGCGAGTTGCCACTAGTATATATTCTCTCCCATACCAATCCTGCCAATGTAGAAAAACAGCTTCTACATACAAAATGAGACGCAAACTCTAAGAGATACTGACCAAACATAAACCAAATGTTTGTTGTCCATACAATTACAGTACCCTACTATATTTCACATGTGTGGAACTGAAAATAGCAATAAATATGATAACATCATGAGAGTGCACCAATGAGTAGTAGAACCCAAAGAGAACCATGTATAATGATGAAATGAGAGAGAGAAGAGAGAAGATGTGTCTCTCCATGAGCTACATTCTTTTATAGAGTGTCCAAACCCTATTTGGCCACTTGGCTTTCCCTCCAAAATGTAAACCCTACTATTTTTGGGTCTAGATTCAATGTACCCAAAGTACAAATTTGAATCTCTCTCAAACTCGACTACCAACTTTCCCACACTTTTAAAAAGTGTTTATTGAATGTATTTTAAAGTAATATAATTTCAAAAATTTTATCTCTAAGTCTAAGATGAGTTTTGGCCTCTTATTGACAATTTACCAAAATATGACTAAACTAGACTAAACTAATTGAAATCTCTCACAATTCGCACATCGTCTTCAAGTAGTCTTCCATCATAGGCAATCCTTTCACTATTTCCAATTTCCTCATCAAGCTAAGGCTTCCTAGGTTTAAATAACCAAGCCTTTTATGCCAAGTTCAGTTTGCGATGGAATGGACTTGATAAGTCCATGTTGCCCGTTGATTGTAAAATTCAACCTGTACAATCTAGTGTTGGGCTCCCTTATACCATCCGCAATAACTTTGAACTTTTGGTTCACATTCTTCACACAACAACGATTAGGACAAATTCTACTTTCAAATTTTGATCAGTAATGACATCAATGGAAAGTAGATTTTTCTTCAAACATGGTACATAAAGTACCTCGTTGATCGTCTTGCTTTTGCCATCAGGTAGTTGGATGGAAACGGTGCCTATCCCCTTGACACATCACCATTTTCTTGTGAAATAGACATTCCATTGTCCAACTCTTTCCAGCTATTGAACCAATCTTTATTACCTATCAGGTGTTTTGTGGCTCCCGAGTCAATGTACCACACTTGATCATCTTGATTGGATGACAATGCTGATATGAAGATGCTAGAGTCTTCAATTTCACCTTCGTCGACAAGGTTACCCGCTTGCTTTGGTTTCCCCTTGCTTGATTCCACCAAAAAATGTCAACACTCACTTTTCCAATGGCCCTTTTTGCCACAATGGAAGCATTTGCGTTTTTTCTTGGTCTTGCTGGATGATCCCTCATCCTCCTGAGTCTTGGCGAATTGCTACTTAGACTTCTTCTCACCCTTGTCTTTGCCTTGTTTTTGGCGTGTCACAAGTGCTTGATCATCAGTACTTTGACATCTAGGTGTCACCATCTCTCATCGTTGCTCCTCCTGCATCAAGATTCCTATGAGCTCGTCAAAGGTTGATAATCTTTCTCTTGATGCTATATCACTTACAAACATCTGATAAGGTTCTGCAATGCCACACAATGCATTGTGCACCAGCTCAACATCACGTATGCGCTCACCAATAGAATGCAGTTCATCCCTCATTGTCTTGATTATGGTCATATGAGTCTGAATGTGCTCTCCTTGCTCCATTCGGGCACTATTCAGCTCTGACTTCAGAAACACAATCCTTGATGGATTTGACGTCTCAACTGCTCCTTTAGCACATCCCATGTTTGTCTAGGTGTAATGGCATCACTTATGTGGGTAATAATGTGGTCTTTCACTGACAAATTGATGAAGGTCAAAGCTCTCCTCGCCTTCCTGTCAAACACTTTAATGTCCACTTCATTTGGCGGTCTTCTTTCATCCCCTATGATGACATCCCACAGTTCATTCTCTATCAATATGTTTCTCATTCTGAATTTCCACACTGCATAGTTGGAAATCCCGTCCAATTTGCTATTTTCACTCAAAATGGACTCTCCCATGTTTGTCATTCCAAAACTGCCTAAAACTTCAACCGTTGGCTAAAAGAAGTGTTTTGAGTACAATGGCAATGTCAATAACTTGTTCTGATGACCTGCTAAAATTTCACACCAGGGCGTCCCGTTGCTTAGGTGGTGTTTCGCAAGCCAAGTCACTTTCCAAACATGAAATGCTTTTTACCTCACACTCTTGACTACCCGCTTTCTGAAGGGGCAAAAGAGATTTGACATCCACTGAGTGCATTCTCCACTGCAATCACTCTGTTTTGCGGTACCGTACTTGTAGGTACAGTCTGGGTGCCCTTCGTTTGGAGTCCGTAGCCTTTCGTTTGGCCCAAATAAGCTAAAGGAGGTGAAAATAAGGGCTTTTTGCACTTTTGAACTGTTTCTTCACCTTGAAGAAACTTCACACTTCAAGAACTTGGGACCCAGCTCAACTTTCAGTATGAAATTTTTTAATGAAGTTGAAAGCTATTCTCCCTTTCAACAAACTTTGGGTTCCTTCAAAACGATCCTAGCCGTTCACTCAAAAGCCCTTTATAATGGCCACCCGATCCTCATAGTATCTTGACCATTAGTCTGATTAGATCACCATCTAACGGTTTAGATCGATCTTGTGTACCAATGGGTACTCCATGGGTAGCTGAACCCTTCAACACACTAGAAGAACACTTATGTTCCATGTGCATGACCTATCTGTTTCTCCTTTGTCCACGGCCGCGCCTTCCCAGTTGTTTCTGCCCTGATCAATTTCGATTTTCAACTGAGTCATTATAGATTTCCACAAAATAAATGAATTAAGTAGTATAAAAGGTTTGATCATTCTCCAAGAGAGAGAATAATATCTTCTTTTGTATGATAAGTGTATGTAAGAAGGTGAATGGAATGTGATGTGTAATATTCAACAATGAATACTACAGTGACATATTTGGTTATCCAAAGATATTTGGATAAATTGGCATCCACGAACACCAATGGTGAAACGATTTGGTCAAGGTCTGTGATTATAAATGTTACTTTATCTTCCAGGCTCTTAGGATATCAGTTAAGCAATCAGATCAGACAACAACTAGCAAATAGATTCATCAAACAGAATCGAATTGGCTAATGATTCCTCTTAATCGAACACAGAAAATTAGTTCTTATCACAAGAAGCAAACAGAATAGAGCATCAAACAAGTTCATTATCTAAACACATAGCTCATTCAGAATTGAAAGAAGTTCTGCTTATGGTTATGCTTAACAGCTTTGGCTAATTCCCTACACACATTAGTTAGAATTGTCGCTCTCTAGTGACGCCTGAAAATCCAAGTTAGAGAAACTGAAATTCAGTAAGAAATGAAAAGTATGTGTGATGCAGACAAGCAAGTATCACAAACAATTACAGATCGTTCAGAGTGTATTCACTCAATTGATAAGAAGTAATGTTGTAAGAGATGACATAGGGAAAGAATGCTCAAGCTTATAGAGACTGGCTCTCTTCTCTCTATTGATACTCAAATTTGTGCGTATGTACAATGACACAAAGTGTCGACCTTATAGGAATGATCACTGGCCTGAATGACGTTTACCAACCGTTAAAATTTCGGTTGAGATCCACTAATGTGTCTCTATAGAACGTCGCACAAAATGTCGCGAGTTCTAACCTAAAAGTGAATTTACAAGATGCAAATAGGCCTTTACATGAATTTAGGCACTATAGCACATTTACATGTATAAAAATTGAAAATTTTTATATTATAAAACAATAACTTTGCATAATGTGGAATTATGAGGCTCCACATATCCCCTTCTCAGTTGTGCAACGACTTGCAGACAAATTCTTAGATTTTCCTTTGTCGCTTCCTGCTAGCTGGCTTTCTATGGAAAATTGCTTTTGCTCGGGCTTCATTTTCTTCATTAACTTGTTCAAGAGTCATCCCTTTTGTATCAAGGAAGTAGTTATTCTTCTGATTGTAATCTTCTTGAAAAGATAGATTTGGATAACCTCCGATTTCACGATTTCCAAATGGTGTCAGAAGGTTGTCAATCAATGTATTATTTACAAGATGAGTGTACCAACTATCCTCAAACAAGATTTCAGACATCTCAGCAGAAGGGACAATTAGTGAGAGGGCTGCATATGTATAATCTGGAAATTTCTCTTTAATGTACAATTGTCGAATGGATAGAAGTGCATAGGAAATGAGAGAACCAATATTTACATAATTGTAAGTATGGTATGGTATGTTTACTGGATTAGTGGAGCGAAGTATATTATTTGCTTTTTGGGATTGCAAGTATTGCAGCTGGAAGGTCTGGATAATTCTTTCTTTCCAAGCTGTTGGGTCGATCCTGTATCTCCCATGAGATACACAGGCTCCCAATGTTACTTCAGCACTTATTCGCCATAGAATTGCCTCTTCGGCCTGTTTCTTATAAATCTGGTTGCCTTTTCTAAGCATGTCTGCAGAATTCTGCAACTGGGTAACAGAGTCCTGGAGTTGCCTTTAACTTGCTTCGGCACTCTCCTTGTCGGCAATTGAGTCGTTGAGTTTGTCGTTTAGCTCCTTGTTACTACTCCGCAAAGTGGCTCGTGCATGTCTTTCCTCTTGCAAAGAAGCCTGCAGAGTCTAGATCTGCTGCTTGAGCAATATATTTTCATTTTTAAAAGCATTAGACTGCTCATGAACTGCTTCAAGTGCCTCCAACATAGCATCTTGTCTACCTTTTGCTTCTTCAAGAGATATATCTTTCTTTATTAGTTCTACTTGAGCTACTTAAAGTTCTTTGGTTTTCAACTTCAGTTCAGTTTTGACCTCATCCAATTCTTCGTTCCTCTGGATTAGGTCTGTTCGAATGGAATCATATTTTGCTTCGAGCTTCCTCGAGACTTTCTCCAGGCTGACAAAATGTTGAATGGCTGTCTGTGTGTCTGACAACAACATGCCAAAAGTCTTCAAGTATAATTTTTCATCCAGGACTGGTGGCTTGACATCACTTTCCTGCTGAATATAAGGAATTTTTTCATCTTCGTTTGTTGGCTCTTGCTGGATCTCATCTCGGATGTGCTCCTGCTCAACAATAATCTCTGTTTCTTTTTCTTCTTCAGCTTCTCGGCTCCTTTCTACACTGGAAAGCGGCTTATACTAGGACGATGGAGAGGACATTCTCACCGAGCTTTCTTGTTGTTGTCTTGATAAAGATGATGCCATCTCGGTGGTGGTCACTTTTGATGTTTTCATTTGTGAATCACCCTCAATTAAAGGGGCTAATTCTGGCAGCACCGGTGCAATTTTGATAACTTCCTACATAGTTAGAACATCAGCATGCATACATATAATACCTAACTGCAATTCAAGCCTAGAAAATTGATTACTCTTTACTAATTTACAAAATTGCTTAAAAGCAGATTGTCCGAAGGTGATGGATTTTTCGTTCAAAAGGCTCTCAACAGGTATCCCATATTTGTATTAGAAATGGTATACTCTTGATCCAGTAAGAATATGAAAGCAAGAGCGAATTTCACGAAGCTCTTGAGATTGGGGTCTATGATATATGAAAGCTTATATCCCCTTTTCTCCAGATAAGCTTCCTCCTGAAAAGCTCTGCTCCCGGTGATGAAGTCGGGCTTAGTACCAGGCATACTGCCGTCCATAGGCAAACCTAAGGCATGACAATAAAATCTCTCTATAATAATCTCTTGATTTCGGACAATGGTGAAAATATGTCCCTCCTCCGTCTCGTTCAGATTTCGGATTAACTCATGGCACACATTTGTAAGAATTACTGATGGATTGAATTGAAGGAGTCCTTCAATCCGTGCTTGTATGGCTAATGGCTGCAAAACCAGTAAGACTGGTTTTGGATGCATCTTGAACACAATCACCATGACGGTAGTAATGGTAAACTAGTGATGGCGTAAGAGCTTTGATCGTAATAGTTCACGAAATCAGAAAGCAAGAGTGATGGAAAAGAGGTGGCAAAAAAAATAGAAGTGTTTGAGATTTTTGGTATATTGATGATATATTGGCGGATTAGACAAGTATTTAATGAAAGTGTGTCCTTCGTTTTGAAGGTACAAACTGAACAATAAAATATCTAGTCCTAAAAAGACAAAAATAAATAAATAAATAAATAAATAAAATACACAAATACTTTGCTTAGTTCGCAAAAAAAATTTAGCTTGGTATTTATGAGTATTGACTGCAAAAATAAATAATATACACAATCTATGAAACAATGTATATGATGTTGGCAGCGAAGACTGTCGTTTTTTTCGTTAAAATGTATGAGCAAAAAATGATATGGTATGCGCGAAAAATGTATGAGCGAAAATGTCGGATTTTTCGCATATTTCCAATATGCTGTAAACATGGAAACATGATGAAAACAAAGGAGCGTAACAAATGAATATGCAACATACTAGCGAAATATTATTTTCGCAAAGTTCCCGAAGGTAAAAAAAAATGGAACGAAAGTAAACCCCGAAAAATGTGGTGTCGCAAATTTTGCTTTCCCAAAATAGTGAATTTACTAACATAGTAATTTCCATAATGGTGTCGCATTTTTTGCAAGGAATATAACATTGATGAAGCGAAGGTGTCGGCATGTTTGCACAAATACAACAAAAAGTATCAATGTAACGAAGTGGTTCCTTTTTTCACACATTTTGCGAAGGTCTTCTGAAGGATTGAAAAAAAGTGTCATTTGGATGAAATGTGAACAATGTCACACATTTCGCTACAACATATGGGTGAAGAATGTGAAGGTGCAAGTGTCGCAAATTTTGCAAACTTCAGTGGGAACTACTGAACCAAAGGTGATGGGTTTTTCAAACTAGATGAAATGTGAATAGTATAGGAAATTTCGCATGTTTCGCAAAAAATTGAACTTGCCATATTCATCGGAAATTAGTCATAGTAATTTTCTCAACTCGGATGATATCAAAATTTTCTCATCCTCGTCAATCTCATAGCATTCTATGAAATTGATCCAGGATTCAGTAGGTCCTCACCCCATTTCAAAAGGTGACCCCTATTGGACTGGCTGTGAGAATGCTTGAAAAAAATATTTGTTTGGTAGACCAATTTATAATAGCATCTGCCTGATATAGCCATGGTCTTCCAAATAATATTGAATATGGTGGTGTATCTACTGGGTTTATGACAAAGAAATTCATAAGGTGAATAGTGACCCGAGGCTCCGCAATTGTAGCACAAACCCCTTATTCTAGGTGGAGGAGTGGAATCTCTTGTCCCTCCTCTACGCAAAATAGTGTACTATTGATCAGTACGTGGTTTTGGTATAATGTTCTTTTGGTTAGAAGGAGTTGCAGTATAAGCTATCTCCTCATGATTATCAATCGGACAGAGGAATAATTCCTCTTCTAAATAGTTAGTTTGTAAATTGGAAAATTTGTCTTAGAATGACCTTCCTTCCCACAAGCGGTACACCAAACATTGGCGTTAAGCTTCGCTTTTTTCTGTTTGGCTTTAATTTCAGACATCTAGACTTTTAAATCACTCATTTCTTTTGCAAATATCTCAACACTCTTCCTTAATGGATCCATCTTTTTTTCGAGTGTTAGAAATATTACATCTCAAATAGAGATAATCATATGGGTCTAGAAAGTCTAAATTCCACTGAATCAATTGAAAACATCAATAGATTCTGAGCCATATTCACAAAACATATGTGGAAGTATAATTTCATATAAGTATTGTAGTCCTTTAGAACCTAGTTCTGCATTATACGAACCTCAATCCAATTGTCTTGTATTTAAGAAATTTCTAAAATGTAGAGGTTTAAAGTAAAAGAGAAATAAATTTAAGGGCCTCCAGATTTTGTAAATAATGAGTTACCATTTGGGATCGATCTATATCTCATAATTTTTCAAAATACCCTAAACAAAAAATCAATGGAGTTTTTTGTTAGAATTACCATTACAGTAATCACTAACCATCGGTCTACAGACCATTCTCGCAATAGAAATCCCCTTTAGAATCATTGATGTCCCATACCACCAATATTTCTTCCAAGAATTCTTTGCTTCTAGATCTGTTTACCCAAAAAGTCAAAAAGACTATTTGGTTATCCTATACCTAGATATAGGATCAGAATCACAACCAATTTCAAGAGATACTTCTAACCAAATTCTCTCATACTCCACATAACACCCAGTGAACGATATCGCACAATACTGTTTGAAATGCCTCATGAATATTCACTAACCCAAAAGCAACATGAATCTCATCAAAACTGAATATCATATTGTCCTAGATATCCATTATCTATTTTAGAATCAGTAACATAAACTTAATTCTTTTACATGTTAGAATTTCTTGTGGTTGTCTCAATCATTATAAAGAAACACTCTATAATGCCTCAAAAAGGAATCCAAATTATTAGATTCATGTATGGAACACCTTTCATCTGCTTTCACTTACAAGATCCAATTCCAATTGCAAAACATAGATAATTTCATAAATGGATGATCTGACTACCAATGCTAAATTCCCAATTGTATTCTCGCTTGCTATCACCAATACTTCAAGAATTTGAAAGTAGATTAACAAGACTGATCGGCTCGGTCAACCAATCAACTACCCCTAAGGCTTCATCTTTTTTCTCCCTTCCAAATATGGTTCAGGCTGAAAGTCCCAAATTTTGGCTAGGAAAAAGACCAATTTGGAATCAGTAGTGCCTTTAACTACTAATCAGCCAGACAGTTTTGATTGTTCAATATCTAAGTGCCGCACTCAACAACTGGCAAATCCTCTTATGGACCAGCATAGAAACTGTTCCAATAAAATTTGCATTATTCTTGGTCTTTATTGATTCCAACGAACAAGAAATGCTCCCATTAGTTGACAGATTCCAAAATCTTCAACTAAAAGTCAAAGGTAGTGTGACCTTACCAACCTGACTGATTTCAACTCAATAAGTTCATTCACTTTTCAAGAAATTTTAGTTCGATCAATAACCAACGAATTTGAACAAATCCAAAACATCCATGGCTCTTCCAATACTTTATGTAACTGGGATTTTCAAATTTTGACCTAAACTGTGACAATCAATCTAAAGCATCAATTGGCAGTTTCATAGTTACCATCACATTTCGAAAGGATTCTGAAACATCCGGCATGCATCAGAGATGACATGCAATGATTTCTAAAAGATATCAAATTTTTACGTAAATTGCCTAGTAGCTGGGAAATCAGCTTTTTGAACTAGAATTGCCAAAAACAGCTTCATGCATGAAATTTTTTCTGATCAATCTACTGAACATCCATGAAACATGCATCCAAGCATGCAAATAGGTCTATCCATACAATTTCCATCAACAGAAAAGCACTAAACTGAGTTGCATGCATGCATGCATCAGAACATTATGGAAAATTTTCAAATTTTAGTTCAAAAATGGTCAAACTTCCGATAGCCATAACTTTCTCTACAAGACACTAAATTGGTCATCGTAAAGCATAGTACGAAGGGAGAGTAGGTCTACAAGACACCTGACACATCACCTTGCCACCTAGGCTTCACACGTGCGATCAGTAAATGATCCAAATTCAGGTAGGTGGCCGCATTTTTCCAAGGAGGTATGTTCAAAAATCCATCTCCAAGCCAATATGCATCCAATCAGAGATTACAAGCACTCTTATAAGGTTCATTAGAGAGGCATAGAGGTTCTATCAGGTCCAACAAGCAATCATATGCTCAAATCATGTAAAAATTGCATTTTTGGACTCCTTCAACAAGCAAAACTTCAAAATAATGGTGCCTAAGCCTAACACAACCAGATTAGATGCATCAAGGCTCAAATCAAAGGAATCCCATCATATCTTTCAGCTTGTAACAAGATCCAACAGGTTCAGACCACCAATTGAGAGCTATTGAAAGTGAGTTAATGCATGTAGTAGTGTGTGTTTTTGCCATTGAGAGTAAGATAGATCGTGAATCTCAATCTAATCTTGATCATTGTGCATCCACACATCTTAGGAGATCACAATCACATGTGGTGGACACTCCACACGTGTGAAATTCACATGGTATCGGAGCCTGCCTAAGGTTACCATGCATTTTCATCCATTAGTTTGAAAATTTTCTACCAATATTGAGCTAGAATTTGCCAAGATCCATTTTCCTAGCTATCTTGTTCAATTTTGGATCAAAAGAGATCAATAGGACATTGATTGGGTCTAACCTGGTACTGTACGGAATCAGGTGCTCAAACTTGTGTGAGGAACAACCAATTTCAGTTTGAGAGTTATCTTCCATGTTTGATCCAAAAATCTTGCCAGATAGCTTGTTTTGAAGCTATTTTTGTCTAGTTTCTGATGCAACCAGTTTCATTCCAAGCTTTTGAAGAGGGTTAGGTAGGGCACCTAGGCCTGTGTGCACACATTTGGTTTGGTCAAGAGATTGCTTGTTTGATCCCAAGTCACAGGCTCGAGAAAATCCCACTTCAACAATTAGTAATTTTTTATTGTTTTTCTTATCTTGCTCTTTTGGCACCATGTGTAGAAATAGTCCTAAATAAATTAAAAAGTCCAAAATCAATTGAGACAGTGTTGATAAGATAAAATTCTATTTAAGGATCTGTTGGTTGAATAGTTTTTGGAAAAAAACCAGCTGTGGTATAGAGATGAGATTTTTATGAAAATAATTTTGGATAGATTCAGTGTAAGATACCAAATTGAGACTTTTCGAATAAGAGAAATTCTCTAGGGATTGTGTGTAACAATCTAGAACTAGAATTGGTTTGAAATTTGAATCATTATCTATAAGGAGTACAATGAAAGGTCAAAAGTTACTACTTCCATTTTAATTGGAATAGGAGTAAGTTTGATCAGAATTAAGTTTGCAATGTTTGTATAGTTAGAAATCAGAGTTAATCTGATATACATTTTATGTAAGCTCTAAATGTGATATTGTAATTAATGTACAATTAATTAGACTTGCTGTATTTAGTTGTGTTTGGGACGTGACCCGTTAGGACATATTGATCGGGAACTGATCCCGTAAATGGCTACTTGGATTAGTCGGGTAGCCACACATAGGAAGAATTAGCCTGTACAGAGTTATTTACAGTACTTGCTATACTTGGGGGCATGTCCCAAGTTTGTCAGTCGAATTTGGCCATAGTGGGCCCGACCTTAGTTTGACAGGTGGTGGGCCAATTCTAGGACACCTGCCTTTTCATGCAGTTTGTGAATACTCTATATACGGGGAAGATCAGAACGATCATCGTAGGTGGATTCCGGGGAGAATTCACATAAAAAATCTTCCAGTTTCGGTGGTTTCAGGGAAATCATCGATGGTGGCCTCATAATTCACTCTGTGGATAGCCGTTTGGCACAACGAAGCTTGCATGGGTTTGCAAAGAGCAATGACATAGAGCCATAACAATTTACAAGTTCAGATTTGGTTGAAAACGGAGGAAATTTGGAAAATTTTTAGTTTTGTGGGGTGTTGACGGATTTTTGGAAAAATCAGCTTGTTTGCAGTCGATACTGCACCAATTGTCAAACTGTAAATTGCATCAGAGGGCCAGAGGTAGGGCGACCTCTGTGAGAAAGAAAGCTGTAGAAAGCTCAGAGAAAGCTTGAGCAAAGCCCAAGATATTCTCCTCTTCATGGCTACTAGGGTTTACAACAAGAAAATCTTGGATCTTTCTGTGTAGGAATTATCTTTTTGATCTATAAATGCTTGTATGAGGGCGCCCTGGTGAGGAATGGACAATGGCAGAAAGCCTTGGATGGCCGTGTGTGAAAAATACAAAAATAAGCTTGGTAGAGGCCAAAAATCTTGTATATAGGATAGACACACATGTGTGGAGCTTGTTCCCATGTGTGAAACTAGTGTACTTTTCATTTACCATAATCATATATGTTGTACATATGATTTAATTCAAGTTCTAGTGGCTAAAATGGCCAAAAACTAGTTTTCTAGAGATATGAGACATGGCACCAATCTATTGATTGCATAAGCCAAATATTTTGAATAGGTGTCACATCCCATGTGTAGAGGACAGCTCACACGTGTGGAAATAGCTGAAGTAGGCGAGTTTTTGCTTCTAGAAGATTTCCATGAAGATCTCCATATAGTAGGAAAATAGACCAAAAATGCCCAAAATTGAAAGTTTTATCCAAGTGTCAAATTGCATGATGGTGACAAGGCATCCTCACACGTGTGAGATCTGATGCATGATCAGTACCTCGAGCTCCAAAAGTGTATATATAGAGGCTTATTTGGCCATAATCAATGTGAGACACCAATCTTAGTTTTGGAAGCAATTTTGAGTGATTCTCTTCATTTGTCTACATTTGTTTTGATTGTTTTGAGGTGCTATCAATGTGTACTCGATTTTCAGGTTGGAGTCCGTACTCAGATAGTGTTTCACACATGTGAAACCAGAAAGTACACTTACCTCCAATCAATGATTGTTCTTGTTAGGATTTTGTATCTAGAATTGATCTAGATTGATCTTAATCTCAAGTAGATTGATGATCAAGTAATCTAAAACCAATCCCTCTTGAGGATCAGATTAGAATCCACTCTTGGTCCTTTTTGTACTTTTTTCACACCGTGGGCCAGTAAGAGAACTAGAACAGGTCAAAACAAAGAAGCCACCATAGCTTGGAGCTTGGTGAGAGAGAGAAAGAGATAGCATGGAGGAGAGGGCCGCGACGGACAGGTCACGCACGTCCAATCGGACTGAGAGGGTAGCGGCTGGAGAGCATCGGTGTATGGAGGAGCAAGATTCAGCGCATCCAAATATTCAAGATCGTTGGATCTGGATCCAACACAATTGATGGTCGCAAAGAAGTGCTCGGGGAGCAACGTGGGCCATCAGATCTAGGGAGGCCAATGGATGCATTTGAAAGGGGCATGAAGGGCAATGAAGAAAAGAAGTGGCCTTCTTTTCATTAAAAATTTTCAAATGGATATTCATTGAAGGGACCCAAAGCCTAGAATGGACTTCACTTCATTAAAAATCTTCAAAATGAAGAATTTGTTCAGAATTGCAAGTCACCCTTTGGAAAGGGATAACCTGGCTAGAGGGCACCTTTCTCATCGATGACAAACCTGATACACTGCTCCACAGCTACAATGACTTGATCAAATTGACTTACCGACTGCAAAACCGCAAAATCATCACACTCACCACTCTCCAAGAGCATCCAAAGTGTGATTAGCGACCCGTTCTTCATCCTTTGTGTGTCCCACACACAGCTCGTCCAATGCAAGTCTACTATCTTGCCCAATGGCTTCCAACTGGCACCACCTTGCACTTTCATCACCTATGATTGCCAAAATGTGTGTACCTCCAAGCTAGCCCATATTTCTCTCTAAACGATAAATTTCCAAGCTACAAATGCGTGTGTCAATGCAGCTATCACCTGACTCGACAATGCCACTGCCGATCATACATGTGACAGCGTTCTCCCAAAATGCCACCTGACGTTGGTCAGTTCTAACCCCAAGAGTTGAACCTGATCACAAGAATTTTTCACCTGTAACCGGCATACCATGATGGTGTTTTGCTAGTGATCTACTGTAGGGGACACTGATGGGGAGGACTTCATGGTGTGCTCATTTGGGAGTACAGGATGGCATTACAACAGGGGACCAATTTTGGACATTGGCATCGATGGACACTGTAGGGGACACTGATGGCGAGGAATTCATGGTGTGCTCATTTGGGAGTATAGGATGGCATTACAGCATGGGACCAGTTTTGGACATTGGCATCGATGGGCCTATCTACCATCACGGGGGTGGATAAGCTACCTATAGCTTTCATGCATTTGACTGTATTTGCAGGAGTCTAGGCTTGGCACATGTGTTGGAATTTCCATGGTACAGATTTTCAAGCGGTGAGATCTTGGGGAAGCCTAGAGGAAGCCACTTAGAGCCATATACCTCAGTACGATGAGGGAGACAGTAGTCTCGGGATCCCATGAGCGGCGATTCAGGGACAAGCTTGCATGGCATGGTGTCAGGTGGCACATAGCCAGGGAGAGCGACCATATGCTAGGAGCCAGGGGGAGTAGGTGATGCTTTGGAGTTCGGCTTGTCTAGCAAGATGGTGACCAGAATCGGAGACATCAGGTGAGCATAGTATGTGGATGACGAGTCCATTGGGGTGGCACTCAAGGAGATGCTACAGTTGCTCAGATATGATATGTCATTTGATGTATGGACGATGTTCTTCAGCTGGTGCATGATGTGGTGACCTAGGGATGGGTCATGCCTACTTGGATGTAGGTGGCATGGAGTGTACCTGGAGGTGGTACATATCCTGAGGGCATGGAGTGCATTACAGGGTGATGTGGATCTAGCATGCCCATGGTTGTGAGCCAGCAGGGACGGAGATGATTGCTCAAGGAGTGACAACTGATACTTTGGCGAGTGATCAAGTGAGCTGCATGGTGATATGCATAGTGATCTCCAGGTTGACATCACATGTTGTTTCTATCCATCATTATTTGGTAAGCAGGATGCAGCTTTTGGTTAGATCCAGTTGGAGTCTAGTTTCACTACAGGTGGACAAATTCTTGGAGAGCTATCAGCTTGTAATGGATACTTGGTGATCAGATGGGATAGGGTACAGGTTTCTAGAGCTATCCTATCTGATATGCTAAGGATCGTGGGTGAGTTGTTCATCATGATAGTGGATCTAGTTTGCATTTGCTTTGGCTTGGACACTATGATGGATGTTGTGGGAAGATAGGCTCCTTGGTGGGAGGCCTATGTATTGGTCAAATCAGAGTTGGCAATGTCAAGCATGGGAAGTTGAGCCTACATGGGATGTAGGAGAGGCAAATCATCATCAGTATCTCTGGGAGATAGGCAAGCTACTCAGGTATAGCCTATGGTGAGATTTGTGTACATTTATTCATTGAGTCCTTGGTAGACTCTTGTGCTTAGTGCATGGAGAATGGATGGGGATCAGCTTTCAGGACTTATTGGATAGTTGGATATGCTTGGATGTGAGAGCATCTTGGTATAGGTGCAGGCCATGGTTGAGGACCTGATTTGGTGACCAATGGTGTAGCAACGGATCTGCAGGTGGCACAGGTGTCAAGATACCACTTATGGGCTTGCATGAGTGTGTGTGGGCTTGCATGTTGCCTTGTCGTAGAAGTCTAGATCTGAGTCGGAGTTTTATGTGGTTGTGCATTTGCTACGTCAGGAACAAATTAGTCATTTTAGGCTCATTGACTTGTCATTGTCTACTAGCTATCTATCTGGTGAGGTTGCAATCTTATGGTGGCAATAAGATTTCTTCAGGTTGAGCCTCAGTCGCTCATTTATGTCAGCTTTACATTTGTGCTTGTAAGTGTCTGATAGGATGTCAGCCTAGCTAGATGGAGGATGTAAGTCTCATGGTGGCAGTGGGATTTTCTCAGTTTGAGCCATGTCGCTCATGTGGTCCACTTGTGCTCAAGTTGGATGGGGACGAGTTAGTTGGTCGAGAGTATGGTAGACTCTCTGTATGGGCATTGTGTTTGCATGATACTTTGTGAGTCAAATCTGGTGGTTTGTTGGTGTGCTTGAGTGTGAGTCAAGTACAGAGTAGCATGGACATGCATAACATCTTTTGGACACTCCAAACGTTGCTACAGATTATTGTTTTTCACTCTTCAAATTTGAGCTTAAGGGAGAGAGTTAGAAATCAGAGTTAATCTAATATACATTTTATGTAAGCTCTAAATGTGATATTGTAATTAGTGTACAGTTAATTAGATTTGTTGTATTCAGTGTGTTCGGGACATAACCCGTTAGGATATATTGATCGGGCAGTAATCCTGTAAACGACTATTTGGGTTAGCCGGGTAGCCACACATAGGAAGAATTAGCCTGTACAGAGTTATTTACAGTACTTGCTATACTTGGGGGCATGTCCCAAGTTTGTCGGTCGAATTTGGCCATATTGGGTCCGATCTTAGTTTTACAAGTGGTAGGCCAATTTTAGGACACCTGCCTTTTCATGCAGTTTGTGAATACTCTATATGTATAGTGTTTCTTTGTAATCTAATAACTTTTGTTGTGCCATCTATGAGAGCTTGTGAGGAGTGGCTATGGTGATTGTGTGATGTGATCTGCATACTACACTAGATTCTATCAGAATTTCAACTTGAACCTAATCTTAGTTTGAGTACTAGGATAGGAGAGGGGTTGATTGAGTGGAAGAATTATGTTATTAAAGGTGAACTGGGTTGGAAAACTGGTGAGAATGAATATATTATTCGTCTCAGAGATTTCTCGGATATGTTATTTACTCATAAGAAATAGAAATTCTTTAGTAGTTGTTACAAGATTCTTGGTGAAATATGTGAGTAACATATGTGGGTGTTTTGGAGGAATCTGCCAGATAAGAATGTGTTTAGGGTCATAGTGAGATTATTCACATATGTGCACGATTAATCTTGTATGAATCTACTGTGTATTCCTGGTTACTAGGGTTTGGTGCACTTAACCTTGTCAGTGAATATAAATATATGATCAAGTATTGTTGAGACATATACTTGCAGAGTTAACGGATCTTTTTGTGGAAGATCTATTGGTTAACTTATAAATGATGTAGATGAGGATCTAAATGTGGTGTTATACTAGTATAATTGAATTATGCACCTATACATTGAGAATCTAAATCATTGGCAATTAACTTGAGTAATTGATTACTCTTGGATGAAGTTAATTGATAAAACGATCAGTGTATTGCTTGTAAGACGCATGGTTAGTGAATCATCAGGATTCATCAATGAAAATTATGTGCATTGGATATACAGTATTCTTGGTATAGAGTATTCCTTAGTTAAGGAATAGACCCAATCAGTGATTGGATCCTAGAGAGCTCATTCAGATAGCAAATCATAATGAATCCAAGAATAATAACTGAATTGATATTCAGCAGAACTTTGGGTTTCTAGTTTTGTTTCTAGACGATAATCTAAAATTTCTTTTGTGGTTGAAGATGATTGTCATTATCATTTTGGTATGCTTTCTGTCTTTAATCACCTGTAGCGTATAGAACTTGAATATCTTGCACTTCTGTTAAAGAATCCAGTTGGGATAATATTCTTAAAATCCAGTATATTCTTGATGGGAAAGATTTTGGAAATGATTCTTACTTTTCCTGAGTTATGTAGGACATATACTCCAATATCCTTGAGTGATTAAATAAGATTATGGATTCCAGTGAATTATGATTGAAGAATCATAAGAATCTAAATATTTATGATTGGCGGATCATAAATAGATATTTAATTGTTGTAAGAGGATTATAAAGAATTGTGATGATTAATTTTTGAGCTATTATTTGAGTTAAGATCAATGTTTTGAATCTCTTTACTCCAGTGTGTTTTTTGAGAACCTATGGATCTCACAAATATTCTCACAAGATAAGTTATTTTACTTGCAGAGAATTTAATTAATCTAGTGGATGCTATTCTGCTATAGATTATGGTCTGTAAATGCTTGAGTACAGTTCTTGTGATTAGATCTCCAGTTATCATAGGAGGCAGACATATCTATTAAGATGAATGGATGCCAGAAACATGCGCATTTAACTCAAGAGAGTATCTAGGATACTCAAAGTTGAGTTTTAATCATTCTATCCTAGAGATTCTAGTTGAATGAATATTATATCTTAGAATTGTAAATTCTAAGGATATTTATACCTGGAAGCTTTTGAATTGTCTGCCAGAGTTTTCGGATAATTTCAGACTGTTATTGTTGATTATTTCTTTAACTTTAATCTCCTAAGTTATGTAATACTTCACTTTTATGTAAGTGTTTTAATTGAAGGTGATGTTACTAACTTATAGAGAGTGAGATCCAGATGAGAAAATTTATCGCTTAGCGTACTTTCCAGACTTGACTTTGTACTCCAGAGCAAAGATTAACGATTGAAAAATAGGTTTATATCTGAGTACTTATTTGATAAGTAGGTCTAACTAAGGATAATGATTTTATCGGTTAATATTGAAAGTTAAAGGAATTGTTCCTGTAATTCTTTCTTGTCTTGAGGAAAAAACTAGATTAAGGGGGGAAGAATGTCATGTCCACGTCCTGAACATAGGATTCAGTATAGTCCTAGACCTGGATACCCGACACTCCAGTTAATCAAGCTTATCAGTTATGCCACGTCATATTGGACGTGACCGACAAGTAATTAATAACCTTGTGAGGCCCAGACACACTAATTGGAGTTAGTACAAGGTTTGGGACTGTATATACATGTGTATAGTATAATCTTAATACAATAACTTTTCTAAAATCATCTAACTTCTAAATCACTCATCACAGGAAAAAAATTACTACAATGTTGGTCTTTTTATTAAGTTTATTGTGTCATATTAAAAATGCACTACTGATATAAATTTTAGGATTCAAATGAATCTGTATACCATTGTCTTGAGAAGCCATGAGGTTCTATTTTAGACGTAGTAGCTCGGTAAGTTGTGCTCCTTTGTCCATTTGTATGTAAATGATTTGCTTGAAAGATTTATTGGCACCTTTTTGAACAAGACAATCTTGCAAAGGTTGCCCTCTTTGAAGAAATTATCAGTTTGTCGAAGTTCAGTGAATACAAAATTTTCCATAAAGCATTGAACTTTGAAAGTGACCTCACCTTATTTATTTTGCATATTATGAATTTTGATAGTGAATTCACCTATTTCTTGGCATATGGCTTTTTTTGGTAAGGACATTGTGCTCTTAAAAGGGTCATAAAGAAATTTGATAAAAGAGGTTATGACTCATGAAGATGCATATGTGAGACTAGTCAAAAAAAATTTGACCATAAAAAAGGTCTTCCTTGCCATGTTTTACATTGAGAAAAGATCTAAAATATAGATTTGACCCTTACTCCCAATTTAGTAGCCATTTCAATGTGGCCAACCTCATCATGATTTCATGATCATCTTATAGAGTGCAAAGGTCATAAAAAGATCATTTCCAATACATAAATACACATATACAGTAAAAAATCATTCCCAATAAATGCATAAATACATAAATATCGTAGTACTTTGTAAGTGAAAACAAAGGATTTAAATATTCTAACACATGGTGCAACTGTTTACAATGGCTAAGTTTATTCCATATGAATTTGATCTTCCCAATTACATTTTCATCTGGCATTTTGATGAAATTTATTACTTTATTCATAATAAAAAAAATTGAATCATTGATAGCTCTTGAGAGAAGAGTCTTCTTCCAAAATCACAATGCTAAGAACCCTCATTACGAAAAGTTTTAGGCATTGTATATCCAAGCAAGGTCAGTTTGAAATCTCGAGTTTATTCATCATGGTTATGATGCACGACGTCGGGTTTCATGTACAAAGGAGTTACTCCACGAGGTGAGGGCACAAGAAGTGGAGGTTTATGCATGCCCACCACAGCACATTCATCTTCTTGCATATCCACTTCATTCCCATGTGGTAGATCCCAGTCAAAGCAATGCAATAGACAAGCCAAAGTGTGCTCCACTACACACAACCCTAGCCCCATCCCTACACACTTTCTCCTCCCAGATCCGAATGGTATGAGCTCGAAGTCCTGCCCCTGCACATTGATGTGGCTGCTCTCTTGTAGAAATCTATCTGGATTGAACTCAAGTGGGTTCTTCCAAACACTAGCATCACGGCCTATTGCCCATACATTTACCAATACTCGTGTAGCTCTAGGTATGGTGTATCCAGATATCTCACAACTCTCCAAGGATTCTCGAGGGATGAGAAGGGGTACCACTGGATGAATCCGGAAGGTTTCCTTCACCACAGCACGAATAAGCTTGAGCTGCGGTATGTCGGATTCATCTACAATTCGAGAATTGCCGATTGTAGTGTCAATTTCATGTTGGGCTCGTGCTAGCAGGGCTGGATTGTGTAGTAGCTCAGCCATAGCCCAAATTAGAGTCGCAGATGTCGTAGTTGAACCACCTATCAACAAATCCTACAAAAAGATGAAGATGTAATGATCAAATTTCAATTCAAATTCCCCCTGTCTTTTGTTCTAATTCCAATAGAAATGCATCACATTAGCTGTGTGAAACCAAGAAAAAGACATACTAATATCACTGCTTTTGCTGAGCTTTTGGAAAGATTATGTATCTGATCCACTCCGTCAGTTTCAAGGGTCAAAAGAACATCTAACAAATCGTGTGAGTCTTCTCGATCTGTTTTCTCATTTCTGTACTGCACATGTTCATGGATGATATTCTCCAGCAGGGAATCAAGACGACGATGAACTTTTTTCATCCGATCTTGGTATCCGAAAGGATCAAGCCAAGAGATATAGGGTATAAAGTCTCCAGCATCGAATGATCCAAGTAATTGTAAGCCCTCATCAAATAGAGCTTTAAGCTCGGCATTCTCGCGACTGATAGAACCCACAATTCTTTTATCTAGCATCATCCGTGAGATTGTGTTGAGTCCCATGGTAGCCAACTTCTCATCAAATTTAACCCCACCTCCAGCTACAGATCCTTTGGAGTCTTTGTAGATGGACTGCAGCATAAATTTTAATTCCTGAATCCTCATGTTCTTATATCCTTGTAATCTACTTGTCGTAAACAGCTTCGACGTGCATATTCTCCTCAGTAGCCTCCAGTAGGCACCATAAGGAGCGAATGCAATGCCAGATTGATCATTAACTAAGAGCCGTTTGGCTCCGTTCATTCTTGGGCGAGATGCAAAGACTTGATCGTGTACTTTGAGAACCTGTTCTACCATGCTAGCTGAGGAGACAACAATAGTTGGAACGGAGCCAAGACGCAGGTACATGAGCTCTCCATGCTTCCTCGAAAGCTTATATAAGATTTGATGAGGAGGCTTTATACCAAGCTGATGAAGATTTCCTAGCACGGGCCAAGGCCAAGGACCAGGAGGCAAATGCAGCTGTCTTTGCTGAGAAACAATATAATAACCACAGTACATTGCCATTGCTACTACCATCACTTGAAAACCAACCAATTGCAAGCTCCCCACCATCTCTGTTGCAGCCAAAGCAACACTTGTTTGCATTTTTTAGCAAAATAAATTGAGTGATCCAGTGATTCCAAATTTTCAGGATAGAGATTATGATCTCAGCTCTATACATACCAATCACTCTAGCTCATAATGCTAGCTATTGTCTAGACATATGATATTTATGCGCACTACATATATTCTACAGCTTAGAGAATAGTTGGAGGGGTTGGGAACAAATATATTCTCATAGCAATTATCAAGAATAGACAAGTTGGAAAAAACAAGAAATCTTCCCACATTAGACAGGCGGTCTAGACTTTTACGACAATCACAAGCATAGACAAAAAGAAAAAGATCTTTGCCACATGGAAGGTTGATATATTTGGCACCTTGTGTCTTTTGTGCATTTGTACCAATGTTTGTAAGAGAGTTTCAAGCTAGAATTATATAAAAAGTTTCAAGCTAATCTTGTATAAGCATTCTAATAAGCATTCTAATGAAGTCGATAAAAGACTACAATAAACTCCTAATTTTTGGTCTTGCCTTGCACACGCAATACTGTGTGTTGAGGTCGGTCAATGGAGTTTGGAAAAAAGTCAATGTTAAAGGATAATTTGTGCTAGCGGCCTAAACTTTTAAGACATGAATCTTGGTTGAGGGCCAAGTGATCACAAATGTGGAATCAGATCAGGGAAATCATTTTTTGTCACTACATCACTTGTTCAATCTTCTCCCGAGGTTTATCACCAATTGTGAGAGCAATTTCAAGGTATGTTGTTGCAGTTGAATAAAAAACAAAAGCTATGTCTAAAAATCTGACAAAAAATATATTTTCAGTTGTAAGGCCACTGGCACAAGAGGAAGCAAAAGCACTGACGGGTTTAATTGCAAGCTTAAGACATGCCACTGTGTCGTTATGCCTTGCGGCAATTAGTCAAGTTCCTCCTTTAAGCACTCCGCTTACAGTGGTTGCTGTTGGGATGGCCAAGTGGCTTGAGCTTTACAACGACGTACTGATGATGCATGTGCTTTTGAGTTGGTTTTTTAACATTTTTTGGGACCGACAACCACTGCAAGCCATTTGGGATATGTGTGACTGCTATCTCAATTTATTCCAAAATCTCATCTTGCCGATTCTCAATGCATTGGATGTAAGTCCCATGCTTGCTTTTTTGTTCGGACTTTTGGCTTCGATCTTAAATACAACTGTGCACGGATGTCAATGCACTATTCGAAGGGGAAATGCTCTTGGAGGTACACTGCCCCCATAAACTTAAGGTTTGACCCAACGAGGTTGGCTCAGCTGGTTAGCTTGGCATCCGAAGTTTCTTTGGTCCCAAGTTCGAGCCTTCCCTTGGAAACCAAGAAGCATAAAATTAAGGTTTAGAAGTTTTTCATATTTATCCTAAATATAGTTGTCAGTCTTTGTAGCGCATGGACTATGTTATACAAAAAATTGAGAGTTTTTCATTATCTCTCTTGAGGATAGCTATCTATCAAAGATTAGTGCTAAACACAGAAGGCATGTATAAGTTTCTAGCTACGTGACATTTTGTAAGCGCTACTACTGTTGGCATATAGTTGATTTGTTGTAATTTTAGAATTTTGTTACGATTGTACAATTGAAAAGAAGATTTCATATTTTTCAACTTTGATGGAGATTTTGATGGTCTTCAGCTACTTTGGTCTTCAACTCCATATCACAACAAAAGATGGCTCCCAATGCTATGGATAAAAAGAGTTCTTTCTCTATGTTTCATCCTCTAGTCCTTACATCTTTCAAAAGTAAAATATTATCTCTACAAATGGGAGCCAAATTTGAGCAAGCACTTTAATGAAGTTTGGTGACACTTTTTTTATATTTACATCTAAAAGTGCAACAGGCACAAAATGTTCCTTTTGCACATCAATATGGGCCTAAAATTGAGCCTTGTGTTTAACATTCAATGGACCTAAATAGTGTTGTTCTTCATCTGCAATCATGCTAGCTAAATTGTCTCTATCCATCCATCAAATTCACATAATTCTCAAAGCTCCTTCAGAAATCTAAAATGTTAATAGTATTTTTCCAAAATGCAATGACTAGTAAATCGATATTTGAAGTTTGGATCAATAGTCTTAGTCTCCATAAATCCATTCCAAAATGTGATATGCTTATTTATTCCATTGACAATTGCAATTTGATCTTTAAAGATCTTCCATAGTGGTAATGCATGAGGATCTCCTTTGGGCTACAACATAAAAATCATTTGTGTATTTCTTTCGTGATTACATTCCAACTCGTGTCTTCCATGTTTTTAATGGGGTTCATCATGTATTGCATGATGGAAATGCCACCTTCGATGAAAAAACAAAATTGGAAAATGTTTTTGGCCCGCCAATGTCTCTCCTGCATCACATAAACAAGATTTAGAAAAACCTTTGAAGGTACTTCTTGCATCAAGTATCGTACAAAGCAAAAGCATGAGCTCCCAACAAATGCATTCGTGAAAAAAAGTGAATACACAAGTTCTTCTTAGCTTCTCTAATAATCTACTATACATTGCATCAACATCTTCATGTGTGACCCACCATCAAGAACCCAAGATGCACCATCTAGAAAATCTTCCTTAATATAATAACTACAAAAAATATAAACACAATTTTTTTTGGTTTTCACTGCCACGGTAACAATTAGGTCAAGAGTTTTGGAAATTTTTCAAATTGACCATTTTGAACAGAGAAAGGCTTATATTCATAGACATATTTGTGTTTGTTGTTGAGGATTTTTTGTTGGTAAAGACTGAATGTCTCACTAGCAATCCTTTAGAGGTGGACTATTGTGCTACACCATTGAGATTCAAATTGCCCTTTTCATTCTCATCTAGAAGCTATAAATGTCTTAAATATTGTACAAGTATCTCAATTGTGAATTTTGAATCAAAAGACCACTATCCCATTGCAAAACAACCATATGCACTCTTTCAATGTCCATGTATAAACATCTCCATTAAAAGGTTAGGAAGCTACATAACATTCCTACGATTAGAGAATCAATAAATCACATCTTGATTAACTCACTCCATATAGCATATTTGTTTTGGATTGACATGCTCATCACATTATTGTCATAAAAATGTATCATTTTTTATAGCTCATCTTCTTAATAATGAGTTGAGTCGACAAATACCAATCAATATTTTGTTTTACCACATGCTTCGGTAGTTGACTATGGCAAAAACACATAACTCATATTTATTTTTTCATCATTACTAGCACCCTACTTTTCCAAAGAGTGATGTAGTGGCATTTTATAGTAGGATCAACAGAGTGAACACTTCCTTCACTGACCACTAATTTTCCTTCCACAAACAAAATCACATGGTCTCTTTCTTCTATCTCAAATTTTTTTAACCAAACCAAAACTTATTGCTAGAGACAAATATTAGTGAATTACCTAGAACATCATTCATTTCAAGAAACTAGAACAAAAAAACCAAGGCCATCACATGAAAATGAATCTTGATGAAATTAATGTTTTATTAACAAATCAAACATTTTAAAATTTTAAAAAGCAATCATGTTGAATTAGACTTATGAAAATGATAATCTTGTCCTTGAGAGAGAGAGAGAGAGAGAGAGAGAGAGAGAGAGAGAGAGAGAGAGAGAGAGAGAGAGAGAGAGAGAGAGAGAGAGAGAGAGAGAGAGAGAGAGAGAGAGAGAGAGAGAGAGAGAGAGAGAGAGAGAGAGAGAGTTGTCATTCATGGAACTTGAGAAATGACATTTGCCAAGATCTATTTGTGACGTAAAAATTTCCTAAATGCTAAATTCAATTTGAGGGAGCTCTTTTTCATAGATATTTGCAATTGACATTCATCAAGTTTCATGCTTCGACGAAAGGTCCCATAAAGTGTATGTGCATATTTGTGTGTGTAAGTTGTTATTCATGAATCTTGATGATAAACGATGGTCAAGAGATCTATGACTAACAAAATACCCTCTTCAATTCAAGGCCCCAATCAATGTATGTGCTGAGTTTCTAAGAGAATTTATAGACATATTTCTCTGAGTAAGAGAATCAAAACCAAATCTCTATCTGGATTTCCGATTCCTAGATTTATTGTGTATTGGCACATTGGAATTCTTATCAGCATGTGGAAAGACAAATAGATTTGAGGTTGTAGAAGGAGAGAAAAACTGGCAATTCTATGTGGAGGTTGCTCTTGGTTGGACATTGTAGCAGATGACGGAATATCGGTTTCACTTTCTTCCTACAAGGGCTCATTTCATATTAATGTCTTTGTGCATCATGGAGCTGGTGAATTGCGTGGTAATGTAGAAGTTTGCAAGAAACTTCTCGATTGAACAGTAGGTTTAACTGTTGGTTGCTATGGTGCTTGTGTGGTGTTGCCGTGAGGATCCTATCGTGATTTATAACTAACACGGCAGGCAGGTAGGATCTTACTTGGTTGTTTTGGACAGTCTTTGAGACTATGTTTTCTGACACAGTCGGGACATTCGGCGTGGTACTTGGTCTTGACTGGACAATCAACCATGAAGTGGCCGGTTTCACCATAGATGAAACATCTGTTGTTCAATGGCCCTTGCGTAATGGCATAGCCATCTTGTATGGCTAGTGGTTTTGGACTTTCTGGTGGATATTCATGATAAGTCAAGGAATGTCCAGATTGTGACGATTGTTCTTCATATTGTTGGACTATATGTGCTTGGATAGGCTGATATGAAGGACAAGCATCAGCAGGATGTGTAGCCCGGCAATGTGGACACCATATTGGTTTTCGTTTATAAGGTACCTGTGCAGGGTTTGGCTGACCAGGCATACTACGTTGGATAGACTTCAGGGTATTTTGAAACTCATTGGTGAGTTTCTCCATTTGCAGTTGATGTTGCTTAGTAAGCAACTCCAACTGGGATTTCTAAAGCTGATCTTTAGTATCCTCGATTGGCTTCGACTCATGGACAGGAGCACGTGGTGCTCTCCTTTCCCTGTATTCGTCAACATATAATTTGTCGTCTTCTTCCTTGATGGAATCAAACATAGCTAACTTTAGGCTCGTATATTCATCATTGGATTTAAGCTCGCATCTGATCCATCTTGGAAGGCCGACTAAAAAGTATTGACTTAACGTGCTAACAATGTATGCTAGATCTGGTCAGGTGCACAACATGGCATACATTAAAGATCCTATAAGTGAACAATAAGGGTACTTCGCTAAGTCGAGTACTTCACTTTCAGAATCAGCACAAGAAGGTTTACTCAAAACTATACTTGGATCCATTGGTGTATCAACTAGTTTGCAATCAAACATGTGAAACTTTTTTAGAATGTCTTCTAGGTATTTCTACTGGCTAAGATAGATCTTCTTTTGAAGTCTATTTCTAGTAATGTGAATTCCTAATAAAGAATGAATAGTGCCTAGATCAATCATGTCAAATTCTTTTGACAGATCACTCTTAGTAGTGTGTAGTAAAGAAGTGTTGTTAGATAGAATAAATGTATCATCTACGTATAGAGCTATGTGAACTGAATTGACACCTATATATTTGAAATAAACATTACAATCAGCTGAATTGTTTGCAAAACCTAGTTGAATGAGATAAGCATTGATTCTTTCAAACCAGGCCCTTGCGGCTTGCTTCAAGCCATAGATTGCTTTGTGTAACTTGCATACTTTGTGCTCTTGGCCTTTGACTTCAAATCCTTTGGGTTGGAAGGTATACAACTCCTATTCGACATAATCGTTGATGAATTTTGTTTTGACATCCATTTGATGCATTTTGAGGTCTTCAGTGGCTACTAATGCAATGAGAGCCCTGATTGACTGTATTTTGACAACAGGACTGAAATTTTTTTGATAATCCACTCCTTGAGTGAATCCTTTAGCCACCAGCTGTGCTTTCCATTTAGCAATGGAACCATCAGAGTTGATCTTCTTCTTGAAGATCCACTTGGTGTCGATGACTCTCTTGTGAGTGGGGAAGTCGATCAGTGTCCATGTTTGGTTCATCAAAAGTGAGTTGTTTCCATTGCTTCTTTTCACTTCACAACATCCTTAGAGTCGATTGTTTCGGCTAGGGTCTCTGGATCTCCAGTTGAAGTCTAGAATGATTGAGGTGTATACCTCTCAAAAACTGTTCGGATTCTTGAGGATCTGCAAATAATTGGTTTGACCAGAATTGATTGGTGTCTCTTCTTGAATTTCTCTAGATTTGTTCGAGCTAGCTTGATGTGGTCTTTGGACTGGTGTTGTTGACTGCTCGACTTTGTAGTTGCAGCTGCAGGTTTTGTAGAAGAAACATCATGGGTGGAAGATTCTATGTTGTGTAAAATATGATGAAATGACACAACATCATCTGTCAATGGTTGTTTGAAGTCATAGAACAAATCTTCTTTGAAGATTACATCCCTTGAGACAAATGCTACATTGGTGGACATAAACTTTATAAGTTTATGTTCATTAGGATAGCCAATGAAAATACATTTATTTGACCTCTGGTCTAGTTTCTTCCTGAGCTGTTTAGGAACATGAACAAAACATATAAAACCAAAGATTTTTAAATGACTGACTCTAGGCTTGTGTCCATGCCATACTTGATAAGGAGTTTTGTCATTGACAGCTTTTGTGTTGGATCGGTTTTGTACATAACAGGTTGTGGCAGTAACTTTTGACCAAAATTTCGTAAGTTGTAAATTGTCTTCGAATGCCATGTTTGGCCAGATAGTCTCACATCTCATTGGAGATGTATTCACCACCACCATCATTTCGGAGTGCTTTCACCTTTCTAGATGTTTGGGTTTCAATCGTGACCTTGAATTTCTTGAAGCATTCAAAGCTTCCGATTTATGCTTTATGAACATGATTGTAGACCACCTAGAATAATCATCTATGAAGGTGATAAAATAAAGTGCATCTCCTAAGGATGGAGTTGGCATTAAACAAAGATCACTATGTACAAGATCTAGTACATGTTTTTTCTTGATGGAATGTGTTCTGGGAAATCTACTTCTAGAGTGTTTACCATAAATGCAAGATTCACAGAATAATGATTTCCTATCTAATGAAAGAAGGAAATCCAATCCATCAACTAAATTGTTACAACGCATGTAAGAAAGAGACCTTATATTGATGTGTCCAAATTGACCATGCCACAGTAAGGCCTGATCATTTACATTTTCATGAGTAGTAGCTAATGCAATTGAGTCAAACAAAATGTACAAATTTCCTACTCAACTACAAGTAGTCAGAGTAGTATCCTTGTCAAAGATCACACACTGTTCAGAAGAAAATGTAACAACGTAGCCCTCATCAGTTATGTTTGAAATTGATAATAGGTTCTTAGATAACTGAGGTACATGAAGGACATTCGAAACAGAAATAGAGAGTGCATTTTTTAATGCAATCTTGACAGTTCCTTTGCCTTTCATGCGGATGGTACTAGAATATCCAAGGCAGATAAATTCATCTCTGTCATAAGCTGCATACTCGGTAAACCATTCTCTTCAAGGAGCCATGTGTTGGGTAGCACCCACTGTCAACATATCAGTTGTCATAGTTTGCAATGCTACTATTGTAATCCATTAATAGTTCTGATGGTTTGTCTTCATCAGAGGTTTGATCCTTAAATTCGACTGTGTTGGTAGAGTCTGATTGTTGGTGTTGCTGCTTCTTAGCCTCATTGTAGATTCAGATGCGACAATCCTTGATGTCATGGTTCACCCTCTTGCAGTATCTGCAAAAGAGTTTCTTTCTCGATCCACTGCTCTCTGGTTGAGTTAAAGGCTCTGATGCTGCTGCTTCTGCACTTGATTCTTGCCCTTGAAGTTGTTGTTCTTCTTTGTGTATAATTCTAGGACTTGTCTTTGATCGGCAGTTCACCGGTCTTTCTCCGTATTTTTTCTTGAAGAAGATCACCGATGACCCTTTGAAGAGTTAGGTCAGGTTGAGTGGAGATTAGCACGATAAAGTGCTCATCAGACTTTGGTAAAGAAGAAAGCAAGGTCATTACAGCATCATCATCCTGAATAGCACATCCTACAACTGACAATTGATCTAGTAAAGATTTAAAATTGTTGATGTGAGAAGTGATGGCTGTAGAATCAGACAATCTGAGCGTAAAGAACTTTCTTCTAAGGTGTAATCGTGTGATAACATCTTGAGTCTCATACAAATTTGATGATAAATCTAATGCTTCCTTAGAGGATTTGCATGTGGTAACATGAGATATTTGGGAGTCGGCTAGATTCAGTGTGATCGATGCTAGGGCCTTCTGATCTTTGATCTTCTATGCCTTTGCTAGCTCATGATCATTGTTGTCTGGTTTCGGGACTGACCTATCTACAACTTCTTAAATATCTCTATCTGTAAGCATCATCTGAAGTTTTAACTTCCAGATATAGAAGTTAGATCCGTTGAATCTATCAATGATTCTAACTTCATTAGATGAAGAAGATTAAGTGTTACCAGTAAGAGACATACTGACAGTAATTGAAATGGAAAGACTCTCGGCTTATTTAACTGAGCTATGATACCAACTGTGGGAGCATTGCAGAAACGAGGGGGGCCTGATATCCGGATGGAGAAAAGGTTTGGAGAGAACAATAAAATGCAAAATAATTCTCTGTTTCGTGCGTTCTAGGAATGTTAAATTAATTGCGTGTTCAAATACAAGTCTGAGCACATCCAACAAAGAGTGTTGAATCATTGTTAATCAGTTTGAGTGAAGGTTCAATTTAGAATTAGAATAATGGTGCAACAAAATAGCGCTTGTTCCTTAGGTGTCAAAGACAGCCGTTGTTTGATCAAATTCAAAGGAATCAAAGACGTCCGTGATTTGATCAGACTGAGTGAATGAGCAAGACAAGTATATATGAGAAATACAATCAATCACAACATGGTATATCTACGTTAGACACAGACATGGTATATCGAATTTTTGTAAATGGACATTGTCTCGAAATTCTCAAGTCCATTTTTGAAATTGGATTTTGCCAAAGTCCAAAATTAATTGATACAATGTTAGATATGAAAAGCATTGCTTTTGTATATTACACTGAAAATGCTTGTCATGGAGAAAGAGCAACGTAAATGGTTATAGTTTGAAAAACGGTGGCGTAACTCGGATGGAAATCTTTCGCTCTTTTTGCACTCGGCTAAATGAGAGTTGGAGATGTATTTATACACATCCTTGTTTATTACAAGAATCGCTTCACTAACCTATAATTACAAGACTAGTTTAGTTTAAAGTATGTACTTAGTCATGAGATTATGTACAATGACATCTATACAAGTAAATAATAGTCAAATGACTCGAAGTCGCAGATTGTCGCATTTTTTGCATACTTCGGTCTCTCACTTTGCATATTTCAGGCTTTTTCCAAAGTAGTGGAATGATCAAACTTCAAAGTAGAACCAACTGTCACATACTTCGCATATTTCCGAAGTAGTTAAAACTGTCGATCATTCAAGTATATTGCTTTGTCACATTTTAGAAAAGTGCGAACTGTGCGACAAACAGTCCATTTCTGTAGACTGTTGCGAAGACAATGTATTTTTGCAGACTGTTTGAAAATAGTGACTTGTTGAAGTTGTCGATGAAGTCATGCACTTCGGATACTTCGAATAGAAGTAGAGCACCTGATCCTTGTGGAAAATTGGTTCTCTCTTGCTTTCTTGAACTTAACAAAGACATCATACACTTCATCTTTGTTCTTTAGTAGATAGATCCAACAAAATCTACTAAAATTATCATGAAAGCTACATACATCTTAGCTCCACTATTGTTGATTGTAGTAGTTCCATGAATATCCGAATGTACAAGTTGAAAAGGCTTTGTAGATCTAGATGTAGATCTAGTAGAAGGTAGTCTATGTGACTTAGACAAAGCACAAGACTCATAAACATGATTGATGCCACTTAAGGAACTTGGAAGACCTATCACAACCTTCTTTCTAGCCATTACCTTCAATGACTTGAAGTTGAGGTGTCCCGTCCTTTTATGCCAAACCTCTTGAATAGGTATTTGCTCTCTTGAAACACATCCAACTTGCTTAGCAATAACACAAGCATATAGTTTGAACAAGTTCCCTTGTCTTTTACCTTTTTCAATCAAGACATCCTTCCTTTTGATCATATAAGCATCTCCATCAAACTCAACCTTGAGGCCTTTACTAGAAATTAACTCACACTAAGCAAATTCTTGGTAATAGATGGAATAAACAAGACATCCTCTAAATGAACATTCCTATTTGTAGAGAGAAATAGGAATTGTGCCAATCCCTGTGATTGCACACTCACCATCATTGGCCGTGTAGATCACCCTCTTGTCATCTTCATATGCCAACAAAGAAGTGAAGTACTCTTTGTGAAAAGTCATGTGTGAACTTGCTCCACTATCAATCCACCAGGGATCTAGATCTCCATCATTAGCAAGCATACATGAAGACATCACAAAAGCATCATCATTTGCATCTTGAACATCCAAACCGTCCTCATCAAGAGTAAGATTACCTTGCTTGTCTCCTTGATCTCTCTTCTTCTTGTAGCACTAACTTGCAAAGTGTCCTTTGATGCCACAATAGAAGCACTTGAGCTTTGATCTATTCTTCTTTTTGCCATTTGAAGAAGCATCCACCTGATCTTGCCCTTTAGACCATTTCCTTTTTCTTTTGCCCTTGAATTTGCCCTTTGTGAACATGGCCCCCTCTTGAAGTGTCGATGTAGATCCACCTCTCGCTTGAAGCCCATATTCTACATTGATCAAGATCTCTTGAAGATCCATCAAACTTCGCAAAGTCTTTTGAATAGCAATACTTTGAACAATGTTAGCATGAGCCAACAATCCATTAAGAATAACTTGAACAAGCTCTCCTTCCTTAATGCTCTCATCAATGCAATCCAACTCATTATTCAATGCTTTCATCCTCAAAATAAAAGTATTTGGACTTTCTTCACTCTTTTGCAAACAAGAAAATATTTGCCTTCTTAGAGTCAACACTCTAGAAGTAGACTCGGATTCATAAAGCTTCTTCAATGAATCCCAAGCATCCTTAGATGAAATACTCTTACCAGCCACCTTGAGAAGCTCATTAGTAACATTCATCTTGATCATGTGTATAGTTATGAACGTAGCCACGGCTGATCTAGATTTAGTTTATGAAAGCATCACATAAGCAAGACTTAACCCTAGAAAGCAGGAGAGAGAAAGCTTAAAGAGACTAAAGAAGGAGATCATATCATAAGCCAAGTAACAAATGACACAGAATCCCTACTTATAGCCAAGAGGAAGCCCTAAAAGGAAGCTTCCAGTGGCTAGGGCCAAACTAAGAGGGAAAATAGTGCGCCCTCCAAGAAGGCCCCCACTTTCAGTAATATGACCAAATTACCAATATAGTGAATCATAGGGCCCAAGGCCAATAATATGGTCTAAATGTCAATAATAGGACCCAAGGCCAACCATATAGTCTAAATGTCAAACAATGAATAAAAAAGGGCCCAAAGCCTGCCTATGCATAAAGTAAAGTAAATGTAAATGGACATGGCGAATGTAATGAGCCGAGTCCATAACTCTCCCCGAGACAAAAATAAGACCCAACTACCATAAAGGACTGGATCAAGTAACAGCAAGCCCTGGAGCATCAACTGGAACAGCATCTGGTGTAGTAACAACTGGAGCAACAGCTAATGTAGAGGAATCAACAAGTGCGGCAAGAGCACGAGCCTGATCCGCAAGTGACGATGTATGATAAAAGACATCAATAGGCTCCCATGTGGCCTCCTCAACAGGACGACCATCCCACTGGACTAGGAACTGAATATGCCGGCGGCGTCGACTATGATGCAAACGCACCTGAAGGATAGCAACAGGTAATAAAGGAAAGAGATCCGGTGCAGTAGGAAACTCAGCATCACGAGGAGCATCATCCTCAATAGCAGCACGTAATAAACTGACATGGAATATATCACAGGCACGTGTGAAAGCAGGAAACTGAAGACGATATGTAACTGGACTAAGAACCTCCAATATACAATAAGGCCCATAATAACGTGGTGCAAGCTTCTCAGTAGAAGCATGGCCCTAAGTAAAATGATGACGTGCAAACCGTAGGCGTAGATATACCATATCACCAACATGAAACTCAACATGATGTCGATGACGATCAACTGAAGCCTGATAACGCTGCTGGACCTGCTGCAAATGGAAACTAGCCTGGAGAATAAGCTCGCGAGCACCTTATAGAAATGAAGACAGTGTCACAGGTGTATCCTCGGGAGGAAGAGGAATACTAGGTAAAAGAGGTGCATAACCATGAGATAATAAAAATGGTGCAATGCCGGTGCTGGTACTAACAGAGCTGTTATAGCTATACTCTGCCAAACATAAGTGCTGATCCCAATCCTTCCTTGAAGAGTAACAAAATGGTGCAAATAATCCTCAAGGACCTCAGACTGCCTATCAGAAGTAGAATGATAAGCAGACCCCATAAAAAGCTGTACATCCAATATATGCATAAGCTCTGTCCAGAACAATGATGTAAACTTACTATCCCGATCAGAAAGGATAGTACGAGGAAACCCATGTAGGTGAAATATCTCTGAAAGGAACAAGCGCGCACACTGATCTACTATGATAGTACTGCAGACGGGTATGAAATGTGCCTGTTTCAAGAACCTGTCAACTACTACCATACATGAATTGTGACCACGACGGGTGCGGGGAAGGCCAATGATGAAGTCCATAGAAATATCAGTCCACTGGCGGTGAGGAATAGGCCAACTCTGAAGCAAACCAACGGACTTAGCACAGGAGTACTTATTACATAAGCAGAAAGGATAGGTACGAATAAGTACAACAAGCTCTTTCCTAAGGGATGGCCAATATAAATGATCCTTAAGACGAGCATAAGACTTCTGAAAACCAAAATGACCCCCAACTGGGGACGAATGAGCATCCGACAACAATTGAGAACGGATACCCAAAGAACTAGGAATACAAAGAGAACCATAATGATAAAGACGGTGGTCAACAATGGAATAAGCCTGATGAGGTGAAGACGACATAGGTGGAGCATAATTATAAACATCACGAAAATCAGAGCATGTACGATAAGCAGATGGAAGATCATCAAACCAGGAAGGGATCGTGGCAACAAGGGTATTCAATAAAGCACGAAGTCTAGACAATGCGTCAGCAGCAGTGTTAGCACGACCAGGACGATACAAAATAGAAAAATCAAAAGATTGTAAAAACTGCAACCAACGAAACTGACGATCACTAAGATCACGCTGGGAGAAGAGATAACGTAAGGACTGATGATCGGTAACGATATCAAAAGGAACACGGTACAGGTAATGGCACCACTTCTTAAGAGCATAGATAATGGCAAGGAGCTCTTTCTCATGGACAGAATAACGTTGCTCATAAGAGCATAAACGACGTGACTCATAAGCAATAGTACACTGAGACTGACGAAGCAAGGCACCCAAACCAACATTACTAGCATCGGTCTCAACAATAAATTTCTGATCAAATTGTGGTAAACACAGGACAGAGGCCTCCACAACAGCACGACGAAGAGTGTCAAAGGCGAACTGACAATCAGAAGTCCAAACAAAAGCACTAGACTTCTTCAAAAGGGCATGAAGAGGGGCAGCCACAGTGGCAAAGTGAGGAACTGGACGACGAAGGTGAGTAGCGAGACCAAGAAACATACGAACATGGTGGACATCTGTGGGAACAGGCCAATCAGCGATTGCCCGAACCTTATGAGGGTCCAAACGAACACGACCATCACAAATGAGAAATCCTAAAAACTCAATCTTAACAACAGCAAAGGAACACTTAGAAAGTTTAGCAAACAACTGGTGATGAACAAGCAATTGAAAAACAGATGAAAGATGTAACACATGCTCATCAAGAGTCTTACTAAAAACAAGAATATCATCAAAATAAACTAAAACACAATGACCAAGGAGAGGACGCATGATGTTATTCATCACATTCTGGAACGTAGGTGGACCATTAGTAACACCAAAAGGAAGAACACGAAACTCATACAAACCAAGATGGGTACGAAACGCAGTCTTGTGTTTGTCCGAAGGATGCATCCTAATCTGGTGATAGCCGGAACATAAGTCTATCTTAGAGAAAAGATGAGAGGTGCCTAACTGGTCAAAGAGATCATCCATGTGAGGAATAGGATACTGGTTACGGATGGTCAACTTATTGAGGGCACGATAATCAATGCAGAGGCGTTTGGAACCATCTTTCTTACTAACAAGGAGAACAGGGGCACCAAAAGGACTGTGACTAGGAATAATAAGGCCCTGATCTAGTAAAGCAGTAATCTGAAGCTCAACCTCATCACGCTCAGACTTAGACATACGGTAAGGAGGCCGGAAGGGAGGAGCAGAACCAGGACGCAAATCAATATGGTGGTTCACATCACGTAATGGTGGTAGCGTCGTAGGTTCTGAAAAGACAAATGCATACCGATGTAATTAGTCAGAGATCACTTGAGGAACAGCTGCTGGAGGAGAGGTAGTCACTGGAGAATCTATTGCAGCAGGCTGAACACATAATAAAGCTGCACAATGAGCCTTAGGTAGGCTGCGGATAAACTGCTTCCCACTGATCAGCTGGAAATTTGCCTGAGAATCAATACCAGCAAGTGAGTGGGTCACTGCATCATGAACAAATGTCAATGTCTGTTGAGCCAGGTCCAAAGTAACCGCTCCCAATGAAGCGAACCAATCAGCACCAAGGATAAGGTCATAGCGCTCCAGAGGAATGATATAAAGATCTGCTTGTCCAGAAAAATCACCAATGCGGTAGGATAATCCCTGAAACATCTGAGAACTAGGAAATGAGTGAGAACTGGCAACCTCGACTGTGAGAGGCTATGGAGCAGGAATAGGTGAAGCGCGTATCCGGTTGAGAACATAACTCCTGATAAAGGAATGAGTGCTGCCGGTATCAACTAAAGCAATATACTCACGACCAGTAATGCGCACATGTAGCCGAATGGAGCGAGGACCGGAGCACCCTGTCCAGGTAGCATAAGCAAGCTGAGCATGGCAAGTAGCAGGAAGTAAATCAGTAGAAGGCTCAGGAGATAGATCAGGCTCATCAGATATATGAATGTAGATATCGGACTAATCCGGGGTAGTGCCCTCATGGTAGAAAACAGCAGTAGAAGTAGGCAGGGGCTGGCGGCAATCACGGGCAATGTGGTCAGGACTCTTACAACGAAAGCAAAGACGCTTCTGCTGAATGTCAGCGAACTCTGCAGACGTGTAATGTCGAACAAAAGCAGGACGAGGAGGCGGAGGGCGAGGAGCAGGAGAAGTAAGAGAAGAGGTCGGGACGACAGTGGATGGGGCAGATGGGGCCAGAGATGGTAGAGGTGAAAGAGATGGACGGGGTCGGGAAAAGCGAAAGGGAGCAGGATCAGGGTACTTATGTTGTAAAGTACTAGCAAGGGACATGGCCTCAACAAGTGTGGGTGGACGGAAAGAAGAGACATTGTATCGTAGAGCACCATGAAGTCCAGCAATGTAGCGAGAAATAAGCTCGGTGGGCTGAAGATCTGTAAAGAGGTAGGAAAGGTCCATAAACTGATCTGTATAGGAAGAAAGATCACCAGTCTGAGTAAGACTACGGAATATATCACGCTGGCGGCTCAGCCACTAAGGGTCAATCATAGCATGACGAAGATCACGACGAAAGGTAGGCCATAACTGGAGACCGTCCCGATCAGGGTCAAGTCGGTAGACCCGCCACCAAGTGGCAGCACGTCCATCTAAATGTAAGGCGGCTAACTGGATCTTCTGAGGATCAGTCTTAGGGTAAATCTGAAAATAAGTATCAAGCTTTGCAAACCAATTCTCTAACAAGTTCCCGTCAGAGGAACCAGAATAGGTGGCAAGCTATACCCGATCACGAAAATCTCGAGCAAAATGTGGCTCAGGAGCTAGATGTCGTGGAAAATGTGACTCAGGAGCTGTAGGACGTGGAAAACCGGGTGGTGGGTTAGGTGGAAAATGAGGCCCACCGCCAAAGGAAGTAGACAAGGATGGAAGTCCAAATGGAGACCCAAATGATGAATGAACAGGGGCTTTGCCAGGTCCATGTGGCTGTAAGGAATCAATCTGTGACTGCATAGTGGCAAAGTCGGTCTGTAGAGTGGTAAAACTGTTCATCATTTGGTCGAAACGACTACTGAGGAAAGTAAGAGAGTCACGCATATCAGCAAACTGTTCATCTAAAGGTCCGGAATGACTCGCAGGTGTAGTGGGTAGCCATGAGGAAGAAAAAGTAAGCGAGAAAAGAAATGTGCTAAACAATTGGACGAACTGAAGGAGAGGACATAAGTCGTCACAACAGGCACGCCAATGAAAAGACACAATAGAACTCGCGATGTAAGATGAACGGAAAGGACAACTAAGTAAGAAATACCTCGTAATCGCAATCGAAAGTGAGCTGAAAAATAGCGGCAATATGTCAAGGTACCGGGCAGCCTCCAAAAAAGATGCTAAGGGCCCGACAACGTGGAGTAAACGGTGGGTAAAAGTATGGGAAACAATAATGGACTATGGGGCTGGAAAGAGAGCAGCCAAGGAAAGGAAGTGATAACAAAAAGGAGGTATGGGCAGCGAGGAAACAAGGCTGAAAAATCAGAGATCGCCCTTCAAGGGTAAAAAAAAGTTTGCGATAAAGACGGAGAGCAATCCTGATGCGCGATGAAGTTGGGTGGGAGTGGCTTTCTAAGCATCTAGGCGTGTTTGTATTGTCCGGGGTAGGGTTGCGAACACAGACAGCAGTGTAGGAGGGTGAGCTGAAATTGAGACGGATGTAGGGCGCCAGCTATGGTGGAGTGTGGGTGTCCAAGAGAGGTAGTAAACGGCAAAAAAAAATTGGATAAAAAAGATGGGTTGGTAGGGCGCTAGGAGTGGCTGATGGAAGGTGGCGAATAGGGACAACAAAAAGCAGAAATTTTCAACAAAGGAAGGAGCAGTAGGGCGCTGGTCAGCAAGCATGAGGGCGCCCAATAGGGCAGCAAATAGGAGGCAGTAGGGTGCCCAAAATAGGAGAGGAAAAAGGCTGAAAATGCAGCAGTAGGCAGCCAACAAGAGGGCACTAGAAATAGGCAGCAAGTGGGCGCCTGTCCTCCTCCGATCCGTCGTGAAAATCTGCAAGACAAGTGTGGAGAAATGCTGAAGATCCGGCTGAAAAATGGTGAAGATCCAAGCTGAAGATGGGTGCCCTCCTGTGAGAGAAAAATCTGCTCAATGGAGATGCTCAGGAAAGTGCTCTGATACCAAGTTATGAACGTAGCCACGGCTGATCTAGATTTAGTCTATGAAAGCATCACATAAGCAAGACTTAACCCTAGAAAGCAGGAGAGAGAAAGCTTAAAGAGACTAAAGAAGGAGATCATATCATAAGCCAAGTAACAAATGACACAGAATCCCTACTTATAGCCAAGAGGAAGCCCTAAAAGGAAGCTTCCAGTGGCTAGGGCCAAACTGAGAGGGAAAATAGTGCACCCTCCAAGAAGGCCCCCACTCTCAGTAATATGACCAAATAACCAATATAGTGAATCATAGGGCCCAAGGCCAATAATATGCTCTAAATGTCAATAATAGGGCCCAAGGCCAACCATATAGTCTAAATGTCAAATAATGAATAAAAAAGGGCCCAAAGCCTGCCTATGCATAAAGTAAAGTAAATGTAAATGGACATGGCGAATGTAATGAGCCGAGTCCATAACTTGTATAGCCCTTTTCGCCCTCTTATCATACCTCATTTGATCTTGTTGTGTTTCTGGTATCTCCTCCAAACCTACAACAATATTAAAAACATCATAAGTTTATAAACCTATATAGGGTTTTGATCTACAAAAGATCCAATCTACAAATGCAAGAAACTCGATTTTGGTGTAGAATCCAATCTAGCATGCTCTAGCATTCATATCTTCTCCAAATAATTGTAGATGTGATTGCCTCCTTCATAAACTGAAACACACTCCAAAATAATGACATAGTTGAGACTAACTAAAATTCCAATCAAGTGTAAAAAACCAAGAATTAGACCCAATTATAAGACAAATGGATCACACAAATTGTAGAATATCACAAACCAACATAATTAGGCATTGCATCATAATGTTCTTTCTCCCACTTTGTCTCTTTTATCTCTTTTAGATCAACAATTATGTCCTAGTTTTGGGCACAATAATTACTCATATACTTCAGACAATAATAATTGGTTAACTCATGCCAATTTTCGGTTAAGCATCTCTTTTGGCATCATCTACATCAATATACCTTTCAATTCAAATGTGCTAGGGTGTGAAGGATTTGAGATCCATTAAGATCCGAATCTACAATTGATCTTTGGTTACAAAAACCAACAACTCAACAATCTTGCCAATGTAGAAAATTCAGCATCTACACTAAGATTAAGATGCAAACTCTAATAGATCTTGATCAAACATGAACAAAAACATAAAGTATTGCTGCTATCCATAAAAGTATAGTATCCTACTGTATTTCACACGTGTGGATCTGAAAATAGCAATTAATGATCATTCTACACATAGAATTGCAAGATATCACAAGTATAGTGCACCAATGGATAGTAAAACCTAAGAGAACCATGTATAAGCATGAATGAGATGAGAGAGAGAGAGAGAGAGAGAGAGAGAGAGAGAGAGAGAGAGAGAGAGAGAGAGAGAGAGAGAGAGAGAGAGAGAGAGTCCTCTCTTGCCATGAGTTACATCCTTTTATAACAGGTCCAAAATCTAAATTACCACTTGGTTTCCCTCCAAAATGAAAAACCCTAGTATTTTTAGGACTAGATTCAATGTACCCTACATTCAAATTTGAATTTACTCAAACTCGACTTCTACATTTCCCACACTTTCAAAAGTGTTTTTTCAAATGCTTTTAGACTAATATAATTTTGAAAAGTCAAACTCCAAGTCTAATATGAAATTGGCCTCAAATGCCAAATAAACAAATGTGGCAAATATGACTAAACTAGTTGAATTTCTCACATTCTCTCTTCAACTAGTTTTAGGATGGACTTTAATAACACTCCAAGTGATGTCCTATGCTTCATGAACAAGTCCTTTCCCAATGCTTTGGTGAAAATATCAGCTACACATTCCCTTGAGGTCGCATGTTGAAGCTCCACATCCTTTGCTATGACTTGCTCCCTCACAAAATGATATGACTTGCTCCATTGCTATGACTTGCTCCCTCACAAAATGCTATGACTTGCTCATTTTCTCTGACTTGCTCTCTCACAAAATGATATGCCACCTCAATATGCTTGCTCCTAGCATGAAAGATAGGATTGGTTGCCAAACTTTGGGCTGATAGATTGTCACAAAATATGATTGGGCTCTCTGAAAAAATCAAACAAGTGAAGATCCTTGATCATCCTCTTGATCCATACCATACCCTTTGTGCAATGTGTAAGAGCTTTGTACTCGACTTCAACAGATGACAATGAGATAGTGGCTTGTTTCTTTGACATACATGATATAGCTCCATCACCTATGAAAATACAATGAGCACTAATGGATTTCCTATCCATTATATCTCCAGAATAATCCGAATCTGAAAATCCAAACAAGTTAGATGATGATGCCTCGTACAATATGTCAAAATCTTGAGTTCCAATGATGTATCTCAAAACTCATTTTCCTAGCTTCCAATGATCCTCACTGAGTATCACAAGCTTTTGCATCTACCATATGAAATCTTTCTAGATAAAAAGAGTCAACTAGTAAGCGAGACTGTCTAATATAATTCGTGAGAGACATAGTATCTCTTGCGCCGACGCGCTGGGTAGTTTGTCACACAGCGCTCAAGAAAAGATCATTGATAATACATTAGTTGTAATGCACATGTTTTTTTTATCTTGAATGTTATCAAATGTTTTGATGTTTGATCGTTGTCTATACATGTTCAGCTATTTATTCTTATTCTACACCCTGGCTCAGTCTTAATGAATGCTTAAACGAATTAATAACGTAGGTCAACAGTGTCTGTCTATACTCTGGAAGATTGTAGATCTGATCTAGCAGCAATAGCCTCCAGTCAAAATTGAATTCTATCCAAGAACTCGTTGTTCGCGCTAAGATATACATCATTTGTATCAGAGCAATCGAGGTTCGAAGAGAAGAGAGTGCGGACACGAATCCCTTTCGGTTTTGTTTCATGCAATTCTCAACAGTGGTATCAGAGCTAATAACGGCTTCAAAGCCAATTGGAGCTTATTACAACAAGAGCCAGTCAAAGCCTATCAGATCTCTAAAGGCTATCAGATCTAGGAGATCACACATTCAGAACAAGGAGCCAGAAACAAGATGAAAAACTTAATTCACAACGATGGCATCTATAAGCAGCATACAATCGAAGATTTGCACCATCCTCGACTCATCCAAGTTTAACCTACTAGCATGGAAAGTAAAGACCTCTCTCATCTTGAAGGGAGAAAACTTATGGCCTTGGGTGGACGGCACCGAAGAGATGCCTACAACCACCAACAGAGAGCTACGAGAGTGGAGAGAAAGGAACGACAAGGCAGTAGCTGTCTTATCCTCCTCCATTGAAGATATCCTAATGCTTGACCTCGTGACACTCTATAATGCAAGAGAAATGTGGATGCATTACTGACCAGGTTCCAGACAAATCATGTAGCCAAATAATGCTTTTTGAAGACTAGTTGACCAACCTATGATGGGATGGCTGTTGGAAATTAAACTCATAGTTGTCTTCTTGAATAATACTTGGTAAAATACACGGATTTCTGCTAGCAGTTCGACAATCTAAAATCTACACAGAGTCGAATCAGCCGAAGTCGACTTCATCGACAATCTGGCTGATCTACATCAAAGGGTATCTATTCCCGTCTAATTCTACATTCAAATGTCAAAGCATCATGAAGAACATCGAAGGCTTGATCACCCTCGACTTCTTCGACATCCGAAGTCTTCGACTTTCTCGACTTCTTCAACAACCAAGTCAATCGACTTCTTCGACATCCGAAGTCTCCGACTTCCTTGAGTTCTTCAACAATCAAGTCACTCATTTTCTTCGACAAGCAAGTCATTTGACATCAAAGTCACCGAAGTCTCTGACTTCTTCGACAACTTCGTTCATCAACCAAAGTGTCCAACTTTGTTCATCAACCGAAGGATTTGACTTCTTTCATCAACCGAAGTCTCCTTCCATCAACCGAAGTCTTCAACTTCTTCCATCAACCGAAGTGTTTGAAGTCTTTGAAGTCTCTGACTTCTTCAACAATTTCGTTCATCAACCAAAATGTGACTTCTTCGATCGTCCAAAGTCTCCAACTTCTTCGACAACTTTGTTCATCAATTGAAGTGTCTGACTTCTTTAGCAACTTCAGGATTGTCACTATTTTTCGATAGTGACTCCTTTATAACTGTTTCAAATAAGTAAATCTTTTGTCAACTTTTTAGCCTGACCATGTCAACTTTTCTATCTATGTATAACATAGATGAATGCTTGTGATTTGAATGCACTTCGCTCCTGTTTGATCGCGCTCGTTTATTCACTCTGATCAAAACATGGACATCTACAACTCCTCAGTTTTTGATCAGACGATGGTTGTCTTTGACACCCAAAAGACTTGTATTTTTCATCACACAATCAATGTTTTTTAGAACTGAACTTCATAATGAATCTGATTTCCAGTAATACCTCACACCATTTCTAATCTCTTTGGTGGACTGTACTCATCCATTTGTTTTTGAGTATGAATGGTTTTCTTAAGATCACATTGGACAGAGCGATTGAGTTGTGATTATAATTTAGCATTTACATTCTTTCAGCTTGTTCTTGCACATAGCAGCACATAATAATGGGAGAGTCGTTCTGCAAGTATTTCCTTTTCTCTTCTATGTTCACGTTCTATCGCCCTCTCAGATTGGTATTAGAGCATAGCTCAATAAATCAAAAGATTAAGTTTTTTCTATTTGTATTACTGTTGACATGTCTCATATTGGTAACTCTTCATCGTCGTCATCCAACGAGGCTAGAATAATTGACAAATTCAATTGTTGTAGCTCTACATCTGGAAGTTAAATCTCCGGATGATGTTGATAGATATAGATCTTTGGGATGTAGTAGAAGAATCAGACCTGAAACCAGAAGATGGTGATCAAAAAATTCATGGAAGATCAAAGATCAAAAGGCCTTAGCATGTATCACACTCAATTTGGCCGACTCCCAAATATCCCATGTTACCACGTGCAAAACCTCTAAGGAAGCACTAGTTTTGTTATCAAGTCTATACGAGACTCAAGATGTAACCACTAGATTACACCTTAGAAGGAAGTTCTTCACACTTAGCATGACTGATTCTACTGCCATCACTTCTCACATCAACAACGTTAAGTCTTTAATGGATAGGTTATCAGTTGTAGGATGTGCTATTCAAGATGATGATGTCGTTATGACCTTGCTTTCTTCTCTTCTAAAGTTGTATGAACACTTTGTGATGATGATCTCCACACAACCCGACCTCACTCTTCAAAAGGTGATCGGTCATCTTCTTCAAGAAGAAATGCGGAGAAAGACCAGCGGTTGTCCATCAAAGACAAGTCTGTGGCCCTGTATACCAAGAAGAAATACAATTCCAACGCCAAGAATCAAGTGTAGCACTAGCACCAGCAGAAGCCTCATACTCAAGGTGAGAGTAGTGGATCGTGCAAGAAGCTCTTCTGCAGATATTGCAAGCAAGGAATGTCGAATCCGCATTTACAACGAGGCAAAGAAGCAACAACAGCAGCTAGATTCCTCCAATGCGACGGAATTCAAGGAGCAAGATTCACACCTGTTAATGGCTTACAACAGTGGCAATGAAGACCACGACAACTGGTACCTGGACAACGCGGTGCTATCCAACACATGACCTCTCGCAAGGAATGGTTTATCGAGTATGCAGCTTACAACAGAGATCGATTTATCTACCTCAAAGATTCCAGCACCATACGCATGGAAGGCAAAGGGACAGTCAAGATCACGTTCAACAACCATCTTTCTATTTATGTTTCTAATGTTCTTCAGGTACCTTAGCTATCAAAGAATTTGTTATCAGTCTCTAAGATAACTGATGAGGGCTACACTATTACTTTCTCTTCTGAACAATGTACAATATTTGATGAAGATCCTACCCTGACTACGTGCACTAGAGTTGAAAATCTATACATACTCTCTGATTCATTTGCATTAGCTACTATCTCTCATGAAAATGTAAACGATAATGCTATTTTGTGGCATAGTCGGTTTGGACACGTGAATACAATGTCACTTTCTTATATGCGTTGTAATAATCTAGTTGATGGATTGTATTTTCCTTCTTCATTAGATAGGAAATCTTTCTTTTGTGAATTTTGCATCTATGGCAAACACTCTAGAAACAAGTTTCCCAAATTACATTCTGTCAAAACAAAACATGTGTTAGATCTTGTACATAGCGATCTTTGTGGTCCAATGCCAACTCCATCCTTAGGAGATGCAATTTATTTTATCACTTTCATAGATGATTATTCTAGATGGGCTACAGTCATGTTCATTAAGCACAAATCAAAAGCCTTTGAATGTTTCAAAAGATTCAAGGCCATGGCTGAGACACAAACATCTACAAAAGTGAAAGCTCTCCGAATAGATGGTGGCGGTGAATACCTCTCTAACGAGATGTCCGACTACTTGGCTGAACATGGCATTCGAAGACAGTTCACAACTTCATATTCTCCTCAATAGAATGGAATTGCAGAAAGGAAGAATCGAAAACTTCTCAACTCAGTCAGATCCATGCTACATCAAGCGCACCTACCTGCAAAGTTTTGGGCAGAAGCTACTGCCACAATCTGTTACTTACAGAACAGATCCAGCACTAAAGTCGTCAACAACAAAACTCCATATGAAATATGGCATGGACAGAAGCCTAGTGTCAGCCATTTAAAAATCTTTGGTCGTGTATGTTTTGTTCACATTCCTAAATAGCTTAGGAAGAAGCTAAATCATAGGACAAATAAATGTATTTTCATTGGCTATCCTGATGAACGTAAAACTTACAAAGTTTGTGTTACAACTCAGTCTAGTTCTGACATGACCTTGGCACGACCGGTCACTCAGAGGGCCTGAGGCCAAGTTGTCAAGGGTCAGTGACCGGTAAGGGCATCGCTTCCAAGTGGGAACCGATGTATCACAAAATCCAGTGATCTGGTGAGACCGTCTGACCAGCTGTCAGAGATGCGGTCGCGTAACCGTCGGGGCCCTAGTCGTTAGTGCTAGCCGGCAAGCAGTCGGGGTGACTAGTTGGTGTCATCGGTACGATAATGATGGGGCATGGGGGTGGTATCTCATGAGTCACTCACTATTCATAGGTCGCATGCAGTGTGTACGCCAAGTGGCCTGATCAACCACTGGGGGGTACCTCGTGTATGTTGATAGGAATAGCAGGTAGTGGACTCAAGAGAGGGGGTACCTATGGTTGGGAGGATCATTTCACACACCGGCCTTCAGGAGTTGAGCAGTTAGAGAGTTTTTATTCACAATTGGTATCAGAGCCTTTTCTAGCTCGTTCTAGAGAGAGAACAACCCATTCTAGAGAGAGAAAATAAGAAAAAGCTTGGTTTTTTCACCATAACTTGGCCTATAGTGCTCAGATTTGAGGGAGATCCATCTCAGATCTTTTCTAGTGGGCAGTCGCTGTAGATCAGCAAGGATTCACACTACAAATCTTAGATTTTAGAAAGGTTTGAAGTTTTTAGAGGGCCAGTGCATTTTTTTTTCTGAAGGTTTTTTGCTCATAACTCTTTGGAGACTTCTCAAATCCTGATCAAATTTTGGGAGCATGTTTCTAGCATCCATACAATCGCATAGAGCCATCAGACGCTAGTTTTGGAGCAGATTTGCCTCTGTTTCACCAAAAAGTTGGTTTTCTAGCAAAAAATAGGTCAGATTTTTGGATTAGACATAACTTCTCCGATTTTTCTTCGATTTCTGCTGTTAAGGGTGCAGACAGGGTTACCTACTACCAATGATGGTTTGTGAAAAGCTTTTGTCGTTTGAAAGAAATTTGACGTCAAACAGTCCGTTTTTTTCCTGATCTTTTGACTTTTCAAGCCGATTTGGTGCCCAAAAAATTTTTTACTGACTTTTGTACCAGCGTAGGACGCAAGGGAAGTACTACTTGTCCTTGGCTTTGTGTTTTTTCCCAGAGTTTTGTTGCTTTTCTTCTTTCAGTTCTAAATTATGAATAAGTTGAAAATTTCCACATTTTACATTTCTTGGGTAATTCCTATACCATGGCTGAAGACAAAGTTGACATCCCCTCAAGCCCAGTTGAAGCCATGGAAACTCATCCATCTAGTCCTGGCAGCCGATTACCTAGTGCTCCTATCACTGATCCTCCTCCCATACAAGAATGTATGGATGTGTTGGAGCGGTATATGACAGAGATGCGTACAATGATATCATCGCTTGCCAAGGGCTTTCCCTCATCTTCTTCTCAGCCTCCGCCTTTGTATCCTTCCCAACTACCCACTCGTTATCCTTCTTCTGATACACAAATGATCATTGATTTTCCTCTTGATAAAGATATAAACCCCACAAAATATGCTGGTACAACTTTCTAGAGGACTAATGATGTTGTAGATCAGTGGTTGCACAAGTGGGAAGACTATTTTGATTTGAAATGGGCACCCATCGATGAAGGTTGGCGTGTCCGTAAGGCAGCTTCCATTTTACTGGCTTTGCTGACAGGTGGTGCCGCAAGTTCCTGAAATCATAGCAAGCCCCATTCACCTGGGTTGACTTCAGGAATTGTTTTCGGACGCAGATCATTCCTCCACATGAGCATGTGCATGCAACGGATGCTTGGTTCCTGCATCGTCAGAGGCAGCACATGGTGCAAGAATATGCTGATCAGTATAGAGAGATGTTGATCAAGATACCAGAGGAGATTCCCGAGTGGTTGGTAGTCCACAAGTTCATATTTGGTCTTCGTGCAGAGTTGAGGCCTTCAATTCTTAATGAAGGATGCAAAACCTTGGAAGAGGCAGTTTTTACGGCTCTCAACTTTGAAGGCAATGTTCGCAACAAGGCTGAATTTGGAGTGGCAAGTGTGCCCCAGAAGATGGGTTCACGGAAGTCCGGCCAGAAGCTGGTCAGAGAGATTTCTCGCAGAAGGATCCTATCCAGATGCAACAGACTTTGAAGCAAAAATCGGCATCTCCTATGGCTCGTCGTTCTTACGACAAGTCACCACTTACTCCTGAGCAAAAGGATAAGGCCAAGAAGGAAGGCTTGTGTTTCTTCTGCCTTGGAAAACATTTGTTCAAGGATTGTCCTCGACGCATGGGCAAGAAGCTCCATGATTCACAGCAGCGTCAAGAGGAGGGCAAGGATGAATCTATCCTGGATGATCTGTTGGTCAGTGATGATGATGATGCTAGACGTGTCATGACTATTTCGGTGCAGAAGCTTGTTCCAGAGGCACCAGTTTGTTTTTTTCCACCAAGGCACGAGAGGCCTATCAGTTTCCAAATAGCGAACTGATACAGATGAGAGGGAAGCTGGAAGGTCATGATGTGCTTATCCTATTTGACACTGGCTCTTCCCATAATATTATCAACTCTCGTGTGGTGAAGAAGTTGCACTTGGATACTGTTCCTTCGGATTATCGATATACAGTTGAGATGCCAGATGGTAAGGGAACAGAGGTATGGGATAGGAGAGTCTCTCAAGCATTGTTGTCCATTCATACCTATGCTAAGAAGTTAGACTTTGAGATCACCAAATTAACTAAGTTTGATATTGTACTTGGTAAGTGGTGGCATGCAAGTAAGCAACCCGCTATAGATTTTAAGACTCATGTATATAAGTTTGCGCATGAGGTTTTGTCTCATATTATGAAGGGGAAGTGGCCTACTGTTGATAGCATGACTGGTGACAGGATGCTGTTGGTGTGATGCCTCATTTCTCTTTGAGTGATTGATCCATAAGAAAATGGAGTTGCAGTATGTGTGGTTGTGTTATCTTGCAATGTGAATGTTGATTCCAGTTTTAGTTGTTTGCAAATAAACCCACTCGCAACTTCATCAGATTTAATAACTTTGGTTAATGCTAGTTTGATACAGCAGGAATGTGTCAAAGTACAGCAAAAAGGACCAAGAATGGATCCAAATCAGATTCATGCCAGGTCGGCGAAGAATAATACCAAAAATAGAAAGGACTTCAGAGGATCAGTTGTCATATTGTCATATTATTGCCAAAAAAAAAAGTCACTTTTTGCAAAATTACCAGTATTACTCTCGATCCTTCGCCAGAACCTTCGTTGAGTTTCCAGAACATTCTATTTATAGAAAAATACTATTTTTGAGTTCGACGAAGATTCTTCTTGATCAGATCACTAAAAATCTTGATTTTTACCCTCGTCAGATTAGAGAAACTGTATTTCCTTGTGTCAAAAACCTTCGTCCGGTTTTCCATAGTTTTATCTGTGTCAGATCTTCCATCTGAGAAGTCGGCAAAGGTTATTTTCCAAGAAATTGTCAAAAAAGTTGTTCAGAGAGTTTTTTTTTCCCAAAGTAGCACTGTTTAACCTTCGCTGAGCCAACCTTCGCCTAGTGAACCTTCGCCAGTCCTATTTTCAGCTTCTAGTTTTCCAGATCAAGTCTCTGTCAAAATTTGGATCAAATTTGATATATTCTGAATTGGATTCTGAGATATTTATCATTTTTGAGAAGTATCGATTGATCAAATTTCGAAAAATTTTCATCATATAGAATCAGATTCTTGAAAAGTGGAATAGATCTAGCAGATCTAATTTGAGATAGTTTTTTGGAAAAATCTAGATCCAATCTCATTATCTATTTGATCTAAATTTGTAAAGATGGCTGCCCCTGGAGCTGCTCCTAGAGGTGCTCCACAGGAGGTCAATCCAATCATTGTTAGAAGAGCACCCCGATTGGATCTACCCAAATATAATGGATTAACAGATCCAGTTAGATTTCTTCAGATCTATGCTGAATCCTGTAAGGTCTATGGTGAGATTTATCCTCAAGATAAACTTAAGTTGTTTCATATGGCCTTAATAGGCGCAGCACAAGACTGGTACTATAACCAAGATGAAACTGAACGTACAGATTGGGAGGTTGTTAACCGAGCCCTTATCACACGGTTCAATCCGTGGAAGTTTATGGAAGACCCTTTCCTACTTTTAAGTAAAATTAAAATGGGAAAGAGGAAAATGGTTCGAGATTACATCGAAAGGGTGAAATGTCTTAGATCTGAATGCGAACCTGAGCTGACTAATGAAAATGCCATGATTATGTGGTTTTTGTAAGGTCTACCTAAACGGATCAAACGTGAGCTAAAACGCCATAATGAGTACGCACTTTTGCAAAATTCTATGGATGATCCAATTCGGGAGGAGGATGAAGATTCAGATGATGAGCCGAATGTCAGTATGTTGCCTTATACATCAGGGCAGACTACTACGACATCCACCACTATTGCATCAACGAATGCCAATGCTACTGCAGAAATGATGCTCAATGAGTTCAAGAAACTTGGGAAGACCCAGCAGAAACAGATGGAAAAGTTGCAGTTGCAATTTGATGAGAAGATCAAAGCATTGGAAAATTTCCACGAAGAAGCGAACAAGAAACCTGAGAAGTTTGCAAAGACTTTTCCTACCAGGGAAAATATCTGGTGTTCTATTTATACAAGAAATCACACAGTGAACGAGTGTCCTCAATTGAAAAAACGAATGGAAATCAGTGTTTGTCATCTGTGTAATTCACCTGACCATGAGACTGCTTTTTGCAACTTCAACCCTCAAATAATTCAACAACGGTATGCCCAGATGGGATATCAAGATCCACAGTATGGAGGAAATCCAGCAGCAAGACTGCGACAATCTACTCTTGGATACCCGGAACGTCTAGCTTTGCTTGCCCCACCAAAACACTATGCTCCTCCTGCCAATTTGATGGAACCAGAACCTTACGAAAGTGTTGAGCAATGGAGCTATGGTAATGATCAGGAAGGTGGATCTTCAGAACAGTATGCCATTTATGTTGCCGCTCAACAACAAGCCTCGAGAAATTGGATTAGAGCACCACTTGGATGCTTTGCATGTGGAGAAAATCACAGAGTTGCAGAATGCCCAAATAAAAAAAAAATTGTACCATTCTGTCGTGATTGTGGATATGGGCATTGCTATAAAGACTGTCCAGCAAGACCGAAGCCACCACCAGCTACAGCACTTGTAAATTTGATAACCATCAAGCAAGGATCAATAGCTCAAAATAAACCAAGTGCACCCTTGATGGTGGTCACCAGAGCACAAAAGCAAAAAGAACCAGTAGTGGATCTAGTACCTGTTGATTCTATACCATTGAACAAAACACCAATAGCATCGGGAGTCTATCAAAATCTTAATGTAGAAAAACGAACATATCAGGATATGAGACAGTGGATTAAACATTTGCAAGAAGAAGAGAAACTTGAAGCTGCTAAAGTAACAGCTGAAGTTCGGTCTTCTCCATTGCAGCCTCCAAGAAATTTACGTACGGATATGAATGATCAGTTACATCATCACGAAGAACACTTCAAGATGACTGAACCGAAAGCACCGCATACAGAATTACTCATGAACATTATGTCTAGCAAGATCAATATTTCATTGGGAGAGTTCCTAAAGTTGGTGCCAAAATCTAAAGAAGTCTTAGTGCAAAAGTTAGCTCAAGAAGAACTAGAAGTCCACCAAGAGCCGTCTTTTTGTGCTGGATTTGAAGAATCTAACAATGTACTCCATGTTGGAGCCGCTTGGGAAAGTGAACAAAAGAATATCATTGCCGATACATAGACAACTTTCTAAAGAAGCAGCCGTGATAGATAGCGGTTCAGGAGTTAACTTGATTTCTACAAACCTATGTACAAAATGGGGCCTTACAAAGATTAAGCCTGCTACTTTTGCTAGTAAGCTAGCGGATCAAACGACAGTCCGTGCACGAGGAATGGTGGAAGATATACATGTCAGAATTGCAGGAGTACAGTTCGTCATTACTTTCGTCGTGATGGACTTACCAGAAGCACCAAATGTCTATCGAGTTCTATTAGGACGTCCATGGTTACGAGTTGTGCAAGTAATTCATAACTGGGGTACCGAAAAAATCACTTTTGAAAATCGTGAACGTGCAGTTAAAGTTGATCCTACGACTTGGACTATCAAACCAGTGGTTCAAAAAGCGGATGACGATTCATCAACAACGGATCACACTTGTGATCGACCAGAGAAAAAATTGGGAGCTCACTATGATTCTCAAACGGATACTGTCAATTGGAATGAAGCTCTTGCAACAATTGATTGTACAGCAGGATATATGTGTCAACAAGATATTCAATCAGAGTTGAGCGAGATTTCCTTATTAGATCGAACTTTGGATACACCAATCACGTTTCTACTAAATGTGCTGAATGTAGCCTGGATATCAACAGAACCTATACCATATCCAATTGAGGATGATCTCATACCAGTGAGCCATGCCTTAACTTATGATGGCAATGCAAAACTTACGGATGAACAGATTCTACATCATATGGATCCGACCAGATTTGGAGTGCGTAAGGTTTCTGGTGAACTAACAATCAAACCGCCCAAAGCAATTATATTAAAGGGAGGCAGGATCACAGAATCGATAACGAAGAAACAAACTAAGCAACATTATAATACAGTCCTGAAATGGGAAAATCCCCCTCAAAAGATTGATTCAAAGGAAGTGACACCTCTATTGGATAAAGACAAAGGAAAGTCAAGAATGATCCTTCAAGTTAGATTTTCAACAAGACATCATCGTCTAGGAAGTCTTCACTTGTGAAGAAAGATTTATCATCCCGAAAGTCATCACCTCCACGATCAATTCCTGCTAAGAAGGCTAAACGAATATCCAAGACAAGTCCTTTCGAAAAAGAACAGGCAAATGTAGTCCAACATAATATGTCAGAGCATTTTAAATGTTATACACTGGATGATGTGGTTATCATGTTACCTAAAACACATCGTGAACCTGAAGAACACATGTCGGAATCTAAAGAGGTTTACAATGGCCCAGCTAGGACCCAGCCAATTTATCTTGCTGAACCAGGAGAACCGGAAAAGATTGTACAAGTGGGATCACAACTTACTCATGAACAGTATCAAGCACTCTGTTTGTTACTTGTTAAGTATCAAGATTGCTTTGCATGGACTTATCAAGATTTGAAGGGTATTCCGACATCAGTGATTGAACATACCATACCTTTAGTACCTGATGCAGTTCCAAAGGTTACAAAGTTCTATCGTTGTAATCCTAATGTGGCAGAAAGAACTTTAGAGATTGCTTGACGCCGATTTCATTTATGAGATCGAGCATACAGAATGAATTTTATCGATTGTCATTGTTCCTAAGAAAAATGGGAAACTGCGAATCTGTGTGAATCTCAAAGCATTGAATAAAGTGACACAGAAGGATCACTTTCCGTTACCTTTTACTGAAAGCATTTTGGATCGCCTTGCTGGAGCGGAAGCTTATAGTTTCCTGGATGGATTTAGTGGTTACAACCAGGTTAAGATTGCACCTGTCGATCGTCACAAAATTGCTTTTGCAACAGAATGGGACACCTATGCTTACAAAGTAATGTCGTTTGGACTCTATTATGCAATTTGCTTTTAAAGATTATCTGCAGAAATTCCTTGAAATTTACTTGGACAACTTGGGAGTTCATAGTACAGATACAGACCACCTGGATCGATTGGAGAAAGTATTTGAAAGATGCCGCAAATATCAGATTTTTCTAAATCCAAAAAAATGCAAGATATGGGTTTTGCACGGAGTTGTTATTGTGGAATTGCCACCGCCAGCAACAATTCGAGGAGTTTATGTGTTTATGGGTCATGCGAACTACTATTGAATTTTTATTATCTTCTTTGCGGATTTAGCACGACCTATATACAAACTAACTATTGTGTTTCTATTTGGACAGTAGAGGCATTAGAAGCCTTTGAAAAGTTAAAAAAAGCATTAACTTCAGCACCAATACTGTGTTCTCCAGACAATAGAGCTTCATGTTCATGCGGATGCCTCAAAATATGCCATTGGATCAGTTTTGACGCAGCCAAGTGACTATAAGAAGGATTATCCCGTACGATTTGCAAGCAAACAGCTTACAGATCCAGAGAAGAATTATTCAACAACAGAACGTGAAGCACTAGCCATGATTTTTTCTGTTCGAAAATTTCGTCACTACCTCATGGAAACGCACTTTGCATTTTATACGGATCATCAACCGTTACTTTACTTGGTAAACAAGACGTGTAATACTGGACGTATTGCAAGATGGTTATTATTATTGACTGAATTTGACTTTTGAATTGTGGTTAGAAAGGGAAAGCAACATTATCTAGCCGATCATGTTTCGCGAATTGAATCCGCACCAATTAATACCGAAGTGGATGATGAACTGCCAGATGCTGCGTTGTTCTATGTTGAAGCAATACCTGTGTGGGCGGCAGATATTGTTGAGTACCTGATGCTAGGACAACCGAATGACTCCTTGACAAAAGTACAGAAGAGACAATTGATTCATAAGGCTCAACCTTATCAATTGTACCGTCGTGGATCAAATAATATTTTACGAAGATGTGTTTTACCACATGAAGTACCAGATTTAATCATGTTTTCACATGATGGCATGGGTGGAGGACACTTCTCTACAGATATTACTGTTCGCAAACTTTTGCAATCCAGTTGTTGGTGGCCTACGCTTCATAAGGACGCAAAATTTTATTCAAACATGTGATGTCTGCCAGCGAGCACGACGGCCTACTCGACAGAATTATGAACCCTTACATCTGGTTTTATCGCAAGCACCGTTTGAAAAATGGGGACTGGATTATGTTGGTCCTATTCATCCTGCTGCGCAAGGATCTCAGGCCCGATACATTATCGTCGCAACTGATTATATGACCAAGTGGGTTGAAGCCAAAGCTGTCAAAGTGGCTGATGCGAAATCTACGGCCAAGTTTCTATATGAAAATATTATAATCAGATTTGGATGTCCGATCAAAATTGTCAGTGACCGGGGTACACACTTTGTTAATCAAACAATAAAGTGTTTACTGGAAAAAAAATTTGTTATACATAGATTTAGTACTCCCTATTATCCCAGAGAGAATGGCCAAGCTGAATCTTCCAATAAGATTCTTTGCACCATTTTGACAAAGACAGTTGAAGCAAGTCGGTCCGATTGGAAACATAAAGTGTATGCAGCATTATGGGCATTCAGAACCGCTTACAAAAATAGTACAAATCAAACACCTTGTCAACTGGTTTATGGTCATGATGCTGTTATGCCAATTGAATTTTTAATCTCATCTTTATGGATAGCAGCAACGGAACGATTAAATGATGATATGTCTTTACAACTCCATGAAGCGTTGCACAAATTATGTGAAACCCGATTGATGGCAATTCATGCCTTAGCAGCAGAGAAAGCCCACCGCAAGACATGGCACGATCGTCGATTGCACAAAAAAGATCTGAAAGCAGGAGATCTTGCATTGATATACAAAACCAAGCTGATCAAGGGTAAGTCAAAGTTTACAAGAGAAAGCCCGTATAAAGTGAAGAAAATCATGAATTATGGCGTAGTAATTCTTGAGCACTTGGATGGAAAAGGATTTGATACTCCGGTAAATGGCAGCCGATTACGCAAGTTTTGGCAGCCTGCTCTGCCAGTTCAGCAAGCTTGATCTCAATTTTTTTCTTTTAATTTTATTCGTTTTTCAATTTTTTGTTTTCAATATTTAATTTGCTAACTTTTTTGAAAAATACAGCTAAAAAAACAACAACAACAAAAAGAAAAACAAAAAAATAAGGAAAGACTGATGAGCTAAAGTCAGGAAGTCATCAGCATAAGCAAAAGCCTAGCACAGTATTTTTTATGAAAACTGACTTAGAACATTACTGATTGGGACAGATTTGGCCAATACAGTATCAGAAACCTTCGCTGAGCTCTCAGACTATACATCCGCCCTTGATTTATCTAAATTGAGATGGGCGAAGGTTCCTGACAAGAGAAAATCCAATTTTTGAGTCAGGCGAATGTTCAGTGATATGCCATTTTGGGAACCTTCGTCGAGCATCATAACCTCATTATGAACCTTCGTCGACCTGCTAGATGATCTTAAAATGTCAAAATTAGGTTGTCCATAGGTTCAGATTGTGAAAAAATACATTTATGACAGTACATGGGCGAAGAACCCTCCTGGGCGAAGGTTCATCCTTCGCCAGCCCTGGAAAGCGTTTGTCTGTAGGTTCAGATCCCTAGAAACCTTCGCCGAGATTTTTATAGCCTATTTTTACAGTACTGCACATGCTTGCAAATTTCTGTTCAGAACTGATCAGCCAAACTACTATTCAGTGTAATGGACCCACCAAATTCACCTATAAGTTGGCTGAATTCAATTCATTCCTCACTTGTGCTAGCGAAGCTCTTGCAAATTTTTCTTGTGACCAAAGCCTTCCAAATTTCCTGCATTGCCTTCTGATACACTTTCACGCGTGTATAATTCCTTTCTGATCATCATGTCTTCTACCGATACTTCCCAGTCTCCGCGCTATATTATCCATCGTGATGTCCCATCTGCAACAGACATCGTGATTCTTCCTAGCACAAGCATGGTCACACAGTGGATACCCATTTCCGAAAAGCCTCTACTCACTGCAATGGGTATTCATGAGAGAGTCTTTTTGGGTCGTATCAATATGGATTTCATTACTCTTGCCTTCAGTACGTGGAAGGAAGAGAAATCCAACTTCTATATCACTTTCCAGGGAGCCACACACAAAGTGCGCGTCACTGAGGCCGCACTTGTAGCTATAGGAATATCATCTGGTACGCAGGCCTCACCCAATCACAAGCACGCCAAACAGGCCATCAAGCCATTTATTGACCTCACCAATGATCAGCACTGGACCAATGATGGCTACTTTTGGAAGCCATCACTGAGCCTTCCATCCACGCAGCTGCCCAGCTATTGAATAATTTTTTGATGGTTGGAAACCTCAGGAAAGACTGCATCACATCTCAAATCCTTCACATGATAGTAGAATCCCACACTAAATTGGCCAAAGCCCCTCTTGAATCATATAATTGGTTCAAGACTGTTTCTGTTGAGTTCAAACGAGTTATTAAGGCCAATACTAAGCAGCAGTTCGTTGCTGGCTCTTTACTGTCCCTCTTAGCCGCTTCTCACTTAGAAAACAGAATCCATGGCTTCCACTTGTATTCCGTGCTTTCGGTCTACGAAGAAGCAGCGGCAGAATCATCCCATCAGGCCTCAAGCTCTCATAGTCGTCGTCGTCTACGCAGTGAGATCGTAATTCCTGACTCGCCTTCTGCGTCACGACGTCGCACTAGGCATACCTCGTCAGCTGTGCTTCCACCCCCTGTTGCTATTCGCACTAAACTTCCCATCCCCCTAGCCTCTGATGCTTCCCTCGCCTCTGCTCCCATACAAGGACAGTCTGTGACCATTGGGCCTACCATTCCCATCACAACTGCCCAGGTCGCCTCACCCCGCACACCGAAGCCACCTCACCCAACACACAGTTCTTTATGGATATATTCGATGATTCCGACCCCCTTGGGGCCACCGAAATCTTTGAAATGCCCCAGAGCCCAGCGCCCTTTGAACCCCAATCCCCTAGAAGAGGATTCAGCCATATCCATGAATCTACTGTTGGTGCCGAAGATGCCAGCCAGCAACCTCACACACAAGATAGCCCAGTCACACTTCGAGTCGACACAGTTGTAAAATCACCAAAACAGTTCGACGCCACAGTGCCTGAAGGGTTTGAAGAGGAGGATATTTTTTAAGAAGAAGAGACCGTGGCACCTGTTCCACGCCTACCAAGGACAGTACCATCAGGTCCTCCTGCTGCTGTCGCTGCCACGACCGTCGATTCTGGTGATGCTCTAGGGTTGGTTTCCAGCCTTGGGCAAGTGATCCAGTCTATGCTGGATAAAAAGAAGGAAATGGAACAGAGGATCTCTAATCTAGGATCCGAAAACACTCTGATCAGCCAAAAAATTGTCCAGTTGGATCGAGAGTTAAAGATAGCCAAACAACATGAAGATAAGGCTGAAAGCGAAAAGAAATTGGCCCAGCAACAAGCTGATCGCTTGGAAACCTACATCAGCTCCCTGCAAAACGCCTTGACAACTGCACAGGATCAGGTAGATAAAGCAGTGCAAGATGCCAAACAACAGGTGCAGCTACTGAAGGGGCAATTACAAATGGCCGAACAAGATCGCACATGGCTTCAAGGTGAATTAGATGCGACCACCCTTGAGCGTGATGCCTATCTGCAAATGCAAATATCCGATCATCCGGTCACACCGACGAAGATTGCATATTTATTCAAAAAAGTGGAGACATACAAAGTGGCCCTTCAGGGATTCCAAGGCCGCTTTGATAGGTTCAAAGGAGCAGCTTCAACCAAGTTGGCAAAGGCAAAGGGACCATCACTGCCTATGAAAAAATAGTCGCTCAAGTGTTGGAAGCCGGACCACAAATCCACGTCCCGGTCATGCCGCAATTCTCCCCTTCGCGCCAAGAAGTTGTACCAATGGATACAGGGATTGATTCGAGCATGGACCAGGGGGGGGGTCCCAGATATAACAAATCAACTGCCAACCATACCATAAGTACAAGCGGGTCCATCCTCATCAAGGACAAGACCTCTATTCAGAAGGCCCATCAGCGTCGAGGACCAGATCCAGACCTTCTTAAAGCAACATCCGCATGAGTCCTCACGTGGCGGATGGGTTTTGAAATTTAAGACCTTCGAGATCGAGGCCGGCAAAGAGCTGGACAAAATACCTGCACTGGGAGAGCAGCCGACATGGAGAATCACGATTTTTGAGAAAACTCCGAAATCAATTAGGAGTTACGTCACCAGCCCTCGCCAGTTGCGGGTAGATCCCTATTACGTGCCAATGCCGCGAAGAAATAAATGGGAAGATTTGGGGTTGGCTATGGACAAAATCACCATTCATACGCCCAATTGGCCAATCATCCATCAACCTTACAGCTGAACCATTTCAGTGGACTTCCACCGTGCTTTACAAGCATATCAGAGAGAGTATGTCCACTCTCCGAATCCAACGGTGCGACAATCGGCAATGTTTATTAAAGATCTAACTTTGTTGGCGTCAGTGGCAACCAAATGGGACGATTGCCTTTATCCCCTGGCATTCGATCCAAATAAGCCGATGGCCTCAGAGCAAATCAAAGATCAGCTGCCGATTGCTCGTCTCTATTTTCGTGCGGCTATGATGAAAGGCTCTTGGAAATCCCGCTTCACCTCATGAACAACTTCCAATCGGAGTCCACCATTGTTTCCTGCCATACAATTTGGATTTCAATACTGCACGCCTCGACTTTATGGAGAAAGTGCAGTATCATTTAATTAAGATTCGACGCGAAGCCAATAAAAGTCCCCAATAACTACATATTGCAGTGTCATGAGACCGCCACCAGTTTTGGTGGGGGATACTGTTGGAAAATTTGCGGATCCCAAGGCAACCCTAACCCTAGTTAATAAGTGAGAGGGATTTGGCACCCTGTGTGTGTAAATCCAACCCGATGCTCACATAGTTATTTGATTGATTAGTTAAAAGTTAATAAAAGACTTTAGGCCTTTTTGTGACACTTTTAATGTCGCGGGACCTAAATGTCAAATTAGTGAATAAAGTTGAGTTTCCCTCCAATTTTAATGGTTCCCACACTTTTTTAAATTTGAATAAAAAGAGAGGCAAGATTGGACCAATAGGATTCAAAGGCCAGGATCCTCTTCTCTACTATAAAAAAAAGACCAACTCGAGTTACTTCTCATGTTCATTTTCTCATTTCAATAAAGCAGATTGATTCTCTTTAGAAATGAATTGAAGAATGTCCTTGCACTTCTTTTCTTTTCCTCCATTTCTCATGCTTCATTTGTATTTGCTAATTGTTGGATTTGATCATGATTAGGTTTGCTATTTCTTATGTTTTTTGTAAGAGAGAAAAGGAGAGAGAGAAGAGTAAGTAGAGTTAATGGAAATAGGGTTAATGGATGTAATGTTAATGCTTAGTGTTAATAAATGTTAATGTTAAATCCTCCATTCATGTTAAAATCTGAACTATACTATCGCTCTCATGGGAACGAACCTACGCGTAACAACAAACTCCGTCTCTTTGATGCTAAATTGACTAGATCTTGGATTCAGGTTAAGCAAGAAAAGAAACTCATTACACATGTCATGTGTTTGTTATAATTAGCACCACTATAAAAAAAATGAGTCATTCTCAAGAGTATTGAAAACATGGTCAACAAGACTTCTTAATCGTAAATTATATTAATAATTGGACCCAATCAATTAGGCATGACCAATTGAGTCTTAGAAAATTTTGGAAACACCTCAAAGCTATTATGTGATTAAAATTGACAAAAAATAGAGACAACTTATCTTCTTTTAGAGCTTTCATGGTGTTGATAATATGTGTACTTTTATTTTCACTCCTTGCAACTCGTTTAGAAACCACAATACAAATAGCCAATAATCTCAACCAAGACTTCAACAAATATCACAATGGTATTCAAAGGAAAGGCTCTAATTCAATCACCCCAAGTTAATATCCAACCTAACATAAAACATCAAAATAACAATATGGATCACACCCCCATCAATGTGCAATTATCCTTTGTAAATAGACTACTTTACTTCTAAGGACATGTTCTATTTAGAAAATTCTACGACCAAGGGTTGTTAAAATCCTCCCACTCAAACATGACACCCCTCTTAGATAGCTAATATTTACAACAAACAAGCATAGATAAACAATCCCCAACCATACTTGTTGAATATACTAGAAAACATGTATAATTACACAATCATAACCAAATATGATTTACTTACATGATTCATGACCAAATATGATCGACTTACCTCCAATTCTCTTAAAGGGTTTGTGCTTGGTTCTAACATAGAAATCATTTGTTTTCCATATTTCACCTTGAACTTAAAATTACATACAATCAATGTGCAACTAGTTGGCAAAATGAAATTCTATGTTGATACTCAAAACAACAAAGGTGACATTCTAAAGTGCAAAAAGACAACACATCTATAAACACACATGATGGTTGTGAAGACTAATACATCATGATGGTTGTGAAGACTATGAGAAAGAATGGTGTAAAAGAAGTGACCCATACTATAACTAGAGAATCACAACAAAACATACATTTTGCCAAGCAAACACTCCCAACAACAAATTAACATTATTTTGCAAACAACTACATAGAACTTAGTAGTTAGGCTTGTATGCCACTTGTAGTTACATAAAGCCCTTAAAGATGTTGAACCAATGGTTCACATAAAGTGAATAAACAAAACAACAAACCACAAGGATTTGTTAAAACATTTTGTTAGCATGAACTAGTGCTCCATTGCCCCATCTACCTACACAATCCTCTTGCCACTCTATCCTACCATTAGTTAACCAAACCCTAACTAAACCTATTACATAACTAAGGTGAGGCAACTACAATTACATCATCTATAACTAATAAAGATAATTGGAATTGGAGCACAAGCCTTAACAAGAGAATATCTATGTAGAAGGCCAAGTTCATACAAAGTTCAAGGAGACATCAACAACCAAATGCGAAGGCAGCAAAAGGCATAAGAATCTATTTGAACAAAATGACACTCTTAAGAACGTAAATGAGTGACTTTTTTGCAACTACCTCCACTACAATTAGCAACAGTAGGACTTGTAACCCATTCTACAATTGTGAAATAGCAAAGTTGTGAAACTCTTGATAAGCATAGCTGGCATTCTCCTATGAATGTGGTCCTCATTTCCAAGCCTGGTCTTGATCTTTTAAGGATTACCTATTGATCTAAGTTTTGCATACAAATAGTTCATCTTCTGGATCAAGCCCTACGAACCGATAAGACAATCCTTCTATTCAAAAGAATAGAACTGATCCAAAGGTATCTAGAAACGCTCTGAAACAACCTGTCGGTTCGTTCTAATATATAAAACCGTGCCTTCATGGTTACTTCAGAAGATAATATCGAAAATGGGTGGTGTAAAAATACACCAGATTTTATTCAACTAAAGCACTTTAAGCACGCTCACCACGGATTCTACGAGCAAGCTGGATATCCTTAGGCATAATGGTAACTCTCTTTGCATGAATGGCACAAAGATTGGTGTCCTCAAACAGTCCGACCAAGTAAGCCTCAGCGGCTTCCTGGAGCGCAAGAACAGCAGAGCTCTGGAACCTCAGATCGGTCTTGAAATCCTGAGCGATTTCTCTGACAAGCCTCTGGAAAGGCAACTTCCGAATAAGCAACTCAGTAGATTTCTGATATCTACGAATCTCACGAAGAGCAACCGTGCCAGGCCTGTACCGATGGGGCTTCTTCACACCTCCGGTTGCAGGCGCGGATTTGCGGGCTGCCTTGGTAGCCAGCTGCTTCCTTGGAGCCTTACCTCCGGTGGATTTGCGTGCTGTTTGCTTGGTTCGCGCCATAGCTAGATTACAAGGCAGGATCGAGCAGAAAGAATAGGATAAACAAAGAAGCTCACAAGGATCGATGAAAGAGAGAGAGACAGAGAGAGAGAGGGAGAGAGAGAAATGACAAAGATGGAAAAAGAAGAGAGAGGTAAGCAAAACGAGAAATGGCGGGGTATCTATACTGTTTGAATTGAAGGATCCACGTCAGCGATCCGAAAATTAATCTAACTGCGGATCGATGATGTGGCAATATATATATATATATATATATATGTGAGTGTGTGTGTGTGAGCCTTTGTGTATGTGCGTGTCCATTTGTGGCCTTTGCCAAGAAGTACTTGGGTGGCGGCCGTGAGCACGCCCGCTATTGCATGTGGTGGGTCGACATTATATGTCGAGTCGCTTTGACTACTTTTTGTGAGGTGGGTATTGACGACTACTTTTCGGGGTAGCAAGTGTGTTCATGCTCGCTATCGAGCGTAATTGACATTTCAAAGGATTGGCGTCTCATCCTCTAGTTGTTCGTTGTTGTTAGATTGTTGTTATTGAGCAAGAGCTTTCTGAAGGCTAATCGTAGACGACAGATGTGTCTGCCTCCTAGCCAGACACACACAAAGCGACTCTGCGAGATGGTGTGTTCTCATCAAGAGAAGCTTTTCTCCTTCAAGAACATGCTAAATTGGTTTACCCTGTAGTAGAAGTAAGTACTGTGTAGGTAATTAATTTACAGAATTGTACTAGGTACCAAAATGTGGTTGTAAACATTAGTGTTCAAAATTTATTAACATTGGACACATGGTCAATAAATCCTCACACCATTACGAAACTTACTCTTTTTCTTAATAAAGATCTAAAAAAAAAAAAGCATTCAAGTAGAAAAGAGTGTCCATTGCCCATAGCTCATCTATATAGTATAAAACTTTAGTGTTTCACGGGCAGCATGATCTGCCCGAGCTCCCCCCCCCCCCCCCCCCCCTTGCGCTTTTTTGGAAGGGGGGGGTGTGTGCCATGGCCCGAACCGCTCCGCCCCCAATCAGGCTAGCGGCCCGGGGGGTGGGAGAGAGAGAAGGGAGGGAGCGGGTATGGGGGAGGGAGGGAGAAAAGGACTGGGGAAGGGGGGGAGTGGGGTAAAAGTGGGGGGGGGGGGGGGGGGGGGGGGGGTGAGATCATTGTACCCCATGCTCGCTCCCACCTCTTTTTTTTGAATTTTTTTTCATACTGGGGGGCCAATAAAATATTGGGCCTCCATTCTCTCTCTCTCTCTCTCTCTCTCTCTCTCTCTCTCTCTCTCTCTCTCTCTCTCTCTCTCTCTCTCTCTCTCTCTCTCTCTCTCTCTCTCTCTCTCTCTCTCGCGCACACAGACACCCCATCGGCCGCCCATCATTGACGGGCACACTTCGCTAGTAAATGGTGTAAACACTTACTGCAACGTACCCCATGAGCTTCTTAGAATATAAGCATTTTCACTTTCAACAAAGCATGATAAATATGTGCTTAGTGTAGTGAAAAGCAAATATGGCTTCTGCAATGATTTCTTTGAGAGCCAAAATCTGTGTGATTCAACATGATTCTACAACAAAATAAGAAACCTCAATGCCTTCAGCATGACAACTCTTAACACAACATATATCATCACCACTGTTTCATATAGTCACCTCCAATAACACAACATATATTGTGAACGAATGTTTGCTCTATTCCCACCAGAGGCCATTTTTCTTTCTTTCAAAAGAACATACTCCATGTAAGTTTCCTGAACTATTTCAGATACAATTACGTCTTACTTCCTGCATATAATCGTGACTCCGATTATTCATGAAGAAAATCCAGTTCAGGTACCGATTCATAGTTTGTAGCAATCTATTTCCGAAAGAATGCTCAACTCTTAATTAGCTGTTTTAATCTCCTGTATGTCAATGAGAGTTTAGATCTCTTGAATATGAATCGCCACATGATCATTCATCATTATTGCAAATGGTGAAGATTCTGGTGTCATGCAATACTTTTGCTTGAGAGATCATTGGAGATTCCAGACATTGATGTTGTCAATTTGGACAGTGAAGTCCTCATTAATAATATTTCGAGTGTATACGATAAACACTCATTTGTAGTTGTGGACAACATGTTAAAATGTTGTAGATATATTTGTTTTTGCTTACTACTTAGAAGACATAGGTGTTCATGATGTTGTGGAATAAGGTTCCACTCTTTTGTCGTAGACATGTACATGACTCCAAATCTTGAAAGCAAGTCCGAGAGGACACATAGGTTAAATCGAAGACGAATGGCAAAGAGTTTGGTTGAGCCCTCGAGTTCTTCTATATCCAAGCTCAAGAAGAAGAAGATCAAGTGCTTTTATTGTGGCAAGAAAGGCCATTATGCCACCAATTGCTTCAATAAGAAGAATCAACTCAAGCAAGCCAACATCATCAATGAGAAGGAAGACACTATTGCAAGTGATGGAGAGGGATCTCTTATGGTTTCTAGTTTCTCATCATCTCCTTTCAAGAAGGATGGATTATGGTATATTGATAGTGAAGCCTCTTCACATATGTGTAGCTCCAAGGACTCTTTCTCTTTTATTGCACCTTATGATGGAGCCAAGATATCAATATACACTGCAAATGATTATGAATGTCCTATTGAAGGAATTGGGAATATTCCCTTGAATCTTGCATCTTCTAAAGTTCTTTCTCTTACTAAAGTTCTTTATGTACCTAAGCTTACAAAGAATCTTATTGGTGTTGGCCAATTTCTTGATAATGGCCTTGATGTGAAATTCAATGTTGATACTTGTATTATCAAGAAGAATGATGAGATACTTGCACTAGGATCTAGATTTGGAGGCATATATAAACTAGATCCAAGAGAATGTGTAAATGCTTGTAATGTTGCTCTTGTGAACAAGATATCTATGGAGGAGTTATGGCATAAGAGGTTGGGACAACCCAACTACAATTCCATGCTCTCTATGATGCTATTGCTAAATCTCACAAGAAGCCATTTACAAGATCTTCTATCAAGAGTAAGCATCCTTTGGATTTGATCCACTCGGATGTGCATTTCTCATCAACTATAAGCAAGGGAAGAGCCACTTGTTTTGTTACTTTCATTGATGATTTCACAAGATTCACTTGGATATATCTTCTTGCTTCTAAATCTCTGGTGTTTGATCATTCCCTTATTTTCAAAGCTCATGTTAAGAAGCAATTCTCACTGAAGATTAAAGCTCTTAGAAGTGATGGAGGTGGAGTATAACTTGAATAAAATTCTATGACTATTGTGAGCTTGAAGGCATTAAGAGGGAGTTCTCTTGTGCCTACTCTCCATCTCAAAATGGAGTGGCCGAGAGAAAGAATAGATCCCTATGTGAATGTGTAAAAGCTATGAGAATTGAGGCATCTTTGCCAAAAGACTTTTGGGGAGAAGCCATAAGTTGTGCAAATTATCTTTGCAATAGACTTCCACATAGTGCTCTTGGAGGAAAGTCACCATATGAGATCTTATATTTGAAGAAGCCTAAGGTTGATCACCTTAGAGTTTTTGGATGCATATGCTTTGCCCATATTCCCTTGGAAACAAGGAAGAAGGATGATCCTACCTCATGAAAAGGGATCACGGTTGGATACTCATCCACCAAAAAGGCTTATAGAGTCTTTGTGCTCTGTACTTCTCAAGTTATTGAAAGTAGGGATGTTATTTCCCATGAAGATCAACATTTATCTTTTGAAGGAGCCAAGATCAAGCCATCTATGGATGCATCACCAACTATTGCTATTGAAGACAATTATGATGTGATCGAAATTTGAAGAGAATTCTACTCGGATTTTTTCACCAAGAAGATCCATGAGAGAGAGATCCGAGCTTGAGAGGCTCTCATATGTTGATAAAGGCAAGGAAGTGGATCTTGATTCCACTAATTATGTTTTTTTCATTTCTCATGAAGAGCCAAAGAATTTACAAGAGGCACTCAATACCAAGGAGTGGTATGATGTCATGAAGCAAGAGTATGATGCGTTGATCACCAACAATACTTGGGAGCTTGTGGATCCACTATCCAACAAGCATGTGATTGGTTGCAAGTGGGTATTTTGGATCAAGTACAATCATGATGGCACCATCAACAAGTTCAAGGCAAGATTATGTGCCAAAGGATTTGCTCAAATCCATGGCCTTGACTATGAGGAGACCTTTGCACCTGTTGCAAAGATGGTTTTAATAGTAATTCTTATTTCTCTTGCTTGTTTTTTCAAATGGAAGGTGTTCCAATTAGATGTATCCAATGCTTTTTTAAATGATTATCTTGAGGAGGAGATTAACATGGAACAATCTCAAGGATTCATCAAGGATGAGTCCAAAGTGTGCTTGCTCTTCAAAAGTCTTTATGGACTAAAGCAAGAACCAAGATCATGGTATTCAAGACTCAACACTTTTCTTATCTCACTAGGATTTGTCCTCAGTGACTATGATCCTTCCATGTATTTGAAGCTTGTTGATAGTAATATTGTCATTCTTCTAATCTATGTTGATGACATTATTCTTTGTGGAAGTTGTATCATGCTAGTTAAAGAAACTAAGCTAGCACTTGGAAGTGAGTTTAAAATGCAAGATCTAGGAGAGATCCATTACATACTAGGCCTAGAGATTGACTTTCATGATAATTATGTTTTTATATGTCAATCTAGATATGCTCAATCTATGTTGAAAAAATTCCATATGGAAAATTCTAAGAGCATAGATACTCCAATGGAGCAAATTGTGAAAGATCCTAACAAAGGTGATGAAAGATCCTTTGAGGACATCACACTTTTTAGGAGTCTTATAGGCTCCCTGATTTGGCTTACCATCACTAGGCCCGATTTGAGTTTTTGTGTGCACAAATTGAGTCAATTTATGCAAGATCCCAAGATCCATCATTGGAAGATGGCCAAGAGGATTCTAAGATATGTATCTTCATCTTCTGATTAGTCTAGTTTATAAAAGTGAAGATTTATCCATTGTTGGCTACTCAGATTTGGATTTTGCAAGTGATAAGATGGATCAAAAGTCTATTAGTGCATACACTATATTTCTTGGAGGCAATCTAACATCTTGGCTTTCCAAGAAGCAAGATACTTTATCTCTTTCTTCATGTGAGGCCGAGTACAAAGCACTCACCACAACTACCAAAGAAGTGCTTTGGATCAAGAGATTGGAGCTAAAGTGCATCAAGGAGGATGATCTACCAATGATCAAGTGTGACAATATCTCGGCCCAAGCTCTTGCCAATAATCCCATATTTCATGCAGGAAGCAAGCACATAGAATTGGCACACCACTTTGTGAGAGAAAACTTTATTGGAGGAGAAATCTATTTGGAGCATGTCAACACATCCTCTTGTATTGTTGATCTACTCACCAAGCCTTTGACAAGAGTGCCTTCATCAAGCATAGATCTAATCTTCGAGTAATCTCAAGATCAATGCTTAATCTTCAATAGATAACTTTTTAGGAGGAGTGTGAGAAATGCAAAAAGGTTATCTATGTTAGTTATAGGGGTCTTATACTTTTTTGTATCAAGCATCTTGGTGTAGGATGTTGATAGGGTCAAATTTGGCATAGATGACAAATTGTCCAATTCCACATGTAATGCCACTATTGAGCCAAAGTACTGTAGGAGGCAAAACTCAAGCTAAATGGATAGTAGACAAGTGTAATGCTCTTGTTTGATGAAGTTCAAGAGGTCCAATAGGATTTAGAGGTGGAACCATGAATGGTCCAATAGAATCAAGCAATGAATGGATCAACGGTCCAATAGGATTAAGAGGTGGCTTGAAATTCAAATTCAGTCAATAACAATAACCATCATGCAATACGCCATGTATTGCATGTCTTGTTTACCAAGTAAAGTAACGGTTGGTGATCCGTATAAATGCAAAGTGCTTTTCCATAAGATAATGTCAAAAAAAATTTACAGAGAAAATCATTGCTAATGTTTCACGTTTTGTTGTTGAATAGTTTTTCTCTGAATCCATAAGCTGTCGGCTTACAAATTGTACGAGATAGTCTTTCTTGTATTCTCCAGGCTATGTCAACACTGATCCAATAGCATATTTTGAGGCATCAGTGTGAACATGAAATTTAATCATCCAATCTGGAGAACGTAGTATCGGTGATTAAGCCAATGCTTTTTTCAGTTGTTCAAAGGCTTCTAACGCCTCAACTGTCCAAATAGGAACAATGGTCAGTTTGTATATAGGTCTTGCAAGATCTGCAAAGAAGATAATGAAAATTTGATAGTAGTTCGGATGACCCATAAAGACATAAACTCCACAAATTGTCCCTAGCGGTGGTAGTTCCACAATGACTTTGATTTTTGAATAATCCATTGCAATGCCATGCCTTGATACCACATGCCCAAGAACAGCTCCATGAGAGACCCAAATATGACACTTTTTTGGATTTAAGAAAATTTGGTACTTGCAACAACGTTCAAATACTTTTTCCAACCAATCCAGGTGGTCTGTATCTATGTTATGGACTCCAAGGTCATCCAAGTAAATTTCAAGGAATTTTTGTAGATAATCTTTGAAAGCAAATTGCATTACTCTTTGAAATGAACTAGGTGCATTATAGAGTCCAAACGACATTACTTTATAAGCATAAGTGCCCCACTATGTCGCAAAAGCTGTTTTATGGTGATCTGTAGGTGCAATCTTGAACTGATTGTATCCACTAAATCCATCCAAAAAATTGTAAGCTTCTGCTCCAGCAAGGCGATCCAAAATGCTTTCAGTAAAAGGTAACGGAAAGTGATCCTTTCGCATTATTTTGTTCAAAGCTTTGAGATTCACACAAATTCTCAATTTCTCATTCTTTTTAGGAACAATGACAAGGTTTGGCTGTAGGATCCTTTTTGTAAAGGGGTTCCTGATATCCCATCTGGGCATATTGTTGTTGGATAATCCGAGGATTAAAATGGAAATAAGCAGTCTCATGATCAGGTGAATTGCACAGATGGCAAATACTGGTTTCTATTCATTTTTTTAATTAAGGACATTCATTTGTTATTTGATTGTCCGTACAAATGGAACACCAGACATTTTCCCTGGTAGGAAAAGTCTTAGAAAACTTCTCAGGTTTCTTATTCGCTTTTCCATGGAAATCTTCCAAGGCTTTTATTTGTTCATCAAATTGCGACTGCAACTTTTCCATCTGTATCTGCTGGTTCTTCCCCGAGCTTCTCGAACTCGTTGAGCATCATCTCTGTAGTAGCGTTGATATTCGTTGATGTGATAGTCATGGATGTTGTAGTGGTCTTTCCTACTATATAAGACAACATAATGATATTCGGATCATCATCTGAATCTTCATCCTCCTCTTGTATTGCATCGACCATAGCGTTTTGCAAAATTGCGTACTCATTATGGAGTTTCAGCACAGATACGAAGCTTGCCATTTTTCTTGGGCACAACCACAATGGGCGATACCCAATCAGTATGTTGAGCTTCATAAATGAAGGCAGCATCCAACAATTTCTTAATATCCTCATCGATCCTCTCGCGGTAGACGGGGTTACTTCGGTAAGGTTTAGCCCTCACATGCTTAGCATTGTCTTCTAAAGGAATCCTATGAATGACTATTTCAGGTGAGATTCCTTTCATTTCTGTATAATTCCATACAAATACATCTATGTATTTGCGGAGTAACGTTTCCAGGTCAGAAAGTTAGGTCGATGACAAATGTGCACCAACATGAACTATTCGATCTATCTCCTCGTCAGGATCTTTGAGGTCTAATGGAGTTGTTTTAGCAGGTCCTTCAAAGGAGTTGGAACTTGGTGTAGGTTCTCGATGTGGCTGTGGTAATTGGATAACAACGTCATCCAGTGTAAAATCTTTGAACTTCTGTGGAAGATCAAAAGGCGGGTCCACAAAATTTTCTGGGACTTTGGGAATCATCTGAGTTGATTCACTATCGAACGTGGAAGCTTGGTCTGATTGTTTGATTTATGTCTTCTTAGACAAGGGCTTTATCGACTGTTTAAGCTTTGCACGCATCTGTTTTTGACGCTCGGTTAATTGTGTATCAATGATTTTATTTTTTTGTAACCAAGGTTTTTGCGGTTTTTGAGAGGGCGGTGTTGTTACCTCACTTATCCTTTTAGGTAGACCTGACAAAAACCACATAATCATGGCATTTTCGTTAATCAGCTCGAGTTCACACTCAGATCTAAGTCGTTTAAGCGGTTCAATGTAAACTCGAACAATTTTTCGCTTTCTCATTTTAACTTTACTTAAAAGTAGGAAAGGATCTTCCATAAACTTTCGAGGTTTGAGTTGTGTGATAAGGGCTCGTTTGACAGTTTCCCAATCTATACGCTCAGTCTCATCTTGATTATAGTACCAATCTTGTGCTGCACCTGTTAAGGCCTTTGGAAATAGCTTAAGTTTATCTTAAGGAAAAACTTCGCCATAGACTTCACAAGATTTCGCATAGATTTAGAGAAATCTAACTGGATCCGTTAATCCATCCAAAACACGATGATCTCCTAACAATGATTGGATTGACTTCCTGGAGAGCACCTCCAAGAGCAGCCATTTTTACAAATTAAATCAATCAGACAATGAGATTGGATCTAGATTTTCAATCAGAAACTATCTTAGTTCAGATCTGCAAAATTTCTTTCACTTAACAATAATCAGATTTTTGATTTTTGGAAAAAGATCTATGATCAAGCGATCGATACTTCGAAGAATGATGAATTCTCAGAATTAAAATCAAATTGAACCAGTTTTGACCAAAATTTTGACAAAGACTTGATCTGGAAAATCAGAACCTAAAAATAATACTGACGAAGGTTTCATGGGCGAAGGTTGACTCGGTGAAGGTTCATCAGTGTTATTTTTGATAAAAAAAATCTTTGATCAGGTTTTTTAGACAAATTTGGTGGAAATAACCTTCGCCGAACTCTTAGATAGTGAATCTGACTCAGATTAAGCTAGGGTGGAACTGGCGAAGGTTCCTAACACATAGAAATACAATTTCTGTAGTTTGGCGAGGATAAAAATGGAGATTTTCTGTGATCCTGACAAAATTAATGTTCGTCGAACTTAGAAATGATAACTTACTATAAATAGAATCTTCATGAAACTAGACGAAGGATCTAGTGAAGAATCAAGAGTAATATTGGTATTTTTACAAAAAAGAGACATTTTTGACAAAAATATGACAATATGACAACCTTTTGAGAAACCTTCGCCCAGCTTACTGATTATCAAAAATAATAAATATAACTAACACAGAAAAGGTTACCAACAACTAGATGAACAATCACTTTGGCCTTCTATTTTTGGTATTATTCTTTGCCGACTAGTAGTAGATAGATATGAGTCACACCTATGCATAGTGAAAAATCGGACAAAAGTTCTTTTTTTGTATTTTTTAGGGTTTTGGTGATTTTTTGGTGTTTTCTGATGGTTTTTCTAATGTTTCTGAAAATTTGCTGGAAAGGAATGTTCGCCCTTCAAACTAAAGGTTCTGTGAACAAAACCGAAGTTGCATGCAACTCAGCGAAGGTTTCTTGAAAGAGGGTAAAAAGTTATTAGCCCTAATGACGATTTTTTCCTCCTTTTGACCAAGATCTGACAGATTTGACCGATTTTTATTGGTTTTTCTAATTTTTCAGATCCAGATGGATCTTGAGATTGGTAATCAAAATAGCTTTCCATATTCAATAATCAGATTAGATTTCAAACAAGCAAATCCACTCAAATTAGGCAAAATCACCTCCAAATTAATCCTAAATGTAGTTTTAACACTATTCATGCCACGACAAGATGCTTAATGCAAGCTAACCATCCAACAAACATGCTGCAAATTGAAAAATTGGTGTAGCTCCCCAGCAACGGCACCAAAATTGTAGTGGGTTTCTTTCCTTGCCTATCCTCAACCCAAGATCTAAACATTCTAGCATCAAGGAGATGAAGTTAGTTGTCACTTCCCATGAGAGCAATAACATATCTCAGATTTCAGCATGAATGGAAGATCCACATCTAACTCTAACATCCATTAACACTACCAGTTAACAGTACATCCATTAACACTATGCATCCACTAACATTACATTTCACAACAAAGATAGCTTACTCTTTCTCTCTCTCCCTTTCTCTCTCACAAAAAGCATAAGGAATAGCAATTCCAATAATAATCAGATCCAACAATTAGCAAATACAACAAAAGAATGAGAGATGGAGAAAAAGTGATAGAGAGCAAGGACATTCACAAATAGATTACATAAGAGAACCAATCTGCTTGTATTGAAATGAGGATATGAACATGAGGAACAACTCGAGTTTGCCCCTATTTATAGTGGAGAGGAGGACCTTGGCCTCAAAATCCTATTGGCCCATTTCTACCTCCCTAACTATTCAAACTTAAAAAAGAGTGGGAACCCATTTTAAATTGGAGAGAACCAATTTGAATTTGAATTTGAACCAATTTTGGTTGGAGTCCCAACTTTATTCACTAACTTGACATTTAGGCCCTGTGGCATTAAAAGTCTTGCAAAAAGGCCTAAAGTCCTTTTATTAACTTTCTAATTATCAAATATCTATGTGATCATCGGGTACACACGAGGGGTGCCAAATCCCTTTCACTTATTAACTAGGGTTAGGGTTGCCTTGGGATCCTCAAACCCTCCAACACTGGTTGACACTAATGAGGACAATGAAGTGGAGGTTAGCTCAAATGCTCCTTATGCTTGCTAATGGAGAAACATTAACTATGACAACCAATCAACGTGAAAATAGAAAGCAATGTAAACACAATCAAAAGCATTAGCAAGTAGTGAATAACAAATCAGAATGCTTCTCTCCAAAAAGTGGTAGAGTTTTCTCCTTCTCATTAAGCATGGAAATAGAGTACAAATGGTGTTTTTTTATAGAATGGGGAAGGCCATCGCCCCAAAATCCTACTGGCTAATATTTACATTGATCCTATCCATTCATCTTGGACCCAACTTGATCCAAGGGTCCACAAAAAGTACATTGGAAATCACAAGGTTCATGTGAGTCCAAAATTGGACCCAACTCTAAAAAAGAAAACTCTAAGTCTAAAATTGACTTTGGGCCTCAAGTTTTATTTTAATTACAAAGGCCCAAGTCTATTTTATTTTATTTACAACTTAAGCTTGCGTGCTCATTGGGCCGTGCTCATTGGGCCGTGGGCTTATACGTGCAAGATGCCATGCCCTTGCAACACATTTTATTGGTCGATTTTATTTATTTACAATTCGTAGGGAATACCCCCAACAAGTTTCCTCCTCTCTATTAGAAATGGAGTACAAGAGGTGTCTTTTTATTTATATTGGCTACTTAATGGAAGGGAGGATTGAAATCCTAAACCTTCAAAAGAAACACAACTAAATATAAGGTGCACAAAGAAACACACTCCACTTACCACCAGTTTGACTTTGACTAGTACTTAGGACTTAAACAAAACTTAATCAACTTAGACTTTGGGCCTTTTACATTATTCTATTTACATGGCCCAAGTCTATTTTATTCTATAAAACAATATTTTACATGTGCTCATTGGGCTATGGGCTTACGCACGCAGGATGGCACGACCCTCGCACCTATTTATTGGCTACATATATTTATTTTACAAAAAATACCTCAACAAAAGTCCAATTCAACACCAAAATTAGGTGCTTGAGGAGTGAAAATGGTGGTGAGTATAAAGAGGAAGAATATAACCTTATGTGAAGGAGCCCAAGAATGAGGTTAGGTGCCAATCTTCCTAAACCTTTTTGGGGTGAAACTTTGTTTTGTGCCAATTTTCTATGCAATAGGTGGTTGAGTGTTGTCTTGGATGGAAAAACATCTTTTGAGATGCTAATCATGAGGCTATGAAGAGTCTACTATTAACATTGGTTGATAGAAGATACTTTTCTTTTTGCGAGGCTGAGTGTGAAGTTTTTTCAGAATTTGGATGTTTTTGCTATATCAACATCACTCTTGATAGGACAAAGGAGGATCCATCTCCGAAGAAAGGTATATTTGTTGGTTATACTGTGGTAAGCAAGGCTTAAACAGTTTATATTCCTTCAACTAAGAAAGTGGTCATAAGAAGAGATGTCATTTTTTATGAAGGAAACATTCCAAAGGTTTCTTCAAGAGGTGATGTGGTGATTGGATCTAACATGCTTGATGTTGATGACAATGTTGATGATACTTTGGATGTTGATGGTGAAGAGCCTTCTTCAAGTCAAAAGCCAAGGAGGACATCAAGAAAAAGGCAACAATCTTCAAGGCTCACTTATGATGAAAAGGGTAAGCAAGTTATTGGTGGTAGAAACTATGCTTTCCTAACCTCTTTTGATGAACCTACATGTGTAGATGAAGCAAGGAAAAAAGAGGAGTGGATCCAAGCAATGGATCTTGAGTATCAAGCTCTTAAAAAGAACAATACATGGAGATTGGTGGAACTTCCTAAGAACAAGAAGAGAATTGGATGCAAGTGGATATTCAAAGTGAAGACAAACCAAGATGGATCAATCAACAAGTACAAAGCAAAGTTGGTGGCAAAAGGATATGCTCAAAGAGTACGGTATTGACTTTGATGAGACCTTTGCACTCGTGGCAAAGATGGTAAGCATTTGGGTCATTATTTCTCTTGCAACACTTTATGATGGGATCTATGGCAATTGGATATCACTAATGTATTCTTGAATGGAGATCTTGAAGAGGAGGTTTTTATAGAGCAACACAAGGGCTACATTTCACATGGCAATCCTAATCATGTGTTTTCTCCAAAAGAGTTTGTATGGGCTTAAGCAAGCACCAAGGAGTTGTTATGCTAAGCTTAACACTTTTCTACTTTCTCAAAATTTCATTATGAGTGAGTATGATCATTACTTTATCTTAGATTTATTGGAAATGATGAATTGGCTGACATAGATACATTGCATTTAGTCACTAGAAACTAGGTTATTGGTGAAGTACCTAGTTGTTATTATTTTAGGACAAGTGTCCAAGGGACATTATTATAAATAGTTGTACCAGGGTGAGAAACTAGTCTTGTTGTTCTCATTTTGTATAAAGAACTTTTCTCTTTTGATTCTATATCCATCTCTTTCATATTTCTCATGACATCTTGAGTTCTTGTGTGTAGAAGGTGATTTTTCTTGTTGTACTTAAATCCACATGTGTGAAGGACAATGTGCTATTGTTGTTGTATGGAAAGGGACTATACTCTATCCGATCTTAGTGATTATGATCATATCTACAAGAATTTCTAAGTTTTAGCATATGGTAGATGTATGATTTCTAGCTTTGAATGATTCTAGATGTGCATCCAAATTTAGCCAAAGATCTTGTTGTTTTAGATCTGTACTTTTCATAGAGGTATGGTTTTCTTGCATTTTATATGGACACTTCTTATATTTTTTATGCCCTTTGAAATGTTTTTTATGAAAGATACTTTTAGAGATGACCCATTTATTCCTCTACAAGGTCTATGACGTTTTTGATCATATATCTTGTAAAGACTTTGAGAATCAAAGTCGGCTATCTAGATCTACATATAAATGATCAAATTTGTACAACTTTAGTCTCACATATATTGTTGGGCCTTCATAGACTTTAATAAAGCATCTCTCTCTCTCTCTCTCTCTCTCTCTCTCTCTCTCTCTCTCTCTCTCTCTCTCTCTCTCTCTCTCTCTCTCTCTCTCTCTCTCTCTCTCTCTCTCTCTCTCTCTCTCTCTCTCTCTCTCTCTCTCTCTCTCTCTCTCTCTCTCTCTCTCTCTCTCTCTCTCTCTATATATATATATATATATATATATATATATATATATATATATATATATATATATATATATATATATATATATATATATATATATATATATATATATATATAGTGTTCCGGAACAACGTTCCAGGTTCCGGAACGTGTTCCAGATGCATCTATGATATGTATGTACTTTTGAAAGTAATAGTGTGTAAGCTTTGAAAGGAATTATGCTCAATGCTTTTACCACTTTAACTGGAATGGTATGAAATGACAACTTTCAAAAAACTGCCAAACTTTCATGTTAGCTTTTGAGGGAGGTTTTTCCCATGAAGAAGGTGAGGACAATATGAGCAATATTATCATTGAGGTGGCCATGTAACTCCCCATCAAAGTTGTGCTTCTTCCTTTGTTTGATGTGTCACCTTGGTAGCTTTCATGGCAGATTGATCAACAATTTTATACCTTTATTTCAATATTGGAGTTCTCTATATTGAGTTTCCATATTTGTTTTCTCTCTATGTTCTATGTGCACATTTTTGTTGATGCTTCCATTAGTTTGAAGCAAACCTGACTTCTAAGCTTTGGCTTTCTTTGCAGTGCTCTATTGCATATCAAGTATAATTTAGGTCATATAACTCTCTTTTTTCATTGCTTTGTAAAATGTATTTATGCTTTTCTTTTGCATCAGTCATAGAGATGCAGTCTTGCTAGTTATGCACTTTGGGAGTTACATGTTCTTATCATCCAATAAAAGATACTTGAAACAAACGCGTGATTAATGTGAAATAATAATGGTAACTTAGATTTATCAATAGTACAAAATGTGATCAAAGAAGTTTACGAGAGGCCTTGCCTTGGCAATTGAAGCTATCTTCTTACAAAACAATAAATGCCAACTCCACAAATTCTATGTAGTTTGAACGTAGAGGTTTAGATACAAATTTTAGTTACCATTAAGCTTCATAAGAGTGAATGATATCTTTTTGAAGACCTTTTTAGATATTTTGTCATTTTTAATCCAAAGTTAAAATCTTCTTATTAGTCTTGGCAATTGAAATGATATCATACATTAGAATCTCAAGATGATACTTTTTAGTAGGCATAGTAGTAAGTATCATCCTGCAATCCAATCCATATCAGGTATCCCAATGCAACACTGATCTTGAAGATCTAAGCATCTACTCCAATGGTGCCCAATTGTCCTCTCCAAGCTAGTGGCAAAGATGCTTCCATGTATAATACCCAACTATTCCTTGAGAATATGCTTGAGATGCAAACTCCAAAGCCAACATCAAGTCTCCTCTCATTATGGGCATGCCAAAATCCCTTCTAGTAACCTGTAAGATCTTCCATGTCATGTACTTTTATTACATCCATGCTAGAACTGCATTATTATATCCAGTGTAAACTTTGACTGGCCCAAAAATGAGTTATTAGCCTTAAGAATAAGGAAGTTCCTTCTTTAGGCCCATCGAAGTATCTCAATAAGGATAATAGGCTAGGCTAATAAGGGTCCAAATACATCTATTAAGACTTAACAAGGGCTAACTATTCTTCAAGATAGTTATGTTTAATTAAGCTAGAGCATTGTCTATAAGTAGGCAAGAGACATCAATTTTTGAATATTTTGGCTTATTTGCGAGAGAGAGAGAGAGAGAGAGAGAGAGAGAGAGAGAGAGAGAGAGAGAGAGAGAGAGAGAGAGAGAGAGAGAGAGAGAGAGAGAGAGAGAGAGAGAGAGAGAGAGAGAGAGAGAGAGAGAGAGAGAGAGAGATGATGATGATGTGGGCCAGTGGCGGAGGCGTAGGTCGGCAAGGGATGATGAGAGGGCAAGTAGGTCAAAGAGAATGGGATAGAGGGGGTAGTGAGGCGTAAAGGAGGGAGGGCTGGGACGCAGAGAAAGAATGTGTGGGCAAGGCGCAAAAGATGAGACGAGGGCGCAATAGGTTTAAGTTTAAGGTAGTTTTAATCAAAAAAATCAAAAATTTGTCATAACTTCTTGAAAACTACTCCACATGAACCTCTCTTCACGTGAAATGAGAATCATGTTGAAATCAAATGATGATTGGATCCAGCTATGCAGGTGACACTTAAAATTGAACCTAAATATGCTGGAAAGTCGTTGACTAAGTCGAGAACTTCTAAGTATGAAACTTCTAGGCATGAAGCTAAATGGAATTTCGGTGCTCATTGGGATGATAAAGAAAGAGAAACATATCTTCAGCATCTGAGAGAACTGAGAAATGCCAATAAAAAACAAGTGGTTCCAATGGAAGACAAACCAGAGGTGAAGCCTGTTAGATCAAAGTTAGAACTAGATCGACTTGGACAACAAGAGTTGTGTTTTACTTGCAAGCAGAGATGGAAACCGGGGCATAAGTGCAACAAAGCCAAATTTGTGGATATTTCCTTGATTGTTGAAGATGACGAAGATGAAAATAGTACAAAACAAGAAAATGTTGCTGATATTGAACCATCGCGAAGTAATGAAAGGAATGAAGGTACTTCATTTGATGAGGAATCACCGCATAATTAGTCAGACCATGTATAGCAAAATAGATATATTAGAAGGGATCAAGAAGTTGAGTTATCGGACATATCTTTAAATGCTTTCAATGATCTCATTCAAATAAAACCTTCCGTGTTCCAGCATTACTTAACAGAAGGAAAGTGTTTTGTTTAATAGATAGTGGTAGTACACAAAGTTTCTTTAATAGTCGGTCGCTTCAAAGTTGTGGCTTAGCATCTTTGGATTCTTCTAATAAGATGAAAGTTCAGATTGCAAATGGACTAACCATTCCTTGTAATAACATCACCCCTATGGTTAAATGGCAAATAAGATATTATACCCTTGGAACAAGCTTCCATATAGTCGAGCTGGGTCCAATTGGTGTTATACTAGGAGTCATGAGGAAAAATTTGGATTCAAAATGGGCCCTTTGTAAAGATGCTTTTGTTGACTTCACATGCTTTAAGCCTCCAAATGGACCAATAATCTTATAACATGTGTACAACACTGTAACAGTGCTCATCAAACGAAAAAAGTATTCAAGTTTTCAGGTTACTTTTTATTATTTCAAAAAGTCTTGTCGGGCAGAAATAAATATTTCATTGGACAATATGTGCTGCTGCCCGTGTGTTAAATATCTGCCCGAATAGTTTAACTAGCATTGTTTTTCTAAACTATAGTTCTCCTGCATATTTTTCCCTTTGAAAAGCGCTCTGAGGGGACCCACGCCTTTGAAAATATGTGCAACTGGCGCTTGGAATCGGCAGGCTTCACTTCTCTTTTGCATTTCCAAGTGATGTTGCGAGAGCATTTCAAATGGTCTAACTTCTTAAACGTAGCTCCAATTGAGACGAACATGGTACCATTAGAAAGAGCTCAACGAGAGCTTCACAATGGCATTTAGATGACCTAGTTTTGAGTTACGGTTAAAAAGTTATAGGCAGTCAAAGTTAGTAAAAAATCTCTCATCTAAAAAACATATATTTAAAAAAAATAACCCCTAATATCAGTTCAGCGCACGCTCTTAGGGTTTGAGCGGGCTGAAACTCTAAGGGCGAGCGTTGAACCGATATTACGGTTTTTATTTTTTATTTTTATTTTTTATTTTGTATTTTTGAAAAGAGCTCGACAAGAGCTTTCCAACGGCACCAGAATGACCTAATTTCGACTTACGGTTCAAAAGTTATAGGCAGTCAAAGTTCTGGCGCCAAAACTTTGACTACCTATAACTTTTGAACCGTAAGTTGGAATTAGGCCATATTAGTGCCGTTGCAAAGCTCTCGTTGAGCTCCTTCTAAAAATAATAATAATAATAAAAAAAAAAATTCAAAACCCTAATATCGGTTCAGCTTGCACCTTTAGGGTTTGAGCCTGTTGAAACCCTAAGGGTGCGTGTTGAACCGATATTAGGGTTATATTTTTTAAATATATATTTTTTTAGATGAGAGATTTTCTGCAAACTTGGCCCATTTTGAGCCCATCTTTTCCCATTATGGATCAGTTAAGTATGTTCTTAAGGAGTTTCCAGATTCATTTCACAAGCTTGATTCCAAAAAATTTCTTGACTTTTTTGTTCTAAATGTTGCATATAGAATTGAGCCCTGATATATTTATATCTTTGACAGTGCAATAGATTATTAACTTCGTAATCCACTTCTTTGTGTCGCGCGCTTTACATAGTCTATCCACCATCTACCAGTTTCCATTTCCAACTCATGAGAGTTTACTCATCCTTTACGTCAATTGTCCTATTAATAATTTTGCTCTCCATATATGAGCATCAGATCGACTTCTGATCAATAGAAAGGTAGCTTTTCTTCAGAACTTTAGTAGAGCTTTACAATTGCCTTTGATTGAACTAAGTCCTTTACAAATCTTGCCCTCAGCCGAGTTTTTTTCATCAAATCCCAACTTGTGAAGCTGATCTATTTCAGCCTTGCACCATCCTTTTTCCTTTGTAGACATCACAGCTCTGTGTGGGATTCTGTCTTCATTCAGCTTCTTGGCTTGGCCTTCTTGATATAATGTTTAAATGGAAAAAGGCTATAATAGGGGGAAGAGCGCTATGGAGCAACCAAAAGTTTAGTGGTGTAATTCGATATCAAAACTCCTCAACATCTAAAATCAAGTTGATGTGGTTTTCAAGGGGTTGGCTACCATTAAGGAGACAAGAAGCTAAATAAAATCTTTTGATAGTTCATATCTTCAAAGTCCCATTATGTTGTAAAATGCACTTCATAATTACATTTGCAGTTGGCTCTGGTGCTCGTATTTGAACAACACAATTTTTAAGTTACAATCAGTAGTTGTCAAACTTGTTCGTGCATGCCATTGATTTTCAAGTACTGAAAATGTTGGAAATGAAAAAATTTTATTGGTTACTTAGAAACTATATCGCCAGGACAAAACAATAGATATGATGCATAGGGCATTTCGGGTCTAGATATCCGTGGCTCTACCATCTGGCAAAAGGCCTCCACATAACATGGTCTAGATATCCACGACTCTACCATCTTACAAAAGGCCTCCACATAATAGAAGTGGCGATTCAGAGGCCTAAGAGTTGTTGTACCAAGACTTGCCACGGTTTCACGTTTACAACAGGAGAGTGCGAAGTGGACCCGTATTATCAATGCCCAGTCCATTCCGGCCATTGGACATATGTATTTTGTCCATCCGTCCGAAGGGGAGCGATTTTATTTTAGAGTTCTGTTGGCTCATGTAAGAGGTGCAACAAGCTTCGAGGACTTGGCACAGTTGACGGTGAGTTGTTTTTGTCGTTCATAGATGCTTGCAGGCATAGACTTCTTATCAATGACGAGATGGAATGGAGTAACTGCCTGCTGGAGGCGGTGTCATGGGGGACTCCATCGCAACTTTGCCTCATTTTCGTTGTACTTCTTTTTGACGTTGCCCCTTCCGACCCATTAGATTCTTGGAAGAGTATAGAGCCCCATTTAGTAGAGGATTACGCGGAGGAGTTAGGAGAACCAGTAGCTTGCGAGATTGTTACTGTGAGTCAGATTTTGGTAGATAGGGCTCTTCTAGATGTGGAGACGCACATGCAGCCATCCGAAAAGTCATTGACAAATTTTGGCTTCACACTTCCTGAAAGCGATGTCGAGTTTTCTCCACTATTTTGCGAGGAGATATTTCTCGATGAGACCCTTCTAGAGGTAGAGGCTGACATCGAGAGATTGAATGTAGATCAACGCTTGATTTTTGACTGTGTAGTACGTGAGCATGTGGTACGAAGAGTGGGTGGAGTGTTCTTTGTAGATGGTACAGGTACGACATTTCTCTATAGTGTTATGTTGTCGTACATGAGTGCACAAGGTTGGATAGCACTGGCAGTTGCATCATCGGGGATCGCTGCATTGTTAATGAAAGGTGGTAGGACCGCGCACTCTAGATTTAGGATTCCTCCGACGGAATTGAATGAAAGCTCGACCTGCAACATCTCGAAACAGTCTCCGTTAGGTAAGCTTTTGATGGCATGTTGACTCGTTATTTGGGACGAGGCTCTGATGGTACATAAGTATGCCATTGAGTGTGTGGATCGATCTCTACGAGACATATTGGGTATTGATACTCCATTTGGAGGGATTCCGATCATTTTTGGCGGTGATTTCCGTCAGGTGCTCCCGGTGGTGCGACAAGGTAGTTGTGCACAGATTGTGAGTGCTTCACTGAAGTGTTCGTGTTTGTGGAAATATATGGAGGTGCACAAACTGTCAACGAACATGCGCGTTATGGGTGTGGAGGGAGCCGAAGGAACGAGCAATTGAGGTTCGCAGAGTATTTGTGAGTATTGGAGATGGTCGCGAGCCCACATTCGTGCAACGTGGCTTGGATTTGATTTCTTTGCCAGAGTGTATGTGTCTAAGGACGCAGAATGTGTGTGAATTGATTTCGTTCACTTTCCCCAATATTGCACGACGTTACATAGATGTTGAGTTTTAAAGAAGCCGTGCAATATTGACTCCGTTGAACGAAAACGTAGATGAAATCAATTCGAAAGTTGTTGAGCAACTTCCTGGTGATGCTTGCACATTTTATGGTGCTGATAGCGTGGTTGAGCGTGATGACTCTGGTGTGTACCCAGTAGAGTTTTTGAACAGCTTGCAACCGAGTGGATGTCCTCCCCATAGATTGGTGTTGAAGATTGGCATGATAGTGATGTTGTTGCGGTCTATCGCGTTGCACAAAAGATTGTGCAATGGTACGAGACTCATCATTCGTAGATTGGGTAGACAAGTCATAGAGGTAGAGATAGTGACCGAGAAGAATATAGGGAGTAGAGTCCTTATTCTACGTATCCCTATAGTGCCAAGCGATTCGAACATATTGTTTGAATTGTAGAGGGTCCAGTTTCCTATCAGAGCAGCATTTGCCATGACAATAAACAAAGCACAGGGGCAGACTATGGACACGATTGGATTGTATTTGCCTCGGCCTGTGTTTAGTCATGGGTAGCTGTATGTCGCACTTTCGAGAGTGTGAAATGCAGCAAGTCTTTGTGTGCTGATTACTGACAAGGATAATCAATTTACGGATGTGGATGGAGTGGCGAGGTACACTCAGAACATTGTGTATTCAGAATTGTTGTAGTAGTAAGTTTGACGTGATGTCTATGGTTTATGGTTTTGAGATGTAAGGTACAATTGTTAGAGTTAGACTTGGAGTTAGACTTGGCATTAGGGATGTAGGGTAGAGTTAGAGTTAGAGTTGGAGTTAGATTTGGAGTTAGACTTAGCATTTGGGATGTAGGGTAGAGTTAGAGTTAGATTTGGAGAGAAAAATTTGTCAAATTTTGTACACGGAGAAGGTTGTGTAGAAGGAGGTTCTTGGAGATAGTTATGGAAGGCCGTTGAGCGTCTCTTGGTTGAGGATTACGTCCACCAATTCGAGGTTTTGGGTGTAGTGGAAGCAGTGAAATGGTTAGTCAAGTTGTCATAGATAAAGCTCTATGTGACGTGGAAGACATAATGCAAGCTATGCAATGGTACCAAGTTCATGCAATTGGTTATGTTAGTAATGTTGTTTCTGGTGAGTTGTTTGTTATATCAAATATATGACATTACATAGTTTGCAATTGTTGAATGCAGTGTTATTATATGTTGTTAAGATTATTTGTTGTATGTACACATTCTTGGTGTTGTTGCAGATATCGAAGATCTACATAAATCATAGGACTTTTGTGCGAGACCTGATGGAGCTATTTTGTTTCGGCGGTGAGGTGTCTCGCTGCTCCATTTTGTGGTTGATAGAAGCTTACGCGGAGTTCTTATTCCAACAACAAAGGAGAGTATGCTTTATTCTGAGAGAATATCGATTCCTATTAGATGTAGATTTATCAGATGACATGATGTCTATTTCTTAAAAATATTGGAATATGAAATTGTTGCTGCTTCAATTTTTTGTAACAGTTTGAGTTTTTGCGATGAATGTTTTTCAAACCCACACATTGAATACAGACACATCCACACACATCGCTAAATAAAAATAAACACACACACACACACACACACACACACACACACACACACACACACACACACACATTCCCTGCCACTTTCGACCACCCACGAATTTTTGTTCATTAGCTAATGGTGGTCCAATTTGCCCTAGAACATTTATTCTGATGCAACACAAAATTCTAAGTAGTTGCTTCATTTTTATATATTTCAAAATTTTCTGTTTATTTGGGAGTGTATCACTGCATTAGTTTATAAAGGAAAACTTAACACAAACTTTCTTTAGGTTTGTGCTTGCAGATAAACTATTGATAGGAAGACATTCTTATTTACATTTATTGCTGATTCACAACTTTGCTCAAACAAGTTTAATTTGCTCAGATGTTGGAGATTTCTTTATCATCAGTCACTCCTATGATTTGCTTTTCTGAATGCAAGAAATCATCATATATCATGAAGTGAGTCTAATCAACATACGCTTTGAACATTGACACTGAATAGATTGAACTACACTCATCAGAAATAAGAGAGTTTTTTATCAGTTTCAAGTGTAAAATTTGTAATTGACATAGACTTTTTTGTGTTTATCATACATGTTAACAACTATGAAGTTTAATGTTTAGGCGAATTTAAATTTAGAAGTTTCTTTTGGTAAGTTTCAATCAAAGCGTACTTTGATGTATAATTTATTTGTTGTAGGCCGACTCCAATTTTTCGAGCCTCGAATTTTGGAGACTCAGATTTTTGGAGACTTGAATTCTGGAGAATCGAATTTTTGAAGACTCGAATTTTGGAGAATCGAATTTTTGATGACACGAAAATTTTTGGAGACTCAAAAATTTTGGAGAATCGAATTACACGAATTTTTGGACGAACTCGAATTTTTTTGGACAAACTCGATTTTTAGAACGAGCTCGAATTTTTGCAGGAACTCGAAACTACTCCAATTTTTCCAAATGACATACTGAATTTCTAAATCATCGACCGTCACCTAGATCGGCCACTATTGCCCTATTGCCCGTCAACAACGAGCACTCGCAACTAGTATGTATATATATATATATATATATATATATATATATATATATAGAGAGAGAGAGAGAGAGAGAGAGAGAGAGAGAGAGAGAGAGAGAGAGAGAGAGAGAGAGAGAGAGAGAGAGAGAGATGGATGCTTTATTAAAGTCTATGAAGGCCCAACAATATATATGAGACTAAAGTTGTACGAATTTGATCATTTATATGTAGATCTAGATAGCTGACTTTGATTCTCAAAGTCTTTACAAGATATATGATCAAAAATGTCATAGACTTTGTAGAGGAATAAATAGGTCATCTCTAGAAGTATCTTGCATAAAAAACATTTCCAACAGTCAAGTATGTTCTTAAGGAGTTTCCATATTCATTTCACAAGCTTGATTCCAAAAAATTTCTTGACTTTTTTGTTCTAAATGTTGCATATAGAATTGAGCCCTGATATATTCATATCTTTGGCAGTGCAATAGATTATTAACTTCGTAATCCACTTCTTTTGTGTCGCGCGCTTTACATAGTCTATCCACCATCTTTACATTCCTCCATCTACCGGTTTCCATTTCCAACTCATGAGAGTTTACTCATCCTTTACGTCAATTGTCCTATTAATAATTTTGCTCTCCATATATGAGCATCAGATCGACTTCTGATCAATAGAAAGGTAGCTTTTCTTCAGAACTTTAGTAGAGCTTTACAATTGCCTTTGATTGAACTAAGTCCTTTACAAATCTTGCCCTCAGCCGAGTTTTTTTCATCAAATCCCAACTTGCCAATCTATTTCAGCTTTGCACCATCCTTTTTCCTTTGTAGACATCACAGCTATGTGGGGGATTCTGTCTTCATTCAGCTTCTTGGCTTGGCCTTCTTGATATAATGTTTAAATGGCAAAAGGCTATTTAATAGGGGGGAGAGCGCTACGAAGCAACCAAAAGTTTAGTGGTGTAACTCAATATCAAGACTCCTCAACATTTAAAATCGAGCTGATTTGGTTTTCAAGGGGTTGGCTACCATTAAGGAGACAGGAAGCTAAATAAAATCTTTTGATAGTTCATATCTTCAAAGTTCCATTATGGTGTGAAACGCAGTTCATAATTACATTTGCAGTTGGCGCTGGTGCTCGTGTTTGAACAACACAATTTTTAAGTTACAATCAGTAGTTGTCAAACTTGTTCGTGCAGAATAGCCATGCCATTGATTTTCATGTACTGGAAACGTTGGAAATGAAAAAAGTTTATTGGTTACTTGGAAACTATATCGCCAGGACAAAACAATAGATATGATGCATAGGGCATTCCGGGTCTAGATATCCACGGCTCTATCATCTTGCAAAAGGCCTCCACATAACCTGGTCATGACAGTTCCCTGTGAATCAGTGAATCAGCAATACCTAGGTATTATCAAGGATTTGTAGGCTCCTACAGTACATAAAAAAGATTGCAAAAATTACTATCAAATCCCCCATAGAAACATCTACCTGAATACATGTGACAATAGCATGCCCTGAAGCTAAGCTTTCTCTATTAGAGTTGGTGGGATCATCATCATTTATCTGTTTACAAAATTGGAATATATTCAAACGTGTGCAACAAAGAAATTCAAAGAATCCATTTACATCAATAACTAAGTCAGAAATTGTTGCCACCTTTTCTCGACTACTTCCCAACTTCAAATGAACTGTTTTCCAGGAATCACTCTCCCTACAAACTAATGCAAAGCTCGTGGCCTTTCACCTACCACCAACTCAAGCAGATTTGAGAGAAAGGCCGACTGCATCTACAAACTGCCAAGTTTACAGCTTGCAAATAAAGAGTGTATGCTTACTTGCAAATAGCTCCCTGGGTAACAAATGAGAGCACAGGATTACCACGATTCATCTCTCTCTATGCTAAGCCCCATCTTACAGAGTCAGATAACCAGTCATCTAGTATCAACAAGTCCGATGATTGAAAATATTAGCCGTGGAATAAGGATAACTAGAGCAGAAATTTTGAGCGTTTTCAAAAAGTATGTAGCAAGTAGAGCACCTGATGCAAAAGAGAAACCTATCTGTACATATACTGCATCTTCTAGCCCTGCAAAAATTCAATCAGGTGCAGAAAAACTAATTTGTCCAATTAATTAGCTGATCTACAAATTCAACTTGGAACATGTCCAATAAGTTCCAAAATGCCAACTTCCAATCTCAATATAAAGGCAAAAGATTCAAAGTTCATCATATGATAAAATAAAATTAATCTTTTGCTTTACAGCATATTGTACTCAGGCTCCCCATTTAACTTTTGCCAGATTAAAGGAAAATTAAGATTTTCCTTTTCGAATTTGCCAAACCTTCAATACACTGCAAGTTTCAGCATATGCTTTGGCTGTCAATCTGTGTGGAGATCTGCTCTCCGACCAAACATAAAAGCTTGGAGTCCAATTAAGAACAATTTTTCAAGAAAAGCAGAAAACAACTTCCAATGACATCCAAATGCATTCTCTCCAGCAAATCTCCTGCCTGAACACCCAACGTTGTAGCTTTACCACTACATAGAAGTCAAAAAATGACTGCAAGGAATGACTCTTGCAGCAAGGTCCAGAACTTGCAGAGACAACCTTGAAAGTCTTTCGAAAACTATCAGCCATCAAGTTACCCTCCTCACTCTGAATCAGTATCAACACTACCCATTGTCTTCAAACCCCTACGTCTCTGCCATAGAAATCCAGCAAACCAAAGTCAACGGGTAGATAGATGAAAAGCTTTAAACATTCTGCATGTCCTGCATGTCAATATCCTTTCACTAAAGTACAAGGTTCCAGTTGTAATGAAGGTAACAAGAAGAGCAATTTACCTACCTTTTTCACTGCCTTTTTCTCTCTCACTTCATACCGTTCCCTCTTCAGGTCATCACATCAAGAAGAACAAACAAAATAGTTCTTTGCTACTGTGTTACTCTAACTAACCACGCTTTTATGAGTAATAGACTCCAAAAATTCAAGAATCTTAAAAAAATGCAGGGCTTTGCAGGATAACTCAAAAGGGGATTCCCGAGCACTGCACTATTGTAATCTGCTACCGTGTGCTACTATAATTAACCTGTACAATATCCTACGGTATTATCTTCTTGACAAGAAACGAACTATCAATGGTACATTCTTCCCACGTAAGATACTGCAGTTCTCCATATATCCATCTTCCAAAAGCTCTGCCATATTTGTAGTGTCCAGGAACTGAGTGGACAGTCTCTGGAACTATATGTTGCAGATCTTCCACAATTTTTGAGTTATTATTATGAAAGGTCCTAGTAGCCCGATTAATTGTCATTTCGCAGATGAACCTTTCGCGATTTTCAGTTTTAGCGTGGGCGCTTCTTCCTTGACAAGTTTGGTGACTTTTACATGAATTGATGGTCTG